>OZ024685.1:4978368-5683167 GCA_964016965.1 Diacarnus erythraeanus | reverse complement strand
CTAGCCCTAGCCCTAGCCCTAGCCCCCCTAGCCCTAGCCCTAGCCCTAGCCCTAGCCCTAGCCCTAGCCCTAGCCCTAGCCCTAGCCCTAGCCCTAGCCCTAGCCCTAGCCCTAGCCCTAGCCCTAGCCCTAGCCCTAGCCCTAGCCCTAGCCCTAGCCCTAGCCCTAGCCCTAGCCCTAGCCCTAGCCCTAGCCCTAGCCCTAGCCCTAGCCCTAGCCCTAGCCCTAGCCCTAGCCCTAGCCCTAGCCCTAGCCCTAGCCCTAGCCCTAGCCCTAGCCCTAGCCCTAGCCCTAGCCCTAGCCCTAGCCCTAGCCCTAGCCCTAGCCCTAGCCCTAGCCCTAGCCCTAGCCCTAGCCCTAGCCCTAGCCCTAGCCCTAGCCCTAGCCCTAGCCCTAGCCCTAGCCCTAGCCCTAGCCCTAGCCCTAGCCCTAGCCCTAGCCCTAGCCCTAGCCCTAGCCCTAGCCCTAGCCCTAGCCCTAGCCCTAGCCCTAGCCCTAGCCCTAGCCCTAGCCCTAGCCCTAGCCCTAGCCCTAGCCCTAGCCCTAGCCCTAGCCCTAGCCCTAGCCCTAGCCCTAGCCCTAGCCCTAGCCCTAGCCCTAGCCCTAGCCCTAGCCCTAGCCCTAGCCCTAGCCCTAGCCCTAGCCCTAGCCCTAGCCCTAGCCCTAGCCCTAGCCCTAGCCCTAGCCCTAGCCCTAGCCCTAGCCCTAGCCCTAGCCCTAGCCCTAGCCCTAGCCCTAGCCCTAGCCCTAGCCCTAGCCCTAGCCCTAGCCCTAGCCCTAGCCCTAGCCCTAGCCCTAGCCCTAGCCCTAGCCCTAGCCCTAGCCCTAGCCCTAGCCCTAGCCCTAGCCCTAGCCCTAGCCCTAGCCCTAGCCCTAGCCCTAGCCCTAGCCCTAGCCCTAGCCCTAGCCCTAGCCCTAGCCCTAGCCCTAGCCCTAGCCCTAGCCCTAGCCCTAGCCCTAGCCCTAGCCCTAGCCCTAGCCCTAGCCCTAGCCCTAGCCCTAGCCCTAGCCCTAGCCCTAGCCCTAGCCCTAGCCCTAGCCCTAGCCCTAGCCCTAGCCCTAGCCCTAGCCCTAGCCCTAGCCCTAGCCCTAGCCCTAGCCCTAAGCCCTAGCCCTAGCCCTAGCCCTAGCCCTAGCCCTAGCCCTAGCCCTAAGCCCTAGCCCTAGCCCTAGCCCTAGCCCTAGCCCTAGCCCTAGCCCTAGCCCTAAGCCCTAGCCCTAGCCCTAGCCCTAGCCCTAGCCCTAGCCCTAGCCCTAGCCCTATGGGGGGAGTGGCCAGCTAGTATAAGAACTGAATTCTAGCTCCAATGCCTCTGGGTTCTTGGTAGCTCAGTGGTAAGAGCGTCTGCCCGGTTTGCAGGAGACCTAGGTTCAAATCCTGGCTGAGAACTGAGTTTTTTCTTCTCTCTCTGGAGAAAGAGCTCAGTCGGTTCCATTATATACACTGTGAGCCTTGTAGAGATGATAGCAGAGTAATGGCTTTCTTCATAAGTAATGGTAGATCTCACTTTTAAACTCTTTCTGTCTAGCTCTCTCTCATGTGCATATTAGCCTTAATAGCGGCACCCCAGCCTGGCATATGCACTTCTGTTCTGTTCTTAGTTCTATGAGATCGTCCAGGCAACCTAGCTCTGGAATCCATTGCACTAGGCGTGGGATCCGCTTAGATAGAGCCTATTAGAACCTTAGAGCCTCGCCCCTAAAACCCTACCCCTAGCCACTAGCCCATAATGAGTGTGATCTCGAGATCGATGAGTCCGCCGACAT
This sequence comes from Diacarnus erythraeanus, assembly GCA_964016965.1. Taxonomy (NCBI): domain Eukaryota; kingdom Metazoa; phylum Porifera; class Demospongiae; order Poecilosclerida; family Podospongiidae; genus Diacarnus; species Diacarnus erythraeanus. The sequence continues at coordinate 5,681,400 of OZ024685.1, read as the reverse complement.
AGAGTCTAACTGCAGATAGAGAAGGAAGCTTATCTCTGTCATACCTATGGGGGGAGTGGCCAGCTAGTATAAGAACTGAATTCTAGCTCCAATGCCTCTGGGTTCTTGGTAGCTCAGTGGTAAGAGCGTCTGCCCGGTTTGCAGGAGACCTAGGTTCAAATCCTGGCTGAGAACTGAGTTTTTTCTTCTCTCTCTGGAGAAAGAGCTCAGTCGGTTCCATTATATACACTGTGAGCCTTGTAGAGATGATAGCAGAGTAATGGCTTTCTTCATAAGTAATGGTAGATCTCACTTTTAAACTCTTTCTGTCTAGCTCTCTCTCATGTGCATATTAGCCTTAATAGCGGCACCCCAGCCTGGCATATGCACTTCTGTTCTGTTCTTAGTTCTATGAGATCGTCCAGGCAACCTAGCTCTGGAATCCATTGCACTAGGCGTGGGATCCGCTTAGATAGAGCCTATTAGAACCTTAGAGCCTCGCCCCTAAAACCCTACCCCTAGCCACTAGCCCATAATGAGTGTGATCTCGAGATCGATGAGTCCGCCGACATAGAGTCTAACTGCAGATAGAGAAGGAAGCTTATCTCTGTCATACCTATGGGGGGAGTGGCCAGCTAGTATAAGAACTGAATTCTAGCTCCAATGCCTCTGGGTTCTTGGTAGCTCAGTGGTAAGAGCGTCTGCCCGGTTTGCAGGAGACCTAGGTTCAAATCCTGGCTGAGAACTGAGTTTTTTCTTCTCTCTCTGGAGAAAGAGCTCAGTCGGTTCCATTATATACACTGTGAGCCTTGTAGAGATGATAGCAGAGTAATGGCTTTCTTCATAAGTAATGGTAGATCTCACTTTTAAACTCTTTCTGTCTAGCTCTCTCTCATGTGCATATTAGCCTTAATAGCGGCACCCCAGCCTGGCATATGCACTTCTGTTCTGTTCTTAGTTCTATGAGATCGTCCAGGCAACCTAGCTCTGGAATCCATTGCACTAGGCGTGGGATCCGCTTAGATAGAGCCTATTAGAACCTTAGAGCCTCGCCCCTAAAACCCTACCCCTAGCCACTAGCCCTAGCCCTAGCCCTAGCCCTAGCCCTAGCCCTAGCCCTAGCCCTAAGCCCTAGCCCTAGCCCTAGCCCTAGCCCTAGCCCTAGCCCTAGCCCTAGCCCTAGCCCCAACCCTAACCCCAGCCCCAGCCCCAGCCCCAGCCCCAGCCCCAGCCCCAGCCCCAGCCCCAGCCCTAGCCCTAGCCCAGCCCTAGCCCTAGCCCTAGCCCTAGCCCTAGCCCTAGCCCTAGCCCTAGTTGTGTGGGTGTTGCAGTTTCATGTCTACCAAATGCAATATCATATCCACCTCAAATGGCAAACATTTTAAGCTACCTGCAGGCACTGACTGTTCGACATCAAATGTCGTCTATTGCATAGAATGTAAGCTCTGTGACAGCAGGAGTCAATATGTCGGACAAACTAGGAGGACTCTCAGAGCCAGGATGGGGGGACATAGAGCTGCCTTTTCGGCCAAGAAGAAGAACCTTCCTTTATATGATCACTTTAGAAGGAGAGGACACACTTTGGACAGTGCCATAGTGTCAGTACTTGAGGTCACTGATAGACTCCTGGAGAGAGAGAGTCATTGGATTCATGCATTGGATACCAGGCTGCCAAGAGGTCTTAACTCAATCTACCATAATTGAAAGAAGAATGGATAACTTCAACCTTCTGTCTGAACTTTATCATAATGTTTTTTGTTTGGGGTGTAACCCGCAGGGGTTTGCATCTGTTTTGTCTCTTTTTGCATTTGAACTCACCTGATTGGTGAAAAATTGACTCTTATCCTTTTAAGGTAGTTTTTCAGTTTGTTTTCGACTCTGTCATCATCCTCACGTGCCCACAGGTTATTTAAGAACCTGGACACAGTCATATTTTCAGTTGTTGTTTCCATTTTTTTGCACTGAAGAAGCCTGGCTTGTACAGGTGAAATATTTGCTGAAAAAAAGTTTGGAAATACTGAAAGTTGAGTTTCTTTAATAAATAAATATCACTCTAACCTTGGAAAGTCTCTCCCGATGGCCTCCAGAACTACTGGCCCTTACTATCTCAGGTCCAACTCTGAGAAGGAGACTTATGTGGATGTCTTAGGTTCTCCCAACTCCAACCTAGAAGAAGACAGAGAGACTGTCAGAGATGTTCACTTACCTCCAAGGCAATCTTCTAGAGAGGATGAATTTGTTGTTCCTTCATCTACTGCAGGTGCCACTGGCGTTGGGTGCACTCTCCCTCCCGATCTTTCCGACCGGGTCTCTAATTCTCTAGCCCTAGCCCTAGCCCTAGCCCTGAGGCCCAGCCCCAGCCCTAACCCCAACCCTAGCCCGTAAGACTGGACTCTGACTTGGCCATTGCAGAGATACAACCGGTGTCTCTGAACTTAGCCTCTACAAGAGGTAGTTTGTAGTGCTCCACTGCCGTAGGTCCCAATGGCCTATTGGTAAGAGCACCTGTCTAGTATACAGGAGGTCCTGGGTTCGATTCCCGGTTGGGACTTGGATTTTTTCCAAGTTTTTCTCTCAATGGTTCGTTAGTTCAGAGTCCTAAGATAATGGTCCAAGTAGTATCCAACTAGTGGATCCTTAGAGTAAAGTCACTAGGCCTTGCTTACAGTTCATGCAGTAATCAGGGGAGCCACACCACCAGTGCCACACCCCCACACACAACATTACATGAGAGCCACCCACAGGCCTCAGTGCCACTCACAGGCACCACCCCCCACTAGGAGCCACGCACCACACCCCCAAGGCAGGGAACGCCCCCTAGCAGATAATCTCTAAGTTGGCTGCCATTATAGGCTGAGGCCCAGCCCTAACCCTAGCCCTAAAATTTTGTACAGGATGGGGTTAACTCCAAAATAAGTGGCCTTCAAATGACTCTAAATTGGACTGTACATACTAAAATAAAAATGTCACAAAATGTCCCAAAATATATTTTTCCTGGTTTTTCAACCCCATATTTTTTTGCGTCCCAAAAATGTCCCGATTTTAGGGTCAGTAGATGGGGGTTTTGCGTAAGCCAATTTCACGACATTTCTATCAATATGGCAGACTTTTTTCGTAGAGTGGGGCAATATATTTTTCATGGTTTTTCAACCCCATTTTTTGCGTCCCAACAATGTCTCGATTTTAGGGTCAGTAGATGGGGGTTTTGCGTAAGCCAATTACACGACATTTCTATCATTATAACAGACTTTTTTCATAGAGTGGGGATAATATATTTTTCATGGTTTTTCAACCCCATTTTTTTGCGTCCCAAAAATGTCCCGGTCAGTAGATGGGGGTTTTGCATAAGCCAATTACACAACATTTCCATCATTATAACAGACTTTTTTCATAGAGTGGGGACAATATATTTTTCAACCCCATTTTATTGCGTCCCAAAAATGTCCCAATTTTAGGGTCAGTTTTGCATAAGTCAATTACACGACATTTATATCATTATGGCAGAATTTTTTCATAGAGTGAGGACAATTTATTTTTCATGGTTTTTCAACCCCATATTTTTTTGCGTCCCAAAAATGTCCCAATTTTAGGGTCAGTAGATGGGGGTTTTGCATAAGCCAATTACACGACATTTCTATCGTTATGGCAGAATTTTTTAAAGTTTGGGGCAACTTTGGAATTACCCCCCCCCCCCCCCAAAAAATAGTGGCCTTTAAATGACTCAAAATTGGACAATACTTACTCTCCAAGTGAAAATAAAAATGTCCCAAAAATATTTTTCATGGTTTTGCAACCCCATTTTTTATTGTTTCAAAAATGTCCCAATTTTAGGGTAGGTTTGCTGAAGCAAATTTGATGACATTATGGCAGAATATTTTTTATAGTATCTTTAGAGTAACTTTCAATAAATTATGGCTCAAATGAAACATCTTAAATGAAAATAAAAAGTAAATTTTCATGGTTCTGCTGCCCCATTTTTTATTGTCCAAAAATATTCTATTTTTAGGGTGAGGTTTTTAATAATCAAACTAGAGTCATGACTGCAAAATAATATTATTCTATATAGTGAATCACTTAAAAATGGCTCAAATGACTCAATACTTACACTCTAAGTGAAAAATAAAAGGTCCAAAATAAATTTTTCATGGTTTTGCTTCCACATTTTTAAATTCTGTCCCAATTTTGGGGTGGTAGATAATATTTTTTTCGTATGCAAGCTAAAGGACATTTCATTCATTTCTTTCAATAAAATAACCTCATTTTAGAGTAACACCCCCAAAAAATTTCTCAAAATGAGCTCTCTAAGTGAAAATGAAAATCTCCTTATGGTTCTGGTGCAATTGGGTCCCAAAAATGTCTCAGATTTTTTTTCAGCAAATTTAACATCATTTGGTAGTCAATTAAAGGAAATCCATGTGTAGAGTTGTGGAAAGAAGAGAATTATGAATGTATACTTTTGAGACATTCATTGTTGCAGAACATCAGCTAATATTTTCATCAACCACACATATATAATAAAAATTATTGAAAGTTAAAGCAGGGCTGGCTGCAAACTCTCTTGTCTCTAATCCTAATTATCTAAAGTCAAAAAAACTATCTTGAGTTTAGTATTTTTGCATCTTCAAAGAATTATTTTAATGATAGAAAAATGCTTCAAATATTTAAAATTCAATACTAACTAAACCCCCCCTTTCTCAAAGCAGGTAGGTCTATTGCCAGAATTAAATACAAAGATCATTTAAAGTACATCTAAAAATACTGTACAAGGTTACCTGAGTCTTTGGCTGCACAGCAAAATAAGTCCTATGAGGGTCAAAGGTCGAGGAGATCTAGTAAGTAGCGCACGCAGTTCATAGTTTTCCGAGGTCAAAGTTCACGGTGACGAGCAGCTCATGCTATATGAAATCACTTAGTTTAACGCTCTTCAAGCCTATTGTACTTTGACTTTTGATTCCTTCTAGTCAATGGTGGAGTTTCGGCTAGTTACCCGAGTCTTTGGCTGCACAGCAAAATAAGTCATATGAGGGTCAAAGGTCGAGGATATCTAGTAAGTAGCGCACGCAGTTCATAGTTTTCCGAGGTCAAAGTTCACGGTGACGAGCAGCTCATGCTACATGAACACCCGGTTCAGGATCTTTCTCCACTACGTGTAGTGGAAAATTAATGGAACTCGCTCAGTAAATCTACTGGTGATTTTGGACCTCACGCATAACCACACCTCCCTTTTTTAACCCCTTCATACGCTCTTTGCTATAATGGCGTATAGAAAAGTGACCTTGCCAGTTTTGAAGCTCACCCATAGGCCTACAGCTGGAAGGAAGTCTAGTGAATCTATTCATAGAGGCATTTTCAGCCAGCTTCAAAATCCTGTGGAACCAGAGGACAATACTGATTACACCCCCCCTTGTCTTGATTCTCCAACTGACACTGCAACTGCTCACTGTTCCATTACAGATAATCTTGTAGAACCTACAGGACATGAACTTGAGAGCAGATCTATAGTTGCTGGATGGGATTGTGTTAGAAGTGGAATTATTGGAGCTGTGACAGAAGTTGCAGCGATGCCCATTGGACAGCTATGTCACATTTGTGAAGAAGCTGCTTCACTGCGATGCCATCGTTGTGGACCTCTTGGCTTTTATTGTCCTGTGTGTTTCCAGAAGTGTCACAGTAGGGTTAATATCTTTCATGTTGCAGAGAAATGGGAGGTACAGTACAAGCAGTTGTAGCTATAGTAGACCATTGCTATGCTTTTAAATCCATAATTATTCCTTCATTTGTAAGGGAGGCTGAATTTTATTTAGTCAATGCTATGTAATATTACACTTTTATTACAGGACAATCATTATGTACCCTTTATACGTGCTGATCAACATGTTGATGTTCATCCACAGCATCTATGCACAACAAAAAAAGAAGTATATATTCACTGTGTGGATGAATTTGGTAAGTCCAAGGTATTGGCTATAGGCTAACTTAACGATTTTTTTTTATATAGGGATGGAACATAAGATATTCTTTACTGCTTGTGACTGTGAGCCTCTTGCTGTTACTCTGGCAAGAGCTGAACTTTGGCCTGCTACACCACATAATCCTAAGTTTGCATTTACTTTTGCTCTTCTTGATTGGGCAGAAGCTTTGATGCTTGAGTGTCAAGTTGCTTTAAAGGATTTTTGTAACTGTTTAAAGTTTAAAAGTCCATTTCAAACTCTTAAGGTAGCTACTAATGATAATAGCTAATAGTAAAAATGTCATTCCTCCCCCTCCCCTTTAAAAACAGAGGAAAGATGTCTACTCTTCCCTCATTGATTCTTTTGAAGAATACAGGTATTGTATGTCCACTATTACAATGGATATTCTGCTAGCTCATATTTGAGATACAAAAAGTATTGTGATTATGGTGTGACTGAGTTAATGTTATTACCTGGGACGATCAATCTAAAGGTGACCTGACCAAATATAAGTTTCAGTGAACAAATTTCTAGCTTAGTAGGTCACAAGTTGATTCTTTTGATAGTTCCTGCAAATAGGTGGACACAGTGTTTGGTATTCTCTTTGGTGTTCTAGTTGCCACATGTCAAATAGTAACCTAACTTCCTAGGGGGGAGTGGTGTCCTACTTGGAACATTTCTTGCCAACAATTTCTGTCCACCCAGGTATAAAAAAAGAGTGGTGGTATATATACTGCCCAGACCATCCTGACAAAATTAATGCCCAATTGTCTATATTGATAGATTTCTCAAGCATAAGCTTCGCCATCTAGATTATCTGTTGGAAGATCTTGACCCAGGAAACATTTGCCCAGCATGTCCACAGGTTTGTTCACCATTTTGGTAGGTATTTTTATCATTATGTGCTATGTTCATGATTGTCAGGATGATGGAAAATATATCTGTTCAATGGATGCATTGTTTGGGCTTCCACGGAAAAAGGCTGCTGGTGTTAGCTATAGAGAACCCCTTCATGGAGATTTGTTTTTTAACAACCAGTCAGCTGTAGACCAGTTTGTGGTAGAGAATAGTGAGCAGTCAACATCTATGCCCAATGTAAGTGAGAAAGACCATGGACTGGCTCAATTAGCTGGTTAACATGTTTGCAGGCATGCACATATTCTTTTTGTTATCCCCCTCTTGTAGTTAAAATGTAGGACCACGTTTTAAACTGTAGTTGACCATTCTGATTGTTAGTGAATATTGTGTTCCCCACTAACTGTCCACAAGTTTTAACACAAAGTAGATTCCCATTGTCCATTTTGCAACCATACTCAAACAAACACCCATTCATTGTACCTTATAATAAATAGGAAGTTTATCCAGAAAGTACTACTGTACCTTGGTATAGAACTATTCAGATAAATAAGGTCTACTTTTTTTACTTCAATCTATATAGGCATGTAATGACTTTCTGGCTGGTAGCATGCTTCGTAGTGCTAATAGGTACAGGGCCCTTGATGAAACTGCTGTTTTTGGGTATTGCTGTCGACATGAGTTTCCAGGGAAGTACATTAATCTGAAGCATGGAGAAAGGTATGTCTATATATGTAATGAATGGAGTGAAACCTGTAATTCTGGAGTAATCTTCATTCAGTTATTGTGCCATATTAATAGGCTGGCGTATGCTGTGTGGATGTTAGAAAACATTCTTCAATCACATTCCCAAAGTGCATCTCAATCTCACTTGTTTGTTATGTATGACATCGCTTGTACTTTATTCAGCCATCTAAAGGTATGTATATGCTTGTCTGTCATGGAGGAGGGATGATGGTTATATGTACCTCTGCACATGTAATGTGTGCCACTTGTTTTGTATAGTCACAACAGAGATATGATATCCTTAATAAGACTCACCTTTGCCTGCCTACTTTTCATTCATATGGCCACAAAGTTTCTTGTCAGGTAATTTTGTCACAGGAAACATACAGTGTAACCATAATGTAATGTAGGTTCTCTTTGGTCCCCGGAGATGTGAAGGAATTGGCCTCAGTGATGGTGAGACCATGGAACGTCTTTGGTCATATCTACGTAGGTTCTCACGAATGACCAAGGAGATGCGACCAGCACACCGTATTGATGTGTTGACCAGTGCACTTGTCTATTACGGAATTCAGACCAAAGAGAAGCTTGGTGTGTGCACATTATGTGTGCATTAATAGTTAATTCCCTATTTTTGTTCAGCCTTGTTGCTCCTCACAAGATGGGAAAGAGCATTGAGGACTAAATTGGTTGCTGAAGAAACTCTGCACCAACTCATAACATGTCCACTTCATGGTAATTTTTGCCTAAATTTATGAAGTGGTCGAGCTAGAATTATGTTATGTGCCACATAGAAATTGATAGCACAGTAAAACAGTGGCTGTGTGAGGAGACTGAAAGCTGCAATGTTTCATATCCCAGAACTAGTAAGATATCTTACATTTTGATTAACAACTATTATCATATGTTACATATTATAGAACCAATTCAGTGGCAGGTTTCATATTTTCAGACTCTTCAAGACTTTTATTCACTAAGGTTAGCACTGAAATGCCATGCCTAGCTGAGAATGACACTGAAGTCTCATTATTGAGTACACAGCAGCCCCCACTCTCTATATACACATACCTATTAATGTACATGCAGTACCATTACTATACATAACATTATGCTGTGTGTTTGTCATACTATATTACAGGAATCGGTTAGGCTGTGGGACTATAACTGATGCAGTGAACTATACACATCTTGCATTGTAAGTTTATAAATTTCTATTAAGTGCCTGATTTTACAAGTTAATTATAATTACTTTCAGGCTAGATAAAACTTTGACAGAATACGAGAAGAAATATTCTATTAGCCAAAGGTGGCTTCCATCTGACAAGGAATACAAAGACTGTATGTACACAGTCTTACTTACTAAGAGGGAACAGTTGCTTTTGCACATTTGGAAAGCTGGTCAGAGAAGAATGTTTCTATTGAAGCTCAAGAAAAAGTATGCAGGTGAGACTACTGGCAGCTATAACACACAACTTTATTGATGTATAATATACAGATGGACAAAAAGTAGCAAAAAAGCTGTCAGCACAGATCACTAAAGAGTCAAGAATTATTAGGACTTTGCTTGAAGAATATCAAGCATGCCAGTCTGGTCCAAATCCATCACTCACTTCTGATCCTATCACATTATCAGAGGCATTGGATCCTTCATTAGTTGAATCTAGACTTCGTGAAGTAGGAAGTTTTTGTTCCAGTGTAGCATATGGAAAAAAGAGGGAGATTATTGATTCTTACCTGTCACTGTGTCGAAGCAAGGAAGAAATATATATGCTCAAGCAAGAGGCTCAAAATGTAGTTTCCTATTACAGGCAGAGGAAGGAAATACTATTGAAAGAACTAGAAAGCCGGTCAAGTGATTCCAATTTATTCAACAGAGGATCTGCAGTATTGCTACATTCGCTGTTAACTAAAACAGATGTGCTATTTGAAAAAAGCAACCAAATTTTGCAGGTAATGCTGGAAGAAGCAGCGATGGAAGTAGAAGATAGTGATGACAGTAGTGACTACTCCAGTGATGATGATGTACTCCACACATACAATGATCTTGGTTTATAATTATTTATGCATGTAGTTATGAAATAGAATTCACTGGTGATACTTTCAAGGAGAGGAGATAATCTGATTTATCTCTCATGATAATACAATTGGCTATATAGCTATAGCTTCCTGGTTTCTTATAGTTTGCTATTGAAGCTTTTACGTACTAGATGTATATATATAGCTAATGGCAATGTAAACCTCACACAATTTTACTCTGGATCATAGATGTATAATACTGGCAATTAAGATGGACCTCGCTTCCCACTAGATATACTGGTAAGTGGATTCCTGGCAATGTGGACCTCGCCACTAGATCTATATAGCTATAGCTACTATATAATATTATAGCTAGCTACAGGCAACGTATAGGGATATTGATTGACATTGCATGGCAATTGTGGATCTGCACTCACACATTTACTGTAAGGTTACTGTTTATGTACTGGACCTAGATGTAATTAGCTATAGCTAGCTATAGAGCTGCTGGTGTCACTTTCATATAATTATATAGACATTGACTTTTTGAGATAGTCAATCACCCCAGTTTTTTTCAGCAATTTTCATTATTCAAAAGCATCATAATTATTATGTATAATGTTTATGCAAATAGTTACATGCTTTAGAGTCTATGTGCCTAATTCTTCAAGAATTGCTTTACACTCTTGACAGAACCACTTCTTGTGAGAAAATTTTTCTATATCAACGGACAAGCAATCATCATGATACCATTTGGAGCAGTCGTCACATTGTATCATCCTCCTTGACTTTTCATTGGGCATCCCACATATACAGAAGATATCTTCCACAATGGAATGTCTGATGCGTGTTCCCAGACGAACCTTCCTCTGTCCAACAAGTGGAAACCTTGAAACATGACCTTCTTCCAAACAGTTGATAAGATGTTCCCGCATTTTTAGGAAATCCCAACAACACTTTGCTGGATCAGAATAATGGGCCAATTCTGTAGCACTAGCTATTGCGCATAACCCACAATCATAGGCATTAGGTTGCTCCTGAATATTGATCAGGTCAAATCGTAGAGAGTTAGATCTTGATTTCAGCAATGAGCACATCATTTTCTTTGATTCTAGTGTAATGTTAGATCTATGAATACTGTCATAGATACATATAGTGTCTTTTAAAGAACCTTTACCATGAACATTCAAATTAGAAGTAGCCACCCAATGATTATTATCAACATGAAGTAGTTGAATAAAAGGTGATCCTGGAGGCACTTGATGAAATAAACCCTTACGCTTAGAGAATTGAGTAGACTGCCACCCATATATCTCTCCAGCAGTTTGTTTTTCTAATAAACACTGTGTAGCAGAGATTATGTTGTCATTTAACCATTGACGTGAAGTTAAAATACATTTATCACTTTTAAATAATCTTAATTGAGGGATCCAATAGTCCATTTTTTCTTTAACAGGGCTAGAAGATACAGTAATAGGAAAAAAGCCTTGATAATCAATAATGGGAGAAAGTGATTGGGAGTTATCGACATCATTCATAGTTGGTGAAAGAGGGTCAGATTGATCTGGAGGAGTGTTGAGCACAGAAGATGGTTGATCGTTGTGTTGATATTGTGTAGATAACAGAGCAGTCAAAATTGATTTAGTAGGTTTCAGCGATGATGACATTTTGGATTTTAAAGTTGTCTTGTTGAGTGATTTAGATTTGAGAGAGTGAGTTGCAAGTTTTCTGGCTAAAGGTTTGGCGGTAGTTTTGTTTGAGATGGGTGATGATGCTGTGGCTTTGGAGTGAGATAGTTTTCTTGAGGTTGGTGGAGGTTTAGCAGAGGTGAGTACTTCTATTGATGGCGGAGGAGTAGTTTTGTTCGAGATGGGTGATGATGCTGTGGCTTTGGAGTGAGATAGTTTTCTTGAGGTTGGTGGAGGTTTAGCAGAGGTGAGTACTTCTATTGATGGCGGAGGAGTAGTTTTGTTCGAGATGGGTGATGATGCTATGGCTTTGGAGTGAGATAGTTTTCTTGAGGTTGGTGGAGGTTTAGCAGAGGTGAGTACTTCTATTGATGGCGGAGGGTTATCTGTGGCATAACAATAACATTACTGGTACAAGTACATAAATACCATCATGCATATACATACTTGCAATAATAAGAGAGCGGATATAGTCAATAACTTTATGAGTTACACAATGACTGGAGTCAGCAGTAGTGACTACCTGCACATCATCTTCAAAAAAACCTAGAGCAATTCCTTTATACCCCAACACTTCAAGATCACAAAACTGCATATGATACAATAGCCAGTAATAGTCCAGAATAGCTAGAACACAGTTGACCTTAGTTAAAAAATGGCTATGCAAGCACCTTTGGCTAATTTTGATAGGGAACCAGGCCTCTATGATTACGAAGGCAACCATAGATACTTAAGAATGTAAGCAAAGATGCTTGATAGAAAAATCTAATTAGTGTGACCTTAGCCATTTTAATTGTCAACTGTGTCTCATCTCCTCTAATAATAGTTCATACCCTCTAATCTCACTACGTCCTGATTAAAGGAATGCACACTGAATTTGTACTATAAAGTGTATTCGGGACATTTTAAGTGGCAGGGGTGGCCTCGATATCTGGGGTTGGTGGTTACTGTGGAGCACCTGCAATGTCCAAATGCCCAATAATATCTGAACCCCCTGGAGTTACAATAATATAATCCTAGCATCAATATAAAATTCAAATCACATCTCAACTGTTGTTTAACTTTTTTAGACCAACAAGAGACTGCACACTATCAATGATTAGTTATGCATGGTAAAAATCAGGACAAACACTGACATAGGTTTATCAGTTACCATCAAAATTCTTACAAGAAATATTTAGAGTCTGAGTAGTCTCTGCCCTAGTACCCTACACTATATGATTATATAGTGGAATAATTTGATCTCTGAACATATCATTCTTAAGGGTTTTGCATGGTGCAATTATTGCAAACAGAAGGCACAAGGAGCTCAGTATAGTTTCATGGTAATGATGTGGATTCAAAAGCCATGCTTGCTGTAAGGGTCTATAATAATGAATAATAGCTGCCAGTTTCACTGTACTACTGTACAAATGATTTTGAAAGTGCAACCTAGATGTGGAGTACATATTCAAGCCATTTACATAATAGGAACAGGATCCTAAGAGCTAGCTACTTCCAATCTCGTCTATATTATGAAGATAAGAATAACTTACTAGCTTTTGAATTTTTTTGAAAATTTTAGCCCCTGTCTTTTTAACATCCTTCACAGTCACTGCTTCATCTATAAAACTTGACACTGAATTCGTCAATCTGTCCTTTTCCTCTCTGTCAAGTGTCCTATATTTGATGCTTGCTGTCTTTTTAACATCCTTCACAGTCACTGCTTCATCTATAAAACTTGACACTGAATTCGTCAATCTGTCCTTTTCCTCTCTGTCAAGTGTCCTATATTTGATGCTTGCAGCCTTATTGAAGTTCCCTGCACCATCTCTCATAGCCTCTTTTCCCTCTATATAGGCATTAAAATCAAATGTAAGGTAGTTAGATTGCCATCATGCTTTGACTGGACAATGTCTGCATAGCTAACAGTGTTCACAAACTTTAAAGCACCTAGAACAACTAGTGGCTTTTATGCAATTTGACAAGGGCAAAAAGTGGCAGACAACCTGCCATCATTTCAGATGACATGTGATCGCTCATCTTGACCTGGCTATGCCATTTCATTATATTTTTAGCTGTAGTTATGGCTACATTGTTACTAGCAATTAGTGGACAGTTCAGTGTAGAATATGTTTTATTATGTCAGTAGAACATACACACTAACCAAGTGATTCTCCATAATGTTTCAAGAACATTAGCCAAGGAGTAAGTTTTTTCTTTTTAGAGGGAGGTAATACAATGTTTGGAGCCCTTCTGGCATGCTTCCTCTTCCTGCATTTCTTCTTAATCCATCTCTGCAGGATGCAAATATGTCAGGTTTTTAAGTTATTCATGAATAGCAATCAGCGTTACTACACCCAAGTAAAGAAATCAGTACAGAAATCCCTACACAGATTACACATGTAACTGATGAAACAATACTTAGAAACCCCTCTCCTAACGTCACCCCATGCACCTCCCTCCTCCTTAGTTATATAGATTAGGATATTAATGCCTCTACTTCTCCCAACTTGAAGAAAGTATAAACTATACTTTTGTTCTCAAATGGACTTGTTTACAAAAGTATTTATGACAGTACTTTTCTCACCTTAACTTGCTGATCTGTGAGCTTTGTTTCCCTAACTGCCTGTGCAATAAGAGAAGCATGATTCTTGCCAACACCAGTCATACCAAGCTGGTAGTAAGCATTTAAAATTGACACTTGTGTCTTACTAAACCTGATCACTTTCTTTCTACTAAGAGGCTGACTATCAACAGTCTGTTCTTGGTCACAAGATGTGTCACTGTTAGTAGAGAGGCTCTCCAGTTCTACTTCAGGATCCATGGTCATTTGTCATGTGTGGGGTCCGAAATGGAAGGGGTTAAAAAAGAGGGGTGCAAAGAGCGTATGAAGGGGTTAAAAAGGGAGGTGTGGTCATGCGTGAGGTCCAAAATCACCAGTAGATTTACTGAGCGAGTTCCATTAATTTTCCAGTACATTTAGTGGAGAAAGATCCTGAACCGGGTGACATGAAATCACTTGGTTTAACGCTCTTCAAGCCTATTGTACTTTGACCTTTGATTCCTTCTAGTCAATGGTGGAGTTTTAGCTAAGTCAGACCTCTCAACTTTCAAAATCGTTTAGAGTGGGATTTAGGCTTAAGATTAGCCCCTCTTGGCGTGAGATGTGTTGGTTGTTTCACTAAACTTTATATTGTTCTCAGTATTATATATTGTGAGGTTGTCCTTAACATTTGAAATAAAGTCAAACTCCTCTGTCCATGCTGCATTAAACTTGCTTTTGTAAGTTGTAAGGATTTCCTCTTAGAAGGACACTCTGAAGCACTGTCAAGAGTCCAAATCGCTACAGTCAGCCATGATTGCTTGGAAGTTTGAACTAACTTCTGGCTTAGTAGCCAAGACCACTGGAGGATCCCTCTCTTAGCTATTAGTCTACACACAATACTATATAGCTAGCTAGGAAGGTCACTTCACTTGAACTTTAGCAGTTGCTAGCAATGGTGTAAAGTACAGATCACAAGCCATCCATGCATGAAGTAAAAGCTTTTATCTGAAGGTTGACAGGTCTGCTAAGTGGAGGGAGATCTGTGATCTGTGGATCCAACAAGGAATTGTGGGTGGAAAAAGAATGTGTTCAAATAAAATGCATAGGTCCTAAACATAATCTGCTGCTATATTAAGTTGCATTTCAATTCAGAATCAGGTACTGTATAATTTTATCTTCAGCAATATTAACAATAGCTAATTGCAGGCTTTCAGTTAATTGTGTGCAATACTGTATCTAATTCTAGCCCTAGTTCTAGCCTATTGCACTATAATAAACATTACATTATACTTTAGGTCTGGGGCTAGGCACTGGCTAATGTATCATCATTGATACAATCTTCAGCAGCTAAATGTTCAAGAAGTCACTGTTTCTGCACATTAAGTTAATATATACATAATGGCAGCAGCATTATTTTTTGACACACCTCCTTGTGTATATGTTGATCAGATGTCTGTATATAAATTAGATGGTGGTATTGGTCTAGTTTTTCATTACTAACTGTGCTGTCAAAGAATTCAACAGCCGCTAATCAAAATATTACATCATAATATTATATATAGTTGTGTGATTGAAATGAATTTAATATATGTATATAGTACACGTGTATAAACAATCTATAGTTTGGTCAAAGCTGGTGGCATGATCAGAGAATGTTGTATGTGTGTGTGAATGCTGTATAATGACATCATAAACAAATGCTGTATTGAAATCTTCACGAGTAAAAATAAAGTGAATGCTGCATTGAAATCTTTGTAATTTTAGTCTATAAAAGTCCTAAAATATCCAGATATGCATGAAAAGCCTGATACAAGTACATAAAAAATTTTTTGTAGAATCGGGACACAAAAGTGTCCTGGGACAAAATTGATACGGAAAAAACTCTAATGGGACTCGATTCCACGAATCGGGACAACTCATTTTGGGACACAATTGGGACACAGACTACGACTAGGGACACAATCTGGGACAGTTTTCATGGCCCTAGCCCTAAGATTACTGACTATAAAATAAGATTACTGTAAGGAAATTTACACATAGAAGCACTCCAAATTTAGCCCTCAAGGGCCTCCCCTCCTCCACTATCCACCTTAGAGATATCATTGCCCCTCCCTTTTCAAAATCCTGGATCCGCCACTGATAATAAATACAACTGTTGTCGCCATTAAAATTCTGACCGTCAAAGGTTAAAAGTACAACTGGCTTGATGGCTACTTATCATGAATAATTTATAAGCTAATGAAGCGAGGGGGGAACTAATGAGTTCTTTTACACCTAACTCTTATACAAGGGCAGTGAACCTTATAATTATGTTTTAGCACTGTGTGGCAGGTGCTTACTAGTGATAATTATACAACACAATGAAACAATAATACAACTACTGGGTAGACAACACTAAAACGAAAAGGTAAAAATGTATCAAACTATCCTAATGTTTAATTCTTGGAACTAAAGTAGCATCAATTTGACTTATACTTGGTAAGCTCAAATGAACTTTTCGTCTGTATTGTGGATCATTGGCTATTGGATTCCCTTCAAAATAAACTGTCCGTAAACCTTTAGCACACTTTAGTTCGTCTATATCAGACCAATCGTCCAACTGGTTGTGATTGAACTGAAATTTGTAAAGCACTAATAATTAAAGAAATGAACTGAATAGAAGCCTTACCCAAAACTCTTCCAAATTAACTAGATGGCAAACATTTTCTAACTTCCTGATCTGATTATTAGCCAAATCCAAAGTACCAAGCTTAACCTGCATATTTATAATGTAAATTCTAAATACAAATCTAAGCAGAAACTCACCAGACTATTCAGTCCTTGAATGCATTTTATGCCATTGTGGCTAAGATACAACTCTTCTAATAGATCCAACTGATCAAGACCTTCTATAGTAGTAATGCGGTTACTTTGGACACTCAATAATCTAAGATTTCGAAGCTTCTCTAAGTTCTAAAAATTTGATGGAAATCACTAGAGGATTACAATCACCATTGAAAAAAGTTATATACCTGTAATTTGGAGATCTTATTCTTTCCCAAATACAAACTCTCAAGATTGATTAAAGAATCAAGTCCTTCTATTATCTAATGGATAAAAATATTAAACACTCTCAACTCCAATAATAATATATCTTTACCTTTATTTTGTTTGATCCTAGCTCCAATACCGTAAGATTGACTAGAGGGCATAAATTTTTTATGAAAGATATTTTGTTTTGAATAAGAAAAAGTTTCTTCAGTAAGATCAGGCCTTCTAAATGTTCAATTTCAGTAATGTGATTAAAAGAGATATCCAGAAACCTATATAATAACATAAACTAGCATTTAGACCAAATAGGAAACACCTACTGCAGTTTGGTTAGCCTTGAGAGATCTGGAATTACAGCTATCTCATTATCATAGAGGTCTAAGTCAGTCAATGTATCCAACTTAAGCAATGGAGTAATATCCTTCAATAAATTTTGTCGCAAAGTCAAAACTTTGATCTTTGTTAGAGATGTGAGAATAGAAGGGATTATTTTCAGACGAGAATGAGATAAATCCACTTCCTTTAAAGACATAAATAACATCAATCATTCCAAAATATCTGCTTCCTATTCATATCACAAATACAAAACAATTGGGGGGATATTAATATTCTGATGACTACAAAGGTCACAACTGTCCACTTTAAATACTATACTGTCAGTGACTTGCAAAGCTGTTGTTTAAATTTAGTATACTTCTCCAAACACACCCCTTGTGACCACACCTATTTAAGGCTTGCTTATACTTAGCAGTTATTCCATACTACAGTTATGAGCCACAGTATGTTTACAGGTACATAACTGAAATTATAAGTTATACAAATACCCGATCTTCAATCGCTAGCTAAAATGCTAACCTCATCATCCTCTTTGATAGCTGAAATATTCTCATCACTAAATTCAATGTCATCTATATATTAAAAAAAACTTAGTGTTAGCTGCTACACACTTTCCTACATACCTTGCTCTTCCATTGAGGACGTCATTATTACCGCCAGACGGACAACAACCGGCCTTGATTATTTTTTTTTTTATTGGCCGTCGGGGGGGAGGGGGCGATATTTGGCGAGAGCTAGCCACGTGTGTTGGAATGGAGTCGTCTGGTGAAAGTGAATTGGAAAGTTTAAGATGAATTATTAATTTAGACGTATATTTTATATCTAGTTGTCTTGTATACAGGACTCTGAAGTGGAAGTTTTTCCATTGCAAGAGTCGGATGCTGATGTGTGTCCTGTTGTCATTACACTAGCAGTTTGCATAAACTTGTACAATTATCATTATAGGAGAACTGTTCTTCATCAGAAGCATGGGGCAATAGAAGAAACTTGTTTTATAACACCAATCAATCTGATGATAATTCCTTTGAAGATGGTGTTGAGGAAGATGAAGTTAATTTAATTGAACAAAGGATTTACTCTGCTATGAATCATTGTGATTTTGAATCACATTGGCTTGATGTAGTCAAAGACCATGTAAGACCTATTGTTATTTTGTCCATCATTAACTTTCCATGTATTATAGCATTCCAGTGATATGGATCCATTGACTGATAAACTTGTAAGCCCCTAATGACATAGTTTTTATTCATTTATCTCACAACTTATAGAAATTGAAAGAGGAAAGTCCCATATTATTTCAGTTGATTAAGTCCTTCAAAGATTGTTTTTCATGGATTTTGTGTTACGGTATACCGATTTTACAAGGTTCTAGTTTACTTGCACCTGATGTAAGTTACATAGTGTATATTAATTTTTTTAATCCTCTTTATATAATATATAGGGTAATTGTTACATACAGGCAAAAATTCATTTGCTTTTTTGGTATGTATTGTGTGATTGTATAAATTTAGAGTTACAATACTGCTTCCTAGCTATTGTGTAGATGTTTTATATTACCTGTTATTACGAGCATGTTGCATAAGAACAAGCATCCATCCAGTTACTAGTCAGTTGGTGCTCTTACACAAGGTAAATCATTTGAGTAGTTGAATATTGTTTAAAACTGTAATTAGCTTTTATCCCCACTGAGGAAACCTGAATTAACTGGGACAGTTTCAAACCTGTTAAAGGCTGAGATTATTGAGGTGCCTGTTAGTACCGACAATGTGACACCAGCAGTTACACTTGGTACAAGTAAACATGTGAAGAAAAGGGAACTTGCATCAAAAATCTCTACCTTGGAAGTTGAAAACTTTGAACCTGAAACAAGAGGAAAGAGAGCCATTACTTTTCAGGTGAAGTAAACTTCTAATCCATAATATTAGACATCTCATTCTGAATGAAACTAGATGGCTCGAAACAAAGGTTTAACTCCCAACAGAAAAAGGGAACAAAGAAATCCTCGAGTTAAACATCGTTCTAAATATAGAAAAGCTCTAATAAAAAGAAGAAGTCAAGTAGGTTATTTCACTGGAATATGATGAATAACTTTTAGCATCTTTTTGATGCAGGTGCTTCCAGTGATTCATGAAATGCAAAAATACAGTGGAGAAAGTAGTGGCATCAGATCAAAAATTGCAAGGAGTGTTCAAATTAAATGACATTATGTACCTATTTTATATGTGATGTTTTACTGCACATTTGCAAGTTTTCTTGCTTCATTTAGTGCATCCTCCTGGAGGCTTGGGCCACCCTCCAGGTTGGTATCTTCCTGGTCATCTAGTTGAAGGATTGGAGTACCCTGGAAGTTAGTACTTTCAGTTACTTGAGACCCCACTTGCATGACATCATGAATTTTCTTTTCCAACAGTTCTGCCAGAGTCTGTTGGTACAAGTTATATACTGCCTTACTAACATAAGATACCGTGTTTGCTGAAATTTTCGTCGTTTTAATTTCGGACGTCACTTTTATTACAAAATTTTAAAAAGTTGAATAATTGGAGATGCACAGCGCAGCAAGCTGGGCTCCCTAGGCTCTTCCGAAATTAAAACAAAAATTTGAAAAATGAATTATTAATAAACGAAAATTTAAGGAAATACGGTACCTTGCTAACATAATTACCTTGACCTCATCCTTTCCAACCTTTTTTGCTTTACTGATGAATGCAAGAATATACTTGCAAATTACTGTATCTGATAATTTCTCTTGGTAACAAGAAAAGTTTTCTTGCAACTTCAGCAGACCTTTCTCGGTTGGCATGAAGAGAGACATACAGTATGCAAGATCACATGCTTGCCTTTCAGTCCTAGGTAAATTTTCATAATAGAAACTAAACCATCAAAACTAAACCATTAATCAGATACATACCTAATAGCTCTCCATCTGTGGCACAGTTTCTCTATTAAATTTTCGTGATGCTTTTCCTTCTTGATAAATTGAAATATATGTCTGGAAAGAGGAACAGTTAACAAAACGTCAATTTTAAGAACTCATACCTGATAATGTTCTTGAAAGATTCTTGTGAGCACACCCCACACACAGATAACTGACTAATGATGTCTGGAACCACATTATACAAAGTATTTCCCTTTGGACAAAATTGATAATTACCTTGAGTATTAAAAGCATGCTAATACCTTCTTAGATAGCTCATAAAAGAATACTTTAGCCAATTCCACAATACTATAATCTTCATCCTCAAGACAAAGAGCCATAGCACTAATTTGCCCTCGAATTTTTATCATGTCATTCAAAATCAAATGAGTTAATACCATCATGGTGTTCTTCCGAACCAAACTACATTGATCCTTCAACCTGAGTGTAGTATGAACAACCTCAATGTATTCTTAAAAATAATAATCCCATACCTATCATACATAAACGGTGTCCAAGGCTCAATGGTGCTAGGGAACCTACACACCAAGTCAGAAGCTGCAATGATCAAATTGGCTCTTATAGATGCAAGTGAAGACTTTTCCAAAATGGTGAAAAAGAGTTGAAGGTATTTATCACACTGTGTAGAGCTACAATACAATATTAATATTTTTATGATATAAAATCTTAACATTGTCTTGCCTGATTAGCATAAATTTTGATAGTGATAAGGCAGCAGCAGTCTGAAGTTTAGTACAAGGAAATTTACTTGGATTGGTGGTAATACACACTAGTAGGGGCTCAAATACAGCAAGCATTCCTGCAGCACCACCAACTTCAGTCTCCATTACTTTATGCACCAGATCCACCTCCTGTTCATCATTTCCCATCAGTCCCAGTTCCTCTTCATCCTCTCCCTGCACTTACACAATTACCTACCTCATTATCTCTCCACAACTTTTCATCTACCTTAGTTACTGTTGTGTACATATGTTCCATCTTTATCTTTTTTCTTTCCTTCAGAACAGTGAGTTCACAGTAAGTCACCTGGCATAGAGCTATATGTCCAGCACAGAATATCAGTCGAGACAGCAACACAGAGTTAGCTCCATCTATCAGGAAGGTTAAATCTGACATGTAAAACAAACCAGCTAATGGCAACGTGTTCTACAAAATACCTTGAACTTTAAATACTACTTGTGACAAATCCTTGAGCAGTGTTTCACTGAAACAATTAGGTTGTTCGGACAAAAGATACACCACATTTAGAGCTTGCTCACAAAATGGAATCCAATGACTAGTAACCAAGTTCTGAAAATTTGTCATTAACAGTAGAGAAATCTTATTGAAAAGATTGTGAGCACTAGAAAGACGAGTAACTTGTCTAGACTGAGCAATCTTACAGATAGCACAGCAAGTATGCTTCAACAGTATTAAATCTGGAAGAGGAAATAAAACATGGTGATGGGAAGATGTGATTGATGATGAAGAAGGGGTAGAAGAGAAGGAAAATCATCGATAGTCTTCTGACAGAGAAGGGTATGTGAGGCTTTACATGTGAGGTAAATTCCACAACTCACCATGTGATTGAGCTAAACCACCAGACATCAGACAATCCACATCAGACAAGACACTGGAGGTCGAAGCCTCCATAGGAATGGCCATAGAAAGCAGCTGACATGCCAAAATTGACTCTTTCTTTCCTTTACCAGAACTATGAAAAATTTTCCAGAGCTCTTTAACAGCTAATGGAGGAATATGGCCACCAACTACCAAGAGACCAACAAGTTTTTCCAATGATGCTAATTCTCCCGATGTCGCATTTGATATTATCTGAAGTAAATTACCCACAACTAGCTTAGAATGCTGCTCAGAACTTGTGTGTCCATTGGCTGTTAGATACAGGCGGACATATATAGATACAACAGCATTCCGTAGTTGCTCATCTTGAGACCAAACTAAAGGCAGAGACTTGGAAATTGCTTCACCAGCACCATCAAGTTGAAATAGCTTAGCCATTGACAGAAATTCAAGGGACTCCAGCACATCTGAGACAACCTTTGACTTTAACATCTCTACTGCAATAGGAACACAAAGAGCCATGGACGAAACAAAGTCAAGAGCTTCCTGAGGAACAAGAACATGTACTTCTTGATCATATGTATGAAAAAGTCTACCTGTAAATACTTTGTCACGACCAAGTTTTCTGAGGACCCTTCATCAGCATTGGCAGAAAGTACTCTCTCTTCTTCATATCTTTTTAGAAACTCATTTTTATCCAACTACAGTTCAAACAAGACTAGTTCATAGTGATGTAATTACCAACTGGTAACTGGGAATTGCCCACATTGGAATAGGCACGTCTAAAGAAGAAAGTGGGTGAAGCTAGTAGGTGGGGTCTAGAGTCTACTCCATAGTCCACAAGGTCATGTTTAAAGTGGGAATAACATGAGGTCAATTAATGTAGTAAGATTAGTTAACTGGTATGCTCCAGTCAGTGGTACCCTAGCCCATGAACAAGGCTGAGGCTAGTGAAATAAGTGCTACTCCTGGCACTAAATCTAAAGTCTATTCCCAAGTTCATTTGCAAGTTCATTTGCCTCCTCTCCAAAGCTGGAGGTCGGGCTTTTACACTATACAAGTTTGTATCAATAAAATGTGGTTTTAGTTAATTAAGGCAATAGGTGTTCCATTATCCCTCTCTCCCCACTTGCATTCTGTATGGTCAATGGCATGCTGTGTACTTGCTAATGGAACACAGCTAACTTTGTGTACTTTGTATAGTGCATGGTGTATAGGTCTATAAAGATGGCCTTATTATCAGGTATAGTCAGTCACTTGTAGGTTGGAAACCGGTAAGTTATTAATGTTTTTCTAGGGTCCAAGTGAGCACAGATTTTAGCAGTGAGACTATTCCTATTACACATTACCTAATAGTTGAAAACTGCTAGCACAATTCTAGAAATGGTTCAGACCATGGAGAGTATTATAAAGAAGGCTCTGTCTCATATATCAACTGTTCAGCCAGATATCCTGTAATCCACACCACTGGGTATAGTAATAAAACCCCATTTTTTTCATACCTCAGCCATGAAATTCTAGCACTGGCATTTCCCAGCAGTTCAGGTGCAATTGTTACAGCTGCAACTCCATCTTACCTAGTGATGGTGTATTCTCTGGCCTAGAGTGCCAGCAGGAATGTACACAAGACAACAGCATCCAAGACAAATATCTGGTTCTTCACCAGTTCTTTGTGACTTAGGACTAAGAAAGTGACTTCCCACTTCATGAGGTCATCCAGACAAGAGGTCTTAGTAGCCACCATTCTTGGTTAAGGAAAATGTTCCTCTCATCATTGTGTGTACTTAACCTGGAAGGGTGTTCTTATTGTATATAGTCTATAACCTCCTGGTTCTCTTCCTCAATTTGTTCTCCTAAATTTCTAATGAGAATTAGGCCCTTGCAAAGGTGACTGGGCTCCTGGAGCATCTGCTCTGCCTGTCTCTAGAACTCCTAATTTCTCTTGAAGTTTGCTCCTGGAGTGTCTGCTTCTGGGGTATCTACTCCTGCTAAGCAGTGAGCCTGTGATCACAATACAAGTCACTGCTTGCTGCTGCTGTTACTGCACCTGGATCAGGATATTCTCTAATTTTTCATATACAAATCTCAGACTCAATAATCGCTTCAGTAGTCTTCTTCACTACAGTAGCCATTCATTGTGCCTATGATAAGTATGTGCAGAGGGTTTATACTAGAGTGACCACACCGCAAGGTGTGGATCTAATAAAGCTTAGCTGTCTTGAGCAGGAAATCTGGCCAAACAGTTGATATGTAACATTTAAAATATAAGAATTGGGCAATTCCTACTTGTAAATCACACCAAACTGTCACATTCTCAGTGAAAAGTTAAGATACTATTTGGTGTTTATTTAATCAATACAAACAAGTATGTACTATATAACTTCACCTTAGCAGCAAAAGGGTTATAAGACAGCATGGCACACAGCAGCTGAAAAGCACCTTTCCTAACAAGGCTACTTCTATCTTTGAGACGTCCAGCAACTCTTTCCAAGAGACCTTGGAGGACTGGGAGAGGAATCACCTGTGACAACACTTACATAAAATTACAGAAGTGTGTAACTTATAAACAAACTTGAGCTGAGCATAGCTGCAGGAAAACATGGAGTACTTTGACCCTGACAAAGGCATTATTATCATGGAGGTGGTCAATTAATCTTTTAAGCATTTCATCACGAACATCTTGGTGGAACAAGTCACTGTTATTAGATGAATCAGGAAGTAGTTTCAACACCTCTCCAAAAACCCCTAACACTCCGTTACGAAATGTTGTTGATTCCCCATTGAGATGAGGAAGAAGAACTGGCACAGCTGGCAGAATCACAGCTGGAATTCGCTCACTTATAGACACTAAAAAACTAACAAAACATTTAGTGCCAGTAGAATCCATCGCTAGTTGAGAAGGATCCATAGACCCTATTTCCCTGACTATATTTAAAGCTATATGTGAAAAAGAATGCCTGGTGGCTATGGTGATGACAATAAAGCTGATAGGATTAGCTAGATGGTCAAAGTGTTGAAGAAGTTGGAGAAGTTTCAACTCTACACCTACAAAAAAGCTGTTTATTACATACATATGTCTCATCTGGACTTACTTAGAGTCAGTCCATACTTTGTCACAATTAATCCAAGTAATTCTGCAATACTATCCAGCAATAATTTATCACGAACTATTGTAGAATTTTCAAGCAAATTGTAGCAAAGAGAGGCAATGATTGCAGACAGATCTTCCATCATTGGAGCAGAGGGTGGTTCCCACAACTGAACCAGTTCTAATTTACAAAGACATTCCATCCTTGTCATCAGAATTTGTCGTTGTTTATCCCACAAAAATGAAGATCTGGTGTTCTTCTTTAGTTTTTTCTCCTTTGTGGATAAAAGAATTGATTCATTCTCAAATTTTTCTGCCAGGCCAACTGCTAAGAAACAGAGAATCTGCATGAATAAATGTAAGCTTAATAAAAAAAGTGATAGTGATTTAAATTACCTTAGTACAGTTCCTTAGCAACCTTTTACTATTTAGCTCAAGAGCCAATAAATCAAAATCCATCAAGTCATTAACATGAACCTCAAGTTCTACAGTAATTAGGTGAAAAAATGTTTTGCACTATATACTCCTGGGATATATGAATGATCATACCATGCATTAATATCATCCAACATTGCTCATGAATGGAAGTATCAAATTCAGAAAATTTCCTGCATAAGTTAGTTAGTTGTAACTCATGTTCATTATAGTCAAAATAACATACCTTATTACCAAGTTTAATACAGGAAACCATTTTTCAAGTACAACAGCACCATTGAGACTCAAATCATTCCTACATTCTAAAGCAGCAAAACTTTATAAGTATTGATAGCTAGCTATAAACATCTTCAAAATTAGAGCTAGCTATTCTTAGGGGATGGTTAAAAGATGACTTAATGCATACCAATCTAGAGTCTGTACCTAGTAGGGAGTCTACATCCCTGGATATAACACTGCCAGAGATAAGCATAGTCCTAGCCCTAGTAGTAGGGAGAGTATAACCCACCACTGATCCTTAACATGAGCAAAGCAGTAGCCATAATATTTATGTATGTTCCTTGGACAGGAACTAGGTTGATATGTGCATTACAGTACATGTACCATAATAATTATTAGTCAATAACTCCATGGAATTTTAACATTATAGTCCATTCATGTTTTATTCCAAACAATTGTCCCCACAACTTTATCCATTCCTTCTAGTTAGAGACTCTTGAGTTCTGGTAGTTCTATATTATGCTCCCTCCCCCCAACAAACACACACACGCATGCACCCATGCACACACACACACACACGTTCCCATCATAACACTGCCATGTGTCCCTAAATAAAGGAGGGAGCAAGGAGGGTGGGTATGCCTTTTACATTTGCCATTTCTGTCCAGCCAATGTACTCTGAACAAGGTCCCCTTTACTTCTGTTATACACTACATTGTACTGTACTCTGCTGCTCATCCACCTCTCTGTCTTTTTATGCCTCCAGGCCTACGGAACCCTCTGCCACACTCCCTAAACTGCACTCCAGTCCAAGCCCTGTCTTTCTATCCTATCTGCTTTGCATTCTAGTAGTTCCAGTAGAGGCCTTGGTAATTTTGTTAGAACTACTATCCTGTTCTTCTACTACCTCTTCCTTATCACACCTGTGTACTGCAAGGCCTCCTCTTCTCCTCAACCACCTTATACAATCACATCTTACAGCTCTCTCTTGGTCTCTCACTGGTCTCCTCTCTAGGGAGCATTTATGACATTCCTTGTCACAGTCTCTTCTAAACTGCTTGCAACACATAGCATTCTTGGGTAACCTGGATAGCTGATGCCACTCCTGTCTATTCAAAGTTTTGTTATACCAGGTATCTTCAACTACCTTCAGATATTTTTTGGCTATGACTCTCCACCTCCTTCTCGGGCCTCCTGGTGGGTGGGTTGTCTTGGGTAGCCAACCAAATAGGCACATCTTGGGGATCCGACAATTACTTCAATCTCCAAGCTATGATCAGATCTTCCAGAGACTCTTCCATGCAAAAATACTTAGCATCTACACACTACCCAGTAAGCTGCTGCATTATGGTAATTCCTAGGATCCTTCAGGCATCTATTGTGGAAGACATCCAATTTCCTCACATTATCCTTCTTGGTTGTCTAGCCATACCATACAGAAGCACTCCAAGAACTATAGCCTTGTACACTTTCCTCTTAGTCCTCAGAAACAGGTTACTGTCCCTGAAACACAAAATGCCTTGCTTGCTTTTGCAATCCTCTCTCCAACTTCCCTCCTTTGGCTTCAACAATGCCCAAGTACTTTACCACCATCCAATCAGTGGTCTCACATTATTTCATCTCCATCACCTGCCACCATTTACAATGCAGTCCCCTTTGACTCTGCTTCATCAGCAGAAAGTCCCAAGGGTGCTGCTATGTGTACTGGTGTATCTTCTTCAGAAACATAGTATTTCAAGCAATTCTAGACACCCCAGGACAATAAGGCTTCCCCATTGTCCTTGAAACGACCCACTTCATGACAGCCACACACACATCCCATGAGTCACCCCCCTCACCACATCCCACCCTAGCATTGAAATCTCCCACAATCATTAACAAATCATCAGCACTAATCCCATATCCACCATACCCTGTAAGTCATTAAGGAACTGGTCTTTGTCTTCCTGACTTGTAGGAAAAATATTGCCATTCCCTGGATGGGACAGCTCAGGTATGTGGGAGCATTGACCAAGACCAAAATTGTGCCAATTGTCAAAGTTAAAGCATTCTGCTCATGCAGACTTCCTAGTCACAAACTTTAAAAATTATTACCAAACTTACTGATTGTGCAGTTATATAGAATTCTTAACATGTATTTGCACAATCGATACTAATCTGTAGGTTGTCATCCAATCTGTGAATTTGTAGATTATGCAACACAATCTATAGATTGGCTAAATTTCTAGAAAGAGTGGAACATATACCCCAACTACACTTACATTAAGTGGTGATAATATTCTAATAGAAGCCACTACTACCTGATCACTAAGCTTCAAACTTGCAGACACAATACAAGAACTGACATGATTCCTAGCCCTTTACCACCAATCTTCCAGCAGACCAGCATAATACATACCCCTTCATTCCTTTCTACCTTCTCACTAGCTTCAGGCCAAGAATTAAAGAAAGAAAAAAAAAAAAAACAAAAAAAAAAAACAATCCACATCATAAACATCCTACACAAGCCACTTGAAGTGCCTACAACATTCATACCCAAACGAGCTAATGAGGCTCTTCTATCCATTGCCACATCTCTGCCACCCTTCCTTATTCATACCACAACTGCAGCCTTTTGCCCATGTGAGTTAGCCACACACACACTATCTAGCTTGGGGGTGGTGCTATTTTACCTTCCAACTTGGAACTAATTTCGTCATTTCCTTCGTACTCAGTAAGTACACAGGAATGGAAATCTCGAATCTCTATCTCGATACCTTGCACAGAATTCATTCTAGAGCTAGAGAAAATGCCATTTTATATGCACGACGAAATTTGGCGGACTTTACATACAAACTTTAAGCTTTAAACTTTGAACCCAACCTGCAATGGGTGTCCGACAGTCCACTGACACTACTGGAAAAGAAAAGGAACATACAAACTTTAAGCTTTAAACTTTGAACGCAACCTGCAATGGGTGTCCGACAGTCCACTGACACTACTGGAAAAGAAAAGGAACAAGAGTTGTTTTTACTTCATTGTAAAGAACTGTATGCTGATTTGACTGGTCCAGGTTCAACATTAAATTTTAAGGTAAGCTAACTAGGTGTAGTTAAGGTCTAGTAGGGGGGGAGGGGTTACACCCACTTAACTTCAATCCAGGGTTGAAATTTATCACTCTCCTTAGTTGATAGCAAGGTGGCAACTGTGTATTCACATGACTGAATGGGGTCGTAGGGGTCATTTCCTGGCAAATGTACCCACACTGTTTATTTTGGTTATCAATGAACATGCCATTGTAAAGTTTTACACGAAGGACAATGTATGTGGTAAAAAATTATGTTTGCACATTCTCTATGGTACTATCACAACTATTACATGCCAGAAAGAGCAGTCAGCTGATTAGGAGTTTACTGTGGAGTGCCACAATACAACCACTACTACTATCTCAATCCCTACCATGACCTCTACCAGCCTTATTCTTTTCCTTCTCAGCTTCAAATGGTTGTGTTTCTGTATCTGCCTGAGCTTATCTTCCTCCTAGCTTACTGGCTACTACTTTTCAGGATAGAAAATCATGTAGTCTTGGGAATATCATAGACTGGTGCAGTAGATCAAACAGACATTTTCGTCACTCACTTTGTGCATAACCACCTACTTCAAAGAATCTTGAGAGGCTTGCATGCCTAGCACAAGGAATTTTAGTTTTAAGACTATTATAGTGAACATTCATTGTAGTCTGGGGATTCATATGAAATACAAAGGTCATGGCCTATAGTCAACTTTTAACCACCTGTATTTCTTGTTATGTAAGAAGAAACACTGATGGTGTCAATTTGCAAATAAACAATGGCCAGTAACTCAACTCTCAACAAGACACACTCATGCAGCATTAGTTCTCTTCCATGGGTGGTTAACTACAGCAGCAGTAAACTTTGAACCCTTCTGGAAACTACCACTATCTAGAAATTTCCCCCTTCCTTGTACCATAGCTAGTCCCCTTATGTTATCTGATGGTCCTAGGCGTTTTATTAGTACATGCAACTTTACATAATAAACAACTACAGTCTGTTCTCTCTAATAGTCCACTTCCCTAATAGTCCATTCTCTATAATAGTCCACCCTGACCAGCCTGACCCACTTTTCACTAGCTAATATACAGTACATGCACTATGTACCTTGTACATACTTAGCAGCAGCAGTGCATGCTGGCAACTGCATGCTGATAGCTCTAGCTAGCTGTGTAGCTTGGTCATGAGTCAGAGGAGGTTACAAGCTCAATTTAAAGCTCCTTCTTCCAGAAAAGGGAAGAAGCTAACATCATTAGAACTTCAAGCTAAGAAACTAGAGTAGAAAGCCACTTTAGCTAATTGTTAGCTCAAGTCTGACATTCTTCCTCTGCTTCATAAAATTCAGCTTCATCAGAACTTTGGAAGATATTATCACCAGTGTGTACCATCAGCTACTGAAGATATTTGCACTTTATTCAAGAGTACAACACTCCAATCATGGGATGAAGCTGCATCAAGCACTGAACAGCATGGAGACCGGCATATGATTGGCGATCTTCGACCTCTGTGTGCACAGTCAACTGAAGATCCCACTAGCTTAGCAGCAATATTGGAGGAATGGTTTGCTATAGAAGACAGTGGAAATTGAATGGCCTTGGAAAAACAGATGCCAAGTGAAGTTGAAGCAGATTTGGATGTAGAACAGCAGCATAGTCATCCAGTGGTAATTGAGTCAAACACAGATCTTGATGATGATATCAATGAAGAAGTTGAAGAATCTATCCAGCTTAGCCGTAAAGACATTCTAAACTCAACCAATCTTGATGAAAGCTTAGTGATGGTCAAGAATTTATTAAGCATTACTTCGTCCCTGCAAAAAGATGACACTGCAGACATGCTAACAAAAGTTTATCATAAATTTTTAGAATTAGCTAAAGAAAGAAAAGTATGCCTTAAACTCCAGGCAAACTGTTATTAGAAACTTTTTTAGTAGTAGTAACATTGAACAACCTATGGACATGTAAATAATTGGCCTTATGTGTAGTTTCTATAATTGTCCATTCTCCCTAATAGTCCACCTCGGGACCCCTCGTCCACTGGTGAACTATTAGAGAGAACAGACTGTAGTTAAGTTAACACAGAAGAGCTAACGACCTTATAACTATTAAACATTAAATTGTTCTATAGGACAGATTCGTTTCTTTGTTTGGTGGACCAAGTATGGAACTGGGAAACAAACTCTATAGTTATCTCCTTGATGGTCAAGATGTGAGTAGGAGTACTAAGTTGAAAGTGGTGGATTATGACTCCTTTGCCCTTACCATATTCAAACTGAAAGATGTGGTGTTACAGTACAGTGAAGCCTCCTCCTTTTTCTTTAAATTATTTTGCAATTGTGACAGTAAAAATCTTGAAGCTGGTATGTTTTCTATTTTTCAACATAGCACATTTTTTAAGAATAGTAATCATTTTATAGACCTAGAGAAGATGCTTCATGCTGCAGCATCCTGTGCATTGTACATTGGATTATCGGAAAGAATTGCTGTGCCTGCTACCCACCCCTTCTTCTCTGCCATCATATCTGCTATAGTATGTCCACTACTTATACACAATTATCTTTTACTTGTTTACATCCAGATGCAGCATTATAAGCTTCAAAGAGAAGAATTCAGTGTTTCTCAATTCTCCAAGTGGGTTGCACTTCATTGTCCTCACTTGTTCACTGGGCTCTGTCAATGGTTATATGTTCTCCTCCTTCCTGTTTCAGCAAGAAAAGATACTTACCGCCTCCCATTTGTAGATTGTAAGGAAGAAGAAAGACAGTTTGACTTCAATATTCTGATATGGGTTCTCTCTTGTGTTCTTCCTACTGTCTTTATGGGTGCAATACAACATGTAAGGATGTGAAATATCATTTTTGCCTCTCTCTCTTTTTATTTTTTGACTATTATTATTATTATCATTATTATTATTATTATTATTATTATTATTATTATTGCAGCATGAGAAATTACCAGTAGGTGGTCTCTGGACTTGCCTTTACTCCAGCAGGGATCATGGTTTCTCTATGAACAGATTTCAGCATCATTGCTTCAACTATAAGCAACCATCTGTTATGATTTTAGATTGTTACAGCACAAAAGAAAATCAAACTTACAGATTGGCACTAGCTATGGACTCAGAATGGAGGTGCAGTATTACCTATACTTATATACTTGTTAGTAAAATAACTTATATGCAGAGATGGGATATATTTTTATGGAGGAGTTGATTTCCATCTCATTCAACTTTTGCCAACCTTTTCTCTGATAAAGAGTAGGAAAACTATCTATCTATAAACTATATGATCATGCTTATCAGTTTATTAACATTAGAAGGAGCTCGGCTTGTTTCTTTAAATGAAAAGCAACGTGGATTTCCCTGTGGCCTTCGTGTAATGGCTTCTGAAAAATACAAGTATTGTCTTCTAGAAGTAATGGCAAGTCTTGATCAGGCTCGTCTTATGGAGGGTGAGTGGATGCAAGTGCAGTTAATAGAAGTGTGGGGTTGTGGAGGTGTCGAGGGTATGGAATCCCAGCAGAAAATCAAAGAGTTGGAGGCTAAGGATATACAACGTAGAAGAGAGGTAATTTTATGAGGAAGTCCTACTGTAGAGCTAACACTGAAAATGTGGTGTGCAGATAAGCAATAAAGAAAGACGTGATGCATGGATGGACAGTCCTGATCGGTACTTGCTGGAACAAGGTGGGGTTACTACCTCAAGGCCCACAGAACAACCACTTTAATACACAATGTTATCAACTATACATGCTAACTACAATTATAACAACATCCTCTAAGTTTCTGTTCAACTGTTATATGCATAGTCCAATCATGCATTATAAGAAGAAGACGAGACATTTCCCCCATGCCCAGTCCAATTAGTGTGGATAAATTTTCCAGGTTGAGAAAGCAATTCATATGTGTGTGCTCCAAAGTAGTCCCTCTGAGCTTGAATGAGATTTGCAGGTACACATTTAGATCTTTAGAAAATTAAATAATTACTCATACATGTTGAATATTTATAACATATTAATAACCTGTATCCATCAAAGAAGGCAAGAGCAGTGCTGAATGCTGGTGTTGGCACCCCTAAAGTCACTGCAGTAGATACCACTTTACGCCATGAATCTTGACACTTTAAAATTTCCTTCTTAAAAAAATCATCAAGGAGAAGATTTTGAAGGTTAGGATTCTTGACATAGGCATCTTTGATGTTGCCCAAGAATACACTGCATAATAACCAATTAATGTATATATAATTATTCTATTTACTCACCTTCGAATGATGCAGCCACCACGCCACATAAGTGCTATACCTCCATAGTTGAGCTTCCAGTTGTACACTTTGGCAGCTTCACGCATCAACATGAACCCTTGAGCATAAGATACTATCTTTGATGCATAGAGTGCTTTTCGAATGTGCTCAATAAACTCCTCTTTATTTCCACTATAGCTTGTGACTGAGGGACCATGCAGGTGTTTGGATGCTTCCACACGCTCATCCTTAAGAGAAGATAGGCAGCGAGCAAATACAGACTCTCCTAGAAGGAACATAACTACAAATAAAAGCAAGTAGGGAGGAACTTACCAATTAGTGTGAGTGGCATTCCTTTATCCAGAGCAGAAATTGCTGTCCATTTGCCAGTTCCTTTCTGACCAGCAGCATCACGGATCTTCTCTACCAAAGGTGTGCCATCCTTGTCCTTGAAGGCTAGGATGTCAGCAGATATCTCAATCAAAAAGGAATCTAGTTCAGTTTTATTCCACTTCTTGAAAACCTCGGCCATCTCATCTGCACTCATCCCTAAACAATCCTTCATCAATTGATATGCTTCACAGATGAGCTACAGAGAATCATGTACAACAATCTAAAATGTTTCTTCAGCCATAATTAACGAGTTCTGACTTGCATGTCTCCATATTCAATGCCATTGTGCACCATCTTCACATAATGTCCAGCACCATCCTCCCCAACCCAGTCACAGCAAGGTTCATCATTCGATTTTGCAGCAATTCCTTGAAATATGGGCTTAATAAACTCCCATGCTTCAGGAGCTCCCCCAGGCATTAATGAGGGACCATAACGGGCTCCATCCTCCCCACCACTTACTCCACTTCCTACAAATAGAATCCCTTTCTCACCCAATGCTTTACACCGACGCTGAAAAAGTAATATTATGCAACACCTCTAAAGCCATACAATATATATAACCTTACAATAGAGTCAGTGTATTCTGAATTTCCTCCATCAATAATTATGTCTCCCTTCTCAAGAAGAGGAACAAGAGAATCAATGAAGGCATCCACTGCTCCACCAGCCTTCACTAGCATCATGACACGTCGAGGTTTTTTCAACACACTCACCATTTCTTCTAATGAATGAGCTCCAATGATTTTGGTTCCTGCAAAGCCAAGTCATAAATTACATTACTGCCATATCTCTCTCACACACACACCTTTAGCTTCATTTGCCAAAAAATTATCTACTTTCACAGTGGTTCTATTGTAAGCACACACCACAAAGCCATGATCATTCATGTTAAGAATAAGATTTTGCCCCTGCAAAACAGGAATTTTCTCATAATCAATAATTAAACATTTACACAAAAGACACTAACCATAACAGCCAACCCAATCAATGCAATATCTGCCCTACATCAAAATAATAAGTATAACTATAAGGTTACTTTTTGCACTCTCTACAGATGTAACTCACTTGGCCATTATTGCACTCGATTACCACGAAGCTTCACACTGTAGATATAAGAACACAAGCAAAACTGACGCCTTCTGCAGCTAGCTCCAGAGAGACCAGTGACCTAAAACACCCACTTCTCAGACGCAAGTAATTCCGGTATAGCAGAGTCACTTCCGGTATATTTGCAAGGGCTTAATTTGGAAGAATTCTTATCCCCACCACACCGCCTAACAAACTATTAAGGGGTACTTAAAATAAGTGGCCACAACACCCAAGTGGCTGAAACCTGTCACTATACTACAGAGTAAGGTGATGAGCCCAATCAGCATTAGCCTGGAACCTATAAGAGATCTGTAAGGTGGCAGTAGGTTCTTGACCAGTTGGGTTATAAGGTTAATTTTCTATGCCAGTTAGTAACTTAGTAGTTATGAGGGTATATAAGTAGTAAAGGGTCACTGAGGGGCACATGACAACCACCAAGAGATAGATTCTACTAAAGTAGAAGTAAGTGTATAAGCTTACTAGAGGACTACACTGACAAGATTAGTTATAATATAGTGAACTAATAACACATCAAATATATGGTTCCAAGCCAATTGATAAGCACTGGGTGATATTGGTATATTAATTTCTGTGAAGGTAGTGGAAGAAAAAACATTTACAGCATTTATTCTACTTTAGTAATGTGTGTGACAATTCTTGAAAATCTTACTGAAGAGGTCTACATTGACTGTATGGGGTTATCATGAAATGGAACTGGAATAAGTATCTATAAAGTAGACATCAATGTCATTGGGGTGATCATTCACAATTGATTGGCTGAACAGTGAAGTGTGATACAGATGATAGTGGTGATTCTTCCATACTTTACAAATTAAACCCCTATCTAAGAAGATGGACAGTACATTAATTCAGTTGTTACTAATTATGCTGTCTTCTGTGAAACGATCAATGCTACTACCCATGATAGGTATGATAAAAAAAGTTCAGCACTTTCTTGGGCTTAAAGTTACTTGTCCCAATCATAGCAGCTTTCTCTTACAAGGAAAAGATACTATGGTTTTAAGAGGCTATAGTTAGTGCTAAGCTTACTGTAAGCTACCTTGAACAGAATACTTCTTTTTTACAGAGGTGTTAGAGGCTTCAAAGGAATTTACATCACCACCTACATTGCCCAGATTTAGAACAATACCCAGACAAGATGAGAAATTATGTTTTTAATTGTCCACACAGGATTATTCCTGGAGCAGTATTATGAAGTTCTTGATAATTAATGACTAATCATCGACAATGTGGCATGCCTATTGCTGCTATGATTCTTCTAAAAGGTTAATTACCTGAAGAATTTCAAACATACAGCAATGATTTTGGACCTAGATAGACTACAAACACAGCTCAACATCCTGCCAGATCTTATTAGCTAGAATCAGAAATACAACTACTGATGTACCCCTAAAGAAAGTTACCAATGTGAGAGCAATTTGTGAGATGCTTAGTGAAGTTCACATGACTGTTTTCACAAATTGCACAGCTGCTTAGTCTTCTTCTTCACAATACCAATTACAACTTCTGATGCAGAAAGATCTTTTTCTGCACTATAATAATATCCAGCCACGACTCAACCATACGATGCTAACTTATGTTCATAAGGATTGTACTGATTTAGAAGAAATTACAAGAGATTCTATTAATCTGAACGAACGCATTTTGGACAATAACACTGTGTTCTTTATAATAAGCAGGGTTCATAAATCATAATACTATGTAGCTAGTGCCCCAACCAAAATTTGCTTCCTATGCAGCTCTACGAGGAAGAGGTCGCAAAAACTAAAAGTACAAGGTACAGATCTATCTTATTAGAATAATTGGAATATTTCCGGTTACTTTTGCTGTCACATTATTGTACTCAACAAGCTTTCTTGATTATCATGGCTACGAAAAGGTAACACGGGGTGCATATTTGTGTGTTGTATCTATGTAGAAATCTATTTTGTAGGTGGTTCCATGCCCACGTCGATGGAGGACAGGCTGAAGAACTACTTTTGTCTGCTAAGGGTCAGGATGGCAGTTTCTTATGCAGACCTAGCCAGACTAACCGTGGAGATTTTACTCTTTCTGTTAGGTAACTAGCTAAGTTGGTTTCTATGATAATATTATGAAACATTCTATATAGACGAGGAACCGACATCACACACATTAAGATACAAAATTCAGGGGATTACTATGATTTATATGGTGGAGAGAAGTTTGCTACATTAGGAGAATTAGTCAGTTTTTATATGGAAAATCCTGGATCCTTGCGTGAGAAAAATGGAAATCTAATTGAATTGAAGGTTCCTTTTAACTGTGAAGAAGTCACTGCAGAAAGGTATTTAGGGTTTAGTAATCTGAGACAATATCTATATAGCAGCATATACTTACCAAGAATTTCAAGTAGTATACTCTGGTTTTTAATGGTTCATAGAACAAACAGTGTTGACTTGCATCACTGTAGGCAAGGTTGCATACAGTACATGGGATGGGCCATAATGTGTTAGAACAAATCACTTTGTGTGTGTGTGTGTGTGTGTGTGTCTAGGTGGTATCATAGTGCACTAACGGGGAGGGAGGCTGAGACACTACTGCTTGCCAAAGGACAAAGTGGTAGTTATCTTGTTCGTGCTTCTGTGCACAACCCTGGTTACCATGTGCTAAGTGCAAGGGTTGATGAGCAAGTCTCACATGTAATGATCAGAAATAATGATGGGATATTTGATGTTGGAGGTGGCCCAAATTTTCCCTCTCTGAATGAACTTATGGAACACTATAAAAAGAACCCAATGGTAGAGACAAGTGGAGTAGTCATCCATTTGAAGCATCCTTTCCATGCCACTGGATTTTTGCCTGCCAACATAAATACACGGGTGTTGGAGTTACAAAAGCAGAATCAAGACGTGTATGGTAAGGCTGGATTTTGGGAAGAATTTGAGGTGAATGCTTCAAGTCAACATCTTCATGTTCCTTTTATGTATTTTTTATTATTGATATGAAGTTTCTTCAACAAATGGAGTGTAAGCATCTATATAGTCGACGTGAAGGAGCTCGCCCTGAAAATAAACCTAAGAATAGATATAAAAACATCTTACCTTGTGAGTTCTTCCAAAAATTGGTAATTAGTTTCAATAATTACATTACTCTGTACACAGTTGACCACACTAGGGTGGTTCTGACAGAAACAGATGCTGATGTTGTTGGCTCTGACTATATCAATGCAAATTATATCAGTGGTGAAGTTCCTGGGAGTGAAGGACGATATATTGCCACTCAAGGCTGTTTGCCATGCACAGTCAATGACTTTTGGATAATGATTTGGCAAGAAAAGACGAGGGTTATAGTTATGACTACCAATGAAGTAGAGAGAGGAAGAGTAAGTTACTTTTGCACTAACAAGATGGTGAATAAACCCTTTCTGTAGAATAAGTGTACTCGTTACTGGCCAGAGTGTAAAGAAACCACAGAGTATGGGAAAGTTCACGTTGTCAACTTGGAAGAGTCGACCAATCCAAATTACATTATGAGAAATCTCCTTGTCCATCATGAAGATGACAATGACACTGATGGACGGATCATCACACAGTTTCATTTCAAGGCCTGGCCTGACCATGGCGTACCCCAAGATCCTGGTTCTGTCCTAGGTTTCCTTCAGGATGTCAACCTGCGACAGACCACACTGTCTAATGAAGGACATGAAATGGGCCCAATTGTGGTCCACTGCTCAGCTGGTATAGGACGAACCGGCACTTTTATAGTAGTGGACATTCTTCTTAACCTCATTGGTTATCAAGGTAAAAAGGTGTGTGCTATGCTTTGTTAGTTATATCTCCAATTTCCATACCATATGTAGGATGGGACAATGAAATAGATATCCAGCGGACAATACAACTTGTTCGAGCCCAGCGATCAGGCATGGTTCAGACTGAGCAACAGTACAAGTTTGTTTACATGGGTATTAAACAGTATGTCGAGTCCCAGCAAGCTTTGATGCAAGCTTCTACAGCGGTTAGTGCTTACAGTAGATAGTAGTGTAATGTTATTGGGAAAGTGAGGGGGGTCAGTGTAGTTTATTTTTCACTACGAAATATTCTTGATAAACAGGGAGAGAAGGCAGCTAAGAACTATGGAAACATGACATATCCTTCGAAGACCAAAGGTAGTGGGAGTACATCCGAACCTGTCTATGATAATATGCCACATGTTTAAGTTAGGTAAGTGGTTTGCTTATATTATTATGCATGTTGGACATAGTTAAAGTGACAATGTAATACATAATAACCTGCTTTACTCCATGTAATGGAGATCACTGTGATGCAAGAGCATGAATAATTATGGGGCAAACCTGTGTAGGTCCAGCTGGAGCTCTTGGGATAAAATGTGTCCTACTTGATACTCTCTGTTAAGCAAAGTTGTTGTAGAGTTAAGATCATTACAGAGGAGAGAAGAATAGAGTAGATAGAGCAGCATATAGGATGGGCTACATTAGAAGAATCTTCAAGGTAGAGATTTCAAGATTGAGGGAGTGAATATCCCATCCCAGTCCATTATTATACCATAGTCCATCTGTTATCAGTATTACCTCACAATAATATTATAATCTATAGGCCCTCACTGCTGATATGCAATCATATCATCTTATCACTCTTGAAACTGAATTGTGTACATATTTATGCAGTTACTATTTGGTATAATATAACCTTGTGCTGTTGTAGTTTATTCAATATTCAGTTCTGGTATTCTAGTAATGACTTAATAATTATTTTTTCTATGTGTATTGGCTACAGTCTTATACATAGCTATTAAAACAATTTTTAATGTGTGCTTTTCAACCTTGTGTTTCACTTTTTATAAAAAAATAATGATTATTTAGAAGTAAACAGGTATAGGAAATGTATTGGGCTTCAATTCTATTTAACATTAAGTTCTATAAAATGTTCTAAGGACTTCACTGGATATAGTTGTACATTCTTGCAGCATTTATCAAATACTTCTATAACAATATCTGCATATGCATCATTCCCATACATTAAGAGTCAAAGTTTGACTGAAGAACAAACCTAGAGTTTCATTGATCACAGAAGGACATACTCTTGCCAAAGCTTCACAGTTTGTGTGAAATGCAGGATTTATATTAACTTCAATCAGCCATACCTGTTGGATTAAAATTAATCTCCAATGTTTTTAAATCTACAATGGACTTACATTGAAGTTTGTATCCAGCATAAAATCAAATCCAAGCAAGTCAAAGTATCCAACAGCACGGTTTAACTTGTGCTTAATGCTTTTGAAGCATGTAGTCATTATAGACATTATCCTTTTCTTTTTGGTAGTGCATGTGTGTGAAACCCTTCAATATTAGGATATTTTTAAGGAAACTCACAGTAAGAATAGTTGCTACCCAGTCATGTGATAATCCAAATGTTTCACTGACATACTGTTGCAGTTTCTTAAAATCCCATATCTGTTACCACGGTATTTATATTAAATAATACTTGGATGTGGCATTTAATCTCACAGTATCCTCCTTCACTTCAGAATACAGGGGATTCTTTTTCTGCTGGTATTGATTGGTTAAGTGAACAGAAAGGTTGTCTGATTCAGGCTCATATTTTTCGCAACACAACCTCACATAGCCTTCCCTGAAAAATACCAGCCACTGCCTTCCCCATACTATCAACATGTACACACGCAAGTCAAACTTTCGACCATGAAGTAGAAGTGGGTTAGAAATATACCTACAGTGAATTTTGATGATTAAATAGTCTTTAGTCTGGCATTTACATTACTGTACCTCTGGACAATTCTGGCAACAGGCTTAGCAGTAGGCTTACAAGATTTTTTATCTTGTTCCAAACGGGTAAGAACTTGTTGTATATCTCTCACCAGAAATATGCCCTTCCCCTGATTGGCACCAGTTGGCTTACATATCCACAATTCCTTGCCTGTTAGAATTTATCATATCAAGACCAAATTCAAATGGTGTTTTCTCACTGTCATATGCCTGAATAAATCTATGATATTCACTGGCCACGTCTGTGCGGAAAGTTTCAGGGAAAAAGCTTTCCATTCCTACTCGATGCCTATAGCATAGAATGTCTTAGCATATATACCGATAAGTATTATCATAGCTAACCTATGTAGTCTATAGTAAGAACGCAAGCTCTCTAGAAGACCTATCTTGGTAGTTAGTAGGTTAATGTTAGGGAAATGATTCACTATTTGTTCTCCTTCCCGAAAGGACTTGTAGTCAATGTGATGTTTAAGTTCTACCCATTTGAGTGTGTACAGCAGTTTATCATCAGTCTTGTACCATCCTTTTGTTATCAAAAAACTTTCCACCCTGTTACATAACAATTATTAACAATCATGAATGGATTCCACATGATGAACTCACAATGGACCTGCATTCCCTCCACAAATTGAAAATGATCTCTCCAATTTAACATTTGCTTTTTTATTTTCTGCATGCAGTGGTGTAGTTGAGCTATCAGCTGACTCCTGTTTGTCATCCACTTGGCAGTAAGCAGCTTCCCCCTCTTCCTCTTCTCCTAAAACAAATATAGAGTGCTTACCAGGGTTAAACTTATGCACCTGCCAAAGATGCTCTGAGCAATGGCTGCAATAAAATTAATTAGTATAGTAACTGACATTGTTATACTTAGTAATTGTACCTTATGCATTCTCCGGCTAGCCATGTGTCAATGGATCGGAAGTGATATTGCATACTATGGTAACTTTTGGCTTGGAACATGTAGGACTCATGTACATCAACCCTGTATGTAAACATAATATAGAAATAACTCCTATAATTATATTAAACAGTGAAATCACCTTCCCTTTTGCCAACGTGCTCCCAAAGTTTTTTCACCTTCACCTATCCAAATCTCCACATGTACAATATCATGATGTTGCCTTTTGGCTATAGACATAGTACCATTGTATTTGACATGTGCAGCTTCACTAACATGCACACAGCAAGCACTAGTGGAAATACCTTTGGGATTATTATATATTCCAGATATAAACACCAAGTCCCCAGGGCACATGTCAGGTGGCCCAGAACAGACTATTGGTAGAGTGTCAAACTGCATTAAGGTATATCTAGTAACATTGTAAGGATAAAATTTCTTCTCACCATGTAAGCCTGGTTCCAAGGACCAATAATAAACCCAAACTCTTCTTTCATGTCCCTTAGGACACGTCGTATTAATCCACAGCAGTCAAGAAAAAGGTGAGAGGTGTATGTGGGAGCTAATGAGAAGACTTTTGTTTATTTTATTGTCATTATGGGGGAGTTTAACACACAATCAGGTTCATGGAATTTCTTAGCATATGGAGTGCCTCTATAAGTCATTGCTGTCTCCAAAAACTTTATTCTCAAAGCAGTCATATTTTCTGGATCTCTCTGCTCTATTCGATTATGTAACTTCTTCTCTTCATCCAATTTTAATTCAATCTATAACATAATTAAATTTTATTGTATGTCTAATTAATTGCTTAGGCATGGCATGTAATTAGACCCAGGTTGGTGAAAATGAAAATGAACTAAGGGTAAACTTGATTTCTTATTAACTCAAAATTGAATTCTGCAGCATCAATTTCTCTATGGTGGTACAGTGTACATGATACTGACAAACTGTGTGTCACTATACAATGCTTCTATTTTCAATCTTCAAAGAACACTATAAATTCACATTACCTTTAGTCACACAGATATCACGAGTTTATATTTCTATTTTATTAGTAGCTAGGTCCGGGTGTGAGTCAAGATCAATTGGGCATGACTACACATAATCTTGTTAACTAGTAGACTAGTATCTAGCTACCTGCTTTCTCTTCTTAAATTTTTCAAAGGCTTCTTGCAAACTTTCTGCCGTATGGTTAGTTTTTAGAGGAACATTAAAAGCTTTATGAGTCTCCACTTCGGTCGATTTAGCCATGTTTTTGTGTCGTGTTGCGTCGTCTAGGCAACAATCGCGTGATGCTAAAAGTTTGAAAAATCTACTCGTCAGACATGGGCAATGCCAAAAGCATCAGTAATGGTGTAGATCCTTCTAACCAGAGGTTACAGACACAACATGAAGATCCTAGATCACCCACTAAAGAAATCTCTCGTACACCTCTAAGATTTGGGAGTTCCAAGCAAAATCAGCAGCAGAACATTGACCCTAGGTCACCCTCTGGCTGCATTGACCGAACTCCAATACAGTTATCACAGAAGACCACTGGAGTAGAAAGAATAACACTAGACTGTGACAGTACACAAGTACCGGTAAAAGTGTCTGAACACCATAAAACCTGATCTACTAATTATGACATTCTAGCTAGCTAGCTATTATAACAATAATAGTCTTATTCTTTGGTATTGTTATGAGGGGAGATTTGAACAACTGTATACTTCAATGGAAGTGCAGGTAAACTGTCTTTCTGATCCACAGAGAGGTGGGTTTTTAAATGCTGTACAGGTACTGCTACCACCTTGATTAAGTTCAGAATCCAACCACAAACCATATGCCCTGTATTAGTACAAAAAAAAAATCAGTTGTATACTATAGTTATGGTAGAAGCACGTACCCTCCACCTGAACCAACAATCAGTTCATGATCATTAGCACGCAAAATAAGGTCAGTCTCGGCAGTCCATTTGTAACACTGCACTTCTGGTGACAAAGAGAACAGAAAACTCTCACCATTACCAAAAAACTGGGCATTGTGCCTCTCAGACAATTCAGTTGCAATAAATGCACCAAATATCTA
The DNA here is from genome assembly GCA_964016965.1 of Diacarnus erythraeanus. Classification (NCBI taxonomy): domain Eukaryota; kingdom Metazoa; phylum Porifera; class Demospongiae; order Poecilosclerida; family Podospongiidae; genus Diacarnus; species Diacarnus erythraeanus. The sequence goes on along the minus strand of OZ024685.1, from coordinate 5,638,536 downwards.
CAATATAATTACTATAAGCAGCGTACTAGAAGTGGAGAAAAACTTACTCTTCCACTGGAACTCTTAATAAATAGAAGGACATGAGGGTAGTGTTCACATCTTCGGTACAAAGTTCGGAGACTAAATGAAGATAAAGAATAATTACTACATTTTTCATATAATATACACATACTTGTAACCATCACGAGAGGCTCTGAAAATGCACATGGGCTCTTTGCAAAATATCCACTCTGGTAACCATTCCCATATCATAGGCCAAAGTTCTGGTGATTCAATAAGTTCACTGGAAGGATCAGGGATAACTTTTTCTTCCACAGAGTCAATTGATTCTTGGTCAACTCCATCTACTTCATTTACTGAGTTTGGTGCTGGCAGATGAGACTTCCACTCCCTCAGAATATGCAACCAGCTCAGCCGTGGAATAGCAAATGCATTGCGGAACCAATGACCTTTTTGCTGGAATGACATGGAGCAGAGAAACATCTGAACAGCAGTGATCACTGAGCCAGGTTCTGCAAAGGAATAAAAGGATTCTGAGTGACATCACTGGCAATGGCAAGTTTGTTACTTAAAATTTCTAGTAATTACAACAGCTTGTACTGCTATACAAAGGATACATTGCCACAATACATACATTAATTTTATAGGAGCAAGAGAGTAGTAGACAATAATTTATAAAATGATCAGCAAATAGAGATCATATACAGCTCTGCTGTTAACTGAAATGAGGCTATTTCAATGTAACAGAGCCATATCATCCAAGGAAACATACCAAGGTTCTGTGAAACAGAAGAAAACAACTTTAGTGCAGAAAGAGCCAATCTATAAAGAACTTTAGGCCCCTCAATGAAAAACATATCCAAAACCCTCACCTAAAGAAATATCATTATTTCCAGTTAATTATGTAGTAGCTATGTATCAAAACAACTTACAGCAATCCAAAATGGCTGCTGATAAAAAGGCCAGAGGAACCAATTTGTAGTAAGTTCATCCAGGAAAACTTGCTGAGTCATGGCAACTGGCTTAAGGTGCTTAAGTGCATCTAATGTAGAATTCTAAATAATGTTTATATTATAGTCACATTCAGTCTGTTGCAAGCTATTACATACAGCATGAGACTTGAGCAGGGAGATAAATGTGAAGTGTGAAGCATCACACTCAGACTTGTTCTGGTCTAACCAACCAGTTCTGATAAATAAATGGGACAAGAGAGCAAACACTTCCCACTCGTCTATAAAGTGTAGCATAAGATATACCAGGATTGGGGTGAGAGGTGCATGAACTTCAACATCCATATTATTACTCTGTCTTTCTTGAATGAATTTATAATAAATAGCACGTAAAACACGCTCCATTCCAGGATTGAAACAGGAAAGCCGCAAATGAAAGGAAGGAAAGCAAGCTAGGTCAGTAGTTAGTCCCATTGTCATTATCTGTTCACCAGCTGCTAACTCATGATCTGCAGCAATATTATTGTATAAAAGTTTCACAAACCAATCACCCTGTATGGGATAGGAACTGTGCAATACATACTGCAGGAAACAATAGCCTTTAAACCAAGTACAGTTACACAGGATGTGAAACCAGGTAATGGTTGTTCTCTTCTTTCTAGACATACCTTCCTGTGGCTCCCCGAAAGCTTTAGCCAGCAGGACAGAGTCAGCATCATTAACTCCAACAGCATCCAACCAAATTCTCTTTCTAGCAGCCGGATGTACACCATTCCTACAATGCTGTTTCAGCTTTGCTTTATTTAAAACCAACTTAGCACAGTTCTCCAAGGTTACTGGCTTTGAAACTGAACACTGTGTGATCTTTAAGGCCTTACGGAAATTGTCTAAACTAGTAAATCTAGCTACTTCTGGCTTCTTCCATTCCACCAAAGGTGAAAAACAATCCTTCAAATCAACGTCCATGCTGAATCGGCACACGACTGATCAATTGCCATGACAACACTGTGAAGTCACAAAAATTAAAATGTCTGAAGGCGGTAGTAGTGAAGAATTTGCGTCGGAGGAGGCGGATGCAGAAGACGAGGAGGCAGAGCAGGAGGAGGTAGAAAATAGTGTGGAAGGGACTGTGGAGAGGAATAATCCTCTGAACCAAGAGCTTGCTGGTGAAAGTCTCTCTCTCCTCTGCAGAACAGGGAATGGATTAAGTCATGCATATGTTAAAATGGATCTACAGGATAAGTAATGACTTTTCATGGAATTACATAATACTTTTATCACAAGTCACATACACTGGTAGAGATTTGACTGATATTACTATCCTAGAAAATTTTCAGCACATTCGATATGTGGTAAAGTTGAGGTATTTGTTTTTCGCTTGCATGTTGATACTTTCCTCCACAGGATGTGTCTGGTAATGCCCTGGAAGACATAAGTATCCTTGGTACTCTCCCACACCTACTTACAATCAAAGCTGACCACAATAGACTCACTTCCCCTAAGCTGCCTGAGCTTCAATACTTACAGATGGCCAGTTTTGCCAATAACCAGATCACTTCCACTGATGGAATAGCACACCCTATGCTGAAATCTCTCAACCTTTCTTGTAAATTGCATCTCTGTGTTGAATTCCTATGAAATTAATTTTACACAATTATCACAGCTAACACAATCTCAGAATTGACAGGGCTCAACAGTAAGAATCTTCCATGTTTGCAGATTTTAGATCTCCATGCCAACCAGCTACAAAGTAGTACTGGGATCAACTTACCAACTTTGCAGAAGCTATATTTAGCTTCCAATAAGCTAGAACAATGTGATGAACTCCAGGGGTTGCATCAACTCACTACTCTCCATATGAGAGATAACCAAATAGCCACACTCGATGGGTTTGCACCTAGTCTTGCAGTCCTGCAGTACCTCAATCTTAGGGGCAATGTTGTAGAAAATATGTCTGAAGTTACCAAGCTAAAGTGTCTACCATTACTCAAGGCTTTGGTGTTAGATGGTGAATTGTAGTTATATTGTTATTGCAACATGCCTGCCATGCATAAAATTATACAGATAACCCTCTATGTGAAAGGGAAGATTATCGTGTTGAAGTGTGTCTGGCAATACGCCAGTTAGAAAGGTTGGACAAAGAAGACTTTTCAGAGGATGAAAGAGCAGATGCTGAGGAGGTCAGAGTATTATAAAATTAAAGTTACTACTTTAGATCAAATTGACAGGTGCTGGTACATTTTTATTGTACTCTATATACCAGATCAGACTGTACATGTAGCTAGGTCAAGATATGCAACTACTTTACAGCTCTACAAATACAAACATTGTGGGGGTGGGCATAAAAATATATGTATATCTGTGCAAGCTCCAAGTGTAGGGCTCAACCCCAATAATACTTTTCTTCTGATGTACACTATTGAGTTGGTAATTTTATACTTTGCAGCTATTCCAGCAGAAGCAGGAACAGGAAGAGACTTTGAATAGTTAAAAAAAATTATGTCTGTCAACTTCATAATAATAATAATTATTATTATTTAAATAAACTTATAAATGTTTTTTGTGAAGAAATCTGAGTGCTATATAAGCGCCAGTTCTGAAAAGGACACTGAGAGCTATGTTAATCAGGATGTTCCAGTACCATGGAAAAGCAATAATTGCTACCTCCTCAAGAACTTCAGAACCTGACACATTCGCATTGGCTAAATACATATCCCTATCATCCATACATGATTCATATGTATTTGTAAAATTACTCCCACATCTACACAAAAGGTATAATATACACATTAATTATAACTATGATTGCTATACACAGTATTATACCTCAATGTCAAGTCATGAAATCCAAACTCTAATATGGTATCAAAAGAATATGTGACAAATGACACATACTGAGCCCATTGCAGCCAATCAGGTAATCGCTGTACATAGAAACCACCCAACATCATAAAAGTGAGCATTATCACTGGAGCTGCTACTAAGGAATGCCGAATGTCCATGAATACAGCACCTATCAGTAGTCCCAATCCCTACATAAAAAGACAAAATAAATCATATATCAGGTGCATGTAAGACCTACTTGTGCCACTATAGCATTGATCAAGATGACAAACCAACTACCCAGGAAAGAGAACCAGTTATTGAAGCCACCACACCAGTATGTGACAGAAAAGAATAAAGTGGGGAGCAAGAGTACCAGAGGGAGCTCACTCAACAGCTTGGCCAAGTAATAGGCAGATAAATGGTAAGAACCACTCTGTCTTTCTTTAGAAACAACTGTATGTTCTGCAGGCACTGTTATGGATTGAGAAGACATCATACATAATAAACATGCTTGACTAAGGGCTAACTAACTGTATCAACTAGCTACTACAACTCCATAGTCTAAGGACAATCATAGCAGCTATCACTAACTGCATGCCATATAAATTATTAATACTCACATGACATAGCAGCCACTACTAGAGGATGGAAACTCCAGAAAATGACAGCAAAAAAGTACTGCATGACAGAAAACATAAACATCTGCGGGATTACTTTCATACTCACATAACCCAATCTATCATCAATGCTCTCCACATCATCAGGGATCTGGAACCAAATTAAGCTAACAATCACTGTTAACAAAATTGTCTCTAAAAGGTTTAATTTAGACAGTATTATATGTCTTGACTGCCTGAATGTTCTAACTATCAAGACTAGAAGCTGCCAATACCAAGGTGTTGGCCATTTACGAGATATTATCTGGTCTGAAAAGTATGGACTATCTATATCTTCACACTCAGTAATTTTAATAGACGTTTCATCAATCTCCATATTGGATGAATCAGGCAGACCTCTAGGAGGAAATTTAGGACTACCATCGTACACTTCAATGTCACATCTTCTTGTTTCATTGTTTCTTTGTCGACAAAAAAACCATTTTATTTTCCACCAGGTTCTGTTTACATACAATATTCAATGGAGCTAACAATAATAATTCTACACCAACCTTGAAATAGGTCTGTCCTCCCAGTTAGGATCTTCTCCTATCAATACTTTCCTACTATCATCCTGAGTGACCATTTCCACTGCAAACACAATAAGTATTATATTGTCCTCCAATGGCTATAGCATGAATGACTTACACATGAAGTCAGCTGGGTTGTAGTGTGGCATACATCGAAGACCTTGAGAATCCAGGTAAGTCACTGCTTTTGAAGCTTTTCCAAAATAGGCAACCTGAGAATGACACAAAAAATTAAGACAGGGAATAGTAAGCAGCATGAGTCACATTTGCTGCAAAGTTTGACTGATCTATAATACAGGGGGAGGGTGGTCCAAAACCGCTGCATCACGAACTTTTACACACTGTTTATTATGGGAGATTTACAAATAATTATAAAGAGAAAGTCAGAGCAGGTACAGGTTGTACTTGACTGCATCATTATTATAAGGAGGTCAACATCTACACATTAACCTTTCCTTTGGCTAATAATAGTAGATCATCAAACATGTGATAAAGCTGTGACGATGGCTGGTGAATAGATGTCACTATGATCTTTCTCTTGTCTTTAGCCAGTTTACAGAGAGTATCCATCAGTGTGTAGGCAGAACTGCTATCCAAACCAGAGGTAGGCTCATCCAATAGTAACATGGTCGGATTGGTTAACAGCTCACAGCATATATTAGCCCTCTTCTTCTCTCCACCTGATAGCCCACGAATAGCAACATCTCCTATCACTGCATAAATTATAACAAACACCTAGCTGGATATTTTTCACCAGCTTCCAATATTCAATACATCATCATCCTTATAATACTGTACAAACATACTGGTATCTGCACAGTCAGTTAGTCGGAGAGTGTTAATCACTTCTTCCACTTTAGATAGCTTTTCCTTGACACTAAACTCCCTAGGTAGCCTCAACAATGCAGCATACTAATAAGCATTAAAAATAAATAATTACAGTCATTATTATTGATAATAGGTATAGGCATATATTACCCTGAGGGTTTCTCTTAGAGTGAGATTGGGGAAAAAAATATCGGACTGTAAAACATAGCTGATCTGACGCTTAATCTTTTTGCTAATTTTTATTCCATTTAGCGTTATTGTACCAGATGTTAGAGGTGCATATCCTGCCAGAGTGTTGAGTAAGGTGGTTTTTCCAGAACCTGGATATAATTATAACATAGGCATAGAAAACAGGAGCAGTTAGGTATTAACATACGTACCACTTGGTCCCATTATTGCCAATACACGTCCAGGAGAGGCATTACCAGACACAGACCAAATGATACGTTTATTTGTAAGATCAACACATACATCTTTGAACTGCAGAGTCTGCACCATAGAAAATACCGCAAAACATCCCAGCATAACTTAAGAGGCATTGTCCTCTTGACAAACAACTTATATAACAGTGGTTCATAGCTTTGCCACACATTAATAGTAGGATGCCTTGCTCTTCAAGAACCTTTACCAATGAAAATGTGCTTCATGGAAAAACATTATACCAGATCCACTTTATTTGTGCATGCATTTAAAACAAGTCCAATGTTATGAGTTAGTATTTTACACAAACAAGACAGGTTGGTTCAGAATTTTGTAACCTATCAATGAACCTGTTAACCCTTTATTTAACCGGCTACGGCTGTTATATCCCATCCGTACCGCGTAGCCTGACTTTCGTCCTGCATGCAGCAACGCTGCTACTCACAGGGGTCAAAAGGTCATGCTACCCTCCCTCACCTCATCGCTTTCACCACGGTGGCTTGATACTAAGGAAGATATCCTCGCTTTAAAGCTACCAGTACCCTTTCCGAGATCATCCATTATATTCACATAGAGTAACTAAAATTCATAATACATAGACACGTGTGTACGTGTGTACGTGTGTACGTGTGTGTAAAAAGCCAATAGACATAAATGACGCAATAGTATTGACGCTTAATTAAATTGAAGTTAGTGAATGATGGTGACGCTGTTACATTTTGTCGAAGCGTTCGTCTGTTTGGTGTTGCTGTTCAATTCCATGAGCCCTTGCCTGAGTACCGATGGCATCAACAAGGAATGTAGTGGTAATCTCACTAAACTGGACCCTCACATGTCTGATTACATAGGAACGGTGTAAGTGGCTAGTGTAGGGATAAAGATTTTCATCACTATCTCAGAGATGGCCACATAACGTAGGCCATTCTACAAGGCCATACCATCAGCTTAACATATAATAATCTGGTAAAGGGTAACTGGACCAACCAGCTACTGCCAAACTTGGTCAAACTTACAGTTCTTGATCTGGGAGGATGATTATACTTCACAGGATGACCATTTTAATAATTATTTGTCTTACTATTATTATATAGACAAACTCTTGTAGCTACACATGACACAGGAGACTCCTACAAATATGAAGTTGGAATTTGTGTAAACGTAGGAAACAGCAATTATCAGGATTGTGGAGCAATGCAGTATGGCATTAGAAATCCAAACCTCACTCACTGTCTTGGCAAGATAACAAAGTCTCAGGTGGCACGGAGTAAGTTAAATGGAGGAGCTAGACACATCCACTTAGCACTGCTACATCTCAAATGGTGTACCTTTCCTTTTAGCTAAAGATGGTGTATGGATTGAACTGACTTACACTGGAGGTAGTACTTATGGCTCCCATTGCAAGAAAGCTAATCGAACAATTAGAGTGGCCTTCCTCTGTGACCCTAGCATCAGTGGAAAGGTATGAAAAACATGGAACGTAGAATAAGTGAGTAGCAGGGTATTTCATCCACAGGGCCATATTAGTTTCCTTGAAGAAAACAACCAAGATGAACTTTGCTACTACTTATTCAGTATAGCCTCAAGGGCAGTATGTGGTTACTCTGATACCCTAACGGTGGGTGACATTATCCTCATTCTGTGAGTGTTAAAACTTTTAAAGATGGTGTGATGGTGATTATAAATGCATTATTTCAGCATGTCTGTTATCTTCTTTCTGTGGTTGTTAGCTATGGCTCTTGGTATAGCATACAAGAGGTTTATTGTAGGTGCTAAGGGTTGGGAGCAGATCCCTTTGCTTGACTGGTACAAGGCTTTTGGCAACCTTGAAGCTGTGAGTTTCTATTTAGTGACACTTATGCAATGTTTGACCTTGCATTTGCTTATCAGGATGGTTGTGACCTGGTATGCAGGACACGCTCCAGCAAGCTAGTGGAATATGTGGGTTACCATAATTCTTTAGTGATGATGGGATGATTCTGTGGATATTTATGCAGAAAGAACCATCATTTGGAGCTGATACAGATGAAGAAGATGATGAAAAGGATGATAACTTGCTACCAATGTAGAATAACGCACACGTACACACGCAAAATTGTGTGCATTGAATAAAATTAATTAAAAGTCTCGTGATTCACTAATAATTATTATTATATTGCTGTGAGTGGGCGGTCTCTCTCTGGCTTTTTAACTTACCGGTACGTACGTATTAACAGCAGACCAGAGATTTCTAATATGAACGCTGAAGACATTGTAAACTTGGCTATACCTGTTCTCCCTATTTTGGTGAGTGATACCACAATAGAAGCTTTAAAATAATGTCTTCATTTATCAGGCACCAATAGGGATACATTTTCTCCTAGTATGCTTGTAAGTTTCAGTGTATTAAGTTAATATCACAACTATAATGTAATTTTACATTGCAGTGCCCTTACATTTAGTTGGCTTCCTCTTGCTTACCTATTCTCTCATCTTGTGTTGATTGGTGTAGGGCTATGGGCCACTCATGTGAAGACTGAAGTCATCCCTGTCATTGTAGTAAATAGAGATATATTTGTATTGTGGATGTATAGTAATCATGCATGTATAGTTCATTTTCGTGTTATTAGTGTCAGGACTGATAGACATAATTTCGCTTAGTGTATACTTTCCAGATCAGCAGCGAATACATGGCAGTGGTGATAATAGTAAGTAACTTTGGGACAGTGTTGCTGAACTAATATAATAGTCCAGTCCTACTACTGAACTTTTGTCATTACAGTTCTTTGATGCTGTGTATGCATCTTTTCCCAAACATAAGAGTCTAGATATGCTAGGTCTGTTCTGACATTATCAAAATTTTATAGCATGTTTTTTTACAAACACAATAAAACTATAATACGAAGCAATACAAAATATCAACTTTTTGTGTTGTGCCAAATGTACATGACTATAATATCCAACCTGCTCTAGGTACCTGTTAGATCATAATAATTATAATGATTAGCAACATTGAAAGTTTATATTATAATTTTTGTTACAGAATTTTCACGAACCTGGCAGTTCTCAGCTACGTAAGAATTTCCATTATTAATTATTCAGTTAAAATATTATTAATATCCACCTTTTTTAGGATGTGTATTATCAATTTGCTTTTTAAGGTGAAGTTTTAGAAGTCTAAGTATAAAATAGAATATTCATGGAACTATTATTGCAATGTATTTGCAGCCCCTGACATTTGTACTGGCATGTATAACTGTGTTTATTCGTAGTGGAGGGAAAGTGCCAGGCCTAAGTATGTTATTATTTTTCCGCTAATACTAGCAACTATTATGACTCTCTATGCAGCTGACAGGAATCGTAATGGTTATTCACAACAGAATGAATCTGATGAACGTGGGTATCGTTCTCCACAGTAGAGATAACTGATTTTCCCAGTGTGCTTATTTAGTTATGTTTATTTTTTTAAACAGGTAACAATGTTAGTATAACTATAATGGAGTGGCCTTTGTGCCAAAATTTGCACACTATTCTGTGATGGACTTCACTGAAATTCTAACATGAGAGATATCCTGTTTAGCCATAAAATGCCTGGACGTTTCTGTCTGGAGCTTAAAAAGGGCCATCCTTGGTTTGGGCATTTACCAAACCTAAATTCATTTACTGAAATGTTCAACCATAGGATAGTATCCACTGAAGGGGTAAGGGAGTAAATAAAAATATGCGTCACTCAAATTTGAATTTTGGCACAAACAGCACTCAAGTAAAATTTGTAGGGATTGGAGTGATGTATATTATTATACTCATCTAACTAGCATTATAGATAATAGAAATAATATTATCCATGCTAGCGTAAACAGGTAAACTAGTTGATTTAGGCAAGGGGATGTTTGCAAATTGAGAAAATTAACATGTAACCATTGACCTAATATATGCATTATGAAAAGGTTGTTCTTACACACAACCACAGACCATTTTTGATTTTGTGGGTGGGGCTGAGGCTAATTGTATTGAGACTTTCCTCCATCCTTGTTCTGTACCTTCAGGGTAAGGGTAAGGATGTACGTATGCGTATGTACCCCCACGCGCTCTCCATGATCCAGATCAGGATGAGAGGAGATGGGGCCGGAGGGGGGGGGGGGAGCTCGTACACAGCGCGAGAGCTAACTAAGTCGACAATTTCCGAGCTCGCGCGTGCGTAGTACAGTTGTGTGTGCGTGTGACCCCTTACCCATTGGTACATAATGGCCGGGAGTGAAAAAGGCGAGGAACTGAGTGCTTTGTTAGCGGTGATACCCCATACAGCAGAGAAAACGTTTCAAGGTAAATATTTGTTCTAGCTATAATTTTTAATGAGGAATCATCATGTACGTACAGCCAACGAGGTCACAGTTCGCTCCAGTGAAAATGTAGACCAGCAGTTAGTAAATCCTGACCGTATTCGTCGGAGTGATCCCATGGACCTTGTTCATTTAGCAGAAACGGTGATGAAGGGGGACCAGTTTGTACGTTCCACTACAGCAGGAAAACTCTTGGTTATTGTGGACCAAATCAGAGCCTTGCAGAAGAAGGTGGTTATTATTATCAACATTGTTAGTCCCTATGTGTGCTGGATATTATTACCATGTACATTATTATTATTATGTAGTCTCATGAAATTCTGCTCACTGCCAAGCGAGATGTAGAACTTCATCATGTTGCATGCAACTTTATCAAGGTTCCTGGACACATCTACCACCTCTATGAAAAAGAAAATACAAGTCGCTATTTTTCAATGCTTTCTCCACAAGAATGGGGGGATACTTGCCCTCATAACTACAAAGGGTCATACAAGCTGGAGTATGATCACTCATGGACTCCATTCGAAGAGGTAGAAAGACACAACAGAGATGTTGAATCTATCAATAAGGTGATTAACAGTTATGGACTTCCATCCAGTATACAATATCAATCTACAATATAATAACTATATTAAGTATGGAGTTAAATGTGTTGATATTGGATGGCATGTGGAGAATTTACAGGAAGGAGTGCTCCAGGGTTGAACATCAGGTCAACAAGAAACAGGTTGTGTCCAGTAGAACTATCCATTACACTAACTTCATTCCAGTGACGGCTGTACTCTCCTCTTACTAAAGTACAAGGTACACCCAGGCTGTCACACAACACCTATGTGGATATTAATAGATTATGTGTGTGCACATGATTTACAAACCTTAAAGAGAAGGGATCGGTGTTGAAAGCTCCCTTGGTGGAGTTCACCCAGGGGTACAAGGTTACACTGCCTTTCCGATTCTATTTGACTAGCGAGCAATTCATAACAGATAGACCCACTTCTTTCCACTTGTCCCCCAAGATGGCCAGCAACATATCTGGAGTGATATGAAATTGCTATAAAGATGGGCTAATGGATCATACTTTGCCAATTCTTCCACTTGGTCTCTGGCTGAAGGGAGAAGTTTGATGACTGTTTGAACATGCTGGATGTGGTCCCACAATCCTTCATCTACTTCCAGGAGTCCAGGTAAAATAGGTTTGCTCCCATCACTTGGCACTTCTGTTGATTCCTCAGATACTCGTGATTCTGCTTCATGCTCTGCTCTTCCTCGTTTCCTGAAGAAAATCATTAAAAAAAAAACTTCAATTGTACAAGAGAACTTACAATTTAGTGGCTTGTTGCCTGGACTTGTTACGACTATTAATACTGATATTTGATTGTCTTTCATCCATTGTTGGTACCAACCCCTCATCATCATTGCTGGGTGGTGGTGGCTTGGCAAGCAAGCTGACAGTTATAACTGGCTGTTGATTCTTGTTCAGTGGCTGTTGTGTGAGTTCATATAGGGATATGAAAGGTTGACTGCTGAGTGCCTATTTGTCATAAGCAAGTAACTATAGACCACTGCATTTGTGTCTAGTAATAGTCTTACTGGACCAGCATCATAAAATTCTATGTTAACAATGGAATCAGTCATGTCCAGTGAACCAGTTACCCAGTACTTGGCTGGAAGATTGGCATCCAGTAGAGTCCGTAGAGCACTTTTAGCTAACATGGCACTTTGGTCATGTTCAGAGGTAGCAATTCTTTCCACTAATTCTATGGCTCTACACATTAACAATAGCATGTAATTTGTAGCAAACAAATTCCTTGAGCATGAATACAACATGCAGGACAGACAGTCTTATTAACATGTCCCTAGGAATATAGCTATTTGTGTTCACCTTAATCTGCCTGCCTCTTCTGCAAGTTGAGGGCTTTGAGCACAAACCATAAGTGCCCAAACTGCATTTTTTAATACTTCTTTGGAAGATGATTGTAGAAGCTGAAGGAGTGGCTTTATCCCACCATTAGTGTAAATCTGTAAACATCTCAACACAATAATCATTGAACTACTATTGCTTGTACAACCTGTTCTCTAGCATTCTGATCACAGGCAAGCATTCCTAATGCCTGGACAGTACTGGCTTGAACCAAAGTGTCCTGGAAGGTCAAACTACTCACTATACCAGATATCACACCACTAGAGACAAGATCTTGTCGCATAGTCTCTGCAAAACCAATACACAATTAATTACCAAAATAGAGAGTTATTACTATACCATCATGTGATATTCTAATGATACACTCGGCTGCAAACTGACAGCAAACTGCTTGACCATCAGTGAGGAGGAGTACCAGATGCTCTAGTCCACCATTATCAGCCACCAACCTGCAGGATTGGCAAATAAAGCATCCTCAACAGAAGGACTCAGGTTTTAACAAGAATGACCACATTCAAACTGAGTAATAGCAAACATTTTGCTACTAATGTGTGATATGGCAAAAAAAAGTGGTCTAACCATGGCTATGCCCATAGGCACCACAATCATCATCACTCACCTGCAGTTAGCTGGACTTTCAATTAGAAGACAAGCTAAACAGTGAACAGCTGCAGCTCTTGTTGAATCACTACTCTCCTTCCCTAAATGTTTAATCAGTTCAGTCACACCTCCCTCTATGCCAATGAGCTGTTGGCTAGAGTTGAGATTAGCCATATTTGCAAGCACAGCACAAGCTGCTTCTACCACTTCATTTTCCTATATAATGACCACAGTGTTAAGTAATCATCAAGAAAATCAACTCATAACTACATACTTCATTGGATAATAGTTCAATGAAAGTTTTCTCTGCTTCATTTTCGTGAAGGATTTTCCTATTCAAATCTGTAACAAAACCATTTATACACTGTACAGGTAAACATACACCTGCCAACTTGATGAGGCCAAGGCCTCGTCACATACTCCCCTGCCACATACCCTGGTGGTCCTACTATTGAAAGCATACCATTCAAAGCAGCACCAGCTAGTGTGTTGGTGGAATTTTTCTTCATAATTGGATCAGTACTGGTTAAAATATGAGACAGTAGTTGCTGGAGGCTACCAGATCCCTGTAAGACAGACATAGAGGTAGCATCTCCAAGACAAAGGCTCAGCACTTCCACTGCTAATACATGAAGATCAGCACACTCCTTGTCCCCAATGAAGGCCACTAGCCTAGAGAGACCCTCACTACTAGCTACTGCTTGACGTGAAGGAGCTAAGAAAAAATCACACAAGAATTAGTCTGCAATTCTAGTTATTGCATGTACCATGATGCATGCAGGAACGCAATGTGATAAGAGCCAGTTCCTGGATCAAAGCATACTCTGAATCTAGCAAGCTTATTATCAAGGATAATCCATTGTCTTCATACAGAGCTGGTCGCAACTGAAAGTTCTCCATCAGTAGACTCAAAACTTTAATTGAATTCCTCTGCTCAAGAATAATTGGAAGATTCATTTATGGAGAGTGGTAAGTGGTTACTAACCTGAACATCAGGGTCTGTGGATTTAATAAGGGTTAATAGAGGTTGATGTGTAGAGTGCTTTCCTAAAGCCACCTTAAAGCTATAGTCATCTGTTATAATCTCATATAACTATAAATTCATAAAACTCTGGCATAATTTACCAGCAAGTAAAGTTAGTGCAAATGATGCTCTTTCTTGTGTCATCAGCTCCTCTGCACAGGCCACAAAATAATAATGCAAATCACATTATTGTGTCAAAGGGAAAAATTAACATAATAAGCTAATCAAGTACAAGTCACCTACCTTCTGGTTGAAGTAGCTTTAGCAAAGCTGGAATAAAATGATTACTCTTGTATAACAGACACCGAACATCAGCTATATACAGATTAAGGATGAATACTTTGTTAACATAGTAGTATATTTTACCATGTGAAGCCATAGCAGCCAAACATAGCATAGAATGGCAGCGGGCAGCTTTCTCAGGAGAAGATATCAACCTTACCATCTTAGAGATGCCACCTAACTCAATGACTTCCAATAAATTCTGTTCAGCTAAATATAATTGTTTGCTGTTAGCTAGCTATCCACTATTAGCTACTATGCTTACAGATTTCTATGTGTTTAAGTAATGCTTCACAAGCCTTGCTGACAAGATTTAGCTCAGGTGAGTCTAACATCAGAACTATTGTCCTAGGATCACTGGTGGATACATCAACCTTGATAGATTTCTGGAGGTAATATTAGCTATAATCAGTAGTTGGCCATAATAGATCAGCACTCACTTCATCTACAGGGACTTGCTGTTCTAGAGGTTTCTTCTTCCCAGATTTAGGAGGCATGCTTGCCATACCTTAGTAACCTTGACAACTGAGCAAGAGGGGGCGGGGCTGGAATAAGCGGTTTTATTATTATTGCACATGGCCTCTACTGTTGATGCAGAGCTACACTTTTAGTGCTTGTTACTGTATTAGGGGTGATTGCTGCCTCTTTAAACCGAAGATAGCCAGTGTTGGTGTCCGCCTTGAGATAATCACATTAGCTAACTGTGTGGGTGCAATAACATCGGGATGAGGGGGCGTTGTGGTTTCCAGCTAGCTCATTCTGCAACAAGCAGGCCTATAAATACTTGAAATGAAGTTGTTTAGAGTCAGAATAGACTCAACGAGCACTTTGACTACAAGCAAAAGACATATCGTTTGCGATGGGTATGGAATATCAGAAACAAAGGCCTAACCGCGCACTAACTGCTGCAGAGAAGTCTCTATTTGCAACTGTAAATACAGATAATGATCGCTGCGAGGACGTCAAGCCTCCTTACTCGTACGTCGCGTTGATTGCCATGGCCATTGCTAAGTCTCCAGATAAGAGACTTACTCTAAGTGGAATCTACCAATTCATAATGGACAATTTCCCATATTACGCAAAGAACAAGAAAGGCTGGCAGAACTCCATTAGACACAACCTCTCCCTCAATGAGTGCTTTGTCAAGGTCCCCAAGGAAGGGGGGGATAGGAAAGGGAACTATTGGACATTAGATGAAGCTTGTGAAGAGATGTTTGAGAAGGGAAACTTCAAACGTCGTAAGAGGATGAAGCGTCCAACCAAGCCTATTAATGAGCCAAAGAAAGCCATCTACTTCACCACTGGGAACCCTGGAGTAGGATTTTTTGAAGATCGAGTAGGCTATCATCCATATGCAGCACCTGCTTCTTACCCTCCTCCCCACCACCTCAGCCCAATAGCAGCTGCCACTGGAGCTGGTCCTTACTTTAATTGGCCAGGGACAACTTGTAGCAGCAATGCAATGATGATGAAGAATAGCCCTCCATCCACTCCTATGCCATCTCAATGCAGCATAGATTCCTACAGACAATATTCTAACTCCACATCTACACTGGGTGGATTCAACTTTGGAGGAAGTACCAACAGTCTTCAAATGAATATGGGACAAAGCTTAGGAATGTATGGCAGTGCTTCCTACCTTCCTAGTCCAGGTCTGACAGGACTTGGGGCTTCAGGCTACCCTACTTACAATATGGTAGACACCAAAGCAATGTAAAAAAAAGTATTTTCTTTCATTCATGTAGAGAATGCAGGTTGTATTTTACTACCCATGACTACATTATTTATCATGCTATATAATTTTAGCTCATGCTGCCCTCCATCACTTACACATTTTTTTTTTTTTTTTTTGGGTTTGTTTTGTTTTTTAACCACATTAAATACTGTTTTTATAATTATTTCATCCTTTTTAAAAAGCAGAAATCAAATTTATATCAACATTGCACATTACTTTACTCATCAGTTGTGGAAACAACAGTGACAGAAAATAATTTTTTTTGTACTATAATGTAAATTGTTTTAGCTCCATGAGTCTTCAATGTATTCCTTTTGTTGAAGCTTATGTGATTTCCTAGTAGCCTCTTTTCTCATGGCCATGCTATAGGGGAGGTGTCACAGATAAGAAAGAGGGTGTCACAGATTAATCTGATATTCCTTATCAGTGTAGTAAAGAACAGAATAAACACATACCTCTTCAAAATTAATTAACAATAGTCTGCTATAATGTCTTACAGTAAGAACCTACCTTTACAGCTTATTTGACTTTCTCTCAGAGTATAGTAGAAGTGACCATCCTTGGGTCAGGGTTCATTTGCTTACAGTTCACCTGCACACTACCAGCTAGAGCCAAATGACATATATCAGATTATGGATCATGATAGATCATAGATAGACCTATGATTATCAGAGAGTGCTAATATCTGGAGGAGTTCCACAATGGTCAAACAATTTCTTCACTGTTATCTCTCAAGCATTGCTCAGCCAGGAGACGATCCTATAATAGATAGCTTCAAAAATCACATAACCCCACCTGACAGCCAATAGCCTCCAATACTTGTACCACATGCCTCTTCCTCTCTGGCTGGCTGACTGATGATGCCACTTTGCCTTGCCTCCTGGGAAGATAAGTAATGACATTCATAGCATGCTGGCACACTAGCCATCAGTTCTTTACCACAAGAAGAATGTCATGCAGGAGGAAGGGTAGATTAGCTAGTACACAACATGCTCATGAATATCCTGGAGTTGTAGATCATATCCCCTACCAGTATAGGGTGGGTCCTTCCTGGACTAAGTGGGATCACAGAGCAATAATGCTCCCTCCTCAGATAAGCTATGTGTACAGTTTTATCCTCTCCAGGTCATTTGATCTCCCAGTAAGGAACTTCAAGTTTGGTGTATTACAGTAACTCCATAGCATCAAGATATTGCCATAATTGCATCATTACCAGCATAGTATCCATCTTTAAGTTGCTATGGTGATCATCCAGCTGTTGCAGCAAGGGCTCGAAAGAGGGAACTCCTGGGAACGGAAATGAATAATTGAGAGCTGAAAGTACAAGAAATGCAGGCTGAACTAGCACTTTAGCACAGACTACACAACCAGCATAAACAGATGCCTAATGCACATCAACAGATCAAAAATCATTTTCAACTTTATGACCACTACCCAAGTCAAATGATTTAGTTGTGACTAACAGCAGCTAGATTGCTTGAAGCTAGTTTGTCCCAGTTGCTACACGCCCCATCTCCAGGGACATCCCTAAGAGCAACTTCAAGCTGGTGGGATAAACTTTTTTGATATATGCCGTTCACGCTTTACTGTTCCTACCCTGACATGGGGGAGATGATCGCTTTCACTTAACTAGCTTGGGTAGTCATTCTAATTTTTCTGAATTTAATTACACACCCATGTTCTCACAATTAGAGCAAAAAGGTATTCTCATTTTTCTAAAAGTTGTCTAGAACATTTGAGCATTATTTGTATTTCACTAGCAGTAGGTGTAGCGTGAGCTCTCCATCTGATCAGACCTTTCTTGTCCAACAGATAAGCATGGCCTACTATGGAATTATGCAGATCAATGGCTTCTCTCAGATCAGACACTTCTCTATCACCAGAATAAAGCATGAAAGAGCCCTAAATCACATGAATGCATACATACATACATATAAATACAGGTCCATACAACAAACACAACTTATTAACATGTCTGCTGGGTGAAACAGACTTCATGAGGTTTCTCTTTATCCAGTGTTGAAAGAAGACCAATAGTCTCTGTTCTAAGATGGAGAGCTCTACAACAGGTATTCTTCCTTTAAATTCTGCTTCAAATGGTTTTCGATACTGATCACACATGATCTTGAGAGAAAAAAATGATGTAAGATGTATTATGCATGTAAGTATTATGCATGATGCTACCATTCCAATCTTTTTCATGGAGACCAAGATGAGTGAAGTTTGGTGGAAAGGCAGACTCAGAGGCTCTCCAGATAACACATATCCAGATATAGCAGGAAATCTAATAGCTCTATCTGGAAATATATTAATTGTGTAAACGATGTAGTAACCATCATTAAACCCTTACCACTGGAAAGCAGATTACACTCGGCATGGAATCTCTTACCTCTATTCTTATAGAATTCTGAGAATCGGAAATGTTTCACCAAGTGTGTTAACATAAAACTTTTACCTACCTTGTAACTCAAAAAAGTAGCCCCTCTCCAGTTCAGTTTTACTGGGGAGTTGATAATGACACTGTTACATGGACCTATACTGTAGTCTACCTCACAGATTCTTTCTCCTTTCTGTTCTCTTTTCCTTGTTACCCCAAGACCAACCAAATAGGCTTCTACACGACTTCATAACTCCCCAACCCGTCTTCCAACGAATCAACAGCCCTGCTCTACCAGCCATTTCTATTTAATACCCTGCACGCGTGGTATTGAAGATTCAGGACCTTCTTTGTTTTACTAATGGCTTCTTCTGGTTCCCTTGGAAAATTGAATGTGGAAGAATTTATGTCATTAACCTCTAGTGAAGAGGAGGATGAGGGAGAACACCATCATGCTACCAAGTACTCAAAAAGGAGCAGCCATTCCATCATCATTGACAGCCTACATGACAGGTTGGAATAAAAGTTCTATAACTTTATTCAAGTAAGTGACAGCCAGTTACTGAATTTCATTAACTCTAGTCAGTCAGAGAGTGAAGAAGAAGATGGTGTCGGACTGGTGGAGCCACGCCCACTTGAAATCACAAGTTGGAAAGACAAGGTTAGTAGTGTATGATGTATCTGCTGATGAGAGAAGCCATGGTGATGTGGTTCTAGTGACCTAGCCAAATTACCATATAAACAAGACTAATTTTTGTGATGAAAGGCTACCACAAGCAGTCTCCACAGCGGGGCACACCCTCAGCCAACTGGCCATCAGACTGGCCTACTTCTCATCAGGCTTCATAGTCACTTTAGACACTGATGATTGAATTCCGTTATAGGCATGATCAGTGGTATTATCATAGTCTGGGTGTGTTCTGGGAAGGGTTCCTTTCCCTCCCATTGGTACAACCTTGCTTGGGGCGTCTCCTGCCCACGGCACACACTCTGATCCTCAGAGGTTGTGTCTAATAAACCTGCGCAGCCCTTTAAATGTAGCATAGCGAAGACACAGCTAGTTTGGGTGTGTACAGAATCCATGGAAGAGTGTCCAGTTAAGTGGGTGAATAAAGATCTGCTTGAGGGGGTGGAGGCTATTGACTTTGTTTGGTGTATAAAGAAATTAGGTAGTATCTTTTTTTTCAACTAGTCATCAAATGGTTATTTTGCAACCACTCGTCATCTTATTAGCATAATGCATGAATGTCATTTTAAGTAGCCTCTGGCCATGAATGTTTGCCTGAGGACATCTGATATTCCCATCCGAGGTGAGACAATTTGTCAGTAGGGAACCTGCTCTGTGGGGGCCATTAGAACCTAGATATTGGAATGTGATAGATCTTCTTCACTTGGGAATTGTTTGATTAATGTAACTAAACAGCATGAACTCCCTCTCTCACCTTTATATCATGGGGCCAACTATCTGGTGCCTTCTCTGTGCAGGAGGCTTAATAGTTGGCATGCAGACTTGTAATTCCTTGAAGCTGGGATACCTCTGTGCTTTTCAGGAAGTGCTTGAGCATAAGTAGTGTGTTGTCTGCAGTTGAAGTGGAGTTAGTTGTTTGAGCACTTGTATGCTAACCACGAGAGCTATTGCCAAGCATTTTATGGTGCAATTTTTTATTTCAACTGCTGAAAAACACACACATGCACATGCAACCTGCACAAACATGCATGCATACACTCACAATGTACACACTCAAACATGTATACATTTACTCGAATGTGCGCACACAGAGTTACTAGTTTGAGTGTGTACATTTATGAATCCCTTACATAGGTCTTGTTGATGGGGTGGTGAGAGTAAACAGGAAGGATGCAGCTGACTTTGTGGGTGCCCAACCTTAGCTAGATTCTGGCTCTGGAAGCCTTCACTTGTATTGCCACCCACCACCACACGCCTGTTTCCTACTATGGTGATAGGGACTGTCTGATCAGTTGGGCTTACCCTCATAGTGGTCCAGTTAGTTGCTAAGGGTAGAAACGTTCAGATCGACCTTGAAATTTTCCCTTGTTTGCTCATATTCCAACTACTAGAATCAGGCAGAGCCTATGCTTGCTCCTGACTAATGTCGGGTGTGATGTGGGAGTAAATAGAATCTTTTCTGTCTTTCCCAGAGCATTAATTTATACAACAGTAGCTAATACAGGGTTCCAGCATTCACATTGCCAGTAGCTAATACAGGGTTCCAGCATTCACATTGACAGTAGCTAATACAGGGTTCCAGCATTCACATTGCCAGTAGCTAATACAGGGTTCCAGCATTCACATTGACAGTAGCTAATACAGGGTTCCAGCATTCACATTGCCAGTAGCTAATACAGGGTTCCAGCATTCACATTGACGGTAGTTTTAGGAGAGAGTAATTGTCACTTTCAAAGAACGTAACACTGTCTTATGGCAAGGAATTCCTCATTCCAGTTCAGAAACCCAGTATGGGACTAGGCCCATACTTTTGTTGTAAGTCTAGTTGGGTAAAGTCTTACATAACTGCTCTGGAATAAGTGACCAAGCATGGAGAAGAATGAAAACTTACTGTTGTGACCTATAGAGCAGACCTGTAGACCAAGAATGAGCCAGGTAAGTCTAATATGGTCACTGAGTTGGAAAGCTGTTTTATCATCAAGAACTATTTACCATGTGAATGTAATCTTGGTCATAGTGTAGGCTAGTACCTGCCTAACTCTAGCTACTTGCAAGTGGTTACAGCTGTACCCTTCCTAAGGTAATAACCTACAACACTGTCCAGCAGGGCTCTGTCTCTCTAAGGTTCCAATGCTCAGTCTCTCTCCATTCAAAGTATCCACAGCCTGGAAGTTTATGGTTTGGACACTTGGTAGTTTTCAATTAACAGTAATGGATGAATTTGTCACCTAATTTTCACACCATGGAGGTGATCCTGTTTAATGGGCTCTTTAGAGAGCTCTGGACATGGACATTGAGTGGGAGTAAGTGTGGACCCTCCCATTTTTTCACCACCTCTAAACTTGAGATTCCCCAGTTCATCTAGGAATTGGAGGACATCAGCTGTTCATTCATACACTAGTCAGGGAATTAAGGGTTGTAACATTACCTTTTCTGCTAGCAAATAAATGTGTATGCATGTGTGTTTACACAGCAACAGGAAATGATGTTCAATGCATTATACAGGATATCCTGACCTCTGAGAGTGAGGAGATGCAATCACCTGAGAGTGATAATGAGGAAGAGAGGAAGGAAGGAGACAAGGCAGAGGGTGAAGTAACTGGAAAGAGTGTGACATTAAGAATGGTTAAGAAGTGGGGGGGATCACTTGAAAAGGTAAATCTCTACCTCACCCTTGATGGCCTCAAACAATGGCCTTCTCTAAGACAGATACAATGGAGTATTACTTGCCAGTTACTGTGGAGACTTATTGTTTGTTAACAATGGTCTTTATTTACAAGCTGATGGTGTGTATGTGTGTGTGCAAAGTCCACAAATTCAGCCTCTTTGTATGCACACATATAAGTTCAGTATGCATACATTGGCTTCTGTATGTAACACTGACCACACACACTGCCAACTGTAAATCTCTCCTAATGTAGACCCATTCCCTCTACACCTTTCGGCTGCTTTGTGGTTCATTTCATGCTGCCATTGTTGACCTACTTCCAAATGAGGAAAGCTGTACCACAAACACTTTTATTGTATCTGAATCAGCAGTCTTCAATTCCATAGTCATCTCCTGTTTCCGTTACGTCCCTCAATGCTTACAGCATCATATCTCAGGCACCTCCTCCTCTTCAAAGCCACACCTTCCATCATCGGAATCTGTGTGGCCTAGAGTTCGTCGTACAGTGAAGCAGTATTTGTTGGACTTGCTGAGTTTGTTTCAGGTCCTGCAAGATGTAGCCATGCAGTGTGTAGTCTTGAAGCACATGCAAGTCATGGTCACCTATTTTGTTTGCTTCCCAAAATTAGTCAAGTCACTGAACCGGTCTTTAATTGAGAGGTGGGCCACAGGAGATAGTCACGTGCAAGTACTGGCCTTTCTGAGTCTACGAAGGTTAGTCTTACTGCAGACTCACCCAGCCCTCCATACACTCTTGAAGGTATGTTATAGTCATTTTGCAGGCCATAGATTGCTCAAAGAATACATGCTGTTTTTCTAGAAAATGTATCTGTCCTTTGTCCGAAACTGTAAATTCACTAATGCTGCAAATTTACCCACCATTAAGTTTATGAGTAACTCTCTATCAGAGCTATTGACTGTGGATCCACCCACTTCATACCAACATGGGTTTGTCTATATTCGTCAGTTGGCTATCCACCTCCGAACAGCTCTTACCTCTGGCAAGAGGGAAGCCCAGCAGGTATTATGCATTACACTCAGAAAAATGTATTTTCCTAGTCTTTAATGATTGCAGGCAGTTTATAACTGGCAGTTTATCCACTGTCTTAACTTGTGGGGACATGTTTTATCTCAAGTCAGCCACCCGAGTCTCCATCCATTAATATATCCACTAGTGCAGATAATTCTTGGAACATTGCAACTCCAACCCTCAGCTAAATACCACCCTCTCAGGCTGCATCTCATTAAACTCCTCCTTCAGCTCTCCTCAAGGACAGCTACCTACATCCCAATTGCCCCTTACTTATTGGAGGTGAATGAAATGTTGGAATGAGGGTAATCAAAGTTGAGTGTGTGACTGTTTACAGGTGCTAGAAGTCCATGGAGTTGATGCTGACCATTTGGAGTCAGGGAAACCCCCTGACCTTACCATTCTCCTTAGGGCAACAAAACAGCAGCTTGCTACCAGATCATTTCAGGTAAGTAGTCATCACATGTAAAAAAATAATGAACCCTTTACCCATTAATTACACTATAGGCAGCACTAATCAATGAGGCCTTTGAACTCCTCTTACAGTATCTTTCTGACAATGCTCACTGCATAGGCTTCCCTGAGCTGGTGCATCCAACTTTAGTGAGGGTAAGTAAACTTATGCACAATTAACATTAGTTATGAACTCATCACTAATAGCTCAGAAAACTTGTCAAGAGAACTCCATACTCATGGCTCAGGGCACAATTAAAGCAGCTAGTAGAGAAGGTATAAATTATTATTCACTAGTTTGACATTGATGTTACTAAATACAATATTAGACAGAAGAAGTCAGTACCGAGATAACTAAACAGCGAGCTACTGTCACCTTCTCTCCAATGCACTCTGACCTTATAGTAAGTATCCTAGGCAGGTGGTTTTTGCCATAGCTATTGTGAAGATCCATACTTACAATAAGTTAAGTTAGAGACTAGTGTTCGCATAGTAGAAATAAACTGTCCATTTTTATTTTTATTTTTATAGACGTCATGGGAGAGTCAACGTAAAGGAAAGGATAATGCAATTCAAAGTTTATTAACTACATGGAATAAAGTGAACATGAAGTTTTAAGAAGTTGTGTTTTATTTATACTTGACTAAATAATCCTCTTTGAACTTCTCAAAATCATTCCTCAAAAGGTGGACACTGTTTCTGTATGGACAGTCAATCATAAGGAACATCATCCCACACTAGAGGACAAGTAATGACTCACTTTAACCCCTTTGATTCCTGTTGCATCATATTCAGGTTAGCCGAGTATTTAGTGAGGTGATTGATGGTTTCATTCCCACACTTTCCCTTTTCCTCGACTTCACTTTGCATTTCTTGCAATAGCACATTTAATCCTCCTTTAACCTGGTTCTTGTAACTGTGGCAAGTGGCAAGTGTTTGCGTTTTCAGCTTTGATGTCACATGTTCTGCAAACTACAATGCCAGAAGGGATACTAATGGTTACCAATAGCAACAGTTAGACATCAAACGCTCTAACTTGATTTTTGACAGCTGTCTCAGGATCAAAGGTGCTCCACTTCCAACCATATAAAAGGCCAAATACAGATAGAGATACCAGCCACACACGCCAACTGATCACCTTAGGGAACTAAAAAAAAAAAAAAAAAAATCTTCATGTCTAAGTCCTGGATAATCCACTTCTACCTTAACACATCACATCAATTCCCTCCTAACCAACATCATAATAATAAGGATTACAGTACAAACCTACCATGAAAGCCCCACCAACCAAGACCATGGGAATAGCATATTCAGTGGGGAGAAGACCCCATAGTGATGAGATGCGATTGTATGCTCCACCTAGTACTAGTTCAAGGTTCAAACTATTCTTCTGTAAATAAATAAATAAATAAATAAATAAATAAATAAATAGTACTTACTAGCCGGCTGTTGGAAAGACCAAGGGAACGAAAAAAATTGAAACGTAGATCAGGACTAAAATCTTCACAGAGGTCAGCACACATGAAGGCAAAGCTAAGTGAAGGTGGATTTATCAACCGATAGAAACGCTTCACATCATTATCTGGTAACTTTAAAAGAGATTGGTAATCATCTGAAGAGAAAGGATAATAATGATTAATAGCATTTAGCAGAACATCATGAAACTAACCTATTAGATTTCCCTTTGTTTCATCATAGAGGACAGTGAGAGAGTTGGTGGTTATTTCATTTAACTCTGAACTCAAAACGTCATCCATGTAGTGAGACAGACTCTGTACATATGTAGCGATTCTGTCCAAGGAAAAAACTTCTCCCTCAAACTTCTGAACCAGGCCAGGGAGCTGTCCTTCCATATCCTTTATAGCAGAACTCAATGTTGTCTCCACATCTTTACAAGTTGCGTCAACATGTTCCTGGCACCTTTGTTTAACTTTTACCCCTTCAATCTCCATAAATTTTTTTTGCTTCATCAATTCATTTTTCTTTTTCTCTGCATCTTCACTACATAGTAAAATCAATGAAAGTGTATACATCTAGACTCTAGTTGTCCAACTGTGCACATCCAGACTGGATACATGATAATTACCTCTTCTGAGTTAACTCGGCCAACTCCTTTTCAAGCAACTGCTCGTGTTCCTGTACCATCTCTAATCCCTGCTTATAGTGCTGCTCAAACTTAGTGAGAATAGCAGAACTGGAAATACATTGCTTAAAAAATTCTTCAAACTTTTCAAATTCCATCAATCGAACTTTCCATCCATCAGCCAGACCACGCCCCTCTTCCTCTTCCACAGTTCCTGGTTGTAATTTCGTTCGTATGTGCAGAACTTCTTTAGCTGATACAAAGAATATGCGTTTCTTAGCTGTTTCTTCATCCACTACAGCTAATTCATCAGTAAGGAACTTCATCTCAGCATTGAAGTGCTGCTTCTTAACCTACAACCACACCATCATTTAATTCAACATTTACAAATAAACCAACTTCTTCCATCACAGACTGCTCCTCTTGAATGGAACAATCCCAACGGTTGTTCACAATGAAAATATTAGGTTTGGAAAGACGCTCACTCACACGATGGAAGAATTTCTTTTCCTGTATAATTATCTTCACATTATACAAAGAGAATAGTTTCACTCACAGATATATTGAGTGTTGACTCTGCATTTGATACTAGCACAAACACATCAGCATCCAAACAATACTTATCAATCCACTCATCAATGTCTGGGGTCATATCAATTCCAGGACTGTCCACTAACTCAACCTCACCACTCAGCAGTGGACACCTGTTTAATTAATCTGTATCAGTCACTCAGATCGGGATTATTACTGACTAACTTAGTTTTTGGCCAGGATATCTTCACCATACTGTTAGTGTCTAGTCGCTCTTTGTGTAGTGAGTGAGCTAGCTGCTTCACATTCTGAAAACAAAATTAAAAGATATATATCATGCAGGTGAAATCACTATGTAAATTACCTTAACACTTTGTCTATCTTCAGAATTTGGTGGCACAAGGTATCCTTCCGACTCATCTACACCTACAACACTGCAGAAGCAGTTAGTGGTGTGACCAATGCCTGCTGGTAGAACTCCCTCTCTCAATAGTGAATTAATAACTGTACTTTTCCCATTACTTGTACGACCAAAGAATGCAACTTTCATGTGATTCCGTTTTAAGATTTCTGCAATCAATTCAGTTTGCCCAATCAGAGCACTGATACACTTTGATTTGCTTCCCTCATGTACACGACACATAAACTCTTGAGAATCAATAAGATTTGTTTGAAGAAGATCAAATGCATGGGAAATAGCCTCCTTGGCTCTGGAAAATCTCTTTAGAGGGGAACTAGGTTCACGTGAGAGCTGGAGCTCCTTTTCAGATCCTGATCCAGCGATGGTCATGGAACGGTTCAGTTTTTTCTTTGGAGAGTCAATACCATCTCCCTTTCCTTCGATCGTCCTCTGAGGGTGAGGGGATTGAACAGATTTGCGCTTGTACAAATGCTTTGACATACTTCTTACGACCTTAATATCTTCAGCCTCACTACTTAAGCCTTCAGTGCCATTACGGATACCTCATAATACTCCATAATACTCATCGTGTGTTTGTACCCACGTGCATACTAGCTATACTGAGCTGGCTCCACCCCCTCCCCGCCCCCACCGAGCGGAGAGCTATCTATAGCTAGCTAGCTAGCTAGCTAGCTCTTATTAGCCAATCAGAGACAAGCCACACCCACTTTGATTGTTATTGTTTTGATGTGATCCCGATGGCAGAATCCAGGCCAAGTGAAGATGAAATCAAGGAGTTAATTAGAGAAAGTTGCAATGCAAAGGAAAAGGCATATGCCCCCTATAGCAAGTTCAAGGTTGGAGCAGCTTTATTGACTGAAGATGGGAAAATATTCACAGGTCAAGTTTAAGTATGTTAAACAATGACTTTTTAAATCATATTTCTATTCCAGGTTGTAATGTAGAGAATTGCGCTTATCCCTTATGTACTTGTGCTGAACGTTGTGCGGTGGTTAAGGCTGTCAGTGATGGTTACACACATTTCAAAGCCATTGCAGTCTCTACGTAGGTAAGCCATTTAATGTGTATTGTAACCAACTCTGATTTATTTTGTAGAGACACTAACTTTGCAGCTCCCTGTGGGAACTGTAGACAAATAATGTCAGAATTTGGGGAGAGTTGCTGGGTCATTCTAACCAAACCAGACAATACTTACAGGCTATACACTGTTGCTGAACTCCTTCCATATTCCTTTAAAAGTAGTGACTTAGTAAATAAATAGTCAAGAATGAATAAGTTTTCTGTGTGCGTATCTCATGACTGTGTGGAATGTGTGTTATAATAATAATCATTACCTTGAGACCTCAGTAGCAACTGGGCCCAGTGGGATTATTGGGGACTGTCTTAATTAAGAGTTCAAGTGTATAAAGTCGACAGTGGAGAGGAAGTCAGGGAGACAGACAGGATGGAAGAGCAGACCACAGCGACGTCAAATGCCACACCTGCTGTGTACTTACCGGGTACACCGGTGACCAGCCGTCTAAAGAAAGAGAGGAACAAAACTGCATTTCTAGTGAAAAAGTTGTCGGAAGAGTCTATTCAGAGTCCCACAATGGCGCCAGAATATGTTATTTTGGAAGTATTGAATGAAGAAACCGGCGAAATTGTCAGAAAGAGTGTGTATGTCAGCGATCAGAACGGGACCAAAACTCTTGATCTATACTCTGGCTGGAATCCTGAAACGCAAAAGCATAAACTCTCTCTGAAGGCTTTACCTATGAAAGTGTGTCAGTTGGTCACACTGGAGAGGTTGTGGGCTAGTCATAACAAGCTCTCTTCACTCCCTGCTCAACTAGACCAACTCACCTCTCTCAGAGAAGTCTTCCTTCATCGAAACAACTTAGAGGATATTCCAGCATGCTTGACCAATTTACCATGTCTGCAAATTCTTTGGATGAATAACAACAAGATAACCTCCATTCCTGATCACATTGCCAATCTCACCACCCTGAAACGACTCCATCTTGACTACAACTTCATCAAAGATATCCCAGAGAGTCTGTGTCAGCTGAACCAATTGGAAGTGCTCTACCTCAATGATAACACCATTCACCATGTTAATGAAGCCATCAAAAACCTGAACAATCTTAAACGTCTCTATCTCCACCGTAACAAGATCATAGAGCTTCCTATTGGCATCACTAAGCTGACCAACTTACATCTATTGCTCCTAGATGATAATGAAATCAGAAGTGTTAAACGTGAATTCTCTATGTTTCAAGCTAACATGGAAGCAGTAGGAAATGTGGTATCATTAAAAAATAATCCCTTTGTGACGCCTCAGAGTAAACTCAAATTGAGTTTGGCAGGAATAGGAGCTCCAAATCCCATGGCTCTTAAGACTCGACGTCTCTCGGATCAATATGAAAGGGATATGATCAAACGTCCAGCAAGGATCTCCCTACCTGTTGGCTCAGATAAACTAGACAACCTTGAATATAAAGCTGACACATTACCAAGATCACATACCGTTTCAGGCACCATGGTAAAGCAAACCTCCCATGAACAATAGTCATGCAAACACACACAGCTGTATTTTTATCACTAGAAGCATTGTAGTGAAATCTCAGTATTGTACATATTGAAATCCCTCAACATCATACTAATTACAAAGTATTACATAATACACTGTTTAGATAACAATATAGTTCAGTGACCTCAGCTCCACTGGCCACATTCATGTGGTTTCCCAGAAGTGCCTCATAATACTGAACAGTGATGAGAGAAAAGTTTTGGGTGTCTGCCCATAGATAGTTCTCTACCAGCAAACGCTCTACCTGAAAATCAATATAACAAGTAGCAGAATCACTCCCTCCCCCACTGTATATAGTACAATACTAATTATGCTATGTGATTATAGAGGAGACAAGCCTGAGTGAGACACAGAAGAACCTTATATACTGAATGACAAAAATTGCTCATTGAGTCATGACATCATTCATGACATCATTCATGGCATCATTCTTCATGGCATCATTTATGACTGCCAAAGTCATTAAAATTTCAACCATGTCACTGTAGCGTGAAGAAGTTGACATGTGGGCAGTCAGCTCAACTTTATAGATCATTGTACAATGTGAACAGTAATAGGAGGAAAGATAGACAAAGTGGGTTGGCCTGTTTCCACCAGGCACCATGTGAAGGTGACTTTAACACAGTTTCATAAACACTGATAACACAACTTAAAAGGAGTAGAAATTGTTTCTTTAGCTAAAAGGAGTTAACAAAGTAAATTAACATGCTTTAGATTTTAATTATTAAACTGAACTGGTGTATAGGTATGGCTGAATCTGTATGCTGCGTGTGAGGTATAGACTCTTTGCTTATAAAGATGGCTACATCTATTTCACAATGGTTAGCTGTATATCTCCTAAGTGTTTCCACCAGTTTGGAACTGATAGTGGTACTCAGACTATAGTGCAAGGTAACCAGAAATATTAACACAGACTTTAAGGACAACATACACAAGAAAGTTATAAGAAATGGCTCGGCCACCATGCTTATGTGGGCTCACTCAGGTATCTAGCTCCACAAAAATGATAATAACTCAACAGCACCTTCCTCATCCACCACCCATTGGTGGGGGGCTGGGTCCTCCACTTCCTCCCCCTCCTCCCCTTCCTATCCGACCTATCCTCCGACCACGATCAGCTCTAAGAAATACAATAGAACGTTAAAATTTAGTCTGTCAGAGTAGCAACCCCTGGTAAAAGTAGGTCAGTTATACTAATTGTAACATCAACAGTTCTGTACATGCAATCAGAGCCCATACTATTAGCCAAAAATCAAAAGATAAAACTGGTTATGTATAATATGAGCAGTTTTTACAACTCTACTAGACAACAAACAATATTCTCTTACTTTCCTGCTTGTCTGTAGTTGGTTTCATATTTACCACCACTAGCATTAGACCCAGGATTGATTAGAGTCCTCACACTGTGACAATTAATTGTCTATGAAAGCCTAAAGTATAGTAGAAACTTACAATAAGACAAAGAAGTTCACAACTGCCCAAAACAACTCCAAAATTCCATCCAAACTCCACCAAGATTGATTTTGGAGAACCTTACCTGTTGAATAATGATGTGACTAAAACATACTCAAGGCCCATAGAGCAGTACAACTGACAACTTACCACCTGAAAGATACACCATTATGACCGGTGTTTGATATAATATGCTGACTCATCAATTGACAGGCTCACTCATCCGGAACTCACTCACCCGGATAACTCAATTAACCGCACACAGCTACAATAGTTTTTACAGCTATTCAATATTAGTTTTTACAGTTGCTGTCTAGGTTGAGTGTGGCTGGAGAGCTAGTTAGCCCTTAGAAATCACTGAAGTTAGCCATTCAGCTGCAGTGGATGCATTTGACACTTGCATCAAGTATCTACTTGGAGTGTCAACAGGATACTAATAGTGTATAGTTGATGCTAGTATACAAATTTAACTTAGAGCATCTGCGGCAGCCAAACGCCTAACATCTATGAAGCAATGTTCCATTACAAGTTTTTTTGACAAACGGTAGCTGTATTATGTACAATGCATAATTATTATGATTGTGAAATATGGCATATATAGAAGTGTTTATTTTAAAAAACCTCGATAATCCAAACTTTTTACTAATCCGAACACCTTCCGGTCCTTAGTGTTCGGATTAGTGAGGTTCTACTGTAAATGGAAGAAGCGCCCTTATTGCAGCACCGTGAAGAAAGTATCTCGACTCCCAAAGCCAGTATTCTATTCCCATC
The DNA here is from genome assembly GCA_964016965.1 of Diacarnus erythraeanus. NCBI lineage: Eukaryota > Metazoa > Porifera > Demospongiae > Poecilosclerida > Podospongiidae > Diacarnus > Diacarnus erythraeanus. Next base: position 5,607,402 of record OZ024685.1, on the reverse strand, counting down.
TACCACCTATGGTGACAGCAGGATTGATGACCTTGGCTACGGTAGTCAGACTTTACCGACGAAGACAGAGAGAGGTTTCTCGTCAGATTTGGTGGGTCAATAGTTTTAGGTGGCTTAAATTCATTGTGTTTAATCTTGCAAATGTGTAAAAGCAGAGTGATAAGAGCTTCCATATTGTAGAGATCTCCAGTAGTGACAGTGATGAAGAAGAATTGGACGAACCACCTTCGAGGAATCTGATATATCATCGTTCATGGAAAGACAAACTCAAGCTGATAGTTTTACCTCCACTCTACTTTGTGTTCATGGTGACTGCTGCAGTAGTGGCATTCTTCACTATTGAAGCATTAGTTTTTTCCTATAATCATAAGGTTCAGTCTGTGGAATACATTACTGTTGACAAATACTCTTCTATAGGAATTGCCATATTTCCCGAGGACTTTGCTACTTATGACTACTGTACTTTTGTGTATCCAGATAATCTCAATGAAACTGAAGCCTGTACCTACACCAATGTTACCTTTTTCTCCCAACTTAGGAGGCACAATACCACTGCTATGGTGTTCAATGGACCCACTCTAGTGCACAGGAAGCAGTGCCTTGCCATTCACTTCACAGTGGACACTACCATGCACAATTACAGTTCCATGGATTATCTTTTACTAGCACACTGGGAGAAGATGATCAAAAACCCAACAAAGGTTCAAGCCAATTACCTTGCAGAAATGGAAGAGAGTATGCCCGTTTTTACTCTTCCCGCTGGCTTTAAAACTTGGGTTAAGATGTCATACACTGTACAAAATACTGGAAAAGGTAGCAGAAACCGCTCTAATTTTGATGTTCAAACTGATCTCTCTGCTTATAATGACTGGAGAAATACGTCTGAGAGGACAAGTAATCCCATCTTGGCTTTGTTTAAGTGGAAAGGAGACACTTATGAGTATGTTACAGAAATATTATCTACAAATGCATGGAATTCTATTGGAGCATTGGCAGGTGTGTTTGTCACTCTCATTAAAGTTGGAGAATATGCAAACAGATGGATCAAAAGGATTCGTAGAGAGAAGAAGAAAAAATTCATTAAAATGGCTGAGATTGAGGAGGAACACCGCAAAAAATTAGATCAATATTGGCAAAATAAAATGAAGAGAAAGCTGAGGAAATTGGACCAAACTGCATAACTGATAACATTGCAAGAAGACAGTGTGTCAAAAAATCAATATTAAAAGGATAGTGGTTGCAAAATTAGATATCAAGTTGTGTTAAAGGTCATCATCTGTGATATAAATATTTCCTTCAGCTTCTTGATCATCATAGTGATGATGTCTACAACCATAAAATCCCTTTAAGCGAACATGTTCTTCCTCTACAATAAACCAGCCATCTGTTTCCTGCATAATGTTTGTTGACACACACTTTATTTAACAGCTCTATCAGGAATATACTTTATAGTGGTCATTTATGGACTTAGGGAAACCTAATTAGAACCCTTTGTTGACTCCTTTACTCTATTCAACAGTTCTATTAGGAATATTATACTTTATAGTGGTTATTTTTTGGACTTAAGGAAACCTAATTAGAGCCCTTTGTTGACCCCCCTCACTAGAAAGTAAGCTGAACAAATTAAAGTGTTCAGAATAGTTCATCATTTTCATATCTTGTATTTAAAGACCTTTTCCCGTAACAATCCCTATCACGCACGCCCAACCTTCCTAGCTAGCTAGCTACAGACATTTTACCATTTCTGCTAGGACATCTTGTGGACTACATGTATCCGGACTATATGTTCCCGATATGTAATCTGAATCCGTACTTCTATCCAGATTTCCCCCTTTTTCTCTAACTGACGATGCATCTTCTAAGTTCTCTCCGTGTTTGAGCTCCTCCCTGCTGATGCACCTAACTTCACTTGGAGCTTCTTCAACAATTAAGTATTCGTCGTAATCTTGTAACGTGTAATTAAACCCATCTTTATCAACGTTGCAGTCTGTGCTGGCCATCCCTCCCCAGCTCCTATCCACCTAGCTATAGTAGTTGGATAAAGGTTGAGGTTTCTGCACCACCTGCTAAAGCGCCGCCTGTGGTCACTACGGCATATCGTGGTGGGTGTATTGATAAGGTCATTGAAAAATGTCGGTGAAGAAAATATATTGTGGGGATGAAGTGGATATTGAAGACTGTGTATCACCGGGACACGTGGGGCCATTAGATCGTCTGCAAGCAGAAAATAAGATTCTACCTAGAGCCCTGAGGAGGAAGTTGATTTCAGCAGACAGACCAATAGCGGATAGCTTTATTCCAGGCACTCAATCAATCTACATAAAGACCTGGGGTTGTTCCCATAACAATAGTGATGGAGAGTACATGGCAGGATTATTAGCTTCCAATGGCTATGCTATAACAGGTCTATTATAGATTGTTGCTAAAGATTAAGATAGTAATGTTGTACTTCAGATTCTCCACTCCAAGCTGATCTATGGCTGCTGAACAGTTGTACAGTGAAAGGTCCATCTGAAGATAGTCTGAAGAACTCCATTAGGAAGGGACAGGAGTTAGGGAAGCCTTTAGTCGTAACAGGTTGTGTGCCACAAGGCCAACAGAAACATTCCTACATTCAGGGTCTGTCTGTAGTTGGGGTAAGTAGTATGTAATTTTAATTTATATGACATTAGCCACTGCTGTCATGGACCCTCAGGTCCAACAAATAGATCGTGTGGTGGAAGTGGTAGAAGAAACATTACAGGGAAGAACTGTTCGATTATTTGGAAAGCGAAAGTTTAAGGGACGTAAATTGGGAGGAGCTCCATTGGACATGCCCAAAATCAGAAAGAATCCATTGGTAGAAATAGTTGCTATCAGCACAGGGTAAGTGAGTGAGGGTGGTGGCATGGGGTATGTAAGGGTAAGACCAAGTAGGAGACAGTTTTGACCTATTTTTACACTACAGCTGCCTTAACCAGTGTACTTATTGCAAGACTAAGCATGCACGTGGGGAACTGGGTAGCTACCTTCCTCAAGAAATAGTGGCCAGAGCACAACAAGCTTTCCAAGAAGGTGTGGTGGAGGTGTGGCTAACCAGTGAAGATCTAGGAGCATATGGTCGGGATATAGGAGTATCCTTGCCTAATCTCTTATGGCAGTTAGTAAATGTAATCCCTGAAGGATGTATGCTTCGTCTAGGAATGACAAATCCTCCATACATTTTGGAACATGTAGAGGTATAAGTTAACATTGCACGAACAGGTGATGGCCACATTAATGTATTTTTACTTGTTTCAACCTTTATCCATGTATAACTTGTGTGCTCACTGTAGGCAATGGCAGATATTTTAGCTCATCCCAGAGTTTATTCCTTCCTCCATGTGCCAGTGCAGAGTGGTTCAGACAAAGTGCTCAATGATATGCGAAGAGAATACACTACAGGAGATTTCAGAGAGCTAGTGAATTTTCTAAAAGAGAAGTAAAGAACTATTTATTGTGTTGTGTGCATGTGACAATTTGTGGTAGTGCAGGGTTCCTGGCCTAAACATAGCAACAGATATCATATGTGGTTTCCCCACAGAGAGTGAAGAAGTAAGTCTCTGCCTGTCTTATGTTGTAATACTTGGAGTTGGATGTTGATTTTTAGGACTTCACAGAAACATTGGAACTTGTTAAGGAGTACAAGTTCTCTAGTTTGTTTATTAACCAGTTCTACCCTCGTCCAGGCACGCCTGCTGCCAGGATGCACAAGTTACCCACCCATGAGGTTAAGCAAAGGTCGAGAGCTCTGTCTCACCTATTCCAGTCCTATGAACCTTACACACATAAAGTAGGAGAAAGGCAAATGGTACTTGCAACTGAGCTATCACATGACCAGCTTCATTATGTGGCTCACAACAAGTTTTATGAACAGGTTAGATAGAACTCGAATAGGAGAATCTTCCCAATCTACAATAGAGTCTGTTTTTTCATAGGTGCTAGTTCCAAAAGATCCAACTTTGTTGGGGAAGATGTTTGAGGTAGTAATTACATCAACTGGAAAGCATTTTTTGAAAGGATCTGTTGTGAAGGAAAGCCTTGACCATGTGGTAGTACGACCTCCTCCTTTGTTGGCAGGTGATGTGAGTGGCATGGAGGTGTGGAAGGCAAAGACACTGGCAGTTCCAATTCAGCAATCATTCAAGGGATTGGGACAATGGGACATTATTCTGTTAGCACTAGCAGCAGTATTCATTGCATTACTAATACCATTCTCAATCACTAGTCATTAGCAGATCATGTGAACTTTGACCTTATTGTAAGCGTCATGGATGTTGGCGAGTTTGATATGGAAGAAGACGATAAATTCCCCTTTCCTGGTCTGAATAAAGCCCACGGATTCTTCAGCTTAATTGAGAGGAATCAGAGAGATAGAGATTGTTATCACCAAGAGAGGGAGGAGTGGAAACAGGTAGACACTTTAGCTACATAATGGCTGGCATTCTATTAACTTTTAGGCAAGAAAACTTGAAGTAAAGAAAGAGTGGAGGAATGAGAGAGAATCAAGGCGTCGGCCACCTTTAGCCTTGTACCAACCACCTCACCAGCGAGCCAGCAAGACTGCTCAAAAAGGAAGGAAATTCACACTGAAGGTTGAACTGCAGCCCAAACAGTGGTACACAATAGTAGTAGAGGTACTGGCGTCCACCCCCCTCCCCTCCCTCCCTCCCTCCCTCCCTCCCTATAGTCTACTGTAGTGGTGCAGCAAATGCTTATAGTACTACTTTACCTGGAAGAGCCCACAGCCTCTAGTGTTGAAATGTTCTTTGTGTGTAGTGTGGAAAGGAGAATGCAGCAATGGAGAAACTAAAAGAACAGCATCCTCTCAGTCCAGTCTTTAGGAGTGCATTGCTAGACATGATGGCAGAGTTCAGTCAGAAGTTATTACTTTGAAGCCATCCAGACCAGATATGCAAGACTGCATGTCACAACATGGTGGAGGTATACAGCACCACCAACTATACAGGTACAAATTCATGCGTTGTACCTTACAAACTTATAAAATACAACTCTTGTATGATTGAAATGTCAATTATATTGGTTTGTCAGTCACCTTGTAGTAGATCATCATCATCAGCATCTAGATCGATACCCTGCAGGAAAGGACGTGCACTGTCATCACAACTAGCCATCACAAACCTTGCACATTATGTACATACCTGAGTGTCAAGGTCAAGGTCCAAATCTTCATTATCAAGGTCAAAGTTTAAATCCTACACCACATTAGATGCTAAATTTAGATTAATACAATATTATTAAATAGTAGTACCTCATCTTTTAGTACTTTATCCATTATCTGTGCAGTTGGAATTGAGTGTTTTCCTTGAGCCAACTCTTCAAAAATATTTCTGTCTATAGGAGCCTGTATAAATGAAGATAATGTGTACTATACCAGTGCATCATTGGCTGGATTTCATACAGGCACAATGGAAAAGCTAGCTGCTGGCTGCAGAAATTCCCTCTCCTTCTTCAAGACTTCCTCTGCTTCCAAAGCTTGCTTTAATTCAGGAAATAGATTCTCATATTGTGTGGGATCAGCTAATGACTGGGCTGCTTTCACGTTTGTTTTAGCTAAATCTTCTTTCCACAATTGTACCACTCTATACTTACAAGATTGATGAAACAGAAGATTGAGAAAAGAACTAGCCAGCTAACCTTGAAACTTGGCTGGGTAAGTAGGTCTGGGAAAAGAAGGCTGCCTCTGGTAGACGCCCAGTTGAAATGAGTATCTCAAGACATTCTTCCAGACGTCCTAACAAAAAATTGGCCATAAAAGAAATGTTGTTTTGACCCTCAGTAGCAGAGAGTTGGCCTAGTTTTTCCAGTGTGCCAGCATCCCCAGCACTCGTGGCTAGCAGCAAGAGTCCTCCAAAGTCTTGAGCATTATGAAGACATTCTAGGGCTAAACCAAACTGACATTTGGCCATTGCTAGCTCAGCTAACTGCTTCCACTTGACATCACTCTATATATACACATAGGTAGTTACAACTAGTGGAGTGATGTAGTGCAGACTCACTTCACATTTTTTTGCCAAATCATAAGCAGCTCGTAACTCTTTCAGTTGCATTGCCAATTCAAACCTACCCAAAGAAGCATATATGTGAAGTGTGCATGTGATAAGATAAGGGGACATACTTGTGATCTACATCAATAGAAACTGCAAGAGCTTGTTGTTTGAAGCCTTGTTTCTCTAGGAAATGAGCTACTCTGGTTCTCTGGTCTTGAGGTATGGTAGGTAATACCTGTGAGTGATCACACACACAAGGGACTAGACAGCATGAAAGATCAGTCTACAGCTTCTACAACAACTATGTAAACACATTCAGTTCCATGATAGCTATCATCTGAATAATGTCAGCACTTTCTACCAAATGTAAACCTGATGAGCATAATTAAGGCTTACACACCTTGTCTGCAGTGTCAAAGTCTTTCCTCATAATGGCAGTCTGATACTCCAACACAGCAAGCTGCAGAGAATAACTGACCACGCCCAGTTCCTTATCACCTAAATAGACTCTATTATCCTTCGGGATGTATCCCAGAACATAAAGTGAACTGAAAAACACAACAAACTCACATGACTCATTGAAATAGACCAAAAATAGACTAACCGATCCAAATGGGATATGGTAACTATTTCTCCACCAACGTAATAGTTTAGCCGATTGACAGAGTTTGTGTAGATGAAGCAATCACCAACCCACAGACCTGTCTTCACTGTTTCTTCTATTTCACCAACCACATCAAATGCTGCTTCAATGCCATCTTCATCAATCCCTTGATTGGACGAGAGGGCCTCAGACACAGCTGCCTCTTTGTACTCCAAAATGTAGTAGCTGTCTTCCGATGCTACACACACTAGCTCTCCACTATCTGACCAAAACACCTAAACACACTCAATGAAATTGTTATAGGCTACAACATTGGCTACAGTTAACCCACATGTTTAACTTGAATCTCTATCCTCCTGATGAGCTCCTGACTATCCCAATCATAGAAGGCTAAGCTGCTTCCTGAGCGCACACCCAAGAGCGTCCCACCATATAATCCTTCTGCTCCAAACTCTGGCTTGAAGGATTTCTTCTCTTTGAAGTTTTTGAATAATCTAACTTTGGTTGTTCCTTCTCTAACAGCATACCTACAGCAATGGTACAATGAAACCTGCAACTAGCAACCATCACTAATCCTCACTCTGATGAGTCGGCTGCCCACACAAACTCCTGGGCACTCCCAAAACTCTTGTTGCGCAGTGCCATTGCTGTATAAATGATGTACTCACCATCACCACACACTACTACAAACCTGCAATGGAAGATGATCCAGCACAGAGGTATGGTGAGAAAGGAAAGACTGACCTGCCGTTGGGGTTATGAGAAATTGTTTGAGGATATATTTCACAACTTCCCATGTCTTTAATGGCTAGAGGCAATCTTTCTCCATCCTTAACTTCCACGTCAGTAAGGTTTTTCAAGTTAGCCTGTTGAATTTCACTGTGTTTTGCCCACATGATTTTCCCACTGCTGTCCATACTCATAGCTGGCTCCTCCCTTCCCAGCTAAAGATGACATAACATCACATACCATTACTCTTGCACCTTCACTCTTCTCACCTTGATCATCACACTACCCTCATCGTAACCTAACCCCACATCATTGGTCCCACGCATGTGAGATATAGACCACACCCTCTCAAGGCCATAGTTGAGTGTGGTCTCCAAGCGGTAAGTGCTGGAATGCCATATCTTGACAGTACCATCTTCAGACCCAGTCAAAAGTATTGGTAGTTCAGGATGGAATGCCACTGCCGTCACATTCTGAGCATGCCCTTCTAATGTCTGTACACATGCCTTATTCTGGTAGTCCCAGATTTTTACCAACCTACATTAATTAAAAAAAAAAAAAAAAAAAAAAAAGTACCAGTCAGACTCATATCACATCTACAACATGTACCAGCCACACCTACAACATGTACCAGCCACACCTACAATATACACCAGTCAGACTCACATCACATCTACAACATGTACCAGCCACACCTACAATATACACCAGTCAGACTCACATCACATCTACAACATGTACCAGCCACACCTACAATATACACCAGTCAGATTCACACCATACCTACAATATATACCTGTCATCAGCTCCAGATATCAGATATGGTTTGTCACCACCCTGGAAATAATCAATGCAGTTGATTCCTTTTTCATGTCCTTCCAACGTAAAATTAGGAGTGGTAGCTCCCAGTTGCCATACCTACAGATATTGAGCATGAAGGATAGGTTAGAAATGTGTGAGTATATTCACTTTGATGGTACGGTCAAGAGAGGCACTGGCAAACTGGTTGTTGTCCTTTGGGTTGAGCACGATCATCATGACATAGTGGGAGTGTCCCTCAAAGATTTGTGAACACTGCCATTTCTTATCCCAGTCCCATAGTTTGATCAGCATATCATCTTATGCATTCAAGCAGAGCAATCATTTACAATATTATTACTAACACAATATAACTCACCACTGCTGGTCAGGATATAAGAATGGGTTGGGTGGACAATGATAGACCGAATATAGTCAGTATGAGCTTCAAACATGTGGACTTTCTCTAATGTGTTGTAATTGAAGACTCTAATCTGCATATCATCTGACCCAGTCACAATCCAACTCTTACGCACAACAAACTTGGATGCTCGCACTTTCAGGGAATGGAAGAAATGTAGTGAATGTGTGAGACACCTCTACTAGTCACTAACCTGGAAGATCCGTAACTTCAAATGATTTTACCAGTGTTTGTGAATCATAGTTCCATACATGAACATTTCCATTGTACAGGCTAGCCAGCATCCATGGCTCTTTGGGGTGCAAATCCATACATTTCACACGATCAGAGCGAGCCAGCAGTTTCCGCTACAAGCAAAGATTAAAGGGATACTTATCTAATTAAAGCACATCAGCTATCTTCGTTGCTCATGACATTACAGAAATATAACTCACCTTCACGTCAAGTCTCAGTGGCATCTTGAACTAGTGTACAGTAACCTCCAAAAATAAAATTTATGCTCAGTTACACTGTCAGGACTGCATGCACTACTCACGTAACTGCCTATAGATAGTTCAAAGTTCACTCTGAATAACCTCTGACCTCATAGTATCCATCATCACCCGGTTCAGGATCTTTCTCCACTACGTGTACTGGAAAATTAATGGAACTCGCTCAGTAAATCTACTGGTGATTTTGTACCTCACGCATGACCACACCTCCCTTTTTAACCCCTTCATACGCTCTTTGCACCCCTCTTTTTTAACCCCTTCCATTTCTGACCCCACACATGACAAATGACCATGGATCCTGAAGTAGAACTGGAGAATCTCTCTACTAACAGTGACACATCTTGTGACTAAGAACAGACTGTTGATGGTCAGCCTCTTAGTAGAAAGAAAGTGATCAAGTTTAGTAAGACACAAGTGTCAATTTTAAATGCTTACTACCAGCTTGGTATGACTGGTGTTGGCAAGAATCATGCTTCGCTTATTGCACAGGCAGTTAGGGAAACAAAGCTCACAGATCAGCAAGTTAAGGTGAGAAAAGCACTGTCATAAATACTTTTGTAAACAAGTCCATTTGAGAACAAAAGTATAGTCTATACTTTCTTCAAGTTGGGAGAAGTAGAGGCATTAATATCCTAATCTATATAACTAAGGAGGAGGGAGGTGCATGGGGTGAGGGTAGGAGAGGGGTTTCTAAGTATTGTTTCATCAGTTACATGTGTAATCTGTGTAGGGATTTCTGTACTGATTTCTTTACTTGGGTGTAGTAACGCTGATTGCTATTCATGAATAACTTAAAAACCTGACATATTATTTGCATCCTGCAGAGATGGATTAAGAAGAAATGCAGGAAGAGGAAGCATGCCAGAAGGGCTCCAAACATTGTATTACCTCCCTCTAAAAAGAAAAAACTTACTCCTTGGCTAATGTTCTTGAAACATGGAGAATCACTTGGTTAGTGTGTATGTTCTACTGACATAATAAAACATATTCTACACTGAACTGTCCACTAATTGCTAGTAACAATGTAGCCATAACTACAGCTAAAAATATAATGAAATGGCATAGCCAGGTCAAGATGAGCAATCACATGTCATCTGAAATGATGGCAGGTTGTCTGCCACTTTTTGCCCTTGTCAACTTGCATAAAAGCCACTAGTTGTTCCAGGTGCTTTAAAGTTTGTGAACACTGTTAGCTATGCAGACATTGTCCAGTCAAAGCTGGATGGCAATCTAACTACCTTACATTTGATTTTAATGCCTATATAGAGGGAAAAGAGGCTATGAGAGATGGTGCAGGGAACATCAATAAGGCTGCAAGCATCAAATATAGGACACTTGACAGAGAGGAAAAGGACAGATTGACGAATTCAGTGTCAAGTTTTATAGATGAAGCAGTGACTGTGAAGGACGTTAAAAAGACAGGGGCTAAAATTTTCAAAAAAATTCAAAAGCTAGTAAGTTATTCTTATCTTCATAATATAGACGAGATTGGAAGTAGCTAGCTCTTAGGATCCTGTTCCTATTATGTAAATGGCTTGAATATGTACTCCACATCTAGGTTGCACTTTCAAAAACATTTGTACAGTAGTACAGTGAAACTGGCAGCTATTATTCCTTATTATAGACCCTTACAGCAAGCATGGCCTTTGAATCCACATCATTACCATGAAACTATACTACTCTGAGCTCCTTGTGCCTTCTGTTTGCAATAATTGCACCATGCAAAACCCTTAAGAATGATATGTTCAGAGATCAAATTATTCCACTATATAATCATATAGTGTAGGGTACTAGGGCAGAGACTACTCAGACTCTAAATATTTTCTTGTAAGAATTTTGATGGTAACTGATAAACCTATGTCAGTGTTTGTCCTGATTTTTACCATGCATAACTAATCATTGATAGTGTGCAGTCTCTTGTTGGTCTAAAGAAGTTAAACAACAGTTGAGATGTGATTTGAATTTTATATTGATGCTAGGATTATATTATTGTAACTCCAGGGGGTTCAGATATTATTGGGCATTTGGACATTGCAGGTGCTCCACAGTAACCACCAACCCCAGATATTGAGGCCACCCCTACCACTTAAAATGTCCCGATACACTTTATAGTACAAATTCAGTGTGCATTCCTTTAATCAGGACGTAGTGAGATTAGAGGGTATGAACTATTATTAGAGGAGATAGAGACACAGTTGACAATTAAAATGGCTAACGTCACACTAATTAGATTTTTCTATCAAGTATCTTTGCTTACATTCTTAAGTATCTATGGTTGCCTTCGTAATCATAGAGGCCTGGTTCCCTATCAAAATTAGCCAAAGGTGCTTGCATAGCCATTTTTTAACTAAGGTCGACTGTGTTCTAGCTATTCTGGACTATTACTGGCTATTGTATCATATGCAGTTTGTGTGATCTTGAAGTGTTGGAGTATAAAGGAATTGCTCTAGGTTTTTTTGAAGATGATGTGCAGGTAGTCACTACTGCTGACTCCAGTCATTGTGTAACTCATAAAGTTATTGACTATATCCACTCTCTTATTATTGCAAGTATGTAATGCATGATGGTATTTATGTACTTGCACCAGTAATGTTATTATTATGCCACAGATAACCCTCCGCCATCAATAGAAGTACTCACCTCTGCTAAACCTCCACCAACCTCAAGAAAACTATCTCACTCCAAAGCCACAGCATCATCACCCATCTCAAACAAAACTACTCCTCCGCCATCAATAGAAGTACTCACCTCTGCTAAACCTCCACCAACCTCAAGAAAACTAAGCCACAGCATCATCACCCATCTCGAACAAAACTACCGCCAAACCTTTAGCCAGAAAACTTGCAACTCACTCTCTCAAATCTAAATCACTCAGCAAGACAACTTTAAAATCCAAAATGTCATCATCGCTGAAACCTACTAAATTAATTTTGACTGCTCTGTTATCTACACAATATCAACACAACGATCAACCACCTTCTGTGCTCAACACTCCTCCAGATCAATCTGACCCTCTTTCACCAACTATGAATGATGTCGATAACTCCCAATCACTTTCTCCCATTATTGATTATCAAGGCTTTTTTCCTATTACTGTATCTTCTAGCCCTGTTAAAGAAAAAATGGACTATTGGATCCCTCAATTAAGATTATTTAAAAGTGATAAATGTATTTTAACTTCACGTCAATGGTTAAATGACAACATAATCTCTGCTACACAGTGTTTATTAGAAAAACAAACTGCTGGAAAGATATATGGGTGGCAGTCTACTCAATTCTCTAAGCGTAAGGGTTTATTTCATCAAGTGCCTCCAGGATCACCTTTTATTCAACTACTTCATGTTGATAATAATCATTGGGTGGATACTTCTAATTTGAATTTTCATGGTAAAGGTTCTTTAAAAGACACTATATGTATCTATGACAGTAGTCATAGATCTAACATTACACTAGAATCAAAGAAAATGATGTGCTCATTGCTGAGATCAAGATCTAACTCTCTACGATTTGACCTGATCAATATTCAGGAGCAACCTAATGCCTATGATTGTGGGTTATGCGCAATAGCTAGTGCTACAGAATTGGCCCATTATTCCAGCAAAGTGTTGTTGGGATTTCCTAAAAATGCGGGAACATCTTATCAACTGTTTGGAAGAAGGTCATGTTTCAAGGTTTCCACTTGTTGGACAGAGGAAGGTTCGTCTGGGAACACGCATCAGACATTCCATTGTGGAAGATATCTTCTGTATATGTGGGATGCCCAACGAAAAGTCAAGGAGGATGATACAATGTGATGACTGCTCCAAATGGTATCATGATGATTGCTTGTCCATTGATATAGAAAAATTTTCTCACAAGAAGTGGTTCTGTCAAGAGTGTAAAGCAATTCTTGAAGAATTAGGCACATAGACTCTAAAGCAATTCTTGAAGAATTAGGCACATAGACTCTAAAGCATGTAACTATTTGCATAAACATTATACATAATAATTATGATGCTTTTGAATAATGAAAATTGCTGAAAAAAAAAACTGGGGTGATTGACTATCTCAAGACAAACAGAAAAAGTCAATGTCTATATAATTATATGAAAGTGACACAAGCAGCTCTCTATAGCTAGCTATAGCTAATTACATCTAGGTCCAGTACATAAACAGTAACCTTACAGTAAATGTGTGAGTGCAGATCCACAATTGCCATGCAATGTCAATATCCCTATGCATGTACGTTGCCAGTAGCTAGCTAGCTATAATATTATATAGTAGCTATAGCTATATAGATCTAGTGGCGAGGTCCACATTGCCAGGATCCACTTACCAGTATATCTAGTGGGAAGCGAGGTCCATCTTGCCAGTATTATATACATCTATGATCCAGAGTAAAATTGTGTGTGAGGTTTACATTGCCATTAGCTATATATATACATCTAGTAAAAGCTTCAGTAGCAAACTATACTATATATAAGAAAGAAAGCAGGAAGCTATAGCTATATTATAGCCTATAGAATTATAGCATCAGCTATTATATTGTATTATCATGAGAGATAAATCAGATTATCTCCTCTCCTTGAAAGTATGACCAGTGAATTCTATTTCATAACTACATGCATAAATAATTATAAACCAAGATCATTGTATGTGTGGAGTATACATCATCACTGGAGCAGTCACTACTGTCATCACTATCTTCTACTTCCATCGCTGCTTCTTCCAGCATTACCTGCAAAATTTGGTTGCTTTTTTCAAATAGCACATCTGTTTTAGTTAACAACGAATGTAGCAATACTGCAGATCCTCTGTTGAATAAATTGGAATCACTTGATCGGCTTTCTAGTTCTTTCAATAGTATTTCCTTCCTCTGCCTGTAATAGGAAACTACATTTTGAGCCTCTTGCTTGAGCATATATACTTCTTCCTTGCTTCGACACAGTGACAGGTAAGAATCAATAATCTCCCTCTTTTTTCCATATGCTACACTAGCACAAAAACTTCCTACTTCACGAAGTCTAGATTCAACTAATGAAGGATCCAATGCCTCTGATAATGTGATAGGATCAGAAGTGAGTGATGGATTTGGACCAGACTGGCATGCTTGATATTCTTCAAGCAAAGTCCTAATAATTCTTGACTCTTTAGTGATCTGTGCTGACAGCTTTTTTGCTACTTTTTGTCCATCTGTATATTATACATCAATAAAGTTGTGTTATAGCTGCCAGTAGTCTCACCTGCATACTTTTTCTTGAGCTTCAATAGAAACATTCTTCTCTGACCAGCTTTCCAAATGTGCAAAAGTAACTGTTCCCTCTTAGTAAGTATAAGACTGTGTACATACAGTCTTTGTATTCCTTGTCAGATGGAAGCCACCTTTGGCTAATAGAATATTTCTTCTCGTATTCTGTCAAAGTTTTATCTAGCCTGAAAGTAATTATAATTAACTTGTAAAATCAGGCGCTTAATAGAAATTTATAAACTTACAATGCAAGATGTGTATAGTTCACTGCATCAGTTATAGTCCCACAGCCTAACCTATTCCTGTAATAGTATGACAAACACACAGCATAATGTTATGTATAGTAATGATACTGCATGTACATTAATAGGTATGTGTATATAGAGAGTGGGGGCTGCTGTGTACTCAATAATGACACAGAAGAGACTTCAGTGTCATTAGGCATGGCATTTCAGTGCTAACCTTAGTGAATAAAAGAGTCTGAAAATATGAAACCTGCCACTGAATTGGTTCTATAATATGTAACATATGATAATAGCTGTTAATCAAAATGTAAGATATCTTACTAGTTCTGGGATGTGAAACATTGCAGCTTTCAGTCTCCTCACACAGCCACTGTTTTACTGTGCTATCAATTTCTATGTGGCACATAACATAATTCTAGCTCAACCACTTCATAAATTTAGGTAAAAATTACCATGAAGTGGACATGTTATGAGTTGGTGCAGAGTTTCTTCAGCAACCAATTTAGTCCTCAATGCTCTTTCCCATCTTGTGAGGAGCAACAAGGCTGAACAAAAATAGGGAATTAACTATTAATGCACACATAATGTGCACACACCAAGCTTCTCTTTGGTTTGAATTCCGTAATAGACAAGTGCACTGGTCAACACATCAATACGGTGTGCTGGTGCATCTCCTTGGTCATTCGTGAAAACCTACGTAGATATGACCAAAGACGTTCCATGGTCTCACCATTACTGAGGCCAATTCCTTTACATCTCCGGGGACCAAAGAGAACCTACATTACATTATGGTTACACTGTATGTTTCCTCTCGGGGGACCAAAGAGAACCTACATTACATTATGGTTACACTGTATGTTTCCTGTGACAAAATTACCTGACAAGAAACTTTGTGGCCATATGAATGAAAAGTAGGCAGGCAAAGGTGAGTCTTATTAAGGATATCATATCTCTGTTGTGACTATACAAAAACAAGTGGCACACATTACATGTGCAGAGGTACATATAACCATCATCCCTCCTCCATGACAGACAAGCATATACATATCTTTAGATGGCTGAATAAAGTACAAGCGATGTCATACATAACAAACAAGTGAGATTGAGATGCACTTTGGGATTGTGATTGAAGAATGTTTTCTAACATCTACACAGCATATGCCAGCCTATTAATATGGCACAATAACGAGCCTCTGAATGAAGGATTACAGGTTTCACTACATGTACTCCCATTCATTACATATATAGACATACCTTTCTCCATGCTTCAGATTAATGTACTTCCCTGGAAACTCATGTCGACAGCAATACCCAAAAACAGCAGTTTCATCAAGGGCCCTGTACCTATTAGCACTACGAAGCATGCTACCAGCCAGAAAGTCATTACATGCCTATATAGATTGAAGTAAAAAAAGTAGACCTTATTTATCTGAATAGTTCTATACCAAGGTACAGTAGTGCTTTCTGGATAAACTTCCCATTTATTATAAGGTACAATGAATGGGTGTTTGAGTATGGTTGCAAAATGGACAGTGGGAATCTACTTTGTGTTAAAACTTGTGAACAGTTAGTGGGGAACACAATAATATTCACTAACAATCAGAATGGTCAACTACAGTTTAAAATGTGGTCCTACATTTTAACTACAAGAGGGGGATAACAAAAAGAATATGTGCATGCCTGCAAACATGTTAACCAGCTAATTGAGCCAGTCCATGGTCTTTCTCACTTACATTGGGCATAGATGTTGACTGCTCACTATTCTCTACCACAAACTGGTCTACAGCTGACTGGTTGTTAAAAAACAAATCTCCATGAAGGGGTTCTCTATAGCTAACACCAGCAGCCTTTTTCCGTGGAAGCCCAAACAATGCATCCATTGAACAGATATATTTTCCATCATCCTGACAATCATGAACATAGCACATAATGATAAAAATACCTACCAAAATGGTGAACAAACCTCTGTTTTTAAAGGGGAGGGGGGAGGAATGACATTTTTACTATTAGCTATTATCATTAGTAGCTACCTTAAGAGTTTGAAATGGACTTTTAAACTTTAAACAGTTACAAAAATCCTTTAAAGCAACTTGACACTCAAGCATCAAAGCTTCTGCCCAATCAAGAAGAGCAAAAGTAAACTTAGGATTATGTGGTGTAGCAGGCCAAAGTTCAACTCTTGCCAGAGTAACAGCAAGAGGCTCACAGCCACAAGCAGTAAAGAATATCTTATGTTCCATCCCTATAAAAAACTCGTTAAGTTAGCCTATAGCCAATACCTTGGACTTACCAAATTCATCCACACAGTGAATATATACTTCTTTTTTTGTTGTGCATAGATGCTGTGGATGAACATCAACATGTTGATCAGCACATATAAAGGGTACATAATGATTGTCCTGTAATAAAAGTGTAATATTACATTGCATTGATTAAATAAAATTCAGCCTCCCTTACAAAGGAAGGAATAATTATGGATTTAAAAGCATAGCAATGGTCTACTATAGCTACAACTGCTTGTACTGTACCTCCCATTTCTCTGCAACATGAAAGATATTAACCCTACTGTGACACTTCTGGAAACACACAGGACAATAAAAGCCAAGAGGTCCACAACAATGGCATCGCAGTGAAGCAGCTTCTTCACAAATGTGACATAGCTGTCGAATGGGATCGCTGCAACTTCTGTCACAGCTCCAATAATTCCACTTCTAACACAATCCCATCCAGCAACTATAGATCTGCTCTCAAGTTCATGTCCTGTAGGTTCTACAAGATTATCTGTAATGGAACAGTGAGCAGTTGCAGTGTCCGTTGGAGAATCAAGACGGGGGGGGGGGGGGGGGGGGGGTCAGGTTCCACAGGATTTTGAAGCTGGCTGAAAATGCCTCTATGAATAGATTCACTAGACTTCCTTCCAGCTGTAGGCCTATGGGTGAGCTTCAAAACTGGCAAGGTCACTTTTCTATACGCCATTATAGCAAAGAGCGTATGAAGGGGTTAAAAAAGGGAGGTGTGGTCATGCGTGAGGTACAAAATCACCAGTAGATTTACTGAGCGAGTTCCATTAATTTTCCAGTACACGTAGTGGAGAAAGATCCTGAACCGGGTGCCATCATTATTGTTGACCTGAATCGAGCACTTCAACCAGAAAACTTTTATGTAGGGATACTATGTCTTCAGCAAGTGCTGGTGGTGAAGAGGTAGAGAACTTGGAAAACAGGCAGGTATAATGTCGCCGTTCAGCCCTAATTTATGGATCACGTTACTATCTACTGCTGTGTCTTTCAGAGATTGAAGGCTGCATTGCATTATACTGTAGGAAGAGTCTGTAATCAGGTGGATCAGGATGACTTGACTTTTAGCAGAGAAGTAGCAGCTGTACTTACTGAAACCACCTTCAAACAAGTGGAGTTGCTGGCTACTGACCTTGAACTATTTGCAAAGTAATAGCACTGCCATAGATGACAGATGTCTAGCTAGTCCCTCTAGCTACATGTTTTTATGCATGGTACAGGCATGCTAAAAGGACAACAGTTTCAGTTGAAGATGTGATTCTGTGTTCACGTCGTAGTCCTTCACTCATGGAGTTTATTATAGAAAAAGGGAAACAGCTGAGAACTGAGCGAGAGGTTGATGGAGCATCAGGAACATTGGATCAGTCTGAGGGACGAAAGCAAAAGAAAAGGGGCAGAGGGAAGGACAAGAAGGATTGTCTAGCAGATGACACATAATCATTTATTAATAATTCCAAGTGATTACCAAGTGAGAGGAAAGCATTTCTCTGTAATGTAGGGATGGATGAGGTAACAATACAAAAACTATGCAAACTAGAGAGAAATGAGCAGGAGTGGACAGGGGTGTACATAACCCTTCCCTCTCCCTACATATTCTGTTGAGTGGGGTAGACACTAATGGTTTCATGAACTTTAGTACAAAGAAAGTGAAGTTTTTTCCATGTATCAATAATTATGGTGGTGGAATAATCAGTACTGTAACACCTCAAAATGTCTATAGAGTAGGTGTGGCTAATGTGAGACGGTGGGTATTATGGGTCACTTAATCCTTTTGCAAAACATTAATTAAGGAACTATTCAGGATCATACAGCTGCAGAAGCAAGTAACAGAAATAATTCTTAGTACTATAATTGACCTTTGAACTATTAAGTATTCTATGCGTGAGCTGTAGTGTGACTTTCTTCAGTCTTGGAGCCTCTCTGCATGGGATAAGGTTAGTTATAACTAGCTAGGTGGCTGGAGTGTAATAAAGTAGTAAATAACTATGGCATGGGTAATATTGCTATTAGCTAGAGTTCTAATATAGCTGGTACGAACTTTTTACAGATTGATTAATGTCTGCTAAACCTTGTACATGTCTACAAAGGAGAAAATTATGGAGTGATGAAGGCATGGTGGGCGCTACTAAGAGTGTGGAAGACGGAATGAGTCTTAGAGCTGCCTCAAGAATGTACAACGTACCCTTGGAAACATTGAGAAGGCAAGTCAATGGAAGTGTGGATATAGACTGTAGACCTGGTCCCAGCTCAGTTTTAAGCAAGGAAGAAGAAGATGCCTTAGCACTTTATATTGTTAAAATGGTTGAGATGGGCTTTGGTCTCTCTCGAGAAGACGTTATGCGTGTGGCTTTTGTTATAGCTGAGAAGACTGGTAAGAAACACCCCTTTAAAGATGGCATGGCAGGGAGGGGTTGGTTTGATGGCTTCCGAGCACGCCATCCCAAACTTACACTCCGCACACCACAGCCTTTGTCGTATAATAGAGCACTCGGTGGCAATGCTGATGTTATTAAAGATTTCTTTGCAAAGCTTGGTGCAATTTATGCTCGTCTTAATATTCTATCAAAGCCTATGTTAATATATAATAATATGGACAAAACTTCTGTGTCTATAGTTCACAAAGTAGGGAAAGTAGTGGCACAAGTTGGTCGAAGGATGGTTTGGTCCCTTACTTCTAGAGAAAAAGGGAAAACGCGTACTATTGTTATGTGTGTGTCTGCCAGTGGATTCGTCTTACCTCCCATGATAATATATCCTAGAAAGAAGAGTGTTCCCGATTCACTTCCTGGAACTGCATTTGAAAATAGCGAAAGAGGATGGATAAATCACAAAGTGGTTTCAGTATTTTCTTGTCAATATACTACCCCCTATGCGGCCTGTGCTATTAATTCTAGATGGACATTCATCACATATTACAATAGAAACAATTGAGTTAGCCAGGAGTCAAGATGTCCATCTTTTATGTCTACCTTCCCATTCTACACATATTCTCAATCCATTGGACATTGGGGTCTTTAAATCATTCAAGTCTTTTTTTTTTCAAAGGCTTGCCATAAGTATGTGGTAAGCAACCCAGGTCGAGTTATTACTACGGATCTTATTGCATCCCTTGTTGGAGAGGCTTGGCCACAGTCTGTAACTCCCATCAATATAATGGGTGGGTTTAAAAAGAGTGGTGTATATCCATTAAACCCTGGTGCAGTTAGTGACCGTACAATCATTTTTAATGCCAGTAATCCACCTTTGTCACACTCTAAGAGTGATAATACACTTGATCAAGTTAAAGACCCTGAATCACCAAGTGCCTTCGCCTTTACACCAGAAGAGAATTCCCTTTACGAGACTCGTTATAAAGAGGAATATGATATACCTGACCCCAATTATCTCTCTTGGTTACGCATTCATCATCCTGATAGCGCTTGTAGTGTGGGTGGCTCTAATTCATCTGCAAGTGTTGTGCTGTCAAGCTGCAGTACTGTCCCTCACAACACTCTGCCTGCCACTACTTCTGGTGTTATCAGCAGCAATTCTTCAGATGTGTTGAGTGAAGTACTAGTACTTCCTGATGTGGAGTCAGTTGTCAAAAAGAGAAAGAGGAGGATGCTGTTAACACCTGTAAGACCGTTCCTTTAACTGATCGACTGTTTATGAGAGTTTAAAACAAAAAGAAGAAGAGAAGGCTGCAGAAGAGGCATTGAAAGTTCAAAAGAGAAAAGGCAGCAAAAAAGAGAGGAGAAAGCAGCAAGAGAGAAACTGAGAAAAGAGAAGAAAAAAGCAAAGGAGCAAAAGAAGAAAGAGAAGGAACAGAAGAAAAGAGAAAAATTGTCAGAAAGGAAGACGGTGTGTGCGGTGGTGACACGGTCCAAGTCTGTTGTCAGTGATCTTCAAACAATGGCCATCGATGACATCAACAGTAGTCATGACAATGATAGTGCTGATGAAAGTGATGCAGAGTGTCTGAAGTGTGGCTTAGTGTACCACAATGATGATTCTCTGTGGGTATGTTGTGACCATTGTAACACATGGTATGATTCCAAATGTGCCAATATAGACAGTGGAAATGTTCCAGAAACATGGTATTGTGATGATTGTGACTGTTAATGTACTTTTGGTAGTGTTTTATTGACTACTTTGGTTATGAATTTAAAGGTGTCTCGTAACGTATGTCCTGTCTCATAACTATATGGTATAGTTATGAGATAATTGCATGCACTATTCCTGAAGAAACTGTTCTCTGTGTATCATAGTTGTACATGTAGTAAGGTTATGTCCTCATTAGTGTTTCTGTGTAATATCAGTTTCATCCCAGCTTGGAGCTGTGGCAGAAAATAGTTGTGTCTCATATATGCCACACCTACATAATAAAGGTTTTGTTTGTGAAATTCAATAGAGAGGGAAGGTTGTGTAACTGGAAATTAGGGTGCTTTTCTGTGTAAATTCTGGACATTACGTCATTACTATTACATCTGTAATATAACATAAGATTACTGTAATATACCATGAATACTACTAGCTGTAAGGAAATTTACACTGTCTGGTCACGAGAGACGTTAAAAATTGGTAGTGGTCGTCATCGAAATATGTGCAGGCCTGAGTAATGGAAGTTTTGGCGAGCAAGGACTTGCAGTCAGTACGTGTGGCTAAAGGGGGAGAGAAGGTTTATAAAGATGAATGTATCTATTGCTTCAATTCACCGGTAAGTACATTATTTATTGTATTGTCGGCTGTCATGTGACCTGGTTTCAGGCATCAGAGGGAGGACTATATGTCAGCCTAAATTCATTCTTAGGAGTGTGCAGGAAGCATATTGAGCTTCATTTTTCCAAAACAAGGGAGTCTCTTTACCTCCATATTACGCACACAGTGAAGGTATTAAGTTAGCTATGCAGTGATGTAGCTAGATGAATGCATGGACTTGTGAACACAGCCACCTCCATCTCCAGTGAAGTCTGCAGATGATGTTATTAAGAAACCAACACGCCTTGCAATTGGCATGGAGGGTGGTTTTGATGCAGGTCGAGAGAAAATTGAGTTTGAGGAGAAGCTAGTTGTGGTAACAATGCCTGAATTGGCCTCTGTACCCTGGCCATGTGACCAGCTCCCACTTCAGGTATGGAAGTTTATTGAGTTAGTTACAACCATAGCCATGATGTCTACAGGTTCAAGAGGCTGTGAAAGGAGTACTCTCAGCATATACAGCCAGCAAACAGGAGAGTCTAGCTGCCTGGGATGGAGAAAAGAGAGCTATATCCAAGTAAAGAGCACTTTGTACTCACACTGACATCATTAATACATCATATCCTTACTTATAGATATGCTGCACAGTTGCTTCAGTTAGACAATGGTATCAAGATCCCACCAAGGTTAGATTGTTTGCATGTGTCCTGTTCTAATAACTGCTCATTATATAATCTTCAGTGGCTGGAAGTGCACTCATTGCGACTTGACCTCTAACCTTTGGATGAATCTCACAGATGGCACTATATTATGTGGTCGAAGATACTTTGACGGTAAGTATTTGTGGATGAGATGTACTATACAGTATAGTTCTGTGATTATTGCAGTCCTTGAAGAGGTGTACAGTATTAGTTAGTATATTGCTCTCAGGATCCGGTGGCAACAACCATGCTCTGCAACACTATGAAGAAACTAAATATCCTCTTGCTGTCAAACTGGGTACCATTACACCAGAGGGAGCTGATGTGTATTCGTATGTAGAGGATGATATGGTCCAAGATCCCTACCTTTCTCAACACCTCTCCCACTTTGGCATCGACATTGCTAGCATGACCAAGGTATTCTTGTTTCTATTGACTCAATGAGGTATTGATGCTGTTTGTGTGGTATTGATGCTGTTTGTGTGGTATTGATGCTGTTTGTGTGGTATTGATGCTGTTTGTGTGGTATTGATGCTGTTTGGGTGGTATTGATGCTGTTTGTGTGGTATTGTTTAGACTGACTCTACCATGACAGAGCTGGAAATTGACATGAACATGAAAATTGGAGAGTGGAGCATCATTCAAGAGTCAGGGAAAGAACTTGTTCCATGTTATGGGCCTGGTTACACAGGACTGACCAATCTAGGTAACTCCTGTTATCTCAACTCCATCATGCAAGTACTCTTCTCCCTCCCAAGCTTCAAACGGAGGTTAGCTGACCTGGAACACAAGGAATGCTTATCATTCATTCTGTTAGATACTTTGATAATGCAACAGTCACTTTTCAAGCAGCTCCCACTGACCCTGCCAACAACTTTGAAGTACAAATGTGAGTGGTCAATACTTTTCATCATCTTTTATTCCCTGTTGTTGTTGTTGTTTTGTTTTGTTTGTTTTGTTTTTTTTTGTTAGGAGTAAGTTGGCAGTTGGTTTATTATCAGGGGAATATTCACAATCCTCTGGACCCTCTGACAGTAGTACTGCCAAAAAAGTGAGTGAGGGGTTTTCTACACTTGCCTCAATTCCATTGTTTTCAGGTTACATAGGAACAAAATGGCATAGCACCTGTGATGTTCAAGGCCTTGATTGGCAGGGGCCACCCTGAGTTTAGCACAATGAGACAGCAGGTATATACGGCCTGGCTCTGCAACAGTTTAGCTCCAACTTTTTCTCATACTCCACAGGATGCCCAGGAATTTTTTCTCCATTTGCTAAGTGCTATAGACAAGAATGAACGTACAACCACTCTTGCAGGGGCCAGTAATCCAGTGGACTCATTCCGGTTCCAATTTGAAGATAAGGTAGAATGTGTAGTTTCTGGGAAAGTTCGTTACTCCAAACGTGACGACTACCTCCTCCAATTACCAGTGCCAATGGAAATGGCTTTAAATAAAAGTAAAATAAATCATGTTTCTAATTAACGCTGTTAAATCATGTTTCTAATTAACGGTGTTTTATGTCATGACAAATTATTCCTACCTTCAGCTGAAACAGAAGCATGGGAAATAAAAAAGAAAGAACTAGAAGCCAACAAGAAGAGAATGTGAGTTCATTAATGATAACTGCGGTGCCTCTTCCTCCTTCTCTTACACCTTGGCTCCCCTCAGCAACCCAGAGGATATAGTACGAGCAAAGATACCATTTGCAGCATGCCTGGATAAGTTTGGTTGTACTCATATGGTGGAGGACTTCTACAGTTCAGCACTAAACTCAAAGAGTTTGGCAAAAAAGTACTTCTTCCATGTTGCATGTTTAGCTATAGATAGCTTTTATAACTCACTCAGGTCCGTGCGGTTTGTTACATTTCCAGACTACTTGATGGTGCAGATGGCAAAGTTCTCATTTGGTGAGGACTGGATCCCTAAGAAGTATGGTATGTTTCTCCACACGTTATGGTTTGGTTGTCATCAGCACCTCTATTATCAGATGTGATCATTGATGTACCAGACAAACTAGACCTCACCCACTTGAAGGGGTGTGGTCTCCAGCCAGGAGAGGTGGAGCTTCCAGAAGATTCTTCCAATCAGGCCCCTGAGCCTGGTGAGTTTAATAAATGTTATCTAACAGTCTTACACAGTGACCTTGCTGTCTAATAATAGTGACCCTTGATGAGGGCGTGGTCATGCAGTTGGTGTCCATGGGTTTTGATATGGAAGGATGTAAAAAGGCTGTTTACCACACCCACAACCAGGGGGTGGAGCCAGCCATGAACTGGGTGCTGGAGCACATGGGTGACCCAGGTATGTGTTTGAGAAATGATCTGATGCTCATTGATTATGAATTACATAAATCCAGATTTTTCTAGTCCTTTTGTTCTTCCAACGCCTCAATTAACAGCCACACCCCCTCCTGAAGATGCCATTGCCATGGTGACTGCCCTTGGTTTCACTAGAGAGCAAGCCATCAAAGCCCTCAATGCAACAGTGAGCAACCATTGATAAGGATGCTCTCCAGTTAACTCTAGTGCTGGACACAGGACAACAGTGTGGAGAGAGCAGCCGACTGGGTGTTCAGTCATGCCAGTGAACTTGAGACTGGGGAGATGGACACAGCGCAGTCCACATCAGAACCTATCTATCATGACGGAGTTGGTCGTAAGTTATTATTTAGACAAACCAGTTTTCTAGTGACACAATCTTGTGTTTTAGGGTATGAACTGATTGCCTTTGTCAGCCACATGGGGACATCCACTATGTGTGGTCACTACGTCTGCCACATCCTGAAAGATGGACATTGGGTGATATATAATGACAACAAAGTAGCACTTTCTGAGGTGCCACCTAAGGAACTGGGCTACCTCTATCTCTATCGCAGAGTTGAAACCCAGGAACACTGCTAGCTTTATGCTGTTATTATATTATTATTGTGATAATAGAAGACATACAATTCATTGGAGGGGCGTGGCAGGAGTGCGCGAGAGAGAAAGATGGTGAAAGTTTTCCCTAGTAGCTTTAGCTTCGTGGAGAAGCAGAAAATTCTAACCTCGGTGTCCGGAGAACCCTTGTGTATCGAGTGTTCTGATGAATGTTTGTTTGTGGCCGAGGAAGATTGTCTGTTGGAAGTTTTCAGTCTAGAAACCCTCCAACCTCTAGGAAAATTCAGAACGGTGAGTCCTGTGTTGGAGCTGGTCTACAACGTTAAGGGAGACTGCATTGTTACTCTTGAAAGGAAAGATTCAGCATCTCAAGGATTTGCTAGAGTGTACTTTAAGTGGAGAGGTGCCTCTGTTGACAAACCAATGAGAATTAGTCTATTGAACTCTCTATCTCATAATATAATGTTACCTAAGGACAACCTTGAGGCAGCTGAGATCATTGAGTTACCAGGGGAATTCAACAGTCCAGTCACCTGTCTAGCCTGCTGTAAAGAGAGTGGTCGTATTGCTGTGGGCATGAACACCACTCTACGAATATTTACCCTCACAACTGAATATACAGAGACAAAGGAAGGTGTGTCTAGTGATGATGGGAGTGTGATGTCATCCAGTGTGTCACATGAGAGTGATTCCAAAAGAGCCCTCTCTCACAGCATTGATATTCTATTGGATATTCAGACAAACCTTCCACTTCATAGACTCTCCATCTTCTGTGACTATCTTGCATTCATCTCTACTCTTGAAGCACGTGTTCTCAAACTTTCCCTGCTTGTGGAACCTACTCTTCCAGTTCACTCTATCTCATTACTTGAGGAACCACATACCTCTTGTTCTCCTGGGAGGTGGTCATACAAGGAGGTCTCACAGGTATGTGTGTGTATGTATCCACCCAGTTATGTACTGTACATGCATGTAGTTATATGTATATGTGTACATGCATGTAGATTGAAAGCATTAGTAAGGACAAGGACTTTGTGAAGTGGTCTCCATCTAGAGTGTGGGAAGAAGAGAAAGCTGCTAATAGTCTTCCTGGCAGCACTACGGGTTCACTAGTCGACATTTCCTTGCCAAATGGTAGACAACGAAGCAAGTCACGTGATTCCTGCACTCCCTCCCCCATCATTGGGACCTTGTCCCTTCCTTCAGTGACAAACTCTACATCCAAGAAGACAGCTGACAAACATGCTATGGAAGTTCTAGGACCGGTTGAGTACATATGGGGACAACCCATCAAAGTCCTGATTGAACAATCAGGAAATAGGGCCACACCCACTAGCTGCAGAGTACTAACAATGCTTTATAGAAGGTAAGGATAAGTAGATGGTGAGATGTTCATGTGCTGTTGTGTGCGTGTGTGTGTGTGTAGGTTCCCTCCTATGAAGAATGATGAAGAGTCTCTTGTCAAATCTGTTCCACTATCAGCAAAGAAAGAAGCATTAGCAGGACTACACACAGCAGGTCTACACACGGTACAACTCCTCCCAATTGTAACAACTGGTCAGTATCTCAGTGTGCACTTTAAACTCTGGTCTAACTCCACCCATTCTTGAAGATGACAGTGGTGGACGTCAACTGATAGGGATCACCTGTTTCCTTGCCAACAAGTCTCATGGTTTCCTCTATGATGTCCACCTTCAGGGCCATTTAGCTGCTTCCTTCTCATTCATGTCTCCAACACGTGCCATCGTGTGTGATGCCACCTTCTTCCATGCACTTTCAGCAGAATCTGTGGAGACCTACACTAGCCGATCATTACAGGTAATCTCCTTGTTACTTTTCCACACCAGCTCTATACCATGTTTATCTCCAGGCTGCCATCCAGCACATGCCCATGGATAGCAGTTTGACTGAGTGGCTCCAAAAGGTATAATAGTTAGAATCCTGTTTCATATTCCACCCCTCCCTCCTTCACCTGACCAATGCAGCCATCTCCTTCTCCCTCAATGGACCTCACTCTAATCTCAGCCAATCAGTTTGTCAGCAGTTACTGCATAGCTAGCAGCCAAGATTACATGGTGGTGTTGACCAAGAGCCCTGATCGTGTTCAGTGGAGCAGTACTACTAGTTGGATACTGTGAGTACATGTCATGTACTGGCATGTTTGCTGACTCAGCTCTTTTGTAGGCAATCACTAGCAATGAAGAAGCCTGCAGAATCGAGTTGGAATATTTATGTTCTGCAGAAGAAGGACCCAATAGCTATGTACCAACAGTTTGTGAGTTCTGTGGATCTCACTGGTGACATTAAATTCAGGTATCTTTCTTAGAATGACCTCTCTTCCTTAATGAAGGACAGCTCACCTCCTATGTACTATCACTTACTCTGTGAAGGACACAATCTCCTACGCAGTCAAATACTACTCAACTCCAGACTCTCGACGCACCTTCGCCTTCAGCTGGTCAGTTCTCTACAAGAGAACTGTCTGGCACTGGCTCAATCTCTCTGTCAATATTCGATAGGGAAAGCTACTGTAACATCTGCTGCTCGTTATTTCATCCTCTCCAAAAATACGATACAGACCATCATGGACACAACTCTTGTCAAGTTCACCAGAGTAAGTCCCACCCACATACGCATACGCTAACCCATTTATTAAAATACTGCCTGTATGCGCTGGTCCATAAAACAGAAGCTGTCTCTTCCATACTCCATTCTTATCAAGTTTCTGGATCTTGTAGTTTTCGATAGGAAATATCGTGATGAGTCACTGAGTGAAGGGAAGGCCGACACTATATTAGAGTTGTATGCTGAATTCCAGCCCAAGTCATTGCCTCCTCTGTTACTAGAGTCATGGTTAAAGGAATATTTATCTCCAGGTGTGATGACACACACTACACCACACCCCCTTCTCATTACTGTCCTGTTGCAGGTACAACATATCAAGCAGTCACTTCCTACCTCCAAAGTAAGGCATTGAATGATCACCAAATGTGAGTCTAAGTTGCGGGAAATAGTCAGCAAGTGGCGTCAACTGGAAGGGAGTTAGAATCTCTTGATTAAAGTGTATCATTTCTACTACAGTTCTCTGGGGAGATTGTGTGAGGTACTGCTCCTCCTCCAACTCAACCAGGAACAGGAAGCTAGCGTCAAACTGAAAGAACTGAGTAACACATTTCTCAGAGAATGGATATTGCATAACATTACCTACTTAGTGGAGGGAGATTCAAGACTAACCAAACTGGGAATGGTATGCATCCTTGAGGGCTAGGGCTGGCCAGGGTCACAGGCATGATGTAATGTTCCTCTCTGCAGTTACTGTTGAAGATAAAAGAGAGTTGTCTGTTAGATATCTTATTCCAGTTTCTGACTAGTGGAGAGTTGGGGTTGGAAGTCACATCAACCCTTTTACAAGTAAACTTGCACAATACCTTGTTGCCAGTAATAATGTTATCTATGACAGCCTGGAGGTAGAGATGACCACTCCATTGCCAAAGAACAACAAGCTACTAATCTCCCTCTAAAACATTTCCTAGATGGTATAGCACTGGATAAGGTCAAAGGTCTTAGCCCTGAGGCTAAACAGAGAGCATTGGTGGGTTGAGATCTGTATTCTGATGCTCACTAAACTATTCTTCTTCTTTCTTTAGATTTCACTAGCAGATCTCCTAATAGCTAGACTTACTGTAGAGACAACACCTCCATCAAGCTCCACCCCCTTCAGTCTCTATGGATCTCGGTACAAATGGTTGGACAGTCTTCCTCCATTTGATGGTTCCACCCCCAAACCTCCTCAAGTGGTCCTCCAAGATTTGATGCAGCTGCAAGCTCTCCTCTCAAGTTGTCACCTCACTGCCAATATTAGCCCTGCTGGTTTGGTGGTGGAGGTGGCACAACATGTAGACTCGAGTCTTGTGGAAGGGATGGTTGGAGAACTTTCTCTTCGCCTTCTCTCGTGGCCTCACACTGGAAAGACGGATCAGGTATGACCAGACTTAGCTGACCTTTTGACCTCTGTGCTCTGTGTTTTATGTCCGGTGGAATGAAGATGGTTGGGTATATACAAGTTTCTGCAAGTGAAATGTTTTGACCAATGAATCAGTGTATCATCATAATGGAAATCAGTGGATAATGACTATTCTACAGTATTGACATGCTTGTGCTTGGCCAAATTATGCACATTTTACATGCATTGAGTGCTGATCTGATAGACTAGTCAAAGGTACATTATCAGCTGAGGTCAAAAGGGTCAGCTACATGCATGTGCAATGGTACGAGATGTCTTGTTTTATTTTAGGCTGTGGAGCTGGTATTCAATAGCAAAGCATCCATCACAGTGGACTATACTCGAACATTCCTCCCTCCCATACTCTCCCATTGGAAGGGTGTGTTGGACTTGCTGCTAAAAAGCTGCATGTCAGCCAGCAGTGAAAGAGAGGCCTCCCAACAAGAGACAGACCCCTTCCTCTCCCTCTATAGAGGTAGGCTTCATTTTCAATATGTATGCTGTTTCACATGATTTACACGACAGCTGCATTGAGCCATGTGGTGAGTTTCTGTTCACCTGAAGAGTTGTTAGGGCTCCTCCCTCCCTCTGGTTCTGTCTCATTCTACCTTCCCTTCATAGAGAAAAGTTGTAAACTGCAGCTCTCTAGAGAACTGGCCCACCATCTCTATACTACAAACAGGTCACAACACTAACACACATACTTTCAAACAGCAATGTTGCCATGGAAACAGTTCCTAATTATGTATAAAAAATAAAGTAAAAACCCAACAATGGTAATGACTGCCTGAGAGAGGACTGCCTGAGAGAGGACTGCCTGAGAGAGGACAGTCAGTGAGAGGTGAGTGCAAGAGACTAGTGATAATGACCAGCAGTTATTTAATGCCACTGTTAGTGGCAGGAGGAGCGGGTGGAGTTTCAACCTGTGAACGTTTAGATTGGTGGATCTTTCCTCTACTAACTCTAAAATCAACATCTATGTACTCTCCACTCCAACTGGAGACGTCAGGGTTGTCAGATGGGTGGAACTTCCTATTCAACCAACCACAAAAACCATGACACATGCCACCATATGCAATGGCATTGAAGAAGCCTTGAAGAGGGTTCAATACTGCCTGAGGGGTGAAAGGAAGAGTGATATCCACACACTATTGAGTGTCTATAGTACCTCAAGCATCCAGATAACATAGATGTATTTAGATTCATAGAGATGGTGATAAAAAGGGGAGGGTCCCTGTCCATAGATGTTCATGGTATGAGCCAATATCAACAAAACTCCATCCACAACATTCACTGACCAACTGTATGGGAAACATCTAATCACCATGGTAACAGACCACACCCACCCACCAGATATAGAAGACAAGGATGATACTAAGAATCTTTCGCTTGGAAACCATTTTCTCCTTTTCCCAAATGTCAGCAACGGGTCCTGTCACGCCAGCATCAGGAAGCTTAGCATTACGCTTCACTGTAATAGAAAAGGTCATATGTCAGCATTATATAAAGGCCCAATGTCATTATTTCTACAATCCCCTCCCTTCCAACATCACACTCCTGAATATTATTCCCCCCTCACACACACACACACACACTGTACTACCTAGAAACCTACTCTGTCTCCAGGTGGATACATAGAATAACGGCAGAGCTCCCATGAAGATACAGATTGGCCCAAGTGTGCTCATAAAGTGGCTGATGATACACACTTCACTCTCCGCACAGCTACAACAATTTTAAAGTTCTAATTAACACAATTAGTCAGAGACACATACTTCAAGTAAGGAGGACACCACCAGAGAGAGGCAGCTGAACAGGCCACAAACACCACACAGAATGACCAGGTCAAGTAATGGGAACACCACGCCTTCCACTTTCCTCCATATTTAGAATTGTAGACATCAACTGCAAAGAAGAAGGTCCAGAAATACGTTGCTAGGTACCAGAAAAACACCCAGTTCTAAAGGGAAGAAACACACAATCACATAGAGCAGAAGGGAAAGAGGGGAGGGAACATACCTCCACTATTGAACCTCCTATAGCCGAGTAAATGTGGGAGGAAAAGTCCTTGTCCTGGTTCAGGTGGTATGGTCTCCAATACACAAGCCAGTAAAATGACCGACCAATCACTCCTACACAAGGGGAGGAGCATAATTAATGAAGAAGATAGTAGTTTCAAACCTCATTATCTACATCAGACACTCTGCTGATTAATGGTGAGCAGACAAAGCTGAAGGAGGTTAGTACTTGCCAACAGGAATATGAATGGAAGCATAAGCAGTGACAACAAACCCGATACTAACCAAGGACAACGTTACTACAACTCCACACACAAAAGTACATAGAGAGAGCACATGTCTTCATACATGCACATTCCATTTACCACCTACTACACCCCTTACCCTAACACAATAAGTACTCCCTTACTCACACAACCTCACACAATAAGTATTCTACTAATTATCAACTTTATGAGCATACAGTTGGGTCAATGTCTCCAAAGCTATAGGGATGGAGGGTACTATTAAGATAAATACATTCAATCAGGTTATCCTTTATCAACTCACCCAAGGGAAGGTTCGCTTAACTAGAGCTACTCACCAACATCTGCCAGTAGATCTGAAAGGGCAAGCATTATAAGTATCCATCTCTGTGCGGCAGAGATGCAAGGATGCGCCTCTTGACTATTTCGGACTACTTGGAAGAGAAATATTGCAGCTCCCAGGACTCCAATTAGAGCACTCCCAACGCAGGTTCCAAAATATGTGGTGTGAGCCACTACTACGTCAGATTGGTTACTATAAGGTAGGCAGATGAAAGAAGATGCGTGTGGACTAGCCATAACAGCCTACAACATCTGCACTCGAGACGACAGCACTGACATACAACATTCATCACACTACACTTTTGTTTTACACCGGACGGACTTGAACTTTAACCCCAACGTGGTCAAAGATGGTCCGAGGTGGGCCGGCGAACAGAGCCGTGAAGAGAGCTAAAATATTTGCTTTAACCAAGGTGAGGAGCTGTTGGTTATCTGTGCTACACCATTGTTCTCAATTGTAGGGGTTTAAAGGCAGGAGGAAAAACTGTTACAGTCTTGCAGTGAGGGCCGCCCACAAGGCCCTTCAGTATGCATACATTGGCCGGAGGCTGAAAAAGAGGGACATGAGAAAGGTTGTATGCATTCCAAATTCACAACTATTCACGTACATATAATAACAGCTCTGGATTCAGAGGATCAATTTTGCATCCCAAGCAAACCACATCAGCTATTCTCGTTTCATGAACAGCTTAGTGAAGGTATGTAAATTGTGTGTCAATGTTGTTACACAGCATGGTGAATGTGTTGCAACAGTGCAACATCCAGCTCAATAGGAAGGTTCTCTCAGAGTTGGCCATACATGAACCAAGAACTTTTGAGGTGACATGATGCTATAAGCTAAATGTTGGTCTATCCAGCTATGAAATATAACAGGCTATAACAGGAGTGGCTAAACAGAGATGGCAATATGGCATGATTTGCCACCTTCAAGATGACCGTACAAAGACCCCTCCTCCCACAAACAAGGCACCTCCTACAGCAGGATTGTATCAGACCAGGTTGGTGGTAGAGAGAGGCAGAGAAGTAATGGAAACAACTGTGTAGTCGGATGGAAGTGTCAAAATCATGTTTCATTCTTATTAATATTGTTCATTCTTGAGTTGGAGGATACAGTTCTGTGCAATATTGTCTATAAATCATTTATTTATACCTTTCCCGAATTATACCTCATTTGAGGGTAAAGTTCAGCTTTTGTTTCCCCGTAATTCCTGCCAGCAAACTCCACATGGCCACTGCTGGCCTTTCTGTTCTCTCTGGCAGTCCATAGACTCAGCAGGGATCCTGTTGGTTTAGCAGGTATTGGCAGGGTGGACGGGGTGTTGTTAAGGCGTGTGGCTGGTGGCGGTGGCGGTGGCGAGGGTTGGTGTTGAGAAGCCAAGGGAATGTGTTTCTTCCAGTTGCTCTGAGCTCCATAATTATAATCTCTCTCTGACATGTTCTGGTAACTGATCCATCAATAACAATACATGACATTCCATTACACCATAAAACCACATTTAACATACTTGTCTAAATCTTTCCATGTCATCTCTGCTTTGTAGCCTGGGGGTGTGGCTGTGGGTGGAGGACTAACATTCTCTGGAATGGATAAATGACTATGAATTGCCTGCCATAGACCAAAAATAACTGGGACCATTTTAACGATCCCATCCTGAATAGGCATCATTTTAGCCCTGTTCTCTAGTCCTGCCTGACCATAATAATCCATCGTAGTGCTCTGGTTAACAGCACCAACACAGTGCCAGAATTATGGATTATGGTGGAATTGTCAATATAGTACATGCTCACAGTGACGCCAAAAAAAATCCGTGGAGATGTAGCTATAAGGCAATGGCAATGACTACAAGTCTGACTAGAACTGATACCACCTCAACAGTGGGAGAGGCAACAGTGGGAGAGGCAACAGTGGGAGAGGCAACAGTGGGAGAGGCAACAGTGGGAGAGGCAACAGTGGGAGAGGCAACAGTGGGAGAGGCAACAGTGGGAGAGGCAACAGTGGGAGAGGCAACAGTGGGAGAGGCAACAGTGGGAGAGGCAACAGTGGGAGAGGCAACAGTGGGAGAGGCAACAGTGGGAGAGGCAACAGTGGGAGAGGCAACAGTGGGAGAGGCAACAGTGGGAGAGGCAACAGTGGGAGAGGCAACAGTGGGAGAGGCAACAGTGGGAGAGGCAACAGTGGGAGAGGCAACAGTGGGAGAGGCAACAGTGGGAGAGGCAACAGTGGGAGAGGCAACAGTGGGAGAGGCAACAGTGGGAGAGGCAACAGTGGGAGAGGCAACAGTGGGAGAGGCAACAGTGGGAGAGGCAACAGTGGGAGAGGCAACAGTGGGAGAGGCAACAGTGGGAGAGGCAACAGTGGGAGAGGCAACAGTGGGAGAGGCAACAGTGGGAGAGGCAACAGTGGGAGAGGCAACAGTGGGAGAGGCAACAGTGGGAGAGGCAACAGTGGGAGAGGCAACAGTGGGAGAGGCAACAGTGGGAGAGGCAACAGTGGGAGAGGCAACAGTGGGAGAGGCAACAGTGGGAGAGGCAACAGTGGGAGAGGCAACAGTGGGAGAGGCAACAGTGGGAGAGGCAACAGTGGGAGAGGCAACAGTGGGAGAGGCAACAGTGGGAGAGGCAACAGTGGGAGAGGCAACAGTGGGAGAGGCAACAGTGGGAGAGGCAACAGTGGGAGAGGCAACAGTGGGAGAGGCAACAGTGGGAGAGGCAACAGTGGGAGAGGCAACAGTGGGAGAGGCAACAGTGGGAGAGGCAACAGTGGGAGAGGCAACAGTGGGAGAGGCAACAGTGGGAGAGGCAACAGTGGGAGAGGCAACAGTGGGAGAGGCAACAGTGGGAGAGGCAACAGTGGGAGAGGCAACAGTGGGAGAGGCAACAGTGGGAGAGGCAACAGTGGGAGAGGCAACAGTGGGAGAGGCAACAGTGGGAGAGGCAACAGTGGGAGAGGCAACAGTGGGAGAGGCAACAGTGGGAGAGGCAACAGTGGGAGAGGCAACAGTGGGAGAGGCAACAGTGGGAGAGGCAACAGTGGGAGAGGCAACAGTGGGAGAGGCAACAGTGGGAGAGGCAACAGTGGGAGAGGCAACAGTGGGAGAGGCAACAGTGGGAGAGGCAACAGTGGGAGAGGCAACAGTGGGAGAGGCAACAGTGGGAGAGGCAACAGTGGGAGAGGCAACAGTGGGAGAGGCAACAGTGGGAGAGGCAACAGTGGGAGAGGCAACAGTGGGAGAGGCAACAGTGGGAGAGGCAACAGTGGGAGAGGCAACAGTGGGAGAGGCAACAGTGGGAGAGGCAACAGTGGGAGAGGCAACAGTGGGAGAGGCAACAGTGGGAGAGGCAACAGTGGGAGAGGCAACAGTGGGAGAGGCAACAGTGGGAGAGGCAACAGTGGGAGAGGCAACAGTGGGAGAGGCAACAGTGGGAGAGGCAACAGTGGGAGAGGCAACAGTGGGAGAGGCAACAGTGGGAGAGGCAACAGTGGGAGAGGCAACAGTGGGAGAGGCAACAGTGGGAGAGGCAACAGTGGGAGAGGCAACAGTGGGAGAGGCAACAGTGGGAGAGGCAACAGTGGGAGAGGCAACAGTGGGAGAGGCAACAGTGGGAGAGGCAACAGTGGGAGAGGCAACAGTGGGAGAGGCAGGTTGGGAATAAAGATGTCAGCAAGAATGGCTGTTCATCAAAGGAGAACTCAAGTTGGAGAAGACACGGAAACAACCTTAAAGAATACCGTGACCACTAGCTACATTCCAATGTATAGGTATGCATTATGTAATTTCTATGTCATACACCTTCACATGTAACAGCTAGTCACCACCCGCAGGCACAGCAGAACAAAGTGCAGGAGACCAGTCTCCTTAAAAAGACTACTCCATTGTAAATGGCTATTAATAACTTTATTTGCATGGAGAGAGACCAAGGCTAGCAACTGCCAACATTCCCCTTAAGAGTATACCTGATTTAGTCTGTGGAGCTTTCCTTGCTTGCTGAGTGCTTGGGGAATTGGCTATTACTTTAAGAATAAACTCCAACAATATAAGATGACGTTCCGAGTTAGTACTGTAAGCCCGAGACAAGGTTTCAATCTCTCCCCAAAGAATCCTATACTGCTCATCTCTGCAAATACACATGTGGTCCAGCATACCAGTGCTGAGAGGGACCCTTTACCTCTTGACTCCTTTGTTTCTTCCACCTGTACTAGGCACACACAGAGGCTCGTTAGCAACTTCCCTACCCTGTAGGTCTAATATCACTCTCCGACATTGGTCCAACTCCACGTCAGTGAGGAAGGGTCGCTTGATCAAGCAAGGAAGAGGATCCAACTCCTGTATATCATAGTATTTCACCTCAGGATACTACTAGTATACACTTACCTGCTTGAGAGTGTATAATATAGTATCATTGTACACAACAGGCCAATATCTAGTGTCATGTTCTAACTTTGAGATTGCTATATACATGAAAAACGAGTTAATGAGTGAACAAGGAGTTAATCTTACACCTGACCTTTCTGGACTGGAAATATGTTAGGGATCTTAGTTCTGTCAACTGGCGAAGGGAAGAGAAGATTAGCCTGCACAAGTTCACTGAAGTCCTGAAAATGAAGTGAAGTGTGTTTGGTAGAGAAGTACAGACATGCATAAGCGTGTCCTCACAGATATTCTGTAGTCAGTGATACGTCCTCCCCATCCCTCACTAATGGATGGAGGATCATCCAAATATGCCCGACCAGTTGGAATACAGTGAAGAAATATAGCACCTGTTAGCAAAAACAGTAACTTATCTACCTACAACCTCCACTCCATGATAACCTCACATACCTATCTCCACCCATGGTAACCTCAAACACCTACCTCCACTTTATGATAACCTCACACTCACACCTATCTCCACCCATGATAACCTCATACACCTACCTCCACTCTATGATAACCTATCTCCACCCATGGTTACCTACCTCCATGATTGTAGAGGATATGAGAGACAACTTTGGAGGGTCCCTTTCTAGACTGCTCCAACAGTACAGATTTCCCAGACAAGACAAAATTGATGAGACATATAGTTGGCCGACTAGTCACCTAACAAAAGAGAGAGTTAAAATTATTGAGAAGAGAGCTGGTTAGACTGACATTGCTTGGGGTGACTCTGTAAGCACTGGTGCAGAACTGAAGCTCCATGGAGGTTGATTTTGGTGTAGACCACTTGAGAGTGATGGAGTCCTTGTGCTGAGGGGACTCTTTCTTCTGAGGTACACTGGGGCCAAGAATAAACCCTGTACCGTGTTAACACAGAAACCTATTAACACTCACACCACACACATGTGACACCACTCACACCACACGCACACAACTCACAGCAAACACACATGCCACACACTGGTTCTACCTGCTCTAAGGATATCTCTATGAGCCTCTGAGAGATGGATGAGTTCCACGTCATAGTTAGCTGAGCTACCTCCAGCTTGCTCCTCCTGTAATTACACAGTGTGAGAGACTCTATGGTAGTATTAAATGAAGTGACCTTTCACCTTCATAGGAATACCAGTGATGATGGTAGATTTAAGGTCAAAGTGCATCTTAGCCAAGTGAATGGACTTCTCCAAAAGTAATGTTGCAGGAAAGGAATAGGTAACAGAAGATACTGTAGAGGAGAGCTAAAAAGAGGAGGCAAACATTTAATCTCCAATATGTCTGTCTGTCTGCATGCCCATCCATCCCCCTGTCTGTATGTCTGTCTCTGCCTGTCTGTTTATCTGTCTGTCTGCCTGTTTGTCTATGTTGATGTGCATGTCATACCTGTATGAGAGGAGAGTCTTTTACATTGCTGCTCTGATTTGTGATGGGGTAAGTATTGACAAGGACCATCTGACAGTGATGGATGTGGAGGCGTGCCATATCCTGTTTCTGCTTGATATCTGCATTCTCTACTTTCACTAAGTTCACAATAGCTTTCTCCAGCTCCTTCACATCACCATCACTACCACAAAAAATACCAAATGACTGCACCTAACCCTAACATTGGACCTAACTCCACTAATCCCTGAGCCCACTAATCCCTAATCTCACTAATCCCTAACCTCTACAGTAGCCCTAATCCTTGTAAAATATCACGTATACCTTCACCACCCACATGCCTATACATTCACCACCCACACGCCTATACCTTCACCACCCACCTTCACCACCCACACATCCTCACCACCTATAATTATTTTCTCTTACCCCTTTAGTGAGCAGACAAATATGATTCTTCCCTGGTTGATAGGTTTCTTGGCCTGGTGACTTGTGGTAGTGGCGTATTGGGTGGCGGTGAGCTGTGCTAGACATCTAACCGCATACTGCAACCCCTGAATGCAAGGGTTCAGGTGGGTGGAACCTCGGTTAGTCCCCAGTTGTGGGGGCTGGAACACGGGTGTACCAAATGTTTGGAATCCTGAGAGCACCTGAGTTAGTTGTAATGGTCAGACCATGCATGGTGAACACTCCCTAGGAATAATATCAAGTGAAACTATTGTACTTTGCTGATGTCTTGGTCTTCATCCCTCCATGAATTGATAGGTTGACATTTAGCCTCGTCGACAGCAGCCACACAGACCTGGTGCTCTTCAGGGAACAAGTCCAGCACTACCCTACAGTACTCTGACACTGCTTCTACACAACAAGTCCACACACTCTTTGGAATGGATTTGATAGAAGTTGTCCTGTTAGCCTTTCCACCTTGGAAGGACTCCAGAGATATCCCTTGTCCACAGGGAAGGGAACTAAAACTATTTCCAACCGCCACTAACACCGTCTTCTCCATTCAACTCGCAAACATTACTTAAGCGCATTATTGATTTTGCAGGTGAATAATAATAATAATAATAATACTATTTTATTATTTATTCAGTTATGAGAGCCCTCAGTAGCAGTCTGTAGGTTTGGACAATATTTCCTTTCAATGTCAACTACATGTACAACAATATAAACTACATTGCAGAGATAAAACTGGACTTACAGTGGTATCTGCCATAACAATAGAATTCGACATGTCCTTGGATGGGCTGAAAGTAATTTTTACAAATTTTGACCCTCCAGCATCCACACTTCCCTACACAGTCAGAAAATTAATTAATGATGCTATCCATGCAGACAGATTGTACTCCATGCACAGGCACAATACAAACCTTTTGAGGGTCAATAGTAAAGCACTTTGAAAATGGATTTGATGAATCTAATGAATCAATGGTGAATTCTCCCATTGCTTTCTTGACAGTGTTAGACCTGATACATCCTATCACTAACTCGTGCTTGCTCTTTCCTTTATCTGACTCCACACTACTACTATGATTGAACATAACCAGCAGAGGTTGTGTGGGTGGAGGGAGGTCCACCTCGCCGTCTTGAGCTAGTGGAAGCATGGACTCGGCATTGTCTAATAATAGATTTTGTTCAATACTTGGTTCTCCATCAATGGAGCAATACATGTTATTGGTCCAGGCCTGACCAAACACAGCAACACTCCATGCATACTGAAAGAAAGGAGGGTGAGGTCAGCTCATAATGATCCTGCCATTAGTGGAGGTCTGTAACACACCTGGCCATTATATGAAGCAAAAATCCTGTCAGAATAGGACTGGCTCTGGTGGTCTGGAGAAAATGATACTTTTATTTCTGTAGTTTCCTCAGCTTCCAATACTCCTTCGTGTGGTAGACAAGTGAAGGGAGGCTGTCCATTGTGATTGGCTGCTCCTGTGAAACAATCCCATTATTACACTTTCAAATCCTGCACAAGACTTCCACTCACTGAAGGTTTTCATACTTTCTTTCTTTGACGACAGGCTTTCCATGTTCAGTTTGAATCTGATCTTGAGAGACGATGCGTTTGTGAGAGTGAAAGTTTTATGCACAAGGTCATGTGCCATGACATGACCTATATCTAGCCTGAGGTTATCGCCACTCCCAAGGGAGAGAGTGACTTGAGGTTTGACACCTTGACCCACAAGACGAAGCTCTAATAGTTTGCTCTGACCACTAGACAAGCAGAGTGAGTCGTATACCTGGAGGACAGAGGAGAAAGCATCATTCTATCCAAAGTCACAAAATTTGATAAATTGTATGATATTATAGTAAAGGTAAGATTCTTAATTCCTGCCAAATGATAGACTGACTTTTCCTCCAGAGTGTGGGGAGAATTGAAGTATGAGTTCATGGGAGGAGCCTGGTAGAAGGTCATGCAATGCATTCCTCAACTGGAAAGGGCCACATGGATCCAGGACAACTGAAGTCTTTAGCTTCAACTTGTAAAGAGATATATTCTTTATCTTCACTTTCTTCAATGCCACATCACCTGCAGCAATCAGTTCATAGCTATATATAATGGAGTTTGCCACAGACACACCTGTACCAACATAACCAAAATCAACAGTAGAGCTCTGTCCATCAGTCAGCACTAAACTTGGCCTGATAACTGGTGCTGTCACCTCTAAATAAAGGGTATTCTCAGGCCTGGTCAGGAGGAAGTTCGTTGGGTACACAACTAGAGATAGAGATATGACTCACTGATAGGAGATAAGGGTTTGGTCATCTGTGGTGACAGTGTCAGAAACGAAACAAGGGATATTGTACTGCAGACAATTATTTTGATAGGAACTGAGCAGAGAATAATATGCTTTCAGCCACATCTCCGAACCGAAGGGTGGGCATGTGCTCTGAACAAGCTATAAATTTAACTTTGCATTGATGGTAATGGCAGTTAGTTCATTTTGCCAACCTGATATTTGCTGGAAGTAGCAGCAACACTCTCTCTACTGCTATTCACAATTGAAGGTTTCCCTAAACTTTGTCTCTTTATCTTCTTATCAAGGTTCTGTTCTCCAGTATCTCTTGTACCTTGTGCTTCTTCACTTTCTCTCAAATTTGCTAGACGATGTGCTTCTTCAGCAATAGTCTCCTTAGATAGCTTGGGAGAAAACTGGATTTGAATCATCTGACACTATACACAACACATAACAACACACACATACACACACAACAACACACAACAACAACACACACTAATTTTATGAGAATTACAAGAATACAATCATACCTTCCCTACATTGACCACTCCCACTTGAGGGGATATTAAGATTGGGCAGTCATTTGGTAAAATGAAGTGAAAGGCCCTAGGACCTTGAGAAGGGGCAAACCCTCTAATCACAGCACTGTTCAGTCGATCCAACTTAGAATTGGTGATGGAGATTATGGCAGTGCTGGTATTCCCTATTGCTGTTGGCATGAAATGAATATTGTTCTGACAGAGCTGAAGGGGAGCAAGAACAGCACATGCCGTACACCCTATCTTGTATTCTCTGTAAGAGAAGCACTATTATAATGTTATGCTGTATCTGTTATGCTCACCGATCAATTCCAGATTTACACATCAGCTTAAACTCATAGTTCATTGGTTTTTTAGGACTAAATATTACGTCAAGCTCTAGTGACTCTCTGGGAAGAATTTGTCCAAAGCCATCATTGGGCTGGATTTCAATAAAGTCAGGGATATCAATAAAACCAAAGGACTGAGGAAGAGTAGAAGTATTGGTAATCGTTAGAGAACTGGTCACTGATTCATGAGTAGTACACGACCCAAACTCCAAGAGTATGGGACTGAAGGTAAAGTCAGAGGAAACTACTTCAGCAAAAACAGATAGATTGAGAGAACGAACCTTCAGTATAATAATAATAATAATAATAATAATAATAATAATAATAATAATAATATTATTATTATTATTATTATTATTATTATTATTATTATTATTATTATTATTATTATTATTATTATTATTATTATTATACACAGAGAGAGAGGATGATATAGCTATGAGCATTATACATCCAGTTTACTTATTGGACGTACCTGGCCTCCCACCAATACATATACAGGCATTTTCCATCTCCCATCTGACTTCACAAAGTATTTCGACTTAACAATAGGGTGCTCTGGTAGAGAGGGGAGTGGTCTGAACTTGAGCTGAGCCGCAAATGAGACTTTGCCTTGGATAACTCCATGTTTTGGGAGGACTTCCAGGTAATGATGGAGGTCAGAGGGCACTTGAAAGGTAACTTCCAGAGCTGTCGATGCTCTAGATATTGAGTATGAGATGAGTTAGCCACTTGGTGAGGTGTTACCCATTGGATACCTGTTATGAACGATAATGGATGTCTGATAGAGTCTATCAAACATGCAGATACGGAGATCAACAGTCTCCTGCTCTAGGTAAACAGGCAGGTCAATGCCACTCCCACTAGCAGAAATCTCCAGCTACACGAAAGATAAATGGTCAGTAGATTAGGCAAAGGGGTCAAAGGGGTGGGTGAATATTAGTTATTAAGGGGAGGAGCAAAGATGTGGTTAAATGTTAGGGAGTGGGTGAATATTAGTTATTAATGGGAGGGGCAGAGGAGTTAGTTACTAACAGGAGGGGCAGAGGAGTGGGTGAAGGTGATTTGAAACCGAACACAGCATTCTCCTACAGTTTCAGGAGAGAAATTGAACTCAATAGGACAAGTAGTAAATGGAAGAATCTCTCCATAAGACAGATTTTCTTTCACTTGGATGGCAGGTACCAATGAAGCTAACTTCTCGCCTGTGTGCATGAAGGAAAGACTAACAGGAAGTAATTCCCAACCATGTCATATACCAGTCTCATTCTTGATGGCAGATCTTTCAATAACCTGACTATCGGGGGCAGTCCCTTCCACTTCCTTGCCACCTCTTGAAGATTCATCTGTGTAATTATGCATGTTATAACACAAAGTATTTCCCTTTCACCATGCCATCACCATCTTGTAATTCTGTTCCATCTCTACCACTCCCCTCAATCTGAGAAGCACCCTGACTCTCTATAGGTTCAGACTTGTTATCCTGATCCACTGGTTGAGTGGTGTCTTCTTGAGTGTTCTGATGGTCTGATTTCGGCTCACTGGTTTTGTCGGCCCGACTCCTGAGTCTTGATCTATTAGGTGTGGACTGACTCTTAGGAA
The DNA here is from genome assembly GCA_964016965.1 of Diacarnus erythraeanus. Classification (NCBI taxonomy): domain Eukaryota; kingdom Metazoa; phylum Porifera; class Demospongiae; order Poecilosclerida; family Podospongiidae; genus Diacarnus; species Diacarnus erythraeanus. Next base: position 5,564,691 of record OZ024685.1, on the reverse strand, counting down.
GTGGTGATCTAGAAGATTCTTCTCGATTTTTAGTGTTACTTGTGCCCACTGGAGATGCAGTCTTATCTCTTTTAGCTTGCTCCTCTGCGGACAGCAGTATGGCAGACTTGCTCTTGAGTGGGTATGTAGTGCTGCCTGAAGCTATCACTCCTAGACCCCTATAATCAATGGGTCTTGATGAAGGGGTCACCACCTCACTCATGATGTCAGTACTCCTGTCTCCTAGTGGACCAACTGAAACTGAGTCCCACCTCTTCTCCTCCTCCTCCTCATTGGTAGCATCCTTTGACCCCACCTCCTGTGATAGGCTAGTTAAATCTTTTATCTCCTTCTGTGCAGGTCGGGTGACTTCGTCGTCTCTTGGAAGGCTAATAGTGTAGCAGGCAATCATGTATTCTGTACCCAGAGCTCCTGTGTTGAACATGTTCAGTTTCTGTCTGGCAGTCTCTCCCAGATACACTTCACCAAAGTCGATCTGTGTTCGGTCTACACTCACCTGGCACTTCTTAGTCTGACATTTGACAGGGATGCTAAAAGGTCCTGTCTGTGAAAGCATTTGGATGTCACCTTCTATATCTTCCTCCAACTAGATTAGGAATAATAATAATATGAACAGGAATGCAGAGGAAGAAACTATTTTGAGAAGCAGATTTGGATAATAACTTGATAGAAATTTTTTTTTTTTTTTATAGAAGCAGACCTTTTTATGAAAGAAAAGATTAATACTACTCCCTACTTTAATTTTACTGAATCTATAACTGAAATAAAAAATAATTATTAACTATTAACATACCTGAGGTTGGAAGGTGACTTGCATTTTACAGGTCATGCCTGCTGACATGGGTCCAGGGTGGTCAAAAGTTACCCTCACAAAGTCTTTAATGTTTGAGGAGATTCCTTCCAGTCGGCAGTAATTAACTGTGTAAGAAATATTTGTCAATTTCACCTTCCTCTTGTAAACTTTGCCAACATCAAAATCTTTGAAGATCACTACTTGAGGGTTACTGCTGAAGGCTTGGCCCTAGATATTCACCAATAATTCCTGAAATATGCTATACACAATATTAATTACATATTACTACCTTAAACTCTTTTCCACCAGCAACCTGTTTGATAATGATGCTCTTCCTGAGTTTCCCCATTGCTTCTTTCATCATCATCTGCTCTGTTTTGCTAGACTTCCTGTTCTCCCACTTGAAGTCTTCCCCCAGGAGTTTAGTAGACCACTCTCTCTCTAGCATACTCTCATCACTTTTAGATGGGAGAGATACTTTATCAATTACAGAAGTTTTATCCCAGAGCCCCCTAATTTCAGGTTCAATGATATTGCAGTCCATGAGAGGGTGTGGTTCCACAACAGTACCATCATTGTACAAGTCGGAATGTATCTCAGAGGACAGCTGTGCACCAATCCTGCTACTATCTACTTCCTCAACAGCATCCTTATCTTTTGAGGAAGTAGTTAGAGGCTCAGCAACTTGTGCTTGTTGAATCTTTTGTTTCTTTTCCTTCTTCTTTGCCAAATTTTGCTTTTTCCTCTTTCTAATGGAGTTTTCTTCACTCAGTAGTCTGGCTACAATGTCCAGCTTCCTATCTCGTTGACGTTTCTTATATTCTGCTAACTTTTCTTTAAACTGTTGCATTCTTTTCCTTCGTAAGAACACCTCCTCGGGATTTCCATTCTCTTCCAGGATTTTTTTCCTCTCTTCCTCATCCTTGACAAATTGTCTATGTTGCTTCTCCTGCTTCAGCAGCTGTTGAGCCTTCATAGTGCCCTATATTATATTATGCAATGATAGCCATAACTACTGTTGTAGGATAGCATCTTCTAGAGATGCTTCAGGGTATGAGTGCAGTGGCTGTTCTTTTACCTGACTGGAATCAATATTGTCCTTGAGGCTGAGAATGGCCTTCATTCGTTGTTCCAAGTGCTTTCTCTGCTCTTTCTCAGCCTTAGCCTTTTCAGTTCTATGCTCAATCAGCTTTTCTTGTATGAGAGATTTCTTTTCTTTGCAAATTCTCTTCAATTCTTGCATGGCAGCCTTTGCAGCAACTTTCTGTTTGTTAAGCTCATCAACTTTCCTATTCCAAGAATGACATCAACCACAGTTCATAGTACCATGAAACTCCAAACAAACCTTTCCCTGAGAGATTTACTAATCTTTGCATTGGTAACTAGTCTTGTTTCAACTTCAAGGCGATGTGAAAGTTCTCTTTCTTTTAGCAGTTTCCATTCAGCTTCTCCCTGACTTATCTCACTCTTTAGTTTATCATACTGATTGACCATGACCTGGGCCTCCAAACACTCTGCTTCCACCTTTGCCAGAGCAGTCTATTTAACATAAAAACACGTATCATCTCTCCATCCCTCTAATGCATGGACTTACCTGGATGTCCATCTGAGTTTGCTCCTCTTCATGTATCTGGCCTATGACTTTAGTTGCCTGCCCGTGAAGCATGCCCATTATGGATCTACCTAGTATCACAGACCCACTGCCAACCATCTCTCCCTCCAAGTATTTCTTCTCTCCTAGTAGGATTGAGTAGTGCTGCCTGCTACGTGTTAACTGTTCTCTGGAGAGGTGAGACTACTGTCATTTATAGCTACATACATAGCTATACTCCATACCTGAGGTTCTGTATTTCTTTCTTTTTCTTTTCTATCTCACCTTTCATTTTCCCAATATGCTTCTTCAAACTGCAGAATCGAATCATCTCCTGCCTTGTGAGGTGTGTAGAGTGTGAAGTGGTATCTTCCTCCCCCTCATTGCTGTCCCAACTGGATGACAGTTCTTCATCATTGTCATCGATATTCTCCTCACTAGTAGAGGTAGACTCAATTAAAGAGCCATCAGACTCTGTACTCAGCAAGTCTGTTAGAAGATATTGCGATAGTGTGAGCTAGCTAGCTAGTGACTAAATTTATGGCAGGGTTATTAGTAAATTACCATCAGTGCTTTTTGAGCTCAAAGATTCTGATGGAGTTCTCTCCGATACAATACTCATGACTCCTCTCTGATCCTAGGATCTTATACTACTGCAGTGTCGTGAATATCTCCATTTAGTGCACATCGTTTCCAAACATCACCAAGGAAACAACTGATGTAAAACAACGTCACTACGGCCCGGCCCCTATAACTTGAACTTTGCACTAGGCCATGTGGGTGTGACAATATGATTTCCCTTATAAGAGGTTCTGTACTACCTCTCTGTTCCAGATATATCAGCAGGGTAATGCTTGCAAGCACCAGCTGTGATGAAGTGATACTTCCTTTTTTTTTTTTGCAGGTCTTTAATGGAGTCAGGCAACAGCCTATAAATCGTTCCATCTCAATTACGATACCTAGATCTTCTGGCAGGAAGCGTTCAAACAAGACCTCTAAGAGTGGGGTGAGTCACACATCACGTGGTATATACTTGTATCCATTACTACCTCTTAATTTTATTGTGGTTGGTGGTGCTGGTATTGCTATAGATTAGACCACCTCTTGCTGGAGTAAGAATTAATTTTATTGTACATAGCCAGTCTCATGGACGTCATTTGGGTTAGTTGTGGTGACCGGAGGATTAATTGTATTCTATGTACGAAGCTTAAAGAGGGAAAAAGAAAAAAGTAAGTTATTTCAACCTTCAATTGAATTAGATTTTTAACACTATTATGAAGTGGCAGAGATGGAGAGAACTAGATCATATGGAAAAGCTGCCTTGGGAGGGCCATTTTCCCTCATTGATCATAATGGTGTTCGACAGACGGACAAAGACTTCCATGGGCAATGGCTCTTGTTGTATTTTGGGTTTACATTTTGTCCTGACATATGTCCTGATGAGTTAGAGAAAATGGCAGCAGTTGTGAATGAGATAGGTAAGTGAACAGGACCATCCTGAAAATGTTTCACATAGCTAAATGCTAGATAGTACCACAGGGTTACCAAAACTTCAGCCCCTATTCATCACCGTTGATCCCGACAGAGATTCACCAGCTGTTATGAAGGAGTATCTTAAAGGTATTGATGTGGGAGCACTGTAACACATGGTTAACAATGGTTCAACTATTCTGTTGAGATTTCCACCCAAAGCTGTTGGGCCTCACAGGAACCAGTGAGGAGCTTCACCAGGTGGCCAAGGCCTACAGAGTCTATTACAGTGTTGGACCCTCTGACAATGACAATGATTATCTGGTACATGTCATTAGCTCTGTCATTATACAGCCAATTTATGATGCTAAATGATGACGTAGGTCGACCACACCATCATCATGTACTTGATAGATCCTGATGGCAAGTTTGTTGACTATTTTGGACAAAACAAGAAATCTCCAGAAATAGCTGCCACCATTGCAACTAACATGATCAAATACAGACACACCCACACTAAAACTACATAATCATCTTTATTCTTTTCCTAGATCTTGGATGCAAAAGTGTAAATCTCTGTGGGTGTGGCAATAAATTATTGCGATAGTGGCTATAAATTCACAGGAAAAAGCAATCAAAACAACAAAATCACCCACTACTGAAGCCAGTACTAATACATTCACTCCTATTAGAGCAAAGTTTATAATGAGTTTTCCAAGAGGTGGAGAAGAACTTCATGATCTGTATCAACTAACTCTGAATAGTGACTTAACAGGAAGTGGGTGGAGTTGGCTAATAAACGAGGTGTATTGTACCTTCTAGCAGCATAATAGAGTGGTATGACCACCTGTAATAAAGATTATCTCACTAAAAGTCTGGCCATCTCCTGGTACTAGTACTAAGAGATAACTGTCTCACCTCTATATCAATCTTTTCACTGAGTAGTTGTTCACATTGGAACTTCATGGGGTCCAGGAGGTACTGATCTGCCACGCCCATTAGATCTATAGCCAGATTGAGGTCGTCTCTGGGGAAGAGGCACCTCCCTGTGTAGAGGTACTGGAGCAGGTAGCCTAGTACTTGAGCACTGATGGTAGGAAGTGTAACCTAAACACAGACATTAGTACTATAACACTGTAGCCGAGAGAGGGGGGTTAAAGTCCATAATTAATGCTAAAACAGTTAGTGGGTCATTACCTCCTTGTTTCTGGACTCTTCCCAGAGGTCAGAGTCCAACATTGCCTTGAACACAGAGCTCTGGGCACAGAGGACTAGACGATGAGCATTAAACTTCTGCCCATCTTCAGATATCAAGAGAACATCACTTAAACTTGAGTTGTTGATATAGTAATCAAGGCTAAACAGTGGCTCTAATGCAGAGTGAGACAAGATCAAAACATTTAGATAGGAAGATTATTACTTCCAACCTTTATCCTCAATGTTGTCAGGAAAACAGTTCTGAGGATAACATGTAGTAGCTAGTTGCTGGACAGGAGTGACATTCTGAATGTTGCTAATTAAAGGCTCTGCTCCCAGTCGAATGAGGAAGGCCACCATGCCAAGGTCCTTGCGTTTTACGGCACGATGTAATAGACTGTAATCGTTGATGGATGAAATATAAAGAATATTGGGAATATTTTACCTGTTATCCCTTTCTCTGCTCTTGCTGTTGATGTTCAGTCCACATGACTTCACCAGGTAGCTAATTCTATCACGGTCATTCTGGAAACATGATAAGTAACAATATAACCAACACTTGAAGATGAACCTCACCTTGATAACTACATCCAACAGCCAGTCAAAGTCAAAGCGATGAAGAGCTTCTTCATCCTCACTATAAACCTTTTTAGTCAATTCAATGATGTTATCCACCACCTGCAGTGCAGAGTTACACACACATACACCCACCCACACACAGCAATCAGTCTCACAGTAACATCTCCACTAGTCAGTGCGAATTTGAGAAGTTCCATCTCTATCTTAGTATATACTGCTGGAGTCAACTCAGCCATTAATTCATCTGACATTACACCTCTGCTGGATCCTTCAGACACACGTCTCACCAAGCTCCTTGCACCACCGACAGCCTACACACATACAACAAAATAGAAAAATCTAGGAAGGTCAAAAATGAGAGAGAAAGCTTATTACTTCAAGTTCAGTTGTTTCTTCACTAACTCTGTCCAAAAAAAAGAAAAGAAAAAAAAAAGATTTAAATAAAGGAAATAAAAATAATTATTAATAATATTATCCACTAACCCTCCTACTAATCTATCAGACAGTTCACGATGATTAAGCTGTGCCTCTGAATAGCGTTCATGCCTTCGAGTGCTCAAATGAAAACACAACTCATCTGACAGTGAACAACACATCCTAGACATAAAGTTTAAAGGTCAAGCAGTGCTGTCATATAGTGTGGGCTTGCTCAGAAATGAAGCTGTGACATGTATTTTGAATGTATATTTACCTTAAGAGCCGTATGGCATTTTGGATGCGAAAGGTCTGATCAAATTTTGTCAGTGAAGGTTGAAATACAGAATCGTAGGTCGAGAATGCTTTCTCGTAGAGTAGATTCAACAGAGGAACTAACGCATCACTCGCTCTTCGAAGGAACAACTCTATGCTAGACTCATCCACAGGGAAACTCTGTACCTGTAAACATATGAACAGCAGGATAACATCTAGTATCACCACATGTCACGAACACATCATGTGAAATACTACAATTCGTGAATGACACCATGTCTGTTAATGAGACCGTACAATCACACCTTCCACCTGCTACAACTCACAGCTCTGAAATATCTGGATTCGTCTGTCGTCATTGCCCGTGATAAGATAACCACATTGTCCACACATTTCTTCACTGCCTCTGGGTTAACAAGACTCTTGTTACCTCGACCAGACTGACCAGCTAAACCTAACGTTTCCCTACAGAGAGTCTCAGCTGCTTGCACTCTGTCATCCAATGACCTCAGGTGTTGGACCACCTCACGGAGATTTTCAACCTACAACACACACACACACACACACACACACACACACACACACAATAATCAGATGGTTGTAACATCTAAACCTACCAAATGAGTTGGCCACTGAAGTTTTTGCCTGAGTACCTCTTCAGAGAGCTGAAGAAGAAAAAAATATTTTAATCGACTCAATGCTAATTAGATTATTGTACCTCAACACTATGCTAATTAGATTATTGTACCTCAACACTATGCTAATTAGATTATTGTACCGCAACACTATGCTAATTAGATCATTGTACCTCAACACTATGCTAATTAGATCATTGTACCTCAACACTATGCTAATTAGATCATTGTACCTCAACACTATGCTAATTAGATCATTGTACCTCAACACTATGCTAATTAGATCATTGTACCTCAACACTATGCTAATTAGATCATTGTACCTCAACACTATGCTAATTAGATCATTGTACCTCAACACTATGCTAATTAGATCATTGTACCTCAACACTATGCTAATTAGATCATTGTACCTCAACACTATGCTAATTAGATCATTGTACCTCAACACTATGCTAATTAGATTATTGTACCTCAACACTATGCTAATTAGATTATTGTACCGCAACACTATGCTAATTAGATTATTGTACCTCAACACTATGCTAATTAGATTATTGTACCTCAACACTATGCTAATTAGATTATTGTACCTCAACACTATTTAGAATATTATACCTCAATGCTAATTAGATTCTCCATGCTGTTTAGATAATATACCTCAATGCTGTTTAGGAAATTGTCAACCCGAGTGAGCAAAAAATAGTGATGTTGTGGGAAGGAATGAACTCCAGCTGAAGTGACAAGGTCATCTTTCATCTTCACCACTTCCTCCCTTTTCTCCTCTATCAATGCAGTGATGTCTTTACTCTGGACATATATATACCAATGAATCTGACAGACTTCACTATGGGGTAGTGTGTGCATGTGTGAGGGGACATGGCTCATTTCTTCTCACCTCTTCTTTATTTCTCTTCATCATCTTGAGACGTAGCTCTGAAGCAACATCAACTGCTTTTAACTTCCTAGCTCCTGGAAAGGGGACATGACGAAGGGACACACCCTCTCGTATGGCTGCCAGCAAGGCGTTAAAGTCATGGTCCTCTGGGTGAGGGGCTATGTTCTTAGCAGTTCCTGAAGATCTCTGGAGTTGGGATGGTGGAGGAGCTCTGATTGATGGAGGAGGTGGTGGTGGGGGGATGTCTCCATTTTGTTGGAAAGGAGCAGGAGGTGGAAGTACATCAGCTAACACATCATTCGGAAGTGGTGGGGAGGTGCTGTCATTTGGTTCAAAAGGAGGTGGAGGGATATTCACTGACTCCTCATTTACAAGTGAAGGAGGAAGGGGTAGGGGAATATCCTCAAGGAAAGGAGGTGGAGGGATATCTGCTGTCCCCTCATTTACCAGTGAAAGAGGAAGGGGTGGAGGGATATCCTCAAGGAGAGGAGGTGGAGGGATAAATGCTAACTCCTCAGCTGCTAAAGGAAGAGGCTTAGATTTAACAAAACTATCATCTTCTTCCTTCTCTCCTCCATCATAGACACACCCATCCATAACAGCAGTACTTCCTCCATCACAGTTATCAACATTTTCCTTAACCTCGTCATTTGGTTCTATGTTTGTCTTGATTTCTTCATTACCGAGATTAACTCCTTTACCTTGCTCGATGGTTGACAATGGCTTGCTGCCAGAGCCTGATTGGGACATATTTGTAGCCATTGGCTCACATCCAGACACTGACTGAAAAGAGACAGACTTTTTTTTGCTGGTAGTGGGAGAGCCAACACTAGTATATGAGTTAGATTTTTTGACGATAGGTGGTGATGTGAATGGTTTGTTCTGGATTAGTGACGACGTTGATTTAACTCCACTAGTAGGCTTGGATGAGGGGGGTTTGGCTTCCAAGGTGGCCAAAGGTGAGGGACGTTTAGGTTTAGGTGAGGGGGGTTTTGGTAGGGGGGAGTTGAGCTTAGGGGATGTGGATAGGGGGGACTTGGGTGAGGGGGGGTTGGATAGGGGGGACTTGGGCGAGGGGGGTTTGGATAGGGGGGACTTGGGTGAGGGGTTTTTGGGTGAGGGGGGTTTGGATAGGGGGGACTTGGGTGAGGGGTTTTTGGGTGAGGGGGGGTTGGATAGGGGGGACTTGGGTGAGGGGTTTTTGGGTGAGGGGGGGTTGGATAGGGGGGACTTGGGTGAGGGAAGCTTGGGTGAGGGGGGTTTGGGTGATGAAGAAGTATTCTGTGGTGATGGTTCCGGCATAGACGATAAGGGATTGGTTGAGCTGAAGCGTGAAGGTTTTGGAGATACAGGTGAGGATATAGCTCCCGTAGAACGTATAGGCTTAAGAGATGTAGACGATTGCAATTTGCTTACCAAATCTGTGGCACCCTTAGCTGAACTACTGCTGTCATCTGTGGTTCCTTGGTTACCATCACTGCCATCAGAGTTTTTATGAAGACGACGGGACTGATAACATTTCCGACAAAAATCTTTGCGCAACCTCTGCGACACAAACTTCTCACATACATAATTTTCTTCAGACATTACTGCTATTAATACTACAGCAACACTCTTTTATCAGCTGGCTGCCAGCAACTATTATATATACAAAATGTGACCACAAAAATAACACATCATAGAACTAGTGGTCTAAATAGGTAATTTATGGCACAATACCTTAGCCAGTAAGAGTACTTACCTAGTAGTTAGAAGTGATGTTATAATCGCTATAAAGTGTAGATAACTTCGTGGAATTAGCAATACGCCAGCGACGCTTTTTTATCACCGCCCAATCCCCTCCCACTTCCGGTCTTCGTACTGTAGTTACATACATACATAGAATGAGGAGATTCCCAGATGATAACCGCTCTGATTACATTGCACTCTAGATATAGTGCCACAGCTTTACTCTCTTATCCAACCCTCTTAGAAACTGTTGTTCTCTGGCACTCCCCTATTATTTAGGTCATTAGTCCGACCTCTGATCCTGCTGAGTACTTTAATCATAATCCTTGTGTGTGTGTGTGTGTGTGTGTGTGTGTGTGTGTGTGTGTGTGTGTGTGTGTGTGTGTGTGACTATTTCACACGCAGTCATCTTCAACTCGTAATAATAACAAATCGCATTGTTGCTATGTGGACCTTACCATATCTCTACTGGGGGGGCGGGGTTTCCACATGGTATTAGTGATGTGGCAGGTGTGCACTGTGTTGGCAGCATTATGTGCAGTGGGGCTATCTCTCTACGAGGATCAAGTTGGAACTTACGACTGGTGAGTGTGTAAGGTTTTGTAGTGTATACATGATTCATGTGTGTTTCATCTGTACACTGCCACCAGGCACCATAGCTATGTAGGAGCAGTGAGCTACATCTCTATTGACCAATCAGCTAAGAATAGCAGGGGGGTAGTGGTGGCATCAGAGGAGGGGCTGCTGGCTGTTCTCAGTCCACAAGATGGCATTATACGTATGTTTTACACACATCTTTCAAAACTTGTGTTATATAGATCTCATTACTCAGGTTGGAGGCAGATCTATGAGCCTGGTCTCACTGGGAATATTGATGCTGTGTTGAGGAATAAGTATGGCTGTGAGTATCCCTGATGTCTGTGCTTTAGGCTACTGTACTGAGTAATAATAATGATTAGCTCTCTTGACTGTCTCACGAGGTGGTCAGTTGTTACGTTCATGGGATATCAGCTCCGGTTTGCTCAAGTATGAAGTACCTACTTCCCTGCCTCCTCCCTATCATGCAAGAAGTGTTCCTCTTAACTGGACCTGGAGACCAGGAGGTGTCCAAGCTGCCCTGGCCGGGAAAAATAGAGGTGGGTACAATGTAGTTGCCATAGAGAATTCGTTGCTCAAATGCATTATATAGGTATTCTGGTGGTTGCCAGTGGGTCAAAAATCACTGGATTTGTCACTAGAAGTGGGGATCAGAAATGGACATTTTCTATTAAATCTGACAGGTTACAGCTTCCTTTATTAATAATGCAAGGGTCTTTAACAGAATGCCATCATGTGATATGCAGGATGGTTGCTGCTTTGTATGGCCAGAGCTCAAGTGTGTATGTCTTGATGGTGGTGGAGGGCAAGGAAATAGAAGCTAAGCAACTCAATGCTTCCACTGGAGCAGTCATCTCAACTCTGACCTTCCACACACCATGGATCACCCATAACACTACTAGGTAACCTATAAGGATAACAGTACAGTGAATCCTCGGTTATCCGAACCCCTCTGAACAAGCCCTATAAAAATTTGTTCGGATAAGTGAAATAAACTTATATGCGTGTGTACTGTGATGCATGCATGCTGTATGTAATTATTGCAGCTACGTACTGTATTTTCCAGGTACTGTACATGTACATGTTCATGTGGCAAGAGATACACACAATCATCATTGTTTTAAATTTAGCCAATACAATACATTGTACATACAGTGTACATCAATCCGTAGTAGCAGTAGAGCTAGAGCAGCTAGCTTCGTGGTCCATCTGTACATCGCCTAGCTGCTAGCTGAGCTGCAACAACATTGATGACAACGATCGAGCGAATGAACGGTACGACAAGAAGCTAAACGACTTCTACCACGTGCTCTTAAAACGCGATGACGTAATGGTGTGCGCATGCGCACATACAAAATTCTTGTTCGGATATGCGAGGTTCGGATATGTGAGGATCCACTGTACTGTATATGCATAGTATTCATAACACCACCAGGTGACCTATAAAGGTAATAGTATTCATAACATCACCAGGTGACCTATAAGGGTAATAGTATTTATGACACCACCAGGTGACCTATAAGGGTAATAGTATTCATGACACCATCAGGTGACCTATAAGGGTAATAGTATTCATAACACTACCAGGTGACCTATGTAGAGGATTGTCTATAGTTGTAATGTGTGTAGGGATGTGTTTTGTTATATCATATGATTTCTTGTAGCTGTTTGTTGAGTGGTTCTCGGCTGGTTTGTGTGGAGAGTTTTGGCATGAAACTCTATTCTACTCCATTAACTACTAATCACTCCTTCCACATGACATCGCTCCTCTCACTCCTCCCCCAGCTGGACACACCCACTGAAATCTCCCTTGTTCTTGCCCCCACTCCAGGCCATGTATGGGTGCAAGCTAACCACACCCACTGGCTCCTAGAGTTTGAAGATGAGACTGTATCAGTGAGTTCACAGGTGGAGGTTGGTTTGCCATTGGTGGGTTTGCTTGATGTGAGTAGTAATAGTGCTGGAGAGGCGGTAGATGTGAGGATGGAGGTGGAGGAGGAAGGGAGGAAAGTGCTCTTTGTATACTATTACAATGGAGTCAGGAAAGTGGGTGGAGTCTATGTCATCAACGACAAGAGAGGAAACCCTATCCAAGTATGGCCATTGGAACTAATTTTGTCAAAGATCCATCATGTACATGTGTACAGGCTTGTCTTCAGCTTTACACAAGATCTGACCAATCAATAGTATTCCGTGTTGTCATGGTGATGGAGGATGATAGCATTGTCCTGTTTGGGTCAGATGGTAAGCTATTGGATAAGATTATTGCTGAGTCAGCATATCTACTCCTGTATCAGCTAGCAAGCATTGGATTAGGGAGGATGGGCTTGGTACTATATCAGCCGTACAGTTCCTAGACCTGCCAGCTGACCAGTCCACCATGGTGGAGAATTTCTTGGAGAGAACGAGAGCAGAGAGGAATCCAATAAAGTTAGCCTCTTTACGCTGGCAACTCCAGTTCCATCTACTCCAGGTGAAGTAACACGACATGGTTTGCTGTGTGTAACATAATCATGTGACATGGCTTACTCTGTGTGTGAGATCATGTGACATGGCTTACTCTGTGTGTGAGATCATGTGACATGGCTTACTCTGTGTGTGAGATCATGTGACATGGCTTACTCTGTGTGTGAGATCATGTGACATGGCTTACTCTGTGTGTGAGATCATGTGACATGGCTTACCATGTGTAGGATATGATGAAGAGCGTACAATACAACAACCTTGCTAGTATCTTGGGAGGAGGCAGTTCTGAACTCGTTAGGGATCAGTTTAACACAAGAAAGATGATTGTGGCAGTTACAGGTAAAGGCAAGGTGAGTTCACACTTGTCTCAGTGCTGTTTTGGGGCTCCTTTTCCATGTAACAGATTATTCAGTTTACATCATTGACTATTGCTATGGGCTAGGGCTAGTGGCTAGGGCTAGGGCCAAAGTACATATTGACAATGATGTAATCCGAAAGAGAGTTGGGTGATGCCGTTTTTGTAGGTTTACGGGTTAGACAGCGATGGAGGTAGAGTGGTTTGGCAGCTATTCTTTCCTTGGCTCCTCCCATTTGACGAGGGGTCTCCACTTCTCTACATCTTGCGCTCCACCAGTCACCCTCTTCACCCTCCCTTGGCTGTGCTCATTGGAAGGTCAAAGGTCAGTTCCTCCAGTGTACATTATTATTATATATTATAGTGTTTACTACATGCAGCATCCAGCATGCACTCACTTAGTTCTAATGGCATTCAACCCTCTTACTGGTTCAGCAGGAGGGCTTTCTCCTACGTGTCTACCAGATATCATTCAAGCACTGCTCCTCTCAAAAGAAGATCACACTCACTCTAAAATTATCCTTTTTCTCACTAGAGAGTTGGAGGTGGTGAGCTATCCCTCCTCCCATGATGTCATCTCTCACCTGACAGAATTGGACGAGCAGTTGTTTTTCTTTGTAGCAGATAAAAGGAAGGGTGTGATGGATGGATATTTCATTAATAACGAGAGGACCCCTTCATTAGAACTCATCTCCTTCCACACATCACACCTCTGGCATATCACATTCCCATCAGCAACAGAGAGGATCCTTAGCATCGTCCATAAGGCCATGAACGGTAATCTCTGGTTAGGCAGTGAATAGTCCATGTCAGATAGCATGTTTGGTGGGGAGGAGAACAATGCGTATCAATGCGTATTAGTGCATATTCCAAGACTAGGACATTTTACTACTCCTTCATTGTGTATTCATCTGACTCCTCCTACTTCCTGTATTTAGAGCATGTGAGTGCTGTTGGACGTAGTCGTGTGGATCGAAGTATTCAGTACAAATATTTGAATCCTAACCTTGTAGCTGTCATTACCGAATCAACTGACTCCCTTAGACGTAAGTCATCAACCCCTCACTATCCTTATAGACCTCACTCCCTTTACTTGCAGCTGCCATATCAGTGTACCTCGTTGATATAGTTACAGGGGGTGTGGTCTTCCATACCTCCCACAAGGCAGCAGTACCACCTGTTCACTTGGTCCATTCAGAAAACTGGATAGTTGTGAGTAACAGCAGAAAGATGTATTTCCTATCTCCACCCACTGTAATCATGACTACTGTCCCTGTCTGCAGTATCAGTTCCTGAATAGCAAACTACGTAGACATGAGTTGGTGGTGATAGAGTTATTTGAAAGAGACTCTAACCAGACACAGTATGTTGAATGTTTCTTTTGAGTTTTATAGTACCGTGCTCTCCTATATAGCACAGTTTGGTCTTCTCTGACTCCACCTCCTCCACCTGAAGTGCTGAGTCAGGCCTATGCTGTTCCGACATCATTTGTCACTATGACAGCTACTCAAACTAGGCGTGGCATCACTGCCAAAAGCCTTTTAGGTAAGTATATATAGGTGTGCCATGTTTGTGGGACCATGTAATATACCAAGTGTATTGCTCCAGTGGGGATGAAATCAGGTCATGTAGCAGCACTTCCAAAGAATATTCTTGATCCCAGGAGGGAAATAGAACAAACTGATGAAATGAAGTGAGTTTTCTCTGTCCATAGTGTGTAGTCAGGCAAAGGTACGTGGTTGCCATGGTTCCCACATCCACAGAGAAGCAGGCTTACCTCCATATGCACCCGAGCTGAAGTTTTCTCCACTGATGTACATTAACTATAACCGCACAGTGAAAGGAATGAGAAAGATCTATTCCACTGCCAGTGGACTGGAGTCTACCAGTTTAATATTAGCCTGTGGTTTAGGTAAGTTTTTTTGTCACTTCCCTCCAAACTGCCATCATCTACTTTCTTTCAGACCTCTTCTTTACACGTGTCCTGCCTTCCAAGCAATTTGACCTCTTGGCTGTGGACTTTGATTACATACTAATATCGGCTGTTATGGTTGCCATGGTAATTGGAACAGTTATCCTCTCCAAACTCTCAGCTAGAAAATCATTGCAACTCTTGTGGAAATAATCAATTCATTATCTTGCCATGCATTGCACTGTGGTTGGTAGAAATCACATGTCTGCTATGAAACTAAAGTGTTTGTCAACTGTAGCAGATTCATGCTCTTTCTGGTGATCCAGCTGGTAATGTAACTCAACAAGTGGCTCGCTGAGAATCCAATTCTTCCTTTAATCATTCCATTGATAGAACCTGATCCCGTATCAATTTAATCTTAATTAGCTAACTTTGTATGGTGGAATCTCAGTTGTAAAACACTTTAGTTTCATTAAATTATTATGTAGATGGTAATATGCAGTGTGAAGTAGAAAGAAGTGGTCATCATCTATCTTAGATATAGATACTTCTGAGCAATAGGCAGATTTTCCCAAGCAGATGGGGAATGGGCACAACTTCATCTCAATTTCCTAGATTGAGTGCATTATACAATCACCTTCAGTTTGCTAAGACTTCATAGGTCACTACACAGTCAACTGCATGGTATTACTGCAACTACTACCAATCTAAGATTAGACATTAACATCTATATTTGTCACTTAATATTACCAAGAAAATTTTGGTACATTAAAAAGAATATCTGCTCCACTAATTACTCATGTGACAGTCATCACATCACATCTCGTGTACCACAGCTGGGAGAGTGCAGATTAGCATATATTCAATCATTCCAGGTGAGGTCTGAAGGGGTCTGATAGGTCAGAACAGATCTGGATGCTGTGTTAGGTCTGGAGGAGGGTCTGATCAATCTGGATGGTCTGTGGATCCACACTCTTCCTCTTCAATTTGCTGGAATAGACCTTTCTCTTCCAAATAGCATAGAACCCTTTGAATCCATTCAGACGTCTCTGCTGACGAGGAGACTGGGAAGGGATAACATATTATTATACAGACATCAGTATAGTAGGCTACATGCATGCAGCAGGTTAATTGATTAGTTGGTAGGTATTAGGGGTAAATACATGTGGGGAGTGGGGTGGGGTGGTATGGTATTCATGGACTATATGACAGACCTTGACTTTGAAGGAAGCTACTGTATCCAGTATCTGTAGAATGGTCGAGTTAGGGGTGAAGTCGAGATGCATCATGGTTCTGATGAGTGATGTTAGATACTCGTAGCTGTGGTTCTGTACAGCAAGGCCTATCAGTGTACCCATAACATGTTCATTGGGCATCACTCCATCAGCCTAATATATGTATAATAAAGTACAGTACAAAGGTCACAGGAAGGTCTGTTACCTTCATCTTCATGAGTAGGTTCATTCCATCTCTCTGTTCCCTGCAGCTAGACGCCATTGCTTGGTAACCAACTTGCCCCAACTCCAGGCCAATATTTTTTGAGTATTCAAACAAAACCTGGAAAATGGCAATGCTGAAGCGTCTCCTCACAATGTACCTCTCTCACCTTGGCTCCATGAAGGTTCCTCAGCTGTCGAACTTGCTGTGTAATGGCTGCTGTCATAAATTTACTGTCAGGTACTATTTTCCTCTCCTTCATGGTGACCAGCAAGTGTGCAGGGTCAAGGGTCAAGTGGAGGAGGAGGTGAAAGGTATGTATGTCAGGTTTCAGGTGATTCTGTTTCAAAACTGCAAATAGATTTTCGATACTTCTCTTTTCCAGCCATCGAACATGGGGTGAGAACTCTAGACCAAAGCTACCCACATTCAGGACAATGCTATGGTCCCTGGAGAGAGGAAACTCTAATGCACCTTTAACATAGAGTGTGTTATTTGGAAGAGAGGTCTCTCTAATCCAGTCACCCTTATCCTCTCTACTCAGCTCCTTCCTTGAACCCCCCTGGTCTTCTCTCCACTCTGCCACCTGAGGTATCCCTTTCCTTTCCATGGTGTCCACCTGAGGCATTTCACTTACATCCACCTGTGGCACCACTCTCCTCAGTGGCTGCCCATAAACATTCCTGAGACCAGACTGCATGTCAACCACACCCTCTAAGCCTGCATCTCGGAGAACCTGTAACAACATGTTGAAACAATGGAGGTCTATGACCAATCCACTGGCCCTCAGCTCTGACCACACCCTCTGAGCCGCCTCCATCCCTCTTGTCTTATCCTTGCCAATGGCTAGCAACAATGCACCAAAAGTACAAAGGTCAGGGTCCATCTGTCTGTTTGTCATGTTTAAATAGACCTCTATAGCATCATGGTGTCTACCACACTGAGCCAGAGCTGAGATCAAAGAGTTGGTTGCTATGTTGTTAGGGACGACACCACGCCTCTCCATCTCAGTCTGCACTTTGTCTAGAATAGGAGCTGCTGAATGCCCTACAGCTCCACACACAGCAAACATGCTAGAATAGGTGTGGTCAGTGGGCGTTAACCCTCTCTTCTTCATCTATGTATTCAGGAAGAGGTCATAATGGCGAGGTTAATAGTATATTGGTCATACCTGATTGAATGTCTTGAATGCCATGTTTGCATCTCTCTCTCTCACATATCCACTTATGATCATGTTGTACACAACAGCATCTGGCCTGACCTTTGCCCTCTTCATCTGCTCCAGGACCTGTACTGCTTCAGACTGCTTGGACTTCTTCACCAAGTTACTAATGTGTTTGGAATATCTTTGCTGCTTCACTTTCCAAGGGTTTTTACGATGAATCCAACATCCATCTTTTCCATTAAACATATCTTCATTCTTATCAGCCCATCTGGTACCTCTGTCTTGAACCTGTTGCAGAGAGGAACTCATATTAATGGAGGACAGAGAGAAGGGAGACTTCCTTTGGCCGAGACGAACACTGCGTGCCATGTTCCAAGCTCTTGAGCCCGACGACATTATGTTAGTGTCCACGTGTCCAAATAGTGCCGAGTAAGCAATTAATGATGTGGAAAACGAAGAAGAAAGGTGGACGCAGTAAGATCGGACAGAGCCTCATCAAAGACAGAAACAGGAGCAGGAGGTTGGCTGCCACCAATGGAGGAAGTTGGGTAGGTCTTAGCACAATGTCATACCATTTGATGGCTATATTTCATGCATGATGAAGGCAGTGTAGCATGTTCTGCTTGTATGTATGCAGCTCCATAGCAGTGATTTGGAGGATGGGTATGAGTGGGGACGGTTAAACCTACACTCAGTGACAGAAGAAAGTCGGTTAGATGAGTTTCTGAGCACGGCAGAGTTGGCTGGACTGGAGTTTACTGCCGAGAAACTCAACATCAAAGTGGTGGACAGAACTGCCTATACAGGTCTACCTTCAGAAGAAGAGAGGGTGGAGTCAGAGAAAGCCCAGGAAGAAAATTATCAGTACCTCAGCATTCCCCGAAGGTATATACCTATTAATAAGAAATGCATTTCTCTCTCTGAACTATGAGCTATAAATTCCACAGTTACATTGTATACATTAATAGTATACAACATTCACTTGAGCTGACCTGTGTCATGAGGTTCAGCAGACTGTACTCACATTACTGTGGTATATTCTGCCATTCAGACCACAGTGGAACAGCTCCACAACGCCAGAACAGCTTGAGTTGAAGGAGAGAGAGTCATTTCTAGATTGGAGGAGAAACCTAGCCAGGTTACAAGAAGATGAAAGACTAACATTGACACCATTTGAGCGGAATCTAGAGTTTTGGAGACAGTTGTGGAGAGTTGTAGAGAAAAGGTTAGCTTTAAACATGTAGCGTGTCTCTATGAATATCTTGTGTGGTTAGTGATATTGTGGTGCAGATAGTGGATGCCAGAAACCCTTTACTTTTCCGCTGTGAAGACCTGGTAAATATTAATAACTTTATTTATTTCTGACTATTCCTGCTGATTGCAGGAGAAATATGTTTGCGAAATAGACTCTAATAAAGTCAATATGGTGCTCATTAGCAAGGCTGACCTCTTGACCTCCAGACAGAGGTAGTAATATCTGTGCATTGGCACGTTGTACTGTTATATTCCAACACACTCTGGTTAGACAATCCTGGGCTGATTACTTTAACATGTCTGTGTCTGTGGTAGTAGCATTCTGGTCAGCCACACTCGAGACCCAACATGTCACCGATGTGCCTACCAATAAGGACACCACGACTAGGAGTCTTGATCCTGAGAGCATTCCTGACGATACAGAAACACGTATACTCACTGGACAACAGCTGGTTGATTTGTTTCTCAGAATAAGCCCAGTCCCAGCTGGTTCCCTCACCACTGTTGGCATGGTGAGCACAATAAACACCCCCAACATGTGTGCCATGGAAGTTGCTACATGCATGTTGGCAGGTTGGGTATCCTAATGTTGGCAAGAGTTCTACAATCAATGCACTCTTTCAAGGGAAGAAAGTGCCAGTGTCAGCCACTCCAGGAAGAACAAAGCACTTTCAGGTCTGTTTGATAATGATGTTGGTTAATTTCCCTGTTTGTACTTTATTCCTGGTAAATGAAGGAACAGAGAAATAAAATTATTTTCACATCAGTAAAATATAACCCTCAGTTATCAGTGAAAAATTAAAACAAACAAACAAAAAACAAAGCAAAAACAAAAACAAAGTGTCTTGACAGCTCCCCTACTATAATTTTATAACTGTTACTTCATTTTCTTTAGACATTATACTTGCGTGAAGAGCTGTTGCTGTGTGATTGTCCAGGGTTGGTATTCCCCAGTTTCATCTCTTCCAAGGCAGAGATGGTGTGCAGTGGAATATTATCAATAGATCAGTTACAAGATCATGTACCGCCAGTTTCCCTTGTCTGTCAGAGAATACCACGATCTGTACTAGAAGAGACCTATGGGATTGACATCCCTCGTCCCAAGGAAGGGGAGGATGAAGATAGACCCCCTTATGCACATGAGCTCCTTTCAGCTTATGGCTGTAAGTATGTCGTTGTTATTGACTGTAATGAGATTGTGTCCTTCACCGAACACTATAGACATGAGAGGATATAGGACCAGTCATGGCTTACCTGATGAGCCTCGGAGTGCCAGATACATCCTCAAAGATTACGTTAATGTGAGTAACCTGTGTGGAATTCTGATATATTCAACTCCCACTGTGATTAGGGTAAGCTGCTCTACTGTCACCCACCACCTGGCAAAGATGAGAAGGATTTCAACCATCAGTTGTCCACTGGGTGTTTAGGGGCTGTAGTGGGTTCGTTGCCAAAGGAGGATGAACAAGCTCCACTGGTTAGGACATAATATAGCTGATTATGTCACTGTATATGATGGCTATATAGTGTGGAGCCCACAGTAAGACTTCTTTCAGTGAATTTGACTCCCAATATTTTCAGCAGGTGCGTTATGTGAATGCAATATAGGTGCTCTTGCTTCATGGTCCACATTAAGGGGGGAAAATTTTTTTTTCCAGAAAAATGTAAGAGCCATTACTAAAGGAGTTCATGGCAGCACCAGAGCCATTGAGGAATCAAAGATGGCAGTTGCTGGAAGCAAGCCTTGGAAGAAGCATCACAACCGTCAAAAAAAAGAAAAAACGAGGAGAACGTATACTTAAACATTAATGTAATTAAAAGTTTATCACGTGATTTTCACATGATTGTCACCGAACACACGTTGCACAGAGTGCACGTCTGGCCGGAGAGGACAAAAGGACAGTGTCTTCAGTTGAGATTAGTCAGTTTATGTGTTTTTAGTGTTAGTCTATAGCCTTAGCTATGCCGGCAAAGAGAGAATCTGTCAATGGAAGTGGGAAGATGACGAAGGAGGAGGAGAGGTTCTTGTTGGAGAACAGTAGGCAGGTTACAAATACTGCTTCAGCACTCTTCTATGGCAATGCTTTCATCGTCTCTGTCCTACCAATATGTGAGTGAATGACGAACCAGCCCCAGTGCCAGAGATATGTGTTGTTTATGGTCCAGGGCTATACTGGCGTGTACAAGTCATGGACCCACTGACATATGGTGTGTTCTTCTGTCTCTTGACACTCTTTACCACCTGGGTAGTGTCCTCTGCATACAAGAAAATGAAGAGATCACTAGAGCACAAGTATGTGTTCCCTGTTCATTATATGATGTGTCGGAGCATTATTTCTCTGCAGGATATCTATGAAGAGGGAGAGTGCTGTTTCTAAGGAGGTTTTGGCTGAATTAAGCCACTCCAATGGAAAGAAACTAACCAAGACAGAGAAAGATGAACGGTGAGTCCCTCTCCATTGTTACTGCTCATTCATACTCCCTCTCATTACTTATGTAATAATCTTTAGCATTGACTGGAAAAAGAAGGAAGTTGCTGAAGGAGAGGCCACTACCTTTGCAATTTTCTATATCAACACACTCTTCCTCTTTCTAATTCTCTGTGCCTTCTACTTCCTTCGCTCCTTTCATCCTGTCATGTATCCTCTTTAAATATTACACCAGGCCATGCTAGGACAGGGGTTACCAGCATGCACATGTATGTATTGTCACATAAACTTCACGACTTCTTGTAAATGGGAGAATGTTCTCTATCCTTTTGAATCAGGATTCCTTGACCACTGGTGTACAGTAATTATGTTGGGACTACAGGAGTGGCTGGATTAGTGTTGATGTTGCTGGCCAATGGAGTTTGAGATAGTCATATTATAATATTATTGTACACACATACATGACTTTCATACTACTCCAACAACACTTCATTCTATAATTTTGCACCATTCATAATTTTTTGCTGTGAATGAAGAATGGTTGAGACCACTGTAGGAGGAAGTGGTTAATTCATATTACAGGGTATTGCTGTCTTGGATATAAGTGGGAGCTTCTATAATAATTATAAATATTATAATGGGATATGACCAGTAAATAATTTATTGTTGCTAGGCAATCAACAAATTGTCTTGAATAATCACTAGCAGTAATTTTTGTGGTTAGTTAATTTTGCAAATAAGTATGTGGGTGGGGGCAAAGTGTTTTATCACATGACATCAACAGACCATCCTGATTGGTTAGTGATAAACAATAAACCCACATAGTCTAACAACACAGTTTTGCTTTTTGAACAAAATGGCGCCTGTTCTGTACCGTGACCGTCACTCTGGCTTCCGATAGAAGAATTTATCTTTAAAAGAGGCTAGCGAGAGAAGGTGTTTATCTCGTGTTCTAGCACCTCCTGAGAGAATACAACATTGCGGGAAGTCGAAACAAAAATAGCTAGTTCTCACGTCTCTGTTAGCGGAAGGGGAAAATGGCGGCTTGACCTCGTGGCCCCAGCTAGCGCCTTGTGTCGTTATCTCATCTAATATTGTTAATTGTACATCATTTATTATGGAGGAAAGACTTAAAGGTGAGTATCTCAACACCTTGAGGTTAGTGAGCCGGCATAATTACTTAATACGTTCCTTCAACCACATCAAAGACGATGTGGTTTGCTAGCTAGCCATCATTATTGATATGTTTCCTCAGACAAGCCTTCAAGAAAGAGAGGGCACCCTTCAAAGAATGTGAGTTTTAACTATTTTGACT
Source organism: Diacarnus erythraeanus (assembly GCA_964016965.1). Taxonomy (NCBI): domain Eukaryota; kingdom Metazoa; phylum Porifera; class Demospongiae; order Poecilosclerida; family Podospongiidae; genus Diacarnus; species Diacarnus erythraeanus. The sequence goes on along the minus strand of OZ024685.1, from coordinate 5,542,180 downwards.
GCTGTGAACTTGAAAGCCAAAGCCATCTTACGCAGGGCACTTCTCCTGAGACATTGATGGAGGAAGATGAACCCACAATGAAGCGAAGTCATGAGGTAAGGGAAACTTGGTTCTGTTATATAGTTAGATATACAGCAAGTAATTGTTACGGTAATAATGATAGCGAGCATCACGCTGTGATGTTGTGGTCTTGTGGGTGTGTTACTATGAACCACAGGCAATTTAATTTTCTCTCTCTCTAGCAATCTGTCAGTGATAGCAGCAATGAAGGAAGTGGACTTAGGATTGTAGAGACAGCTCCTGAAGTAGAAGAAAAGGATCAACTCTCAGACCTTCCTCCTGAAGCCCTGAGAGCCACCACACGTTCACAGTTTGTCCATCACATGCGTCCATATGTTTGGGTCAAGTTCCCCTCTGCCATGGCTACTGAGATTAATGCTTTTATCAATGCTCGATGGATGCTACTCAAAGCTAGCCGGAAGGCAGCAAGAGGTGAATTGAATGTAAACATTTCTGGAAAAGCAATTATACCATTTATTTGTATTAAGGAGGTGTGGTGTTTTGAGTCTATAGTGCTATACCATTTATTTGTATTAAGGAGGTGTGGTGTTTTGAGTCTATAGTGCTATACCATTTATTTGTATTAAGGAGGTGTGGTGTTTTGAGTCTATAGTGCTATGATAACAATTTTGTGATTCCATTGCCCTAGGCAAGGGAGACCGAAGGCGGTGTTCGGAGATTGATAATTTAGTTGGAGGACTAGAAGAAGCAGTAGAAGAGGACACTGGAGGCCATCGTTCCTCAAGGAAGAGAGCTGCTAAGAATCTGGCCAAGAACGTATACACGATTGACATAGATGACATGGAATATGTTGACTCGCCAGCAAGTTCTGTTCACTCCAAGGACACTGGGAGTACAATAGGGGGTGTGGCTGGGAGTACCACAAAGAAAGAGAAGCGTAAGCCTGGAAGGAAGAAGAAAAGGCGTAGAGGACGGCCACCCATCACAACTAAAGAGGAGACAAAAACAGAGAAAGGTGAACCTCGTGTTCCTCCCATGAAAATAAAGATGATAGGCAGGTCTGGTGAGTCGGATAGTCCCATATTCTTTGCGGAGTCCATGGAGTCATGGGATGAGGGGTCAGGAAGTGAGAAGGGTATGTCAAGAAAGAAAGAGAGAAAGGCACGGTTGAAGGAACGAGGGCTAGACTCTGAGAATAGTTCTGTCATGATGGAGGAGAGAGAGGAAGAGGAAGAAGTATGTTTAGCAAGAGTTAAATGGAGGGTCCATTTTTGGATTTCTATTAAACACTTTTGTAGGTGTTAACTGCTGTGTCTAAGCACACAAGGTTAAAACTGTTCTGTAGGTGTTAACTGGTCTAAGCACACTGAGGGTTAAAATTTAACTGCTGTGTACCTAATCACACTTAGGGTTAAAACTGTTTGTGCTCTTTTCCCAGATTCTTGATATAAGTAGCAGACCTCCCAGTGAGGAGGAGGAGGAGGAGGAAGAGGAGGAGGAAGGACGGCCAGATTCTGAAGGGGAACATGCCGACTATTGCCACACGTGTAAAGATGGAGGAGAACTTTTATGTTGTGATTTCTGTCCACTTGCTTACCACCTGAAGTGTTTGGTGCCTCCCATGGAGACCATTCCTAATGGTGATTGGAGATGTCCTCGTTGTGAGGCAGAGCCACTGGAGGCAAAGATCGAGCGTATCCACACATGGCGATGGAGGGATGTCCCACTGCAGCCAGAGACAACTGGATCCAATGTAGCAACTTCTGAGCTTGAGGATGATGTCATAGCCGAGGAAGGGAAAGTAGAGAAACAACCTGTTAAGACTTATTGCATCCGTGAATTCTTTGTAAAGTGGCAAGGAAAATCATTCTGGAAAAACTCCTGGGTCTCAGAGATTAGAGTGAGTTCCCTGAGAGCAGCCATCAAGGATGATGTGTGGCATACCTCCTGTTATAACCCCCAAATTGGTGTACTAGGATTATTCATGCCCAGGGGTTCCCGACAAAAAATAAATTAGCCATTCGGTAAAGTAGGATTATATCCATTTTGGCTAATTGTGCTTGTCCAACTGTAGCCAAAGCTACTAGAATTAGCCAATGGCTAATTTGGCTAATGCATGGGGAACCCCTGATTCATTATTGCTATAAACGGCAGCCAGTTTTATCCACCCCTGTTGTCCACCCCTGTTGTCCACCCCTGTTATCCTGTTATCCACCACACTGACTGGGTTATCTGTTGTATTATAGATTGATGTGTACCAGCCCATCACTCTTCGATCCTATGTACGGAAACATAACATGGAAGTACCACCAAAGTTAGAACTGCCTCCGCACGTTCAGCGACGCCACAAACGACGATCAACTGCCTCTCACTTAGATGAGAAGATGGAAGAATTGGAGTCTATGCTATTAAAAGCAGGGATACGCCCACAATGGCTACAGATACATCGTGTCATCAACAAAAGGTGTCATTAATGAATCATGCTATACTGAAATCTTCACCATTACTGCATTTCCCCCCCAAATGTTACTATATATTCTGTGACCTGTACTGCTAACTATAGGACCAGCCGTAAAGGTGTCCAATACTTAGTGAAGTGGCGAGATCTCTCCTATTCCCATGCCACTTGGGAGTACCTCGGAGCGGACTGTGGTTTGAAAGGAGCAGCACAATACATTGAAGCTTATGATAACCTACGCCGACTCATGGACCCTCGGAAGAAGGAGAAACGTGAAAAGAAACGTGGGAGGAAGCCAAAAGTTGCCCCAGAGGTGAGGCAGGCATACTGTGCAGTGGAAGATTTGCTAAGCAGTGGAAAGTTTTTTGATATTTATCTAATCTATTTAGCTATTGTTGTGTTGTAATAATTGTTGGTTTAACTCCTTGCCACCCATTTCTCCCCAGGCAATTACTAAATATGAGGAACAGCCAAGCTGCATTACTAAAACCGGGGGAACTCTTCACCCTTACCAACTGGAGGGGCTGAACTGGCTGAGGTTCTCCTGGTCTCAGCACACCAATACCATCCTGGCCGATGAGATGGGGCTGGGGAAAACTATACAGACCATCGCATTCCTCTACTCACTTGTTAAAGAGGTCAGAGGTTAAGACATGAAGGATTACTATTCATTATTATGATGTCACACACCAGGGTCACACCAATGGACCATTTCTAATTAGTGCCCCTCTCTCCACTATCGTTAACTGGGAGCGTGAGTTTGAGTTCTGGGCACCTGACCTCTACGTAGTGACTTACACAGGAGACAAGGACTGCAGAGCTGCAATCAGGTATTGGACCAGAGGACTTTGGTTTTTAGGGTGGGGTCCGTCATGGTGATCCTTTCTTTCTCAGAGAACATGAATTTTCTTTTGTTGATGGTGCAGTAAGGAAGAGTAACACTAGGTTGTTTAAAATGAAGGTAATTCTAATTATTACCCACCATTCCCATCAGCTCTTCACTTTCTTTTCCCTAGGATGATGCTCCAGTCAAGTTCCATGTGCTGCTAACCTCCTATGAATACATTACTGTTGACTGCACAGTCCTTCAATCCATCAGATGGGAAGTGCTTGTAGTTGATGAGGCCCACCGACTGAAGAACAACCAATCAAAGGTCTGTTTGAGGTCACATGATTCTGGAAGGGTCTGATCTGTCAATTTTTTTCCTGTAGTTTTTTCGTTTTTTGAATGGTTATGATATAAAGTACAAGTTACTTCTGACAGGGACTCCATTGCAGAACAATCTTGAAGAACTCTTCCATCTCCTAAACTTTCTCAACCCGATAGGATTCGAGTGAGTTTTCATAGTTCATTTCTACGACACCTTTCTCATGTCTGAACTCCTCCCCCTCCACCAAAGCTCATTGGAGCAATTCCAGGAGGAGTTTGAGGACATTTCTAAAGAAGATCAAGTTGCTAAACTCCATGATCTGTTGGCTCCTCATCTTCTTCGTCGACTCAAAGCTGATGTCCTCAAAAATATTCCTCCTAAGAGGGAACTCATAGTTCGTGTGGACTTGGCTCCAATGCAAAAGTAAGTCCAATCCCATCACATGTTTAGTTCATATCATCTAGCTAGTATTTTCTCTCAGGAAATTCTACCGATGGATTCTTACACGGAATTTTGAGAAATTGAACTCACGAGGAGCACAGCCAGTTTCACTGCTCAACATCATGATGGACTTGAAGAAATGTTGTAATCATCCATATCTCTTCCCCACAGCCTCACAGGTCACATACTACAAACAAAATTTTTATAAATAATGCTTGATGTCTCACCACTTTTAACAGGAGGCCCCGCTGACAGCCACTGGATACTACCAGGGGAAGGAGCTGGTACAAGCCTCTGGCAAGTTTCTGGTCTTAGAGAAAATGCTGACAAGATTAAAAGAACAAGGTCACAGAGTCCTCATCTTCTCCCAGGTATGGCCTAGTCTTCATGACAGTGATGGAAATTGATTTGAATGTTCTGTTTACAGATGACGAGGATGTTGGACATTCTTGAAGACTTCCTTGAATACATGGGCTACCAGTATGAGAGAATTGATGGGAATGTTACAGGCCCAGAGAGACAGCAGAGCATCGATAGATTTAACAACCCCAACTCTGAACGGTTTGTTTTCCTCTTGTCGACACGTGCTGGTGGTCTGGGCATTAACCTTGCCACTGCTGACACCGTCATTATATACGATTCTGATTGGAACCCTCACAACGACATACAGGTGGGTGTGTTCTGTGGGTGTGGTTTGTGCTGATTTTTTTTACTGTGTGGTGTAGGCGTTTAGTCGAGCTCATCGTATTGGGCAGTCCAATAAAGTTATGATATATCGATTTGTGACGAGAGGTTCTGTGGAGGAGAGGATTACAGAGGTGGCAAAGAAGAAGATGATGTTGACTCATCTGGTTGTGCGGCCAGGCATGGGGTCAGGGGGTACCGCTCCCTCACTTAGTAAGAGGGAGCTGGACGATATTCTACGCTTTGGCACTGAAGATCTCTTCAAAGATGAGACATGTGAGTGACTAGTTTCTCCTCCTTTCCCTAAAGAAGTGTTTCTAATCTATCTACAACCTTGTTTTTATGGATATGTATGTAATCGTGTGTCCGATAAGAGGAACGGCTTATACTAGTCTGTCCTATTCCATTCCATCTCTTTCATTGCATTCCATTCCAGCCGACACAGCTATCCACTATGATGCCAAGACTATTGAGGTGTTGTTGGATAGAGAACAGGAAGGGAATAGTGTAGAGATAACCGGTAGTGAGAACCTCTTGGCCAATGAATACCTCAGCTCCTTCAAAGTAGCCTCATATGTAACCATGGAAGTAGCAGATAATGTAAGCCCCTCCCACCTCAGTGATATCTTTATTAATAAGCCATATTGTAGGAGGAGCCTGAGACTGAAATTCTGAAGGAGGAGAGTGATGTAGCAGCACAGCCCGACCCAGACTTCTGGGAGAAACTGCTTCGTCATCATTATGAACAGCAGAGAGAACTGGAGCAGGCTAAACTAGGCAAGGGAAAGAGGATACGAAAGCAGGTAATGTGGGAGGAGTTGGGGGTGGAGCAGTTTTAATAATTGTTTGCTGCAGGTGTAATGTGGGAGGAGTTGGGGGTGGAGCAGTTTTAGTAATTGTTTGTTGCAGGTGTAATGTGGGAGGAGTTGGGGGTGGAGCAGTTTTAATAATTGTTTATTGCAGGTGAACTATCTAGATGTAAGTGAGGAGAGGGGAAGAGACAGTGATCAATCTTCCTATCAACAGTCTGATGAACGGGACACTGAATCAGAGAGTGATGGAGGTGGAGACTTTGTGGGTAAGTGTGGACCCTTTACCTGATACTGATCACTAACCCCCTCCCACATGCAGTTCCTGGAGCTAAGAAGCGTAAAGGTGAAATGTTGAAAAATGTTACTGATGGACTGCCACCTCTGCTAGCCAAAATCAACAAAAATATATATGTTAGCCATTATAGTTTAACCCCATCCATTCTACATTAATGCTTCTCTCCACTAGGTGCTTGGGTTTAACCCTCGTCAGCGTAAGGCCTTCCTTAACTCTGTGATGCGGTATGGGATACCACCTCCAGATGCCTACCACAGTACATGGAAAATGAGAGATCTTAGACCCATTCCTGAAAATACATTCAAGTGAGGCCACCAAACTTAGGATTGAATATATGTACTAGCTTATTATACCCTCACTTTCCCCTCCACTCCCTTCCCCTTTCCTCCCCTCCCTTCCCCACTCAGTGCATATGTTAACTTGTTTATGCGGCATCTGTGTGAGCCAGAGAATCCCAACTCTGCCACTTATTCCGATGGTGTGCCACGGGAACCAGTTAATCGACAGAATATTTTAACTCGTATAGGGATTATGCGACTGGTCAGGAACAAGGTAACTCTATAGAATTATAATTTATTGCAGGCACTCACTCTGTTGACCATCAGGTGGAGCAATACAGAGCTATCAATGGAACATACAGTATCCCATCAGATGTGCCCCTATCTCCCTCAGCTTCCCAGGTGGCAGGAGGAAAAATCAACAGTGTAGAGCAAGCAGAGAAGCCTACGGTTGACCAGACTTCTTCAGACACTACAACCGACCAACTGACAGTCTCTGGATCAGAGCTGGTCATAGCAGATGTAGAAGACTCTTTAGTAAGATGTGCTACAATCAAAGAGGAAGGGACTGTAGGGGAGTCTGCGTCAGCAGAAGAGAAGTGTGAGCCAGCGGAAGAGAAGACTGGAGGAGAATGCGTGCCAGTGGAAGAGAGGACCACGGGAGAGTGTATACCAGTGGAGGAAGGGGTACCAATTGAGGAGATAAGGGAATGTGATGGTAAAAGAGAAGATAAACAAGAACTTGAGGTAGGTGTGGCTCCAGATACAGCGACAAGGACAGCTGAGGTAACCTTGATGAAGGAAGATTCTGAAAAATCATCAAAAGAGAGTTCCCCTATGTCTTCCTTGGACAGCGTGAGCACCACTAGCACATCTTCAACTAAAGAAACTTCACCAGACAGTGTCCAGCAGGAGAACCTGTCAGAGGACACACCCCAAACTGTGGAGAAAATGGAGGTAGATGCTTCAGTTATGGACCCTACTGAAGGATCAAAGGTCGTCACCAATGAACTGGAGGGGATATCCAAATGCACTGTTGATGGATCAGTGGTTGAAGGGTCAAAGGTTACTAGCGGTGAAGGCAGTGAAGACAGAGGGTCTGAGTCCACAGTTATTGTGTATACTCCAGGAGGGGAAAAGGAACAAAAGATATCCGTAGTGCAGAATGTGGGAGGTGACGACAAGGCAGAAACAGAGAGTAAAGCACAGCCAAAATTTATGTTCAATATAGCAGATGGAGGATTCACGGAACTCCATAGCCTCTGGGCTGAAGAGAAGACCAAAGGATTCTCCTTCCAAACATGGGGACGGCATCATGATTACTGGCTGCTCAAGGGCTTGGTTACGTATCCTTGTTCTATTTTATGCAGGTTTCTATAATCATGTGATAGGTAAAGCAGTAAATGGGCGAGGCTCTCCTCACCAACCACCTTATCTGCTAATTAAAGTGATACCCTGAACCCAATATGTAGTGACACCTGTTCTAAATAGCACACTTTACTACCTGAAATAAAACCACCCTTAATCAGGACCATTCGTATATGTAGCTTAGTCTGAATATTTAAAAATTATTCATCTAACCAGTTGTACAGAACTGGTTCATTTGTTGACTTTCTTTGACTGGCATCAGCCATGGTTATTGTCGTTGGTCTGAGATATGTAATGATCAGAAGTTTTCTCTCCTGAACAAACCATTTGGTGACGAAGCATTCATGACTGACAGCAAAAGTAGATTCCTACTCAAACGATTCAAGGTAATGTCTACCCTTTACCGAACAACTGACCATTGATATCTCCACAGTTGTTGGAACAAGCATTGGCAGTAGAGGAGCAACTGCACAGGGCATCCAATGCACGTCTTTACCAGGACCCAAACCACTCTGTCATGCAACTCCACTCACGCTATACTGACCTGGACTGTCTTGCTGATGGCCACTCTTCCCTTGTCACTGAGTGTCTCAGTGGTGACAGGAACTCAATTCTACTCATGAAGAAAGGTAAAGATAGGCCAATCTTTAATTAAAGCACACCATAATGTACATACACCTCTCTCCAGCATTCAGTAAGATGGAGGAACTACTGATGGAGATGAAAGCAGATGTTGCTCGTTTACCAGCTGAGCTGGCTAAGATGTCTAGTGTTAGTATTCAACTCAAAATGGACGAGATTTCCACCATCAGCAAATTGGCCAAAGGAATAGCTCCTGTCTCACGTTCTGTGATAACTCAGGGCCCTTCCTCCACCCAACAAGTCCCTCCTTCAGTCTCCAAGATTGCAAAGGAGAGTGTTTCTGCCAACAAATCTCATTCTCCTAAACCACACAAGGATGTGGTGGTGGTTTCTGACAAAGTCTTTCTCGATAAGCCTCAACAGCCAACCAAGTACAAAGTAACCTATACCAGTTCAACTGGTCAGACTGGGCCACAAGTTCAGCTGCCCCCCGGACAAGGATTGGCCATGCAAACACCTGAGGGATTAGTGGTATACACCGTACCCTCGTCGGTAAATGGGTCTCAGGCTGTTAGTGTGGTCCAAGCCAACTCAACAGAGGTTACCACCACTTCTGCCTCACAGACATATGCCATTGGTGTCCCAACTTACCTAGATGGCTCCAATATCTATCAAACTGTACAGCTGGTACCAGCTGTGTCTGGACAACAAGTGGTGTACTGGCCTCCAGTAGCAGGCACTGGTCAGACTCCTGCCCAGGTGACTACTGTAGCCGCAGCACCAGGACCGGCGGGCACTGTGAGGTCACAGCTGGCCATGGTAGGCTTACAGAGAGGGACACAGGCAGTGATACAACCAGTTCAATTTAGTGTTGAGAGTCCCACTGGGAAAGAAACTAGTCAAAATTCTGTCATCACTATAGACTGACTTCATCTAAATATAAATCACATGATGGAGGTGTGGCCCCCACTCTGTCAAACATGCTGTATACAACTATTCTATTGCATTCACTATTTAACCCTATCATTTCCTCACTATTTTAGACTACTAATGAATCATTTGCATCGATTTAGTTACCATTATACTGTATATACACTTATGTATTGATCAAAATGGCAGTTTGGTTCTGAATTGCTCTTAAAACCATTCACCTTGAATATAATGCTATTTTTAGTAATATCTATACTGTGTCTGTGTGATGTGATGGGTCATTATTGTCTCCTGCATTCTGAGCAGTTGGTGGAGGAGTTTTCTGTTCAATGGCTAGAGCTATGGAACAGATGTGCTCACCAGGAACTATAGCCAAACTTAATGTTCTTGGTTGCTTCAAGTACTTGGAGGTCCGCTCACTGGGGGCTCTTTCAGACTCAGCTGTACAAAACAAGACAATGGAATCAATTGGATAATGATGTAAGAGAGTAAAGTTTACCACTTAAACGTTAAGAGAGAACCAGACCTGTGAAATATTTCTTTTACCTACTTCTTCTTGACTCAAGAACTCTTCACAGTTTCCCAAAACAATGTTTGAATCTCTGTCTGTACAAAGGAACATTCCGTCTATGACCCTCCCATCACTAATCCCTATCCGCATTCTCTTATTCAAATAGCTCTCTAACTCTCTTTTGGCCTCATCGTGCTCGGAACGCTCGGCATCCTCCCTTTCCGTGGAGAGGGTGAGTTCAGCCATGATCTGTAATTAGGTAAGAATCGTTAGATGTCCAGGTGCTAATATCAGAAAAGGGACGGTCACCATGGAAACATAAGAAGACAATGCCTAAATTCTTTACAGCTAGTGAAGTTGCTTTGCACAATGTTCCTTCAGACTGTTGGGTCTCCTACCTGGGCAAGGTCTATGACTTGACCACCCTTTGTAAAGAGCATGCAGGTCAGTAATGTGAGCTAACACAGTAACCTGTTAGCTAGCTATCTTTTCAACATTGAAATAGGTGATGTGCTTTTGAAGCCAATAACAGCTAATGCTGGAACAGACATCAGTCATTGGTTTAACCCAGAGACTAAGGAGGTTTGATAATTAGCTGATCCTGCAATCTATGTAGCTAAATATTCTTTTGTAACTGTGTTTAGATAAAGACCCATATTCATCCTGTTTCTGGCCTCAAGACTCCTTACACTCCAACTGGAAGATTTGTGCATATCCCACCAGTTGCCCCACGCTCAGACTGGGCCACTGACTTCATCAGACCATGGTGGAAGGAGAACAAATACTGTGTTGGTATTCTTTCCAAGAAAACGAGACACATCAGAATAATCAACAGTTTAACATTACAGGAACAAATTGTGGAGGTTGTTAGAAGTCTATTCATTCCTATTCATTCTGTTCAGGCTATGCTGTTATCCTGTCATTTTCCAGGTCTGTGCTGAGGAGACCATGAAGGAGATTCTTGATCGTTATTTACCATACAACCGCCATGCCAGCAGCTACACATGGAAGTATCATGGCAAGAATATGGACATGGACAAAACATTGGAGCAGAATGGTGTAGCAGATGAAAGTCAAGATTTCTTTGAACTCAGTATGGATGAAGATGAACATCTACCTCCAATAATCCTCTATTTCAATGATGATCTGACTGAAGCATAGATTGTTGTGAATGTGATTTTGTGCGTGGTATAATAATAATAATAATAATAATAATAATAATAATAATAATAATAATAATAATAATAATAATAATAATAATAATAATAATTCTACAATTATTATTATTATTCAGACCACACCCTCATCAACTTTAAAAAAATGGTGGGTGTGGCCAGTTAGACGATCGCTTGACAAAGATGAGTACTGTGGATCAAACTCGAGTACGTCTTGGGCGCATCAGGTGTCTAACTAACGCTGTAGAATGCTTGAGAAAAGGAGAAAGTCTTCCCCCTCCGATATGCTTTATCCCTAAGTCGCTCAACTTTGAAATATCTGAAGTAAAAGACTCTATCCCCATAGTGGAAGAGCCGAAAGACCTGGCCAAAGTGGTAGACCGGATTCCGGAGGGTAAAACTACCAGATTTACCTGTGTAGGTCAGCCCCTCTACAACAGCCAAGGCTGCTGGGTAAAAATAACTTCACCTAACCAAGGGTGGTTTCTCATCCAGCCAATCACAAAACACCTAAAAGCCACCATCAAGTTACTCCCAGCTTCTTTCTCATCCAATGTAAATGCCAACAACAGCAAGAAACATTCAGAGAAGAAGGAGCCCACTGATTGGCTCAAAGTTGTGGAGCAAATGTGTACTTTGCACTTTGGTAAGCAGCCACTGCTGACCAATCAAGATGGGGAAGAGATGAAGAAGTTGAGTGTCCCTCCACCAGGTTGGAACCTAGAAGCAGATGAAGAATTGGCGCAGTTCCTGGTTCAGTTTGAGGGCAAGAATGGACTAGCATGTGAAGCAGGTGTGCAAGGAAATGAACACTTCATACGGATACAAGCCTCCTCTGAAGAGGACCAAATTCCTGACATGCTGAATCCTGACCTGGAAGACCACTACTGGGAATCTGATGGGAGCCAAGGACAACACTGGCTTCGGTTCCACATGAAGCCTGGAACCTTGATCCAGAAATTCGCACTTTTGGTAGATTCAGATGATGGGAGTTACCTCCCACGACGTGTTGTAGTAAAGGGAGGAACTATAGGAAACTTGACGGTTCTCTCTACCAGGAACTTCAGTTCGTCAGATTTTGAGACCAAAGAGCTTCAGTTATTTCTTAGCCCTCTCGCTACTTTCTACGAGATTATTGAAGTGCATATCAAGTCCTGCTATCAGGGAGGGATTGATTGTCGAATCCGTGGTGTTTCAGTCACCACCCATTCATCAAACTCCATCTTCATAGAATCAGAAAATCTCTGTAAGGATGTTTTCAATCCAGAAAGGATTGCATGTTTTCCTAAACTGCAACCATTTCAGCCTGATCAGTTGTTTTCTCGTGGCCTCCTCCTAAAGCGAATTGCTCATCTACTAAATATTGATCTTACCTACCTCCTTCCTCGTATGAAGCACAAATTTACCAGCAAAATGGACACCATCTTCACAATACGCCAACTATGGCCACTTAGTTCCCAGCGGAATGCCTTGATCCAGTTTATTCTGAGTGAAACATCTACCAGCTCACCTAGTCGCCCTATTCTTTACATCAACAGGATCATTGCTAAACAGCACCTCCATGACCCCTCAAAAGATCCAGACTGCAAGAGGACAGTCTTTAACCAGACCATCAATGAGTTGAAAAAACACACCAAGCCCTCCAACTTTAACTACAGGTGGGCAGGACACTGGGGTCAGTGGTGGGAATGCAAGTTCATTCAAGAGGGGATTATTGATCAGGGAGGAGGATTTCGAGATTCCCTAGCTGATATGGCTGAAGAGCTCTGTCCTAATGACCAAGATACTGAGGTGGCTCTTCCTCTCTTTATACGCAGCCCAAACCAAAGCCAAGATTCTTCTAATGTCTTCCGTGACACTTACATACCCAACCCAAGTTGTTCACTCAAAGACAAATATTTTTTTGTTGGGCAGCTGATGGGTGCCATGTTCCGCAGTCAAGAAACCCTGGTTCTCTCTCTTTCTCAGTTTGTGTGGAAGAAGCTTGTAGGGGAACCTGTTTCCTGGACGAGGGATTTCATCAGTGTTGATTCGGCTGAAGTCAAGTTCATGGATTCTATTGAGAGCATGAGCAGAGAGAAGTTTGAAGAATCATTTGAGGGAGCATTGAAGTTTACTACTGTGCTTAGTGATGGAGAGACAATCCCTCTGGTCTCGGGTGGAGCTGAAAAATTGGTCACCTTCAATAACCGGATGGAGTATTGCAAAATGGTGAAGGAGAAACGCATGAATGAAAACAATTCACAGATAGCGTCCATAAGGGAAGGACTAGTTTCAGTTATACCTGCTGAGCTCCTCTGTCTTCTAACATGGCAAGAACTAGAACTTCGAGTTTGTGGCAACCCTGAGATTTCTATTGAAGCTTTGAAGAAGTCAGCTAGGTACGACAGCTCACTTTCTGAGAACAGCCCATCAGTTAAGATTATGTGGGAGGCACTAGAAAAGTTTAGTGTGGATGACCGGAGTAGATTCCTGCGCTTCATAACAGGACGCAGAAGGTTACCTTGCACCATATTTATTGATTCTGCAGATAGCGACAGCAAGTTGCCCACCTCAGCCACATGCTCCAACACTCTCTTTCTACCCAAATACTGCAGTGTAGATGAAGCAATGGACAGACTGAAGTATGCTGCTTACAACTGTGTTGCCATAGATACTGACATGACTCCTTGGGAGTGAATTCTTTGCTGTTGTTTGTAGACAAATATTATTCTGGTAGCTACTGTGCAAATTACATGACAAGTTGTTATAACTATAATAATGATTATTATGCATTATCTATGCATCACATTGATGATGGCATGTACTGATGATGAGTGATTGGATCATGAGTTAGTCACATTGAATACCCACAGACTTTATTGTACGACTGAATGTCCCTGTATTTCCCTGTCATTATATAATCCTCCCAGTATTTGTAGGGAAGAAATTCTTCATGTAAACCATTGTTCTTAGCCATCTTCCATGCTGCTAACCTGTGAGTTACAGGCAAACCATTGAAGAGAACTCTGATCATATATGCAGCTTCCTCATCAGCATTAATATCTCCCTTAGTCTTCCAAAGTTCAAAGTTTATCCTGGAGGCATAGGACATCCATTTGTCTAGACGAATTCCCAGAGCAAGAAGCAGCTGGGTCATGGTGGTATCATGAGTTACAGAGAGAATGAATCTGTAAGGATTCTCTCTCTTTTTATGAACCATCTCTTCCATCAAGCCAAGCAGCGAATGCCTGAGGAATGGCAGCATGGCCACAATTGCCGACTGCTGTGTGTAACGGTTGCCAAAAGTCCAGTCAACAAACTCAAAGAGTTTATTGGCAAAAGCATAATCCATACAATTATCTTGATAACATGGAAGTGGACTGTCTTTGACGTGACAACCACGAGTGGCTATTGAATCAAATAACGATGTAATAATGGGCAGATTTTCAGTGTTAAGATGAAACATTGAACTCAATTTTTCCAGTCTTGGATGATATTGTGTCTTCTCCGTTTCATAGTACTTGGATTTCTTTAATTGAGATTCTTGAAAAGATGCCAACCGTTTACAAGCTCTATATACCAAACTAGTGCCTGGAGGATGGGCCTGCAGTAGACTACCAGGGGACACATGAATGACTATTACATTCCTCAACTTCTGTTGATTGGGTAGAAACCCAAGCAAAAATGCAGCTGCACTTCGTAATGTCCTTGAATAATCTGTTGATTGAACATAAATACTCTCTGTAATTGTACTCAGATCACCAGTGAAATTATCAAGGAGAGCAGCTGCATAATTCTTGTTCATCATGTGACCTAATGCCCTAAGCTGATGATAACCTATTCTAGTCAATTTCCCCATTCCACAGCGTCTGCTATTGGCACCAGGATAGAGGGAATGATAGACAGAATGGGTTTTTTCTGTACCATAGTGGAGGCTTTGCATATGAGGAAAATCTCTCAGACCTTCCCAGCTAACATTCTGGTCATTTTCTACAAGGCCACATTCATAAAAGACGCTAGACCCAAATACCGCGTATGGATTATTGGGAGAACGGTCTCCATGTCTGGCCACAATGTGGACTTGCACTAGCTCATACTTCTCTGGGGCATTATTTGGAAGCACTCCGTCAAGAAATGAAGAAAACTGCTTATCCAATTTGCTTTGGCTTCGGAGAAGAGACCTGTGGCAGTATCGGTCAAGGCGTTTGTTGTATGAATGGCAACTGTCATCACAGCCTGAAAATCTGACATCTAAGGAGGGAGTTTGAGTCAGCTTAACATGTTGAATCCACAAATAATAACCTGTAAATTGTTCAACAGGCTAGAAGGATGAATACATGAATACAAAGCTTGCTACTCACCCAATAAAGTTAACAAAAGTACTGCAATCAGCAGTAATAATTTACTTCTTCTCAACTTCATTGTCTTCATGCACAGTACAAAAATAGACCAGTAAATAAAAGAACATTTTCTCTCCCTTTCTCTCTCATTTTGTGATAAATTGACTAGCTGGTAACTGGGCACTATTTAGAGCTAGAAGCGCGGCGCCCGCTAGTAACCAGGCAGCCAGCCAGAGCCGGCCGGCCAGCGTTTTGCCAGCACGTACACATGCACGCACACAGCACGACTTTACCACGTGGAATAACATAACAACCAATCAAACTTTTTTTTTATTGTCTAAAGAGCAACCCTTCTTTGCATGCACGCTGCATAAATACGTACAGCACAACTCATTTTGACTCTTCTGTGCAAGTTTGTTTCTTGGGATGGTGACGGAGAAAAGCCTCTCTCTGGCTATCTACTTGTTATGGTGGACTAATAACCTATGCTGGGAGTCAACGAAGCTTTGAGACTACCTGTTTGAACATGGCAGTTGATCCTGTAACTCATCTAGTAGCAGGAGGGTAAGACTAGATTATTAATTGAGGAGGGAATTTCAGTTCTCCTCTCACCTGTGGTAGGCTTGCTGGGGCAGCTGGGACCACTGTGACTTGTCCTCTGGAAGTGTTGAAGACAAGGTTGCAGGTGAGTCTCACCACAACATGATAAAACTAGTGGAACCCTTCTTAATGAAGATATCTCTATCTCCACTCCTGAAATTAAGTCTCCCCCATGCCCATGACTTAAGAGATTGCATGTCAGTGTCTTGTTTTTCAGTCATCAGTTGGTCAAGGTGTTCTCAGAAGCCTTCACTCTTACAAGTTAATAGGAAATGGAAGCATAGCTCTTCAGCCCTCTGCAATATGGCCGCCACTTACTGGTAATCCTACTCCAATGTTCTATTTGAGGTAACTAGCTGCCTGGTTTCTACCAGGTGCAAACTTTACCTTTTTAAAATATCTAACAATCTGAATTGTCCAAGATTATCAGATTGGCTATTATTGTCACTTGAGGTGTTGATATTTGGGTGTACAAATATTCTCATGCAGACATATTCTTCAGACTGAAGGGCTGACAGCACTGTTCAAGGGGTTAGGTCCTAGCTTGATTGGGATTATACCTACAAGGTAAATTGTTTTTATTAGTATCCAGACTGGACATTATCTGACTGTATTTTCCTCCACACAGAGCACTGTATTTTACTGCATATTCACAGGCAAAACAACAATACAATGACCTATTCAGTTACGAGAGCCCTTTAGTTCACTTGTGTTCAGCAGTGACTGCTGGTGAGTAGACACATTTGTATTATTATGACTATAGTTAAGGGTCTTCTATTGTGCAGGTGTTATGACCACCACATGCACTAGTCCTCTGTGGGTGGTCAAAACTCAAATGCAACTAAAGTATGGGAGCAGAATTCGTGCAAGAGTTTGTGTAAGACAAATCTATGTGTTGGATGGACTGAGAGGATTCTATAGAGGTCTCACTGCATCCTATGCAGGTAAATAGGAGGCTCTTGTCATAACAAGACTACATAATGAACACATTTATGTAAACACACACTTGGAATGAGAGTATTCTATATGAGTGCTGTGATTTTTAACATTTACAGGTGCTTGTGAGACTGCTATTCATTTTGTGATTTATGAACACCTCAAAAAACTTTTAAGAAGAAAGAGAGAAGAGAAAAACCTGTTAGACTGCATGGCAGCAGCTGGGTTGGCAAAGTTCACAGCCTCCAGCATCTGTTATCCACATGGTAAGAAGCACAAAGTTTTCACGATGTCATTGGGTAAAGGACAGGTTCAGGAGAGTCTGAAGTACTTATTGATAAGTGTGATATAAGAGCCTCTATGCCCTTTATTGAAATCTTAAGGGAATAATGGATTGAACCAGACAGTATACAAAAGTGCAGATGTTGGGGTTGGGGTCAGGGTGCACAGAGGAAGTAGTGCAACCATTTTATAGTGCTGCTTCAAAAGGACCTCTGTCTAGACAATAAAAATGTCTTTACTGTACTTGGTCAGGATACTTGATAGTGCATAGAAATCTCACTCTACTGGATGATTGATTATAGAAGCCATGTTTTTATTTTTCTCTATAGAGGTAGTGAGGACAAGATTACGACAGTCTGTGTCAAGGGACCAGCGGAAGTATCATTCCTTTTTCCAGACACTCCTTACAGTATGGAAAGAGGAAAGAGTGAGAGGTCTCTATGGTGGAATGACTGCTCATCTCTTCCGTGTTGTCCCTAACACGGCCATTGTATTTCTAACATATGAGACGGTGGTCACTGCCATCAGCAAACACAATGAAACTATATGCTGATCTGAATCCAGTGTGTGTGTGCTGTGCAGTCCAGTTTGTATGTGTATCCACCATCACTGCCGGCACCATCATCTGGTATATACATGCATGTATGTACATGTAAAGCAACACTTTGGCTTACCAATCTTATGTCACTAACTCATATCATTACTGTCATGGAGTCTCAATTTCATTTCACTAAAGAATATTACTCTCATTATGGAATTGTACAAATTCATCTGGTGGGGTGGGTCCTTATAGGAATCTCTCAAAATATCAGTAACTTAGTGTATGAAATTCAACTTTTGACTTCACTTAGATGGTAAGATATCATTTGACAAATGCATCATAACTTTCACTTAGTTAGAATAACATCTGTGGGTGCATTGTTTCCATGAGTAGTTACTGATCAGCCACAGAGCTCTCACTGGCATACCAGAGCTACTACACATACTGCCTTGTCTAGCTAGAACCTTTAATTGTCTCTCAGCATTAACAACAGAGGAGGAATCATTTCTATCCATACCAGGGAGACGTGACTAATATATTCACCATTACATACAGTTACTTGGCACTTCAACAGTACAATATTAGTACCGTAATCACTGTATTTAGAGCGCCACAAAAAAATAATTACAGCTGAGGTTGGCGCTTACATTGTGACCAAAAAAATACACTTCAATTGGGGGTGGCGCCTAAATTAGAGTGGCGCTTAAATAATTAGAGCTAAGATGGGACTGTTGCAACATGGCTGTATCTGGTGATGGCTACACCTACTTTCATGTTTGTATCCAGAGTGTTGTGAGGGGGGTTCATGTTTACAAGGCTGTGTGGACTTCAGGGGGGGTGAAAAAGTTTTTGATCAACTTCTGGGACATCTCTTTAACAGCAAAAAAAAAAAAAAAAAAAAAAAAAACCATCTGGGCTCTAATTAATTAAGCGCCAGGAAAAACTAATTGAGGAAGGAGGTGGCGCCATAGTATAGAGCTAGAAAAATAATTCCATGTCTGGGTGGCGCTTAAATTATGGCGGCGCTTTAATTACAGTGATTACGGTATACACGCTTCCATTCCAAGTTAGTTAGGTAGAACAATGCTGGCATGTTTGCATAGTTATTGTGTACTAGTAGTAACAGTCATATCATCAGGATAGCTATGTTATAGTAAGCGGGGGAAGACCACGCCTAAATCTCAACTGCTTTCGTCTGTCTCATAATAATGTGTACTAATAATATTATTGTCCACATGCATGAGGGAGGGGCTATTCACCTTTGACCCCCACGTGGACGACGGTGAACGATGGAGTCTAATCTGTTGCAAACGTTTTGGTCTTTATCTTCACTTGAGGAAGAGGAGAGAATAGAGGCTGCAAAATGCCTCTTTAAACTACTGAAGCAACACCAAGTAAGCATCCCCACCAGCAGATCAGACAGGTAGAAGACCATGATTCCATGATTGACCTCAGACTGCAAGTGAGAGCGATGGTCCATGTCATGAGTTAGAATATGCAGTGAAACGTTTGGTGAAAGGTTTGGCATCTAACAGAAAAGGAGCTAGACATGGCTTTTACATAATTCTCACTGAAGTAGGTATCTCAGGGAAAATTCTCCATTTTCCCTTTCTGCCGTTTGTAATGCTGCATGTCCATTTTTCAGATTTTGTCTCAGTTCCCTCAATTATCTGTTTCAAAGATCTTGCAGCTATATCGTACCCACCTTGAACCTGGTAAAGGGTACACGGCTGCAGAGGAACGTGGACTATGCTTTGGTAGAGTGTTTGCTCTATTGGCACTCATTCAGTCAGGTCTCCTTCACAAAACGGTGAACCCTAACCAAACTTTTCCATTCAATATCTCCTCCCACATAATTTATCATGTAGGAGGAGTTGGTGGGTGTGGCTTCACGACTTGTTGCTCTGAGGAAGAAGAAGGTGTACCTCCAGGAATTTTGTACATCTGTGCTCTGTCAGTTATTGGAGAGATGCTCTGCTGATGTGTGTAGAGATATCATGCCAGTACTTGAATTGGACGGAGGCTGGGATGATTCCACTCCGGAAACTTTACAGATTCTCCTCAGCTTAAGCAACCTCTGCTGCAAGGTCCAGTGCACACCTGCATCCCTTAAGGGGTTCGGTATTATCCAGCATGTGATACATTGTTTCTTCATTAGGAGGTGTGGTTCCAATCTTTTCTACAGACTCATTGGAATAATAAAGACATTTGTAACCATGTGAACTTTGACCTTATGACTCCTGCACTGATTGTGAGTTAATAGAGGTTTCAAAGATGATCATGTCATTGTTTGTTATTCCAGGAGTCTTCCTTATCCGCTCCTCGGCTGCATGGTCTGTGGGAACTAATACTCGATGCAGTGAGGAGCAGAGGTCACTTTGGGAAATTTTGGAAGACTGTAATAGATGGTGACTTTACAACTGATAATTTTTAAAAGCAGTGTAGTGGCCAACATTTGTCATACAGATGGTTTGCTCTGCTCCGGCCGTGTGAGGAAGTCTGTTGCCTTTCAGCTCTTGGAAAAACTCCTCCCTTCACTATCAGCTGATGAAGTGGGTGTGGTATTTAGTCCCAATCTGCTTCGGTGTTTGTTCAATAATTCTCACTCAGCAAACAACTATCTCTATTCCACTGCTAGACATCTGGTCAGTCGATACTAGTAACACTTACAGGTCAAGTACATACCACCCCGCATGGGTATGATCAACATGTGCATATAACTTTAGATAACTGAACTGACTTCATTTGTGGAGACTACCGACAACCAACAGCTGCTCGCTAGTTTACTGGTTCATCTCCAGAGGAAGTAAGGAAGCGAGACATGAAATGATGGCTGTTTATACTCAATAACACTTGTACTTCTCAGAGCTAATGGGAAATTTGACCAGCTGACAGGGTCAAAGGTGATGGAACTCTTAACCAGTAGGGTTGATGTGAATGGAGTCTGTCAGCTGTTGGAGTTGCTCCAGGCAATGCTTGCTGGCTGTTATCATACTGATGGCCACAGGTAGGTGACAACATGTCAGGTTTGTCTGTCTGTCTGTCTGTTTGTGCTCATATCAAGAGGAACAGGGTCCCCTTTTCTTGCTTTAGTTAAAACTCTGAACTATTATGTTGTATAACTGTAGAGATGAAGAGCATGAAGTCCAGTTGTGGGCATTAGACCAGGTACTCAGCATTGTCAGGAATCCACACCTCCCTCGAAGAGCACCCTGGCTCATTTCAGCAGCAACCCTCCTCTTGGGGCACACTTTCTTCTCTTTCAATGCTCATGGAAAGGAGAAAGTAAACTATGAGAGAAGAGACAGTAAATTACTGTGAAATAATGTGTTAATTCATATCCTCAGCTACCTCAGCCACTAAGCCCAATGACCTCCTCTCTAGAACCCTCTGTTAGAGAGTGCTGTCGACTCAGGTTCTTCAGTGTTCTCTCTGATCTTTCTAGCATGGTTCTCTTCCGGTCTCCACAAGGAGATGTGGCACCAGCAGATAATGGGGACGCAGGGCAATCCCGTAAAAGGCAGTCACATTTCCCTCCTGGTGTCATGGAGAGTGGAGAATATTTTGTCACTGTTGTGTTCCAAGTGGCCCAACAGTTGATGAATCTCAGTAGGAGTGGAGATGTGATACTGTTATGTCCCTTCCCTGATGAGGTATAGTCACAGACTTGGCCAACTGTTAGTTCACAGACTTGGCCACAGCTTCTCTGAGGTTCGTGCATGTACAAGTGGTTTTATTGTGTGTTCTGACAGGGTCCTTTAGCATGGGAGACTGCGTGTAGAACTGTGGA
Organism: Diacarnus erythraeanus; assembly: GCA_964016965.1. Classification (NCBI taxonomy): domain Eukaryota; kingdom Metazoa; phylum Porifera; class Demospongiae; order Poecilosclerida; family Podospongiidae; genus Diacarnus; species Diacarnus erythraeanus. The sequence goes on along the minus strand of OZ024685.1, from coordinate 5,521,003 downwards.
AGTGCTCTCAAACAAGGTTAAAACAGCATCGTGGGCACTTTTATGAAATAGAGATATTTTTCCATTAGACTGACCCTAAAAATGAAGACAAGGCTTTTCTGCTGTTGTTCTCAGTGGCAGGTCTCGAGATTCTCTCCCCTCTGGAGAGGGCTAGGCACAGCAGAATTATAATGGTATCTATGGGACAGTGGTATATTAGTGGTATCCATGGAAGGGTAGCGATGACATTGGGTGGGAGGGGTACTGTAGTATTCATGGGGAAGGTGGGAGTGTATGATAGAATTGGCTTGTGTAGGAGTTGGAGGTGTGTCATTGTGAAATGGAGCGAGAGAAGAGAAAGACCAAAAAGAAATGTGACCATAAGTGGATGGAGGTGCTGACAGACTTGCTGTTGGATCTCCTCTCTCGTCCCTCTCAGCTATGGAGGACTACCGTCCAACAGGTCAGTTAGAACATTCTCTGCCAATAGATTAGTTCATGCTCTCTGCTGATGTAATTTTGAAGAGGATGTGCATGGAGGAGGTATGGTGTGTTACTTTCACTTTAGGCAATTAGATGTTTACCCAAGGCATTTAGGTGCTTTACCTTCACCCCAGGCATGTACACCCCAGGCATGTACACCTCCCCCCCCAAGGCATTTAGGTGCTTTACCTTCACCCCAGGCATGTACACCTCCCCCCCCCAAGGCATTTAGGTGCTTTACCTTCACCCCAGGCATGTACACCTCCCCCCCCCCCCCCCCCCAAGGCATTTAGGTGTTTTATCTTCCCCCCAGGCATTTAGGCTGATGAGTGGATTTGTTACATCTGAGTCTTTACAACTCATCCTAAATCTTCTCAAACCCAAGCAGTCAGTAGAAGATGTAATGGAGGGAGGGGAAAAGGAAGAAGATGAGGAGGATTCAGAGGATAAAGAATCTGCTGCATCATCATCAGGTGGGGAGGATGAAATGGAAGAAGTGGACTCGGCTTTTGCAGAGCAAGTGCACAGAGCATTGGGAGCAGCTGCTGCAGTTGGTAGTGACGGAGAGGTAAAAGTAAACTGTACCTGTATACATGTCCTACCCACCACCATAATGTCCTACATCACTCCCCACCACCATAATGTCCTACATTACTCCCCACCACCATAATGTCCTACACCACTACCCACCACCATAATGTCCTACATCACTCCCCACCACCATAATGTCCTACACCACTACCCACCACCATAATGTCCTACACCACTACACACCACCATAATGTCCTACATCACTCCCCACAACCATAATGTCCTACATCACTCCCCCGCCACATTACGTGCGTCCTATAGAGTGAAGAGTCTCTGGATGATGATGCCATGATGGAAGTTGACAAAGCCCTAGGAGAAGTGTTCAGGACAAGGTTTGCCTTGAAACACCAGAAGAAACAACAGAGAGGTGTGCAGTCATTCTGTAAATTTATAGTGAAGTCCATGAATCTTCTATACTTAATCTTCAGATGATGAGGAATCTCTTCTACACTTTAAACTTCGAGTACTTGACCTTATAGATATATTTCTTCGCAGAGAATCAACCAATCCACTCATCTTTGTTAGTGATTCTGTGTGACCCTACTTAACCTCTCTATTTAACACTACTCTCTCTACATTTATACTTTTAATCCTACTCTCTCTCTCTCCCTCTCTCTCTCTTTCTCCTCTCTCCAGAACTTTATCCTGCCACTCTATGAGGTGGTGCGTGCCTCACATGGCAAAAAAACACATGTCCCTTTAACAGAGAAGGCAGCAGGGATATTCCTGAACAGAATCTGCCACTCTAAAGAGGTAAATGTTGTGAATGTTATCATTATAGAGTACGTAGTTTATCTTATTCCAGTATCCCAAGACCGGGCTAGACACTTCAGCCATTCATGACCTGTTACATCAGCTGCTACAGTACCTTTATAAAGGTAAGCAGTAACTACATAATTATTATCATGATGTAATATACCAATACTCACAGGCTCCTCCCCCGTAACTTCCCCACTGCTGACATCTGGATGTATGTTCCTCATCAGAGTACTGCGGGGAGTTACTGCTCAACCTGCTACATCTCCTCTCACCACACGAGCCGGGAGGAAGAGGAAAAAGAAAGAAATAGAAAATGAGGTCTCAGGAGCAATAGGTGATAATGGGCAGCTCAATGTTGCCATGGTTACTGAATGGTTTTCAGATGCTCTACAGCATTTCATGACAGTAAAGTAAGTTGTATTTTACTACTTAACCATTTCCAAATTTGTTGTGGTTGTACATACTGCGTACAAGGTATTGAGTGAGTGAGTGAGTGAGTGTAGATTGGCTGATATAGTTGCAATGCTGTATAACTTTTCTGCTGTTCTTAGGAATTCCAGTGTTCCACTGCATTTCTTCACCACTTATGTTCAGAGATATCCTGTATGTTCTCCGTGTGTTCTCCGTGTGTTCTATTGTCCTGTGCATGGTAATTATTCACTAGGGATTAGCTGCACTGCTACTTCCAAGAATTGTCCAGAATCTACCGGCTGCTGCTAATCACTTCAAAAAGGTAGAGAGTTATCCTTCTCTCTGTTGTCATGCCATGATTGGGTAGTGTTATGGTCACCTTTATCCCTGTTTGGTGGTGATTGGGGTGTGTTGTAGTCACCCTTATCCCTGTTTGGTGATGGTGTTGTAGTTACCCTTATCCCTGTTTGGTGATTATTGGGGTGTGGTGTGGTAGTCACCCTTATCCCTGTTTGGTGGTGATTTGGGTGTGGTGTTATAGACTCAGGTCCTTCAAATAGTGGCAGTGCTGGTGAGCAGAGGAGAGAATGAAGAATTGCTAGGGGAACTAACACCAGAAGATGCTGAATCTCTCCACAACATTCTCACTAGAACTGGAAGGAAGAGAGGACCAAAGAGAAAGAAATTTAAGAATTCTATTAGTCATGAAAATAAAGTGTAATCTGGGATCATATTAATACACAACACAGTCCCTTGTGTGTTACATGATAAAATACAGATTTCTGAGATCACAGCACATTTGATGGGGAGTTCATTTTGGTGAAGGTCTTATTTTCTGGCACTCTCTACTTGCGAGCTTGCAAGAGCCAATACTTTTTCTCCAGTAGTACCAGTACCCGACACCTTCTCAAATGCATTCAGAGCAGCACTTGAGTTGGAAGTAAGGAAGTCCAGTTCCACAGGGGTCAACTGGGAGTTCAAAGGTTACATTAGAAGGTTATTGAGGAAAAGTTGATGCAAAAAATACCTTCTCTCCTAATTTCCTGAGGGCTGCTAACATTTCAACTGCTTGTTGTGTGTAGATATCATCTGATAACTTCCCTACCTTTACATCTCTCTGCATCTGTAAAAAGATGCACACTTGAATCTTTAACTTATTAAATATCTGACTTCTTACCTCTGCTAACCTCTGTCTTAATTGGCCTGGCTGCTTCTTGGCAAATAGTCGTATGACTTCAGGGGTCTTGAATGCCTCACTGATGGCTGCCTGGATAGCCAGTTGCATTCGGTTCATGTCGTTAATTAAAGTCATGTCTCCTCCTTTCATCTTAGTAAGGGAATCATTGAATTCCTTCAACTGTTCCAATGTCTCTCCCTTGGTTTCTTCATACTCATCAGCATCCAAGTCATCCCTGTAATGGAGATTATATTAAACTGTAATTCTTGTTCTTTGGCACTCCATTTTCACCCTAGCAAGGCTCCCAAATCTTTGCTATCTATGGCCTGGCGTACTTGCACTCTTCCAGGTCAGCGAGTTGAGCTACCAGCCGGTCCAGCTGTTCCTCCAAGTTCTGCTTCAGCTTTTCTGTCTCTGAACGTCCTCTAGAGCTCATGCTTACAGCTGCCAAATATCGGGTCAAAGGACGCAACCAAAGGTCTGCTTGGCTGGCAACTTTGTATGTAAGTTGTGGTATTAAATAGTCACATTTAGGTCATGTTATGTAATGTTCACAGCGAGGCGGTTGAGCAGGTGTAACCCTCGACTTGGCATTCATCTCGGATCTATTCGTCCCTTTCAGAGAAAGGGAAGCTATTTGATGGATAATGAAAGTATTTTGGGAAAGATTTGTGACAACAAGGAAGAGAATGTTAGGACTAAAGAAGTGAGTCATGACTGTTTCAGGTCCCTGGTTAGGCCCCACCTTCAGAAAATATTACTTCATTGTTTTTCCTGACTCTCTTCCAGACAGTGGCCTTAAAATCATTCTGGTTGGAGAGACCAGTAGTCATTTACTTCATGCGTCGGTTTGGATGACAGTTGTGTCGATTGGGGGCAGTTCAGTTGAGTGCCCTTCGAATGACAATGGATGCCAATCAGGTCAACCTGGTGGCAGTGGGACTTGAGCAGTTTGGAGCAGAGGCGTTTGTGGAGGGAAATTTTTTTGATGGGGGTAAGAGTGCTAAAAAATAGTGTTATACCTAAACCTAACCTTACTGTTCTGAATGCATGCTAATAGTAACTATTATTGTAAGACCATGCACACTCCCACAATGTCATGTACATGATAAAACATGCAGCTTTACCACAATAAATAGCTTTTCTGTCCCCTTGCTTAAGTAATTGTTACGATCCCATGTAATGTGAGGCCATTACTGCCAAGTCTGAGTAATGGTGATTGTGTTGTTTACTTGTAGAAGTGTATGTGGATGAAGGGAAAAAATCTTACAGAGATCTCGGCTATAGAAGATTCAATTGGATCAATATTTGGTCAGCACTGCTATCTCAGATTTCTCGAGCATCACTATCCAAGGCAAAAAGGCAGAACATATCAGGTAATTTATCTGGTGACGGGTTACAGAATGGCGGCCTACTGATAGTAAATAAGGGAGGAACGAAAGTGCTCTTGAATCACCGTGAAGAAGTTCCTGGCGATCATGTCGCAAACGATGAAATCCTTAGAATATTGGGAATCACTGAAGTCAAACCACCCAAGTAAGCTGTGTACATCACATCCTAAAAGTCTAACAGCAGTGTTACATGTGATTATCCATTCTTGATGTATTATAGTGCTGATGTACTTGATCACCAAAGGAAGTTGGAGGAAGCTCCTAATTGTGAAGAAGAATGTAGTATACCCTCCACCCAGCCTGCCACTCTCCATAAAGAATAAGTGACTATTATTCTACACATTAAAATAATTAGCAGCAGAAAAATATATTCATGATGTCACAATGTTAAATTCCTTTGGATGGCATTGAGACAGAAGATCTTGTATATTTTTGTGCAAAACTATTTTTAAAACATGAAATTGAATACATTGTCATAGTGATAATAGAATAACACCTCCACTTTAAATTGCTCAACAAGTGAAAAAAAATTGAAATACTATTTATAATAATATTGAACTTAGAAAAGGAAAATTAGATATACGTACATACACAGGACAAATGTCTCATTTCTACCTATCCATTCTGGAGTTGGCACATCATTTATTACCTAGGGGCTTTATAGCAATGGCCTTCTCTTGTCCACAAGCACTAAGCACAGTCACAATAAAAGTCCCCTCTTCCTTTTCAAACTTTGACTTAATCTCCTCCCCCAATTCACTGTCTGGAAGTTTGATGTCCTCTTTTTGTCCTCCTTCATCATCCATTAAACTAAGGAAGTTATCTTCGATGTCTAGCAACTAAAATAAAACAACTCAATGTTTTGTAATTACAGGGGATCACGGGACAGGGTGTAATTGGTCACCTTCACTGGGCAGGACTGTGATTAAGGATTAGTCATACATAGCTTTACCATCACTCAGTACTGTAATGTGGTAAAGACACCCACTCCACACAGATATGTAATGACTCCAATTTGGGTAAGGTGAATACTTAATTAGGGTAGTGCAGTAATGAGGGCAGTAGAATGTGTAACTACATGGATCCAATATTTACCTGATAATCTTTCCTATTTACATTTGGAACATTCATGTTATGGGTAGATGGACATATATCTTCATATTTTTTCTGAGTGAAGATGTCAAGTCCCACAAGATGAACTTTGGCATGACCGTGTTTCCCAGTCTTTGAAGTAGACATTTCAACAATCTTGCACGGATATCCCTTGATCATGACATAGCCATTCTTTCGAAGGGCAGAACACTGCATAGGATAGGTGTTGGAGGCTCCAGAATCTCCCGAAGCATGATCATCAGCCATAGCCCCTCACTTCTATATAGATAATTATAAGCCACTCTAATTATGAGAATCACTTCTCACTTTTACAGAATACTCTTTGACTCCATATCAGATTAGCATAAATAGCTTTAATTATGACAGGCCATCAATATTTTTATGAATATTGATCTGTAAAACTGAATAATTTTCAACTCCCTGCTAATTAATTACCATAAGGGCCAGTCTTATTCACTATAATATTGTCACATGGTCAGCAAAGCATTTACCATAGAAGGACCCTCTACTGACAACTTCATCTTCTTCCTTGTTGCATTAACTAACCTTTGGTCCGACTACTCTTCAATATAGAACTAACGGCTAGCTTGCACTGATGACAGCTAGGGTCTATTCAGAAGACAACAAGTTTGACCCGGCGTGCCGTGCTCCTTGTGGTGCAATGAAATCTGTACTGCACTGTACCCATCAATGCATGTACGTTACACTGAGCAAGCGCAGAAAGTGTTCACGTGAGATATAGGCGTGTAACAAAAGTAATTAATTAGCTATTGTACTCGAGTGCAGCTAGCTATAGCATCGACCTTGGGCATGGGCATGCGCCACAGGGGCGAGTGCCTAGCTGTTAGCCTAGCACGTGTATAAATTTAGAAATTGCATTGAATCTGTGCGGTTGTCCCGGTGGCGCAATGGATTAGCGCATTGGACTTCTAATTCAAAGGTTGTGGGTTCGAGTCCCACCCGGGATGCTTTTTAGTTTTTTTTTTTTTTTTTTTTTTTTTTTTTTGCCCTTTCCTTTGGTGTTGTGCATTATCTAGGAGATTTCTCATAAAGCTCAAGAAAAGGATATGATGATTTCGCGGACACTCATCTCCACGTTGAGTAGAACAAAGATATCAACTTCCATAAACCTCCTCCTCACTATTGATACAAACAGAAACTTAATACAACACTATGAAGATTCCGGGAGCTGCTTTTTTCCATCTATAAGGTGTGAAGCTGACCGTTCGAGGTGGAGCAGTCTTACCTCCTCCATTCCTATAACACATTCACCACACTACTTTACAGTGGACAAAACCCATCAAATAAAACTGTGCTATGAACATCTTGTCCCTAGGAATTATGGTGCATTCCTGTGGCCCTCACAAACACCTTGCAAAGAGACCACTGAGGTGGAGCCAACAGAAATGAAGGGGTGTAGTAGTGTCCTCAAGAAGAGACGAAAGAAGATTAACAAACACCAGTATCGTAAATGGAGAAAGAAGACAAGGTTTATGAGGAGAGCAATAGCAGCACTTAAGAAAAAGAAGCAATGATAACTTTATCTTGGTGGTGCTGAGAAATAGTGGTTATAATATTTCATACATCAAAAATATAATTATACATAAAAAGTACTATGAATTATTATAAAAGAATGGTATCATCAGGTAGAGATGTACCTAATGTACCTACAGCTCAAGAGAAAATGATAAAAGTCGAGTGTGTATGCATAAACTTTACATAGCACACACAGGTCAGAAGTGGTGGTGGTGAGAATTGAGAAAGAGAAGATCAAAACACAACCCTATACCTATTGTTGGGAGCTAGTTGGAGCTAATTTCACTGCCTTTGGGATTAAGAAACTCATCTGCTTCCATATCCTCTGCAGTTGGGGCTATTATTCGAATATCTCTTGCTTCTTGAGCCTCGAACAACAGTTCGTCATAAATGGGACTGTTCCTTAGTCGAAGATCATTAAGTGCTTTGCAATAGGTAACCACAACTGTAACCAAGTTCTTTGAGAGGGGCCTCTCTGAACCCCACGGCTGTCCGAGACTAAATAAAATATAAGGCTTAGGAGGATAGCCACGCCCCTCCATTGTGTATTTCAAAGAAGGCACAAAGTGATGTGGGTAGTTGAAGACTTTGGTTCGTTCTTCTTTCTGTAGGACATTGGAGTGTTTGACGGGGGAGGAGCCATAATAGACCACTGATCGACAAAGTGCAGTAGCATACAAACATTCATCCTTGACCTCAAATATTAACCCTCGCTTAAAATTGCTGAAGATTTGTTTTGCGAGTGTTGCTGGGTGACGAGGGGAGAGTGGAATCTGGTGAGCCTCAAGTGGACCAAACAGTTTCTCTTCCACTTGGGGTTCTAAGATATTGCGACAGTGCAGGGGGCCATAATAAAGTCTGGCACCTTTAGAACAATCCAATGTCTCCATGTGGATAGTTATGGACCCATAGAGGACACGGACAATAATGGCATTGGGATCTTCCAGAGGGAGGGGAGGGGAGGGGAGGGGAGGGGAGGAGAAGGGGGAGGGGAGGGAGAAAGAGGAGGGAGAGAAGGGAGGGGAGTGGGGGAAGAAGAGGGAGGAGATGGAGTCATAACAACATTCTCATAGTTGATATTTCAACTCACTGGAAAAAAATTCTGTAGGTGGACAATAAACAGGACCAGTACGGAGTGATGGGTGCATAGTAATGGAGGGGGTATGGCCTGGATAGAAGAAAGAGAAATTGAAAGTGTTTAAGTGTATACAGAAGAATACAAATTGTTAGTAGTTAAAGTTTAAAGTTATCATTTACTAATATCCTTCACAACACAATAACAACTTCACTTTCACTCTTATATCATAACTATGACACACACACCACGTCAGACAGATTAGAAGGGTCTCGCTACAACATCTTTATCCCTACAGACTTGCAAGTGACTAATGCTCTGAGTGGAGAGTGCAGACACTTACTTGGAGCAAATGGTGAGTGAAGAGGGTGTGTCATGCTGGTGTGCTGAGGAGGAGATATGACCTTTGGACTGAATTGTGCAATAGCCACAGGAGAAAGCTGAAACAACCGACAACAAAAATGATCACATGCTCAAACATATAAATCACATAACTCACAGGAGTATGTGGAGTATTCGGTTGGCTAGAGCAGCCACCTTCAAGTTGGCTATTATTACCCACAGCAGAAGCTGGATTCTCTGTTGTGGTGGTGAGGTCAAAGTGCTTAGTGACCACAGGTGAGACATTAGCAGGCATGATGGTCTTCAGTTTCTGAATGAACCCAATCTGTGAGTTTTGAGGGGTAGTAGGAGAACCTACAATTCTAATGGGGGTCCCCACAGGAGTGGCAAGGGGTGTGGCCAGAGGTGTGAGTGGTGTTCCAGCAGGAAGAATTGGAACTACTTGTATTGGAGCCCCTACAGACATCAATAGTAAGAGACTCACACACAAACATACACACTGACAAACACACAAACACATGTACACACAGACCTACTCACCACCGGAAGTAGGAGTGATGATGGTTGCAGTTGCGGGGAAGGTAGTCACAGTTGAGGTGCCAATTTCAATTCTGGGTCTCATCTCTCTCTCTGAAGAAGGGGACTGGAAATCTCCCCCAATGTCAGGGGAATAAAACCCTCCTGGGCGACGCCTCTTTCTACGACGTGCCGAGGAAGTGGTGGGTAGCATCTGGTAAACTCGACAGTCCTGTTCCTCGAGATCTCTTCTTTCAATAATATCTTTGAGGCCGTTGAGAGCACATCGGAAATTAATCTTCCACGTAGTGACATCTGACCCATCACCATATTTTCCTGCAAAAGTATAATCAAGTTAGAAGAAAAATGCACGAAAACCCTCAAAAGCAGTAAAATGTATGCAACATGTAGCAACATGTATCAACATGTAGTAACATGTAGCAACATGTGCTGCAAACTATGCAGCCAAAATGCATTGTAAAAAGTAAACTGCTCATTTCAAAAGGGTATGGTATTATATGATTAATGTACCTGAATGAATGGCCCACTCCCGGAAGAGAGCTGCGTCTCTCTCCTGGTTATAGTCCCGTTTCTTAGCATGTATCCATGGAACTCTAAATACCATCTGATCCTGGTCCAACCACTTCAGTCCTGGGAAACGCCCACTATCTATCATCCGAACCAACCAATCACGCATCCTTTCTGGACGATCTGAGTCCACTGGCTCAACCAGAGGGCGTGGCATTGATGGTGAGGGGTCTAATGGGGTACTAGGTGAGGGATGGGCAGAGAAGTGGAGAGAGGTGGGCGTGGTAGGAGGAGCCAAGTTAATAATGGCTGGAGGAATTATAACAAATTCCATGATAAAGAGGAAAAGAAGGAAGTGAAATCAGAAATACCAGCTGAAGACCCATACATCACAGTACTGGTGGATAAAATATGGCCTCTATTCTCAGGTACCACAATAGAATGTAGAGATACACATACTGAAACTGGTCCAGATTGATTGGAGATAACAAACACTTTCACTATGGTGTGACCCATAAACCAACAACTATACTCCCCATGCACATGTTAGTTACTCCATGCCATGTGCATGGTCTGGACTCAACAGTTTTGCAGTCATAATCTTGCAAAACACATCCCCTGCATGTCACATCTTACAGCATACAGTAGCTGAGCTACACACAGTTCATATTGCAGATGAACACTTGCATTAGCAAAGTCTCCAAAAAAAATCACAACAAGCTCCCCTCTACCCTGCATTGCAACATCCCTCCACCCTGCATTATAAGGTGAACTCTCTACTCACTGGGCCGATAGTGTGGGTGTGATAAACCAGGGTCAGAGTTCATGGGTGCCTTCTGTACCTCAGCAGAGCCCTGCATTAAGACAGACATAGCATTAAATTATTAACAGCAGACACAGTTCATAGCAAAGCACACAGTCATACACAAACCTGCATCAGTTTATTAGCTTCTTGCAGCTTTGAGGAAGGTTGCTTGTAGCTACTAGAATATTGGCTCACAACCATAGTTTCTAGCTAACTCATACACTCCTCTAAGTTCTAAGCACACACAAACTGCAAGTGTAACTGAGTAACAAAGCCTACTGACACATCTGCCTTATATAAAGATTGAAAGCAGGAAAAAGGATGTGATATTTTAAGACTTCCTAATTGCATCACACCCAAGCATAAGTTTCCAGACCTTACAACATCTCAGACATATGCTAGGGAGGAAGTTTATGAGCAGGATAGTTGTCAACACACACACAGCTGCAAGCAAGCAATATTGAAAGTAAAAGGAGAGGAGCTCTAGATAGTTGTTGGTATGTTTTGGAAGACAAACTGAAAGTTTTTAAAGAAGATTAGCAATTTTACATGTTATGTCATTCACTCACCTAACACAAAAACATCTCAGAGCAAACAGAATTTAGTAAGTTAACAAGTTATAATCTGTTACTTCGTGATCTCTCTTTACATAAAGGTGGAATCAAAGAGTTGCTCCTAATACAGATATCCCATAGTAGATGTAATGCTATCACAGAGCTATAGTCAAGCCCACTGACATCAAAACTTCCTCACTTTCAATTCAAGCTATCCAATTTCCCTTTCAACTCTGTGTAGTCTCCCCTCTCCCACCTCCCATGTGGTAGGCAAGGTTACCAACAACTAGAAATTCTAGCCCAACTGTGATTTCATGTTCACACATGGACAGAGCTTGAGAACATAAGGTGGCAGCAGGCAATATGAGAGAGTGGAGAAGATGTATAATATCAACTGTAGGATTCTCTATAATATTACAGAGTAATCCCATGTGACCAAAATAAATAACTTTGTATGTGTATAAGGATACTGGGATTCCTCACATTTCAGAGGAGAATTTCAACTTTGGTTATATGTACTAACAAAATATAACATAATATACTTACAGTGTGCTGCTGCTGGTGACAGTGATGAGTGTTGACCCCTCCATTGTTCTGTTGCAAGGTACCTTCTAACCAGCAGCCGTGTGTGTGTGTGTGTGTGCGTGTGTGTGTGTGTGTGTGTGTGTGTGTGTGCATGTGTGTGTGTGTTTATTAAGATTCACTTTCAATGAAATGATGATACAATTCTACTAAAATCACTCATACACACCGTGTCATTATAATAATAATGATAGAGGTGACTGTATATTATAGAGATCACAGTATATTATAGATTAAGGTCACTGTATATTATAGAGGTCACTGTATATAATAGAGATCATAGATTTATAGAGGTCACTGTATATAATAGAGATATAGATTAAGGTCACTGTATATTATAGAGGTCACAGTATAGTATAGATTGAGGTCACTGTATATTATAGAGGTCACAGTATAGTATAGATTAAGGTCACTGTATATTATAGAGGTCACTGTATATAATAGAGATCATAGATTTATAGAGGTCACTGTATATAATAGAGATATAGATTAAGGTCACTGTATATTATAGAGGTCACAGTATAGTATAGATTGAGGTCACTGTATATTATAGAGGTCACAGTATAATTATTATTGTATATTATAGAGGTCATTGTATAGTATAGAGGTCACCATGGAGTGTGGTGTGCAATGTACTGCATGATAGATTACCTGGTATAGCCTGATCAATCTTTATAAGTGGAGGAAGAGAGGGTGGAGTCGGCTGTTGCTGCTAGGGTGTGTGCGTATAATATACATATATTATTGTCTGTAATTGTTAGTATATTATTGGGGATGTGGACATACTGAGTCCCACACTAGAGAGTCCATGCAGAAAAAAAAAATACATTGCATATGTATGCTTCACATGTACTTCTAGCCTTGCATTCTGAATGGGAGTGTCTCAAAGTTATACAGACAGGTCCAGGGTTATACAGACATGTTGATGGCAGGTCCAGGGTTATACAGACACATTGATGGTTGGTTCAAAGGTTATACAGAGACACATTGAGTGACTACTAAATAGCTATCAGCAATTTGTTCAACATCTTTCCATGATCTCACAGCACAAATACGACACTGACATACAGACCAGCTCTCCTTCCTTCAAGTTAGCCCCCACCCAGACATCCACCACTTCACATCTATCCTTAACCCCCACCCAGATATCCACCCACTTCACAACCCCCACCCAGACATCCACCCACTTCACATCTATCCGAGCATTTCCAATGCCCTTGTCCACCCACTAACATCTCCTGTCTGCACCAATCTCAGCAGGCAGTGTTTATCAAAACCAGTGTTAGAACATGCATTTAACAGGGGTCAGGCAAGCCCCAAGTAAGGTTCAGCTTCTTTTCTGTCGTTTCTGTAAGTATTAAGTAGAAGAAACACCATAATATATTACTCTTAATGGTGAAACTCTGTAGTCTACAGCTAATATTTGATAGACTCAACAAATTAAGTGTATGCAAAATGATACTATTAAGGGCATGAACCAACATATGTAAGGAAGGCATGAACTGGAAAAACATAACTATATATTAAATCTGGATTCCAGTCACTCAAAAACACATATTTCTGTTTGCACTCTCTTAAGGACACTAAAATTACATGATCACTTTCTAGCAGCTCAGCAGGCTATTGTTGAAGGAGTACAAGTGCTGTCAATAATGCATGAAAATGATAGCCATTACAATAACTCACATCACTATCAGTCTAAAAGGCCAACTAATATTCTGTGTGGTGGTGAACAGAGCACCAGAAGTACAGCCAGACCAGGTAAGGGAAAGATGCATTAGCTTCCTTCAGTTACTCCAGATTGACACATGTTGTCTTTGATATGGTTAATGGAATGGCACTGTTTGGGGCAAACACTGCATGTTCTTAAGGCAGTGTCACAGGTGTAGAGGTTTCAATACAAAGCGGACACTATTATAGCAGAGACCCACAGTAGATTCTGATCTATAGAAGTGAGCAGAGGCCCAGAGTGATGGTAGAGAAATGGATATGATGTAGCATCCAGATAGTAAGATATGGTGAAAGCCAGAACTGTTTCTGTTTTTGTGAGCACTTAGTTAAAAGTGAAAATCCATTAAGATATTTTGAAAGTGAGTGCCATTGAGACAATTACAGCTGCACTATTAGCTCTGTAGTAGATACAAGGAACATTAACTTAACACAGCTTGTTTACCACTCCAGTCAGATCCAAAACCCACACACATCAACACATAACTACCTCCTCCCATGGTCTGGAAAACAGAGAGCACATCTTTCTGTTGTTGTTTCAACTTACTAAACTACTTCTACCTTTTGAGAGTCAAAACAAATCTAGCCTCGAAAAAGCTGATGTTTATGATAATTTTCACTATAGAAGTTTTACTGGTAATACAAATGCATGGAAGTAGCTATACTTATCATACCCCTAATGTGTTATCACCCCCAATGTGTTATCACCCCTAATGTGTTATCACCCCTAATGTGTTATCACCCCCAATGTGTTTGTGAGTAAAAGTGAAATGAAGTGTATAAAATGGAGAAATCAGGTGTGTAAGGCCCATCCAAGTGAAAGTGAACCCACACACACTCGACAAGAGGGAAAATGGATAATATTATATATCAGAGCAGTTAAACTGAGCTGTAGGTTCTACATAGGGAATAGATAACTAATTATTCTGGAGTTCATCAGTCCAATTCTGTGATGACATTCCTATAATTCCAGGTTATTTACTCAGCAGATAAATATCTACATTTCCTCCATAGATTTCCTCAAGATGACAGTCAGAATTAACATGCCCAGATCAAAAGATACTGCCTTAGTGGTCATCAAGTGCCTTACCTGGCATCTGTTAGGACAACATTAGTTTCATCAACTGAACCATCCTGATTAAAACAGGATACACACTGGGCTTATATCTCTAGGGCATGTAGCCCCTCCCTCCCTTGACCTATCTCACCTACACCATGCAATTCTCTAACCACAGACACTCCCTCCCATGTGCTACAGCCATATTAGGGCACAGACTGGGTGTAATCAAGCTATGAATAACCTTAGAACAATAATAAACACACTGAAACTGGGTGGGAAACAAGGAGGCGTGGCTCTATGAATATTGGTAGCAGATGCGTGCAGGTCCTAGTGAGGGAACTCCCACTACTGAGAAGTCTATTGTGAACTAAAAAACAACATTGCTCCCAATAAGGTCATTACTCTTGGTTTCCCAACAAGGTCATTACTCCTGGTCTCCCAATAAGGTCATTACTATTGGTCTCCCAATCAATAATGATATTAACTATTCCATTATAATCATTATCACCAAACATCCTTGAACACCAAACATCCTTGAACACTAGCCATCTCCTAGATATCACGAATGAGGCTCTGAAACTATGAAGTAGGCCAGCCATGAATAAGGTATTGTAAAGTCGTTAATTAGCAATTAGAGAGGACCACAAGGGGAAAGATTATTCACCCTACACAGAAGTCTTTTAACCTCAGCTTTAGAACAAAACATTGAATTCTATTAACACACTTGATTATCCTAAACATGCACTCCCTCCATGTCCTAAGGATGTAGTATTATGGAGCTACCATCAAAAGATCTAATCTTACAGTCTGACATACTTGTGGAATCAAGTACATCTGCTGCTAATTACACAGCATATATTACTTTCACGCATGTAGAAAATGAAAGCGAGAGAGACCAGGTAGTGTTAGAGAGAAGCCAGGTAAGTGTTAATTATAAACAGCTATAAATAGAAATAAGAACTGGATCTTGCATGCTACAATTCTAACTGTGGATCATTACTAGAGCTTCTACATACAAAACTTTTCAAGATTCACTCTTGCGAGTGTGTTATCATTTAGGACTAGAGAGATAGCACTTGTATACCGATTACAGCAGGGAACAGGGAATGGCATAGAGGATAACAGAAAGGTGGAAGGAACGAATTGATATGTGGGAAGAGAGAGAAGAATAAAGGAGGAGGGGGAGGGAAAGGAGGAGGGGGAGGGAAAGGAGGAGGGGGAGGGAATAAAGGAGGAGAGGGGGAAAGGAGGAGAGGGGGAAAGGAGGAGGGAGAGGGAATAAAGGAGGAGGGGGAGGGAATAAAGGAGGAGGAGGGAGAGAAGGGGGGATAAAGGAGGAGGGAGAGAAAAAGGAAAGGGAGGAATTAAGTGATTGATAAGCAAAAGGGAGGATCGAGGGGGAGGGGAGGAGGAAGGAATGGTGAAAATGCAGGACAATGTAAACTGAAACTGTCATGAGAATAAACTTAATTCAATTCATATTCTGACTCTTCCAAACTCAGTTAAATTCTTTACCAATCCCAAATAGGTCATCTCTAAAGATACACACTCTCTACATAGACTACACACAGCCTAAACACTCCTCACTCATTCAGCTATAATACCCTTATCTTCTGTTACCATGGCAGCTAGATGGAAAACAAAACATTATTGGATCACAAGAAAGGTAGTTTATTTCTCTCCTACTTATCAAAGAAGTCCCGAAGATATAACAATTAACAACCTCACTGAAACATATCGTAGTTCACCACCACCACAGTCATGCATATCATCAGTCCATTACCAGTCTATGCACTACAATACTGCCTACCTATCAGCTGGTCATACACTAAAATATTGAGCTGGCTAACTATCTTCTGCACTACATGATAGTAGAATATTAAACTCACAGCAAAACTGAGACCACTGATCCTGCTCTGTTCATCCATTCCAAGAATCTGTGCTACTGACATTATCTATTCAGTAAAGAACAGCTTTCCCTGTGTCTGTCCTCTCCTCTTTACTAAGGCTCAATATCTTAGCTTTGCAACTGGCAGAGGAGAGGCTGGGACTCAGAATTAATGAATAGAACAGCCCATTTCTGATACCAAAAAGCTAATTCTCCATCAGTAGGATGGCATAATAATAATATTATTATTACTAGTAATTATGAAATGAGCTGAGCAAACCAGGATAAACTGACAGACTGCATGCACTGCTTTTAACAGCTAGTGATCTGTCTGCAGACCAGCTAGTTAAGTGCACTAAATATATCAGCTACTTGGCGACATCCATATAGTTTCCGGGCTGGGCAGGAAAGCATATGCAGCCATGCGGCACAACTCGAAACCGAAAAGGTTCAAGGAACCACACACAACCATCGAACAGACCAGTGGCTACCAAGAGGACAGGTGGGTGGTTACAGTAACTGGTAGGTAGCCTAGTTAGCTACGACTTACTGCCTACATACCTTCGTGTCCAAGTCCACCATCACATACTGGAAAGTTGTAGTTCCATTTTCCATTGTCTTTTGTAGCTAGCTAGCTAGACCTCTGCTATAGACGGCTGGAATGGATGTAGAAGTTTGATACATAGACACATACTGGATAGAGTTATGTAGACAGCTGGCCGTCTTGAGCTGAGCTGAGCTGAGCTAAGCTCGAAATAACAATAGCTGGAGGGCGTTGCAGCATGAATGCCACACTCCAGATGAAATTGAAAACAGCTCCTTATTAGAGGGTGCATTCTAAATTTACTCATTTCTACTACACCCTTATGCCACCATGTAAATAAGAATTTCTGTATGAATCAGAACATCAATGAGATAGAGAAAAATAAAAATAAAAACTACAGTGTGATTGACTTTGCTAGAAGGGATGTTAGTGCTAATTCAACACTGCCTTCACACCTCCCAAGTTCCTGTATAGCCTCTTCTCGGGAAAATCCTGCCTCAACAATTCTCTGAATTGATGACTCAGGGAAAGAGGTACCCATTGAGAGAGGGTGTGGTTGTGGGTGGTGGTCACTAGATGCTGAAATACAAAACATGAAGAATTCAAGAGATTTGTATGTGGAAATGATCATCGTGGACAAAAGTCATTAAGAGCTGCACATGTGAGATTATAACAGAAATCCCTCATTCAACTCCTTGGTACTCTCTCGTCCACATCAAGGGTGTGGACTTACCATTCAAGTTTGCTTGACCGGCCAATGGGGTGTCATCAATGGGAGGAATTTGTTGTGATGAGGAGATGGCCTTGGCCAACTCTGCATCCTCTTCCTTCATCATTTCATGCTAATCAAACACAAAATAAACAAAAATATCCACAAAACAATGACTGTATCTCACTGCTTGTTTCAATCTCATTTCTTCCTTCTCTTTCAGTTCAGCTTCAGTGAGAAAGGGTGTCTCATTTCCAGTAGTTCCAATGCAGAGAACATTATTCTTCAAGTCAATGCAACACTGCAGGATGAGATCAAAGTTTATACACCACAGTGGTTAAAGTGGGTGTGGTCTAACCGATAGATCAGCAGCTATTAATTAGTGAACTTTACACCCAACAAATGTTACAATACTAGCCTACCTGGTGTCTACGTAACATATCTAGTCCCAATAACATATCTTCTGCCGCATTCTCTAAAACTTGAAAGGAAGATGTCAAAAAGTCCTTTCCTATTTGTATAGTGCCCAGATGGACCTTGCCAATTATTTTCTGTCTCCCCAAACCATATGCAAAACCAGAAAACCTCCTGTCCACTAATCTCATGATTCCACACTTCTCCGCACACTCAACACTCATGATGGTGGATGCAGCACCTGAATCTACTAATGCCTTCACCATTACTCCATTCACTTTCATAGCAATGTAAAGCATAACCACACGGCTGAAACTCTCTGGTGTGTACTCCATGGCAGCCTCCATGTTTTCTTCGATA
Source organism: Diacarnus erythraeanus (assembly GCA_964016965.1). Lineage (NCBI taxonomy): Eukaryota > Metazoa > Porifera > Demospongiae > Poecilosclerida > Podospongiidae > Diacarnus > Diacarnus erythraeanus. Next base: position 5,502,458 of record OZ024685.1, on the reverse strand, counting down.
TTCTTTCGCTGGATGTCTTGGGCTATTTGAGATTGAGCGTCTTGGTCAAATGGATCTGCATTCAACATCCTAATTCTCTGTCTATCAGATTCTCTCACAGCACTCAAATGTCGCTCCATAGCAAGTCTGAATACCTGTGAATCTTCACTCTCCATAGCTTGAGCCAGGGGAGGGTTCCATTGCCCTAGCCATTCCCTACCAATTACATTAGGGTCATTAGGGTCATTGGGGCCAGTTGATGATAAAGTAGCTCCTTGTGACGAGATGTTACGATTGCGTGGGGTTTGGGGAACTGAAATGGCCCCCCAGTTTATCAGTGGAAGGGAACTTTCAGGTTGCTGTTGGGGTTGGTGAGGAGTGGGATTGGTGAGGGGTGAGGTCAGTGGGACAACCATGATAATGTCACCATCTCCTATCTGGTATTTTCCCAGGCTCCAAGTATCTTCAGTCAAGGGAACCATGTTGTGTATAAGGAGCATCTGGCTCGCATTCATGGCTACTTCTCTCTCTAAGATGGCTTTCAGATCTTGTACAGTTAGCTCTAGATTCATCTCAAGGAGTAAGACACTTCCTGACTCAGTTTTAACTGTGATTTGCATGGTTGAGTATTTTCACAGACGTTAGAGAAGATTAATATTACTTTGCATACATCATCACTAAAGAACTCTCCAATTAAACGTTAAGCGTTGAACTTAGAAAATTTTATAATTTACCTCTTTCTAGCTGAGTGAGCCGGCCTTCCACTATCTAAAATGCCAGACTATCTGGGAGACGACCAGAGGAAGGTAAACAAGAGTTCCTCAGATGATGAAGAAAAGATAACAGGTAACCTAAACTAGTAAAGCTAACACTTAAACCGTCATGACCTTCACCTTTGACTCCTGCTGGATCCCGGCGGGCTATTAGGTTCCAGGGACCCGTAAGAGTACCATTGATGTGAAGTTATTACTCAGACCCATTGTTCTTCCACACCTACCCACTGAAGTAGAGAAGCTAGTCTTAGCTCACAGCAAAACAATGTGACTGAGGGCTAGGCTATGAAAGACTACATGCATGTATTGAATACCTGACCCTTTACCTACCTATGGTGACTTAAACTAGTACATATTAGATAGCTAACTATAAATATGTCCTAGTTTATTGAAGAATGGGTATTCCACTTTGTTCATAGCTCTCGATGAAGGTGATATACAAATACTCAAGACATATGTAAGTGTGTAGTATAGGGGACGTGTGTGCTGTTCTAAATGTTACCCACCATGATGACCCCAGGGAAGTGGACCATATACTGACAAGATAAAGGAGACAGATGATGACATTACTGCTACCATGAAGAGAGTGAATGAACTGGCAGGCATCAAAGAGTCAGACACTGGTTTAGCAGTGCCTGCTCTTTGGGACATTCAAGCAGACAAGCAGGCACTACAGACAGAAGAACCACTCCAGGTACAATGTATAGTTTACATAAACAGTGGTCCTATTTGCCTAAGTCCTAGCCTTCACCTTCAGTGTCCTCTGATAGACTGTGGGCTCCTTGTAATAATACCATAATGAGCCTGAAGGTAGCAGGGTAGCAGTCAGAGCCTAGCATGATCCCCAGCTAGTGGCTAAAAGTGAATGGTAAAGTGACTTACATACATAAAATAATGGTGTATGGTTCTTGGATAGAGGCCTACCTTGTTCTCTGCTTTCATTGGACAGTAGCCTCCCATTCCTGCTGTGTATATATCTAGCTGGGATGGCCTGAGGATGTATAGATGGATGCCTATGTGTTGGTTGTTCTGGTTTAGGTTGCTAGATGCACAAAGATCATTGATGCTGACTCGGAACATCCGAAGTATGTGATCCATGTCAAGCAGTTTGCTAAGTTTGTGGTGAACCTTCACAAGAACCTGGCACCCACAGATGTAGAGGAAGGCATGCGAGTTGGGTAAGGAGTCATTGAGTAAATACCCTTGAGGTAAATGGGTTTCACTCAGAAACATTTGTGGAGGGAAATAGAAACAAAAACACTTTTTGGTCTCCTTTGATCAAAATCTTAGCAATGCAGTATTCCTACATATTTGATGACCATTACCAAATACTTTCTTCCGTAATACAGAGTTGGTGACCGTAACAAATATGAGATTCACTTACCACTCCCACCAAAGATCGATCCTACAGTCACTATGATGCAGGTCAGACCTATGATGTCACTGTGGTGTCACAATGTGTCACACTCCCACCCACCACATACAGGTTGAGGAGAAGCCTGATGTTACATACAATGATGTGGGAGGATGCAAAGAACAGATAGAGAAACTCAAAGAAGTTGTGGAGACACCTCTACTCCATGTAAGTTCTAGAGATATCTTAAATTGAAAATTTTTTACATGTTAATTGCACCTAGCACATCTGTATAGGTACCTATAACCTAGGTTAGGTGTCCTGATAGAGGGTGTCCTAGTCTCTTTAATATATAGGTGTCCTGTTATAATAGATGATGAATATATTATATATAGAGGGTGTCCTGAATATGTAGGTGTCCTGAATGAATATTATAGAGAATATGGCAGCATTTTCCTTTAATCCTGCACGTCTCACACTCTTCCTCCTTAGCCTGAGCGATTTGTGAAGTTAGGAATTGATCCACCTAAGGGAGTCTTATTATTTGGTCCTCCTGGGACTGGAAAGACTCTGCTTGCTAGGGCTGTGGCCAATCGTACAGATGCATGCTTCATCCGGGTCATTGGGTCAGAGTTGGTTCAGAAATATGTGGGGGAAGGTGCCAGAATGGTGAGGGAGCTGTTTGAAATGGCTAGGAGCAAAAAAGCTTGTATCATTTTCTTTGATGAGATTGATGCAATTGGAGGTAAGGTTAATAGCTTAATGTGTGTCCACATGTGAACCTTGCTGTGAGTACAAAATGAAACAGAGGGGTGAAAGGGTGGTCAATATTGATAGATGAGTAGCCGTCTTTGACTCTTACTATGAGTACTTGTGGTTACTGTTAGTACATGTTGAAGAGAGGGTAACCCAGGGGAGTAGTCTCAGTTGACAGTATTTCTGTGTGGAGTGTATTTTCCCAGTGTATGCTGATGAAGCAAGGAATGGAAGGATGATAGAATACTATATTCTAGGGGAGTATTACCTGCGTGTGTACACTGTATAGGATGAAGTGAAGGAGGAGGTGGTAAAGCTAGGATCTGTATAATTGTCCTAGGGGAGTAGTCTTGATATTCCTACATCATAGGGAGTAGTCTAGTCTCTATTCCTAAAATTTGTATAGGACATTGAGGTGGAGGGGTGCATCGAGGGTCTATATATACATATGTATGAATACTTCCGGCCTCTATTCCTATGTGTGTACGGGACATTGAGGTGGAGGAGGAGTGAGGTGGTGGAGGGGTGAAGCAAGGGTCTATATAATTATAGAATACTATGTCCTAGGGGAGTAGTCTCAGAATTTCTATTTTTCTGATACTTTATTAGATTATGGCTGACTAATTTCATAGTTGCTAATGTTTATAATAATTGATTTTGCTACTTAATTAAATTAAAATTGAGGATTTTACCACCAGATGTCAACTGCCTGACTGCGTGGTAACTCAGCTGTTGAGGTTGAAAATTTAATTTGGCTGCCCCTGCTGGGGCCCGGTTGGATAGACAGTATAATAGTCTAATGTACTCTGGTCTGAACAAGTCTTGGGAGGGTTATGAGATAATTTCCAGTCTAATGGACTGCAATTTTTTAACTAGTAAAACGTCTTGAGTGATTCGACTCTCCTCCTATAGAATGGTTGTAGTAGATTTGTCCACATCGAGTGATAGGGGCTGAAGTTATATACAGTGAAGCCTCTTTATTCTGAGAAAAATTTAAACGTCCTTATTAAAGGGATGACCTCATTTCTGGGGGAATATGTCCTAAACAACAGCTTGTGTGTTAATAACAAGTGTCTGGGATCTCCTCATTTCGAGGGGTTGGAATAGAGGTAGTTCCACTGAAAGGTAGGTTATAAAAATTAAAGTAGCATTCCTGATGTTTACACATTAGAGATAATGGAGTTATTTTATAGTGTGTTATTCTTACAGGGACAAGGTTTAGTGATGGTGATGGAAGTTCAAATGAAGTCCAACGTACAATGCTCGAGTTGATCAATCAGCTGGATGGATTTGATCCTCGTGGAAACATCAAGGTTCTCATGGCAACCAACAGGTATCTCCTTATAGACCAACTCAATAGCGATTGATACATTGTACCCAGTCTTGATATATTCTACTGTCCCATTCCCAGACCTGACACATTGGATCCAGCCCTGATGAGACCTGGTAGAATGGATAGAAAAGTGGAATTTGGTCTTCCAGACCTGGAGGTAATTATAGTTGGTTGTACAGTAATAGAGATGAATAATGGAGAGAGGAGAAATGAAGAGGAAGTTACCTTTTCCTGAGTAGCCTTATTAATGCTGAGCCGATACACTCATTTCAGAGACTTGGAATTGAGAGAGCTATTTCTTTCCCGTCCGTAAAGTTTGGAGTGGCCACTTTAGAAATGGATTATTAATTTGCAAGAAATTCTGCCGAGACATTTTCTTATTGTATCAAGATGCTTGTTTTTCTACATCATTGGGACAAGGCTCTGATGTACTTCCCTAGGATGTGCTGATCTTTACGGATCACATATCTCCCTGCCACACCTTATAGCTCCTTCACATAGCCATTATGATGTCACCGTGAACAGACAAATAGTTTTGTCCTATGTCTCAGTGGCTTCCTTTGGTGAATCCAACCTTCCTGGCTAATATACTGGCATCTATCAAATTTGGCTGTAGCAATTAGTGTGTATAGACAGAGGAGTGTGTATGGGACACCTTGTTACAGCCGGGCCTAATGGCTTGGTGGTTAGAATTGTAGCTTCTTCCCTATTCACTAATAGCATTAGAGAGGTTATTTATTGTACTTAGTCTAATGATTATATAGCTAATTAGGTAATTTTTACTGTGGGATGGCTGGTCCACTGTTGGTTTAGGACAGTCTGGTTGTCCTGAACTCTTGTCTCTGCAGTATGCTAATCTCATTTAGGTGAGTAGTGGCGAGATGCCATATGATTATGCCCTAAGGGGTTTGAAGCTTATAATTCTATAAATAATTAGATACCTTGTGTGGTTTGTCTTGTGGAGCTAACAAATGTTGTGGAATTTAGCAAGTTATCATAGACTACTCCTGACCTGGCTACTTTGATTCCTGAGCTGCTAAATATCTTCAAAGTAATTTAATCTAAGCCTCTCAAGTACCAAATTTATTGGTTGTTAGCCAAACTTGCTTGAAGTCATCATCACTTCACACTCTCCTATACCAGTACACTGCATCTGAGAGATTCTAAGGAGTATGTGTGGGGAAGGGGAGGGGGGCAAGTCAAGGCTTATTCCAAGGAGGGATATAGTTGGGGGAAGGGTGGAGGGTGGGATAAGGCCTATTCCAAGGAGAGGTTGAGGTATGAGCTGGAAAATGGGACAAGACACTATTCATGGCATGGTCTAGGACTATGTATTTCCTGCACAAACACTTGGCCGGCACAAGTGGAGATTTCCAATTATCATATTGCCTTTTCTGCTAGAGGAATTTTCCTTGAGGGATTTGTAATGAAATGGAATAGTCATGTTAGCTATGGTATCTGTTAGCAAACAATCTGGTTTCATACTGGAGGGATAATCTTTCTATGACAGCTGCATTAGAATCCGCAGGGCAGAAAATACTTTTAACATTTGAAGGACCATAAATGGTCTATTAACATTCAAAGTACATGTGTATACTGGAGAGATTCAAGCTAGGGAGTCAGGTAGATTCAAGCAGATACCTGTATAATTAGGTGGTTTTCAACAATACAAGTATGGTGAGTGTTCAATTGGATTATTTGTTACTTCAATTTCCTGTTATGGAACCACTCCTGGTGAATTTTTCTCTAATGTTGACTTACTTGTGAATATGTGTTACAGTGTTGGTGTGTGAAATAGAGTTACCTAGGAAAGCTGTGGACAATGTTACTAATAGACCTGTAATTCTAATTCACATAGAAACCTAGCAACACTAAGTAGTGTAGTGGAGATTCTCTATAGGTAGTCACCCATGGCTGCTTCATCACACAGTGTGCAGAAGACATAATATTATGCCATTAAATATTTTAACACTTCCATCAAAGCATTCTAAAACTATTCAGTAGCCTTGGGATATGAATGCTCAAACTTAATTTCTTTCAATTGAGTAAAGCTTTGAACTGGATGGAATGCACAGGCTAGGACTCTAATATTCTCAGACAAAGTCCATCTACTGGATTCCCTCCACGCCACACTGTATGTGTGTGTGGGTAATATAGATGCCAATGTTTTTAGATGGATGGTTTATCAAGCAGTTGGTTGTCTCATGGCCTCCTAATTTCATTAGCCTGAAATGAGACCTCTATTCTAAAATCATCTCATAGGACGGGGCTTCAAAATATTCTGTTAATTTCATTGTGAAGGTACAGGATGGATACACATTAAAGAAGATAGCTATTTCATGAAATAAAAAATAAAAATAATTTAGAAAATTTAATTAACACTCAAATTAAATGCATAGTTTTGATTTAAGGTACCGATCATGACGGATCATGACGGATCATGGGCTGTCTTCTAATATTCAAAATATTTTATTAGCCAAGAAATTTGCAATAGTTAGTGTTATAACTTCCTGCATATTTAATCTTAAAGCATGATAATTGCAGCAGAAATTATTGAATGTTATTCAGCCTGATTGAATACTACCTGGACTTAAAAATTAGCCCTAGCTATCAGGTTACTACATAGAAACTATATTAATTATATTTGCAACATTCGTTATCGATAGAATTAGTGCTAAGTGCTTTTTATTCTCAAAAATAAAAACAATTGTAGCCTGAAGTCCGAGGGGGAGGGATGAAATAGATGTAGTTGGACACATTCTTGAGCATTGGCAGGCCATTCCTGAGACAATTATCATATTATCTAGTATTAAAAGTTGTTTCTAATGTGGTTATAAAAAATTTTTCAGAGCAAAGTTTGTAATCAGAGAATAATGGTCCAACCATACTCCATCTGTTATCAGATGCTGGTATTTTCATTCATTGTCTGTTTCTCTCTTTGGGAACAGAAGACCTGATAATGCACGCTCACAATAGCACCTGAATTTATAAACAAGCATACTTAGCACCTTATAAGTATGATAACTTAAAGAGATGATATTCTCTAGAACTCTGATGAGTCTAGTGAGTTTGTTGTTACACACTTAGTGATGTCGTCACATGCTCTGATGTTATGCATAGGGACGGAGTCATATCTTCAAGATCCATGCTGCTAAGATGAGTGTGGAGAAGGATATTCGTTTTGAGCTGCTTGCTAGACTTTGCCCAAACAGCACAGGTGATCATGATGTATTAGTACCCTATGCATCTATCTGTGTCTCATAGCTATGGATGCATACATGTTCAACAGCTGCAGCATGGTGTGTCTGAGGTTCTGGTATAGAGGTGATAATGCTGGCTGTGGAGTGACATTCTATACATGTACATTGTAGTACATTTAACCAGAAACCTCAGCAATTCATATTGTGTATAAGAGCTAATTTTGTTGTTTGCTTCCTTGCAACATGGAAGGTTTTGAAGTATTTACTGAAGAAGAGTTGTTTCCCTATGTAAGCTTATAGATTGAAAATCCATTTTCAATTGAGCATATAAGGCCAATATGCAGCTAAGTAGCATTATACTGCATGGCGGCATGCTTCTAGAATTGTTGGAGTGTGAGGCACTTGGCTAATAAGTTTGACAAGCCAAAAATACAGTTGCATAGAATTAATGATGTTCGAAATTCCACTTGATAACTTCCTGGTGTTTCATTATAATCAAGAGAGAAAAGTAGTCATCACAATACCAGAACCTTCCATGTCTCATTTCTATTCACTATGGATTAGAATTCTCTGTATGATAATAATATTGTGTACTATTAAGGATTCCATTCTAGAGTTTCTATTACAACTCTATATAAGTTTAGCTAGTCATAAATCTGATTCTAACAGCAATTTAATTTGCAACTGAGACAAAAATAAAGGTATGAAGTGTCCAATTACTCGTAAATAAAACTTCATGAGCTTCAGCTTTCCCTACACAAACATTATTCTATTGTAAAGATACTCACGGTCTTCTTGAGTAATTTCTTGTGGGTCTTTAATTAATCACGGTAAGCCTCATCCTTATAGAATGGTGCTTCCAACTATTAAAGTGGTGTGTAGAACAGGACTGTACCCTTATCTCTATGGCCTCTGGCTAGATAGAGGTCACAGCTGTTGTCTTTAAGATTACTGAACTTTGGTTTTTTTCCCTCGCTCTTTAGGTGCAGATATTCGTAGTGTATGTACTGAAGCTGGGATGTTTGCCATTCGTGCAAGGAGAAAAGTATGAATGATAAATGTACAGTTAGTTACAGCTCTCTTCAGGTTAAACTAATAGGCCTACACTGAAACTTTCATCAATCAAGTCTTCAACTCTCTTCATATATACTGTAGGTTGCTACTGAGAAGGATTTTATAGATGCTGTGAATAAAGTAATCAAGGCCTATGCCAAATTTAGCTCTACTCCAAGATATATGACTTATAATTGAACGTTTCAAATCTTTACATTCAAAGTCATTATTATTATTATTATTATTATTATTGAGGAAATAATCATTCGCGTGGGCGGGTTGAACATAAAACTGCTTGCAGAATTCCACTCTGCCTCAGTTTGAGGAAGAGCTGGGAGCTATAATTTAGAGACCTTGTAATTGTAGCAGATCTTCAGATTAACCAAGGGGTACAGGACAGCTGTTACTTCTCCACAAACAAATCCACAGCACTTCAACAGATTCGGTGAGTGTAATATAAAACAGACAACTCCTGTATCTACAGAGATTTCCTTCTCACCTACCTAGTTGGTTACTTGCTGATTTTCATGCTGGCAACTAACTGGTAGAGCTCCAACTGAATACAAATGACTCCTTCCAGACTGCAAATGAGTTACCTTTTCCTCTTACTGCTCTCTACCTGCTTCATCACAAGTAATGCTGCAGGATGGTGGTGAGTTCTAATCTCTTCTTAGCATTAAATTAGGTTAGGTAACAATCCATCAAATATCGATCCAACTAAGAGTGTAGTAGTCTGTGGTGCATGAGCTAAATTGCTAGATACTAGCTAGCAGCAATAATGGCTTATATATATAATATAGAGAACTTGAATTGGGTCATCTCTACAGGCAATTTTTGTAGAGTCTAATATCCCCATAGTAAATTAAATGCTGGCAAGTAGCTAGTTATATAGCTGGAGAAGTTGCTGACCATGGTTGGTTACATAATAGCTGGAAGGAGGATTATATAAGATATGATGTGTTGTTATGTCATAGCTAGAGGCCTATATAGTTATTTGGTTCAGCTAGGTATCTGTAGTATAATAAGCAAGTGTCTGTGTTAGGTGGTTATGTAGCAGTTAATATACATAATAGCTGGATTTAATATGTAGTTATGGAGACTGGCTATATTATAATAACAGAGTGGGTTTTTAGGTGGTTTGAAATACAATTACTTGGTTGCTCCAGGAGCTGAATTGCAGTTTTTTGGTAGCTAATTTCATGGAAATGGTCATTTAAATGTAATTATGAGGTTAGAACAGATTGCTGTTAGCATAACTGTGGTGGCTCTCTTGCACTCTGGTAATTTTTTTCAAACTTGCTAACTTAGTGTACATTTATTTGGTTTTTGACTAAAGAGCAGGACAATTGTGAGTGTGAGCTGTATACCACTAGTTGTGCTATAGAATCTATGATTGTGTGGCAGGTTAACATTTTGGTAATGACAAGTGTTGTGTCTGAGACCTCTGGTAACATATAGAGATCCACTTATAAGTGAAAAAAACAACAACAACTTGATTTACTGATTTAATGGTGTATACTCAAGAAATGTCTTTGAGTAAGGACTTGTAAAGTGGATAAAGGAATTCAACATATTAACAAATTCTCTTTGCTAGGGAGGGGAGGTGACAAGTTATTAGTAGATTTGACTATTTTTGATGTGGCTAGTGATGAGAGGAATAAGAATTGTGGTGAATATGTCACGTTTTATTGGTCTCCAGGGATGGGTGTGGTGAATTTGTATCCCTATGTAAGGTGTGGTATTCATTAAGAGGTGATTAGTTGTCTTTATCCACAATAAGGCTGGACAGGTCCTTTGAACGAGGGAAGTACATAAGTTATAATTGGCTACTAGATATGTAACATTATATGGGGCAATGACACTCAAATGTACTCTTTAACTGTCTGTACTCTGTTACCAGTTTAAAGGTATAGAGTTTCCATCCTTTAATCTGTACCTTCTATGCCATATTTGTGCAACAAATTATCTTTTTTCTTCTTGTATACAATCTATCCAGGTCTCCCTATATAATGCTATATAACTCAATATAGTGCTCCAGGGGTTATTCAGTTTACATAGTGCTCCAGGGGTTATTCAGTTTACATACTGTTCTCTCCAGAGGTTGAATAGTGCTCCAGGGGTTATTCTGTTTAGCTAGGGCCCCAGGGTCAGTTTACATAAACAATTATTACCTAAGGCTACATTTAATTTGAATTTAGACCACAGTTTGAATTGTTTTGCTATGGGATGGCCCACCACTGAATTGGGGGTTAGTGGAATCTACTGACAAAACCACTGTTGGGTTAGGTACTGGTTGGAGTGCAGGCTAGTCCCCAGCCAGTCTGAGACATGTCATTATCTCTGTAATGGATGCTGTAGGTAGACATAACAGTATGGATAGACTAAAAGGTTTTCCATTCCTAGGATAGTGTGATGAATTATTCCATCTGTCTTACCCAGACTAAGTGATCACTTCCTGCCTGCCCTCTATTGCTGTCTATATTTTCTTATGCTTCTTTGTGAAAAGCTTTGAAGTTCTTTAACTTTTGCTTACATCAATCCAGTTACTGTCTCTCTGGTATAACCACACCAAACCTTCATTGATTCCTTTCTCTTTAGCAATATTAACTCTCTCACTCATTTACCTCCACCATTGAAGGTAGAGAATTTGTTACCTTACTTTACTGAATCCTAACAAGAAACCTGTGAGTCAAGACTTACTAATTAACAGCTCCTTTTGTAGCTGGTCCAGATACAGTGTCAGTGTTAAGCTTGTAGGTTACAGCTTGAATTATTAGTTACCCCATCAAAGTGGGAACATGATGGTACATTCACACACAAGTTCATCAGTAGGTGGAATTAGTGGCGAGACCATTCCATTATAGCTGGTTGTAATGGTGGTTAACCCTCTAGATGTTGTCACAGGGTGCGTCTGCCTATAGCTAAGGTAACCATAGTTATTATTTCCAGCGTCCTAAAATCTAAGATAAGGATAGTGGTTAGGAAGTGTGGCCTTAGCTAATTGGTTGGGTAGCCATTCTTGGAAAGAATGACCCAAAGATATGGTGTGACATCAGTGGAAGGAGGGTAGGGCAGAGGCATTTGGGGGTTATAGGGTATTTATATGTGGCCATAGATACCATTGTTATGTTATTGGGACTATATTAAGGGAGATCACTCTTATTATGACTGTAGAAATAATATAGTTTGGCTATAAGAGGCTGTTGGGTACAGAGGATGTTGGCAATATTGGTTGTAAGACCATATAAGGCATAACAGTATAGGAGGTTAGTGAAACTAGTTTAGACTTAGTTCATGTGAGCATGCCCCTCCCCAGTCTCCAGGCATGCATGTTAGTTGTCAGCTGATTGACATGTATTGCCTTCAAATTTTCTTCAAAGTGAATAGATGCCTTAAGAAAGAGAAGTGAGAAAAACTGATTAGTCTGGCCTGTGGTTTTATACTGCAGTGTAGTATGGGAATAGAACTACAGCATGAGAATAGAACTGTAGTATGGGAATAGAACTACACATAGGTTTGACATCTGCTGAAATCCAATATACAGCTGCATTTGTGTTTACATAAACCTGATAGGCTATCTGGTTTGTGCTGTTACATATATATGGTGTGGAGGTAAGCATGTCAGCCATGTGTGGATGATAGTGTCTGGGGGTGAGGGTTGAGTGGCATTAATGTTGGGGGAGAGTGGGTGTATCCTAATCCCTTATGGTTATAGTTGATGTTTATTACTAGCATATTAATTATGACACATTAGAATTGAGATGCCACTAGTTAGATAATGTGTACAGGTGCATGGTACCCACTTCAATTCTATTGTTCCTATCCTCTCCACTGTGGCTTAGGACACACGATCTCCACTTTATTGCAAGGTGACAAGTATTCATTTCAACCACAGAGTGCCCTGCCAAACTCTGATCACTATTTCCCAGCCAACACAGAAAGCTATAATGCTTAACTAACTTGGTTAAATTGGTATGAGTGTAGACAGAACATTACATTCTTAAAACAAAATTTGTTCCCATCCAGAAGTCTAAAGTCTACATGTCCCTCAGCCTTAGAAATCTGAGCTAGATAATAAATAAATCACACATTTTCAGTGATTATTGTGAGAATCCAGTGATGAGGTAGACACATACCCCAGTGGTGTCCTTAAAGTGTCCTGTTTTAACTTGCTAATTGACTAATCATGACCTCATTTCCTAAATGGAAGCTTTGTGGGTAACAAAGGTCACATAATTGGATAGTGACAAAGGGCTGCTGCCTGCTGGTGGTGGTAATCTCGTGAGTGGGTCGTGGCTTTCATTAATATATAATTCTGATTATCTATTTTATTTAACCCTTTCTGTCTGACAGGGCTGTGGGTGTGTCTGGCTGTAGTGTGAGGAACCCTAATGTGACTTGTCCCAACTGTGCCCAATTCAAGCAGGACAAAGTGTTCTCTGATCACCAGGAAAAAGCCTGTCGAAAAGATCCTGCTACCATCCCAGCTATAGCTAGAGGTATACGAAAAGCAATCATTGACTGCCAAACACGTTTCAATGAATCTCGCTGGAATTGCTCAACTTTCTATGGAGAGCATCTTTTTGGTGCCTTCATTGATCAAAGTAAGCTCTTACTAGTATTGCCTGATCTTCAGGGTCATATATCCTGGGGATGGAGGGAGGGGGAAGATATGAAACAGACAGCTATTGACTGCATCTTCTTTATTTTCCACAGACTACACAAGAGAGAGGGGCGTTGTAAATGCATATGTCACGGCTGGTGCTATATATGGGATTGCAGATTTTTGCCATAACCAGCAAATCCCTCGATGTCCTTGCATAATAGACACCAACCGAAGAGTGGATAAGGATGGAAACATCATCTTTGAGTCTTGCAAAGCAGATTATGACTTTGCAGTCGACTATGTGAGTAACTTTGTTACCAATCAGATTGACGACAGCACTAAAGGAGGAATCATCGATCAACATAACATTAATATTGGAGAACAGGTAAGCCAATATCCACAGGAATATTACATCTATGAATTAGGTATTCTTGGAGTAAAATCCATGCTATTTCAGAATTATAATAAAATGCTATTGAGTGTGAGATTGAGTTAAGGCCAAATCCTGGCATGTCTGCTTACATGTACACAGGCAACTAGCCAAACATGCCAGCACTGCATACCTCCCTAGCCACCAGACATGATATCACAGACCCACCATAAACACAGTGGTGGTGGCCAGTCCAGTTCCTTTGCTGTGTGTGGTTAAGTTGCCACATGTCCACTAGCCCTCAGAGGATGTATATGAATGACTGTATTCTGAAAGATTGTATTCATAGACCACATTATTATTATTGTACAGGCTTCCAATCGATATATAGTAGAATGCCATTGTCATGGTATATCTGGGACCTGCTCAGTGCAAACTTGTTACAAGAGAGTTCCATGTCCTGCTGAGATAGGTCACATACTCTACAATGGGTACAACGGTGCTGTCGAGGTTAAATGTAACGGCAGTGGTGAGGTTATACCAGCTATTCCCAGCAGGCCCCCTCCTACTTCAGAAGATATCATTTATTCCGACAATTCACCTAATTTCTGTGTGGAGAACAGCGAAGTAGGAACAGTAGGAGTGGCTGACCGTGTCTGCAGTGATTCACCTAATAGCATAAATAACTGTGATGTCCTTTGTTGTAATAATGGGAACTACCGGGTCACCAGAACGGTTTCTGTAAGGAAATGCGATTTCATTTGGTGCTGTAGAATAGAATGTTCTAACACTGAACAGAGAACCATCACAGAGAAACGCTGTAATCCTCCACCACCCTCTGGTGTGGGTGGAGAGAGTGGACCCACCTCAATATAGATGACAGTAACTAAGCAACTGATAAGTAGCATGGAACAGCCCCTGGCAGGTTGGAACTAATTACCCCTTACTGTCCTCACTGTGTTACCCATTACCCCTTACTGTCCTCACTGTGTTACCCATTACTCCTTACTGTCCTCGCTGTGTTACACATTACTCCTAATTATGTCCTCTCTGTGTTGTGGCTTCTGCATGATTTCTGTGTTTATCTTAAAAATAAGATGTCACTAAACATTTTTTTGTTAGTAAACTTTCACTACCCAATACATAGTAACTGTGACATCAAACATTACCTTTCTTGTCTCATTTAACAAAATTATGATTTATGATAGTGCTGCTGAAGTGAACATGTATGACAATATTGCAATAGGTATAATATAGTTTTAACTCTATCCTACCAGACCCAGATAGTCGTCCATCAATGAACCGACAGCAAACTAAAGGAAGGATATTAACATTACTATGTATAACAAAAATGCACATAGCTGCTATACATGTATGTAAATGTACATTATCACAACAGACATAGCTATACATGTATGGATATCGCTATGTAAATATACATTATCACAACAGATGGACAGTGATATGTAACTTGTAGCAGGTAACCCTTTCTTGAAAAGCCTTCATTCTAATAGTCGTTAGAAAATGGGAGGGAAATCCTTAGATATGGGTAATGTGTAGGTGATACATGGGGAGGGGAATCCTTAGATATGGGTAATGTGTTGCTGATACATGGGGAGGGGAATCCTTAGATAAGGGTAATGTGTTGGTGATACATGGGGAGGAGAATCCATAGATATGGGTAATGATAGGTGGGCATGCACAGAGAGTAGCAGTCAGTCAAGCATTCTGTACACCAAACAGAATACACCACAGTCCACAGCATGCAGTAATGTTGGCACTGTGGAGCTCAGCTAGGTCACAGTAATTACATTACCACAGTCCACAGTGTAATTACATTGCCACAGGTACATTACCACAGTCCACACTGCTCATTCTGTAACTACAACAGAATCTATATAGTCACTAGTTAACTTACAATGTCATTAGCATCCACTCTAGTGCCTATTATCCTGAGTCTAATGGGGTCACCAGTTTGGATCAGCGTCTCCTGGAAATAATTATGTAACAGAGACATCCATGGCATTTGAAGTTTAGGTTTGAGCTTATTTTGAACACTTTCTTCTTAAGTAATTAAATTTGCTCCAATTAGTGAGTTATGCAGCACATGGAGTATTTTCTGACAATATCCAACCCCTAGGACACCAAGGACTACCAGATTTGTAGTAGTTCCATGTCCAACACTTGTGTGGTCAAGCTGAAAGGATATTTCTGACAAACAACCAAGTCAGTAACTTGTTAAGGTTTCTGGAAACTACATCCTGCCCACTCACTGTTCACTGGCCATTATCAAAACTACATAGCCACACAGTTATGACCTTATGCATTCTTCATCACACATGAGTCACTTTAGAGTAACCTAAAATTCCAATGAATTGTGGAGCACTATCATGGCCCACCCCTGACATTCTTACAGTGAACACAACCACTTACTGAGTCAGCAGTTCTATAGCAAGTAGGTGTGGAATTGGGGTCAAACTCAAGTTCAGGAGGAATGGTCTGTAACATAAGTAATGTATCATGATAAACAGCTATTGTGTGTGTATAGCTCGGCCTTCATTATTCACTTCAGTTATAAAATACTCACGTGTTTAGAGACGAAACAGGAGAGAGGACCAATCTGTGTGAATATTCCGATTTTATTGACCTGAGTTACCACTGCATCTAGCACTTCCCCCTTAATGGGACGAAATACGACAGCCTAGAGGTGAAGAAAGAGGAGTGGAAGGACTCAAGAGGGAGGAGAAGGTAAGACTACACTCAAAGGAGTGGACTGTTGGACAAACTAACCTTGTACTTTATAGGATAGAGTGCAAAGCCTCTGCCGGCCAAGAGGGAACCCAGACCAATGCTGTCAATAGTTGTCACGGCAATCACAAAACCGCTCCTATAATTACGATAATTGAGTGTGGGAAGTAAGTGCTCTGATGTGGAATTCCCTCTAGTATCATCCCTTTCCAAGCCAAGGAATTAACATTCCAAAACCAGCTGGTACCTTCACTCATAAATCAAGCGTAAAATGGCCACATGCTTGACTAAAGATGGGTCTTTGTGCCAAAGCCTTTGATATAGCTATTCTTGACTGATGCACACACCTCTAACTAGCTTAATGCTCTCTATAAGCACTCACTTTCCCGTGCAAGTTCCTTCCACTTCCGTGAAGAGCTTCTTTTTAACAGCTTCCAGTAAATTGGGGCCAAAATACCGAGGATGGAGCAAAATGTCATGTTCCATGCTTATCTGGTGAGTAATAATTAGAAACATCAACTTTGTATCTTTTTTTTCAAAAATTAAAAACTTACATGGAAAAACATCTTTATGTTGAACTAGGTACCGTCTATATTGCCTATTGGTAGACAATAAAATTCGTCTTTGGCGGCTTACATTGTGGTGCGCTCCATTTAAAAACTATTGTTGCCTGGGGTCACGCAAGGTACAACGCCTAACAAATGGCGGAAAATACATGGAGAGAAATAGACTCTTTGATATCGGAGGTAACGTGGGTGATGGGGAGGACTAGGAGGGAGGAGGATTAACAAGTAGTTCATTTGCCTACATGCAGTATTTGACATGGAGAGGGTTGTTGCAAACTGTCGCAGCATTCAACACAGAAACTGCTCTCAAAGCAACCCCTTCAAAGAAACATCTGAATAATGTCTATGTAAGCCATCTATAATAATAATCACAATGCTTTAACAATATCATTTATAGCCAGAGTTCATGGAAGCATTTGAATGCGGTGAGGGGCGTGCTTTCTTTGAGCTTTGGAATAAACATATCCCCTTCCAAGTACAGAGCGAGAGTTTAACTAGCCAACAGCTGGAATGCAACCTCAGTGCTTACTTTGCTGTCTATCCTATAAAAACTGGAGTGAGGTAGTGTCCCATTCCACAGCTCTTGTCTTCATTTCTAATCCCATACAGATTGGGAATAGGGAACTGGCAATGTCTGAGTTCCGTTCCTATCTTGATAGCCGAGGGTCAATCATTTCACAAAATGAAGACTTGGCAGCATATTTTGCTCTTCCTTATATTCCAGACCCTTCAAAGCATCCATCATTTCAAAAACTATTCCATGTGAGTCACATAATGGTCATGTGATATCTACATGGTGAGTCGTATTTTTTATGTGTAGAAACCCTGGACTGATGAGTTACAAGCACGTCTTGTCCAATTTCTGGAGAAGATCCTTCCCACACCGTCTAGTTGTCCTGTACTGGTGACTATGTACCTCAATGTATGTACAGATTGGTCTACACTGGTGACCATGTATATACCTATCTCCTATTGATTCTGTCACTAACAGAGTAAGAAGGAATCTGGACTCGTGATACAGGAGGACTCTATGCAGAAAGTCAGAGAGGTTCAGGTGAGTCTGCTCCAGTCCATCTATTATCAGTAATGACTCTGCCCTTGCTAAGGGTGCCTATCACACTTTATGTGGCATTGCCATGGAATTAGTAGGGGCACTGGAGTCGTCTGTGGCCGGACAACAGGTGGGTGTGGTCTCATCTGAATGACTGGTATTATTTTCCTTTTTTTTTTTAAATAGATTTCTCCTGAATTCATCTCGGGGATATGTTCTAGACTATTTGAGGGCAATTCCCAACCGTTACCTGTCATACCACCACGACCCTCCACTGTAAGAAAAACTATTACAGGCCATAAACATCTTAATCCTTCTCCTACCTCGTCTTTCCTCCCCTTCTTGTCATTATGAACTGACCTCCTCTATCCTTCCCTCTTCTCTCTACACTTCACTTAGAGCACCTTGAGAGCCTCCATTCTCTCCCTTCGTCAAAGGTACACTCTCTCCCTCCCTTAACTCGTCCTACCTCTCTTACTTAGCCCCTCTAACTAGCTTGTCCAGTTTGTTCAGAATCCTCCCTTATTTATATTTAACCCCTCTCCTCCTTCATATATTTAACCCTGTTCCCTTCCTTATTTATTTTTAACCCCTCTCCCCCTTTCCTTATTCATTTTACACCCCTCCCCCTTTCCTTATTTATATTTAAATCCCTCCCCCTTTTCCATTTATTCCTTCCTTTCCTCTGGCAGTGTTGAGACCACAAATCTCTCTCAAGACTTCACTTCCATCTCCTTTGATAAAGTAGCTGGTGTTCTTCAGTCTGGAGGCTCTGTTTCTAGACAGATTCTCCTGCTACAAGCACTCAGATGGGTCAGTTATAATAATTCAAGTGGTTCCATACTCACATTACACTCCTATCATATCACATAATACACCTGCACATAAACACAGAGATTGACTCGCTCTCTTCCTGGCCTTCAACGAGATGCCATCCTCGATTCCTATATCACCAATGACCTTTTGGGGTGTTGTGGTGGGCGTGGCACAGACCACACTTCCTCCATTTTGGCATTACTGAGATCCCCTCATCCAGGACTGTGTGAACAAATGGCAAGACTCTTCAATACTTTCTCTTCTCTAGCTAGTGGGAGGAGCTACCTGTCTGAAGCCCCATCCATTACTATAGCATTGTTGGAGCTTCTGTATGGAGAGAAAAATGAAGATACTGCTACCAGAAGGAACGCCTTAGGGGCTATACAGAAACTCAGTCTCAGGTCTATAATTACAGTAAATCTTGTGTATAGCATAATTCTGGCTACATACTAGCCCAATGCATAAAATTACATAGTTTTTGATGCTGTGCACTAATGAAGTTTATATACTGACAAATGTTCCAGTACACATCAAAAATAAACATTACTTCTGCTACTAAATTTTTTTTTTTTAATTTTAGCAAATTTCCTAGTGTCTATCTCATAATAGCCACTAATAACTCAATAGCCTACAAAATGCATACAATTTGTGTTATAGACGTTCAGTATCTCGTCTTATGATCAAGCATGGTATAGTGAGGTGGATAATGGAGAATGTGTTAGGGGAACCAGATTCACTCTCTGATTATACTTTGCGTTACTCACTGGCTCTTCTCATGAACATCAGCCTCCGTGCAATAGGTAATCATCCAGATAATTTATAGGGATAGGACCCTTCTTGTGAACATCAGCCTCCAGTTAATAGGTTATCATCCAGATAATTTATAGGGATAGGACCCTTTTTGTGAACATCAGCCTCCAGGCAATAGGTAATCATCCAGATAATTTATAGGGATAGGACCCTTCTTGTGAACATCAGCCTCCAGGCAATAGGTTATCATCCAGATAATTTATAGGGATAAGACCCTTCTTGTGAACATCAGCCTCCAGTTAATAGGTTCTCACTATCTATGTGTAGGGGTGCCAACATGGTGTAATCAATATTCCAAACATGTATAAGGTATAGCTCTGAAACTGAGGAAATAGAA
Organism: Diacarnus erythraeanus; assembly: GCA_964016965.1. Classification (NCBI taxonomy): domain Eukaryota; kingdom Metazoa; phylum Porifera; class Demospongiae; order Poecilosclerida; family Podospongiidae; genus Diacarnus; species Diacarnus erythraeanus. Next base: position 5,482,706 of record OZ024685.1, on the reverse strand, counting down.
GTCCGATAGCTCTCATCTCGTGTGACTGTGTAATTTTTCACCTACAGGTCGGAGTTCATGTGTAGCCCATGGTCCTGCCCTGCTGGAATCCTTAGGAAGAATGTTAGAACATGAGAAAGAGGAGGTATGTGTATGAGTAATGAGGGATGGAGGAGTCTGTGGGTGTGTATGCATTGATGAGAAAGAGGTGTGTGTGTGTGTGTGTGTGTGTGTGTGTGTGTGTGTGTGTGTGTGTGTGTGTGTGTGTGTGTGTGTGTGTGTGTGTGTGTGTGTGTGTGTGTGTGTGTGTGTGTGTGTGTGTGTGTGTGTGTGTGTGTGTGTGTGTGTGTGTGTGTGTGTGTGTGTGTGTGTGTGTGTGTGTGTGTGTGTGTGTGTGTGTGTGTGCAGTGATAAGGGGGAGGAGGTGTGTACAGTATTGCTGATGTAAGGCTATTACCCACTGCTAGATCTCGGAATATGTGAATGGAACTCTCTATAGCCTCTTCTCATCTCCACAACTGCAGCAACAAGCCAGACAGATGGTAAGTTACTGTTCTGAGGGCATTTCAATGTATCACTTTGAAGGACACACCTCCTGAGAACTGTGATGGTTTGTTTCAGGGGATGGATGAGTTGCTGAAGGAGGCATTGCAGCACAGTCCAGCCCAGAGGAAAACTCAAATCAAATACATCCTTCAACAACTTAATCAGAAAACCGAAGAGGAAGGGGTGTGGGTAGAGGACTCAGGGGACGAAGGTCAGGATGATGATGAGGATAACGAGGTAAAGTATGACTGGAGCGTGCACATTCTATAGACAAGCAAATTGAACCACTAAATGTGATGTTTCATACACTAAAATTATATAGAATTTCTCTAGCAGCTAGTTTAGTTCAAGAAACAGGAAGAGCTTCACTTTCTGTGTGATCACACTTTACCCAATAATATAACTAGATGACATTGTGGGAGATTATGGGAGGGGCAAGTGTTTATAATGAATAAGTTATTTTACTCCTAGTCTGTGGCTTGTTGTTTGTCTTGATTACTTCTGAAGCATGAACATGTTGGTTAGTTATATTTTCCTGTAGTCTGATCCAGACATGATAGAGGGAGATGAAGGAGAAGTGGTGATTTACAATGATGTCCTCAGAGGGGAGCCACTTCTTGTTAAAGAATATACATTAGATGGTGATATAACAGAAATAAGATCAGAGCAAGCCAAGCTCCCAGCAACCAGAGAGCAGTCATTTGAACAGACAAGGGAACCACTAATACACAGTCAATCACAGAGAGACCCTCTCTCTAGACCAGTAACTCCTCTATCTTTTAGATCACACAGTTCTTACACCAGAACATGTGAGTTATACACGCACTATGTTACTAATAGCAATAATAATACCTCTTATCCTATAGCAACCCTACCACACCTTCTTCCTGTTAGAAGCATTGTCTCTGCCAATGATAAAATTCGGAACTAAAATAATAATAATAATAATAATAATAATAATAATAATAATAATAATAATAATAATAATAATGGTGCAATTGAATTTGTAGAGAAGCTGTAATTAGCCAGCCCTTGCTATGGGTGCTATAGGAGGACTATGCCGCTGTACAGACCATGATGTGGGTTGAACATGTGTTAACTGTTGGTATGGGCTATATTATGGCAGTGTGGCTCATGCTATGAAGTCGAACATGTGTTAGTATGGGCTATTTCCATCCCATGCTAGATAATTTATTCCATCCACTTCATAAGGTTTGACATCTGTGTTTTCTGGTAAAAGCCTGCCATTTTCAAGTAATTCTCGGAAAGCCTACAATGTTGGCATAATTATTAGAGTAATAGTAATGATTATAATCTTCACACACGTTGCAAGTTGGTTCCCCTATCTTGTTCCCCCATATGGTGACCTGCTTGAGGGAACTGTTAGTATCTAGTGCTGCTGCGAGATGGCATAGTCCACTATCTTCCACACTGTTGTGACACACATTCAGTCTGTAAAATAAATGGTTTGATAGAAATCTACATGTGAGGAATTGTGAGGTGGTTGACCTGCAAAGGTGAGTATTGGAAGCAAGAGCATTGCTGAGCCACTGGAGACCTTCATCCTCTATTCTATTTTTACTGATATCCAGCTCTTGCAAGGGTGGGTTCATACTTAACAACCCGGCAAAATGCTGAGCTCCATCACGAGAAAGATGGTTGCTACAGTCAATAGTGGGGAGATGTGGGGGTATTTCAGTATTACAGTGAGGGGTGGAGCTAGGAGTTAGTTAACCTGCTGACATTGAGTAGAGTGAGGGTGGGGTTTTCACGAAGTGCTCTACAAATCCATTCCACTCCTCCATCGGTCATGGCATGTTTAGTAAGGTGAAGCTCTTGCAAGGTTACATTCACCTTGTGATACAATATTTCTCAATTATTGTTATACTTAAAAGGTACCATACCTTCAACATTTTGCTGAGGTGTATAGTGGTCTCCTCTTGTAAAGATTGGAGAAGTGGCCTGGAGAGATCCACATTCCTCAGTGCCTTGTTCCCAAGCAGGACCGTTGCCATGGCAATGATGGAGTCGGTGTTAAGGTCACAGTGTGCCAGTCCTAACTGCTGGATGGTGGAGTTGACTTGCAACATGGTCGCAACGGAGATCCCTCCCTTATGTCCCATTTTGCAGCCGTTTAGCTGTAGGTTTGTAATGGAGTTATTGAATTGAAGAGCATCAGTCAGTGTTTCTATCCCTTCAGCCACTATATCTGTGTAGCTCAGGTCAAGGGTCTGCAGGCTACAGGCTGGATCCTTCAGATAATGCACAAGATATGCAGTGCTCCCATTGGATAGTGGGTTGTAGCAGAGGTCTAGAACACTGACGAGCTTGGGACACCACTCCAGAGCTTTGCAAAGGATTTTTACATCCTGCACAAGATCAGTACTAGTGTTGTCATAGTTATAGGCTAACTGACTATATGCTTACTAAGTCTCTTAGTCTGTTATTAGTCAGTATTGGCAGGTTTCCTTTCAGTTCCAACTTTATTGGTATTGAACTGCACAAGTGTTGTATCTGAAGGCCTGACAATAACGCTATTAATGGATGCTTACGCACTCTTTTCCCACCAGAATAGATAGGACTATAGAATACATCTTCCCTTTGCAATATTCCTCATCGTTCAACGCAAAAGATTGCCACTTCTCGGTAAATTCTTCAACCGCCATCTTTGATTGATAGCCCCAGTTACCATAGCAACGTCAGTTCAAATTTGTATTATTTAGAGATACACCCTCTAGAGAGAGGGAAAACATTAAGTTAATCACAGTACAACTAGCTGCCAATGCAACTATAAATAAATAAATACTATCTATATCGATGATCTGAGTCTGTTCTATGAATTTTAAAAGGTGGTTGGTCATCCCCCCTCCTGCCATGACCACTTTCTCCCCGAGGACGTCGATGATGCCTCCTCTCGTGCTGTGTCTTGCTTGAACGATGGTGGTGATGACGATGATGGTGGTGCTTGGATCTGCTCTTGTGCTTGGTGAAGTCTTTGCGATATTGTTCAGGAATGCCATTCTCCTTTGGCGAGGGCACAGAACCATCAGAATAACTCTCTCCACTGGAGACCATCCTGATGGGACTGATAACTGGTTTAACTCGATAGTCAGGGCTGTGAATATTCTTATCTGAGACGGGAGAATGTATACGCTCAGGACTACTGCTAGGCTTCTTTCTCCTAGGAGGCGAGAAAGCTGCATGGTGATGCTTAATGTTCTTGACGGGAGTAATAGAGTCCTTTCTACTTCCATTAGTAACAGGAGGAGGGACTGGAGAGAGAGAGCTCGTTTTCTGAGACAATGTCTTTGCTAAAGAGTTTGGCTGAGGTTTAGACTGGAGAGAAGTGGGTGGGCTTTCATATGAAATTCTGTCTTTTTTAGTTTGCTTCCCTTCAACTGTCAGAGAACTGGTGGTACTGGATGATTCTGAAAAGAAAGCATCATTAGCCACTTTAATGTATGACTGCTACAAACATGGGTAAGCTACAAATAGCTAAAAAGGGCTATCTTTTCTAATTAAAGCACACCCACAGTTATGGCTGGTAAGTGGGAAATGGGGGGGGGGGGGGGTCATTACCCTTAAGCAGCAAGCATTGGATATCTAATGGAAGATGTGCATGTTGACACTATAATGAAGCAACTTGGAGTAAAGTTCATATCTTCATACAACCCCCCTCCCCCCTCAATTTCCTCAAGTTAAACCCAATCAGAGCAGCAAGAAAGTTCTTACCAGTAGGTGTAGTCATCAGGGACGTCTTTTTTAGATTGACTTCTTTTATTTCTATTTGTTTTTTAGCACATTCTTCCTTCAACACGCTCAGTTTCTTCTCTAGGTCCACCAGAAAGACTCGTGGTTGCTGATAGAGAGCCAAAATCTCCACAGAAATACCCTAAATACAAATTAACCCTTTCATCACCACAAAAGATTAAGTACAGTTCTGAACCCTCTTCCCTCCCCAATGAGGGCATTGAACACAAAATACAGGAAGTGGAGTTTTATATAACATCAAAGGATTTAATCTTTATCCCACCCCACCCCACCCCACAGCTGCCAGTCAAAACATCAAAAGGAAGAGGATGCCATTATGACTACTTACCTCAATAGTTTGTAATGTCACATCAAAGACCGTCCACCATGGTGGTTTCTCAGGAAGACCTATCTACACAAAGATAGTGGATGATCTGATGGGAAAATTACTCATCAAAAGCCCTTACCTTCAACTGACGAGCTGCAAGGAAGATACACGCACAAGCAATAGCCTCAGGGGGGAAACGTACAAATACATTTGTCCTTAAGCTATCATTCATGTAGTTCCTACACAATAGAGAGATAGGGAGTTGTCCAACAGTGCTACATTCTCAAGGAAACTTACCAAGCCTTCTGGAGGAGTTGGGTATTCTTCTCTAATTCCAACATTTGGAGGTAGGCTATGATAAGCTGAGAAAGCAAACACTTGACAGAACATGTACATGGCAATTTACAGTATTACCTTGTGAGGATGCTTGACATGGACGCAAAATCCCAGGTCCTGCACACAAAATGAGACTAGAGAATAGAAACGACAATCACAGACCTCTCACCTTCAATATGAATCTCTCATACTTTATGATATGAGCCTTCAGCTTGAAATATTCATCGCTCAGATACTCCATTGGTACTACAGGCCTAAAGGGGGAGGGGGAGGAGGAGGGGGTACAGGAGGTGGGGTAACTCCTAGTAGCCTCTACTAGTCAGGCCGAACTTTGTTCATTAAATAAAGCCTGTATTTCTAAGGTTGAAATATTAACATTCTGCAGCAAATTCAGCTTCAGCAAACTCCATGGTTCCACCAGCGTGTCAGGGCTCAAGGTCCTGACTCTCACCTACAACACCCTCTCACTTCCACCTAGATACACACCTACATGTACAAACACTCCAGCAGCTACCATAAGCTAGGCAGACTAACTAACATGCATCTTTTACTAGGTAGGCTCTCATTCATGAAACAAAAAAGTTCCTTGACTTGCAGTGCACCTCAATAATTACATTTATAAAACATAACACAGAAAAATATCATATAAACAGTGTTGGCCATCAGAAATATACAATGTCACAAGACAATGGCTTACATAGCAGAGTCCTTCACAACACATTTGTCCAATCCATATTAATTGTCCAAAAATGTCCAATTCAGTCACATTGTTTAGTATCATAAAGTATCCAAGCTTCAAAATGTAAAGAGTCTCTTAACAACGAGGAGACCACAACTCCCATCTTAATGAAGTGTATTAAAATAAGTCTGTGAGTGTGTGTATGCACTGAAGTGGCCAGAAAACCTCAAGAACTTCCCAGATATTTAGTTAAGAGCTTACCAGATCAAGGGAGAGAAAGAAGTGTGGAGGGGACACCACCAACAAGCCGGGCAGGCAGAGGGCTATGTCTGCTGGCCAGCCCAGTGGCTGCTGGGGTGAGTGAGGGAAGGTAAGTACATGGTAGGTGTGAAGTGAGGGTCCCAGGGGAACTAGATATAGTTTCACCTGGTGTACAATTAAAGGTAGGTGGAGTCAGGTGCTCTAACTACGCCCCCAAACACACTACATAATCACACAAGAGTTCAAGTTACATGGTCAAAGGCTTATCATGATAAGGCTTCTGTAGGCTGGCACATATACACTGCCATTTATAGTAATAGCATAATATTATTGTGGCTATGTGAAATGAGTTTCCCTTCAAATGTGGAACTACTTGCTCCCAGAATCTTTGCTGACCCACACATGCTACAACTTAGAGAAGTTTATGACTCAACGTACCTTCCCATCCGTTTCTGTTTCAAATGGTGAAATACATTGGCTACATCTCTGATCCTTCGACAATTTTCCTCAATTTTGGCAGCAAGAAATATGCATGCCATTGCCACGTGCTACATTTTCACTTTGGTCAGAACAATTATTACAACTCGGATCTAACTCACAGTCATGTTGTACTTCACAAGGGACTTGGAGTAGAAAAACCTCTGGAATAAGACCTGTGCTGTTGCCATGGCCACCTGAGGAAGGCAAAGTAACACACCAGCAGTCTGTATGTATTCACAGCCGACTATTCGTAGTTGAACTTCAAGATCATGAGGACAGCCATCTTTAGAGGAAGGAGTGTTATAAAGTCTTTCATTTGGTACAATACAGTTATCAAGAGTAAGCTGGGTCCTGCTAAACTCCAAGATGGGATCCATAGAAATTAGGGTGGTTGGTGACACACCAAAGAGGAAGTGGAACAGAGCCGAGAGAGGGCGGGATGTTAATAACTTGAAGATTAACTTAGTCCCTCCTCAATAGCTTTAGACAATTCAGTACTTGTTTGCTCTACAAGATAACGAACGCTTCTTATGACACAAATAAAACAAAACTTAGGCAGCTTTTCTTTAAAATTTCTTCTCTCGACGCCAACTTCACGCCGCCATTTTGTTTGTGGTTGTAAGTTGTGAGCATGCGCGAAGGAAATTACATCATGCATTATGCACACTCCTGGATTCTAGGAAAATCCGGAAACAACCAGACATGTGCAATTTTCAAAATGCTGTAGTTTATAGCTAGCTAGCTGGCGATCTCTTAATGAGATGACGTACAGAAATTCATCGCGATCAAATTCTCTCTTTTCTTCAAACAGGCCGTATTCCCTTCAGTCCACGCCCCTGGACAGCAGGACCAAGGCAGCAGAAGTGAAGACAAGGCTGTCATTCAGGTATTGCTAATGTTAAGTGATACAGTGGACTATTGAGTGATGGAATACTATATTATGTATAGTTCAGTCAAGTCCCAAAATTCTATTCCAAGCAGAGGGTTGATGAATGGAAACTATGTTCATCTCTCCAGTTCCCCCATCAACAACAATACTCTTCAGACTTATTTCCAGAACAGGGGTAAATACCACATGTCACGCCAAAATCCTGATGTTCTTGATCGTATGTATGCATCATCGAATCAACAGCTGCAAAAGATTAGCGATAATTCTGTTTTAAACGATGGGCAATCTCCAGTCATGATAGGACCCAGTGGCCATACAGGGACTGTCCACTTTACTCCACCCTATCAGACAACTTTGCTTCGTCAGATGCTGAATGCCCGAAGATTGCGGAGCACACCCCCTTCCAGTCTAGTGGAGTTAGCCACTATGAAGGGAGGGAGGTTGTTAAGGAAAAGTGTGGCAAGTCCAGTGGTTGTGAAACTAGCTGGTGTGAAGAGAAGTAATAGGGAAGAGAGTGGAAGAGGCAAAATAGTGAATGGAAGGGAGCAAAGTACGCCAAATCCATGTGATAAAGAAGTGGTTTTAAAGGCTTTGCGTCAAAGAAGGTATGAAAGAGTATGCCACAATAATGATGGGGGTTATGGTAGTAAAACATTTGATGTTCCTTTTAGTCTACCAAATGACATTCAACATTACCTCCTCAATTTAGGAAACGCTGGGCCTCTTCACCGCCAGAAAACCACTTCTTCAGTCTATCAGCCACATCCCCTCCCATGGCTAAGCGGCCAAGGTACAATGTAATAATGTGATAGATTGGGGCTGATAGGAGATAACATATTCACATAGGATAGCTAATCTCAACATTTGCAGATTTAATCATTAAAAGCATGTGATCCCTGCTAATGTGTTGTCCTTATAACAACTAGGACCAATGAAGTTGAGCCCGAAAATGCTATAACAGCTACCAGGAAATGTGTAAATGTTCTTCCTTCTAACACCACACCAGCCGTCAAACGATCAAAGGTTAAAGGTCATGGAGGACCAAGCAATATAATATCACTTTCGGAGGAGGAGGAGGAGTTTATGGTGAGAGAAGAGGATGAGGATTTTGTGGTGATGGAAGAAGGAGAAGAGGAAGAGAGAGGAAGTTTAGCTCAAGAACCTCCCTCTGTCAATGGTGCTGTGTTAAAGAATTCTGAATCTGACAATCGTAAGGTGAAACATTTAACCAGTGGCCACACTCCGCCTATTATCAATGAGGTAGAAATGAATAAGAAAGTAAGTTTGAAATCACATCTAACAGTATGTTTATGCTAATTTTTGTATTGTACTTCAGAGAGAAGAGTCTCTACATGCCCTAAAGGCAGTTTTCAAGTCTTGTGATGGAGATGAGAAGAAGGATACTCTTCGTAAGAAGTTACCTATCTTCTGTGCTACTGGAAACAAACCTCATTTGGTTAGTAGTGAAGGAGTGATGCTGTTAATTATTTATTCATGTTTATTTCTTCAGCCTACACCGTTGTCTTCTCATTTAGTCACTCGTGAAGACTTGAGGAAAGAGAGAGAAACCGCTGCTGCCAAACTAAAGGCGTTCATGGAGGCTGACGATGAAACTGATGGCCCCACCCCTTCTTCTTCCTCCCAACCTTCAGATTTAGCACCTTCATCAACGGGACTTGCCCTACCATTAGCTTCATCATCTAACAAGCCTCAAACTAAGGGTGTCACCTTTGCACCCCTTCCAACACCATTCAGTATTCCTGATGGTTCTGTTCAGTTGGGTGGAACTAGTAAACCTAAGACCACACAGTCTGGGAAAGGTCAGAGTCCACTCCTGACCAGTATAACTGCACCGTTATCGTTGTCAAAGTCCTTAACAGACTCTGCCACTGGCCACACTTCTAGTCAGAATCAAAAGACGACAACTGGTCAAGTCCAGTCACCTCATCCTTCCACAGTCCAACAGAATCATGAAATAAGGAAGAGCTCTGATTCACCAACTGTTAGTAGTGGGAGCCAGTTAACTCAGGCATCACTTCAATTGAGACCTACAATGTCTACTTCTACCCAACCTTCTGTATTAGGCCAAACAATGCTGCCAGCTTCTACCCAGCCCTCTCTGTCAGGTCAGACCTTGCTGCCAGTTTCTACTCAGCCCTCTCTGTCAGGTCAGACCTTGCTGCTGGCTTCTACTCAGCCCTCCCTGTCAGGTCAGACCTTGCTGCTGGCTTCTACCCAGCCCTCCCTGTCAAGTCAGACCTTGCTGCCAGCTTCTACTCGGCCCTCCCTGTCAGGTCAGACCTTGCTGCTGACTTCTACCCAGCCCTCCCTGTCAGGTCAGACCTTGTTACCGGCTTCTACTCAGCCCTCTCTGTCAGGTCAGACGTTGCTGCCAGCTTCTACTCAGCCCTCCCTGTCAGGTCAGAGCTTGCTGCCGGCTTCTACTCAGCCCTCTCTGTCAGGTCATACCTTGCTGCCGGCTTCTACTCAGCCCTCCCTGTCAGGTCAGACCTTGCTGCCGGCTTCTACTCAGCTCTCTCTGTCACTAGGTCAGACCATGCCAGCATCCTCTCTGTTGGGTCAGACCTTGCTGCCACCTTCCTCTCTGTCAGGTCAGACATTGCTGCCAACTTCTACTCAGCCCTCTCAGACCTTGCCAGCTTCCTCTCTGTTGGGTCAGACATTGTTGCCAGCTTCTACTCAGCCCTCTCTGTCAGGTCCGGCCTTGCCAACCCCCTCTCTGTCTGGTCAGACCTTGCTGCTACCTACCTCTCTGTCGGGTCAGACCTTGATGCCAGCTTCTACTCAGCCCTCTCTGTCAGGTCAGACCTTGCCAACTCCCATTCTGTCTGGTCAGGCATTGCTGCCAGCTAGGGCTACTCAGCCTTCTCTGTCGGGTCAGACCTTGCTGCCAGCTTTTACCCAGCCCTCTCTGTCAATCCAACCTGCCCCAGTGGCAAAAACTGCATTCACCTTTACTTCACAAGTCAACACTTCAGGGCTGTTCAATAATGTGTTCAGCCTTGGCTCTCAATCTACCCAGCCCTCTCTCTTCAATCCTATTACACAGCCTGTTACCAAAACTTCCCTTTCTTTATTTAACTCCACAACTCACCAGTCTTCCAGTACTACTAAGCCCTCCATTTTTAGTCAGGCTTCCCAATCATCCATTTTCAGCCAAACCTCCCAACCAGGTGGACAGCAGCTTTCTATGTTCAAGCAACAGCCTTCTCTATTCAACCCAACAACCCAACCTACTGCTCAGCTATCAATGTTCAAGCAGCAGCTCCCTCAACCTGCTGCAAGTGAGCCCATTAATACTCTGTTTAGTAAAGTCGCTGCTGGTTACCAATTCACTTTGGGTTCAAGTGGATCTGAAGGTGCTAATCTCATGGGGTCAAGTGCTCAGTCTGGAATTTCTCATCTAGGCACAAATCAACAAAGTGGAGGAGTCCCACAGTTCAAATTTGGTCAACCACAACAACAGACCTCCGCTAATGGACTCTTCAACAAAGGCCCATCTAATCAGGGTGGGCAGTCACTCTTTGGTAAAGAATCTACTAATCCCATCTCATTCAATTTCACAGCAAACAGGGTGCCTAATCTCTCTGGGAATAGTGGAACATTAGTCACACAACAACCAAACACTTCAAATCAGTTTGTATTTGGACAGAACAATGCTTCATCAGCAGTTGCTGGCCCACGGCAACAGCAAAACCAGAGTTTCACATTTGGCCAGACTAACACTGCATTCAACTCTCCAATTTCAGCTTTTGGAGCTGAAATGAACCAGCAACAGAATAATATGTTTGGAGGTAGTCTTAACTTCTCACAGAGTCCACAGACTGTGTTTGGTAGCCCTTTGATAAATTTTTCAGCTGGGGTTGACTCAACTCCAACTGGGAGGAAGCTTGTCAGAGGAAGAAGAAAAAAGAAATAGATAGCTAATTATAGTGACAGCAATAGATTATTTCTGCAATTGGTACCTATAATAATTTTTTTCTAAATTTATTAATGTTATGTCATGAATAATAAGCCTATTGAAGAGACTAGGTTGTGTCCAGTTTAGACAAGTGAACAAGTTTCGAGTTGTTCTCTCCATTCTCCTTATGAGAGATTACTTGCCGTCTACAGTATAATTATATGGAGTACATGATTCTATTTTTAGTACTAATATTAGTGCTACTACAAATACTGCTGTGTATAGCTTGCAGGTTGGTAAGGAATTATCAATTATGTTCACAGACCACACCTACCTTTAATTATAATGACCCCACCTATTATATAACCTATGGTAAATTGTTAATGTTGCATGAAGTTAAAATAGAAATTACCATACAGTATTGGTGTGACAATATATTCCTCAGATTTTGTCTCACCTGCGATAACAGAGTAGGTACAGGAACAACGGGAATACAAAGATTACACTTGCAATGACTGAGGCCATCACACATACTACTATGATAATGGTCTTATATCTATCATTCTGTGGTGATGATGTGGCATCTAGTTGAGCTGTGCTAGCGGAACTGCTGAATGCTGCAGTAGTGATGCTGAATTCAGTCCTTACCACTGCAGTGGGTATTTGCATTGCAACATTGAACTGTGAGCTAGGAGAGATGCTGATGAGTGCTGTTGTAGTGATGCTGGGTTCAATCCCTGTTGTTACAGTGGGTAATTCTCCAGATGATAGTTCTACTAAAATTAATCAACAAATTATTATGTGTAAGTAATAATATATACTCACATTGGAAACAAAATATGCCAACATCAATTATATGAGAACATTCAGAACTCCGGTTAAACCATCCAGGATGCATGCAAGAAGCTAATCTACTTTCCAATCCACTGCATTGGACATGACCCAGCCATATTACACCAGCACCACTCCCAAAATGAGACTGTGTATCTATTAAGCCACCTATTCAATGTGATCATAACAATTAATATTTGATTCAATAAAATTAGCTATACATTCACCAGAAAATCCTAATTGCCTGCATACTACAGTAGCTTCTATGTTTCTCCAGCCTAAGTGACATATTGTACCCCAAGTGCCATTATGGAATATCTCTAGGCGGCCACTGGATGAATTGCCACCTACAAGACGAAGTGCTCCTTCATCATCATCTGGGTAGGAGATATCTATGCAACATATTATTCTATGAGTAGAGAGCTATATTATGTACATTTTTAAACAAGATTCACTCACCACATCTTACGCCTACATCTTCACTATGATCACAGTTGTGATGGCCTAGTTCACTATGGTAACACTCAAATATACTCCATTCATTGCCATTGCAATGCACATCGTCCAACCATATCTTTGTATTCCCATCTGCCACGCCATACACTGTTTGTGCAAATGTAATAACTTCCAACACTCCTGTGTAGCCCAATTCTCTGCATACAACTATTCCTTCGTAAGGATCGAAAAAGTCATTGCAGACTGTGCCCCAACTGTTATTATAAAAGACTTCAACTCTACCCTCTGCAGGATTTGGAGACCCAGTAAGACGTATTCTAGTCTCTGTATGCATTAAATACAGGATCAGTCTGAAATTTACACTATTATAACTAACCTGTACTGCACTGGATGGAAGCTACTGCAATTATTACAAGTAGACGGTAAGTAGGGATGTCCATTCTAAATTCCCTTTCCTCTAGCTACTTTCCGCCTCCCAAAATTTTTTGATCTCCAGCTCAACCACATAATGGGGTGGGGCTCGTCCCTCCCCCCTCCCCCTAAAAAAAGGAAAATTAATTATTTTTTTGTTTGGGTCCACTCATTAAAATTTTTGTGGGTAATAATAATTTTTCTGGAATCGGCTAGCTATTAGAAGAGCTTGGTGTTAGCAAATGATGGAGACTCCGGTGGCCAGCGTGGGAGCCCATACCACCGGAGAAGACTCAACCAACAGTAGTGGGGATGAGGTTGGTGGTTTAAATTACATTTTTTTTGTAGCTAGCTATAATTTCTGTTGATATCTCCGGAGCTTGATGTGATGGGAATGTTGTGTAGTCAGCTATAGCTACTTGATGTTACGAAGTTGGAATGTGTCCTGTAAACTGAGAACAAAAGTTGTGTGAAGTTGATTTGCCAAAATATTTTAATTTTGACTGTAGGTTGGTAACAAGTATTCTAGGTAAACAGGTACTGAGACATTTGATCTATTGGTAGTTACTTGCAGTGTAGATAAAGCTAGCAGTTTGAACAAGCAAGCAGAAGCTAGTATCTAAGTAACTTGAAAGTATATTTTAAGTATGACTTCTCAGCCAGGGAACTCTTTTAAGGTAGGCTCTAGGTCAGTCCATTACCTCCATGCTAGTTAGTGGGTATGGGTGAGTAAGGGTTGTGTTTTCTAGTTTACTTTGCATTCAATAGCAAATTATGCTTGTGTATTAGACTCAGCTACAGAATATGTGCCTGTTATGATAATAATTTATATATACATTTTCTGTTGTAGTATGAAGATGCTTTAGAAAGTCCACTGGAGCAATGCATATCTGACTCCATGCATCGAAATAAGGACTTGAGTATTGCTAGCCGTGGAGCAAATCTATTTTTCTTGGTTCCCAGTGGTGTTGCTAGCTTCAAATCCTCACAGACAATTCCAGAAGAAAGTCCACAGCCTATATCCAGCCCAGACTCCTTCAGTGAATTTTTCTCTGTACTAGGTCAGTAGTTCCTGGCCCTAGGTGGTTGTGTTTTGAGAGCCTGGCTGGGCAGATAGTCTAGAATTATTTTGTTTGTATGTAGCATCTAAATCCAGGCCCAAGAGTCCTCGTAGTAAGCTACCTAAGCTTAGAGACAGAAGTACTTATAACCTGTGGAGGTGAGTAAGGGAAGGTATTTTAACACTATGTAATTTCCTTATCTTCCTTGTTAGCATTTTGAAGAACCTAATAGGTAAAGATGTCACTAAGGTTGCCCTTCCAGTTCACTTGAACGAACCACTCTCATTTACCCAGGTAGGTGTAGATCTATGGACCCAGGGTAGGTGTAGAACTGTGGACCCAGGATAGGTATAGAGCTATGGACCCAGGGTAGGTGTAGAGGTGTGGACACAGGGTAGGTGTAGAGGTGTGGACCCAGGGTAGGTGTAGAGCTGTGGACACAGGGTAGGTGTAGAGGTGTGGACACAGGGTAGGTGTAGAGGTGTGGACACAGGGTAGGTGTAGAGGTGTGGACACAGGGTAGGTGTAAGGGTATGGACTCATTATTCCCATGTTTATTGTATGTTATGCTAGTAGTAGGGACTACTACAATCCGAGCATATGTTCATGCACCTACACAGGAAATTTACAATGTACTCTTTTCTCTATTATAATAATATACATAGAGATTATCAGAGGATTTGGAGTATGTAGAACTTTGCCATAAAGCAGCAGGTATGTTCTCCATAGATTTTACTCTGATTACCATGACCCTTCCCTTTCTCCTCCTTTTCTCTTCCCTTTCTCCTCCCTTTCTCTTTCCTTTCTCCTCCCTTTCTCCTTCCAGCTGCTCCAAACATTCACAAGCGGTTGGCGTATTTAGCTGCTCTCTCTAGTTCTAGTTATGTCACAACTTTATCCAGGTAGAAGCAGTTTATTACTGGTCTCCACTTCTATATCATTCCATTATCCTGTTGTGTGTGTGTGTGTGTGTGTGTGTGTGTGTGTGTGTGTGTGTGTGTGTGTGTGTGTGTGTGTGTGTGTGTGTGTGTGTGTGTGTGTGTGTGTGTGTGTGTGTGTGTGTGTGTGTGTGTGTGTGTGTGTGTGTGTGTGTGTGATTCCAGGCACAGCAAACCTTTCAACCCAATTCTCGGAGAGACATACGAATTGGTTAATCAGACTGGAGGGTACTGTTTGGTTGTAGAACAGGTCAGCCATCATCCACCGGTCACTGCTCTTCATGCAGAGTCTGACAAATGGATGTTCTGGGAAGAGTATAAGTTAGATGTAAAGTTCAGAGGACAGGTAATCAGTGGAATGAATGAAATGTCTGTGAGCTATGAATGTATTTTATACCTATTAGTGGGTCCGACTCCAAGCTAATGGGTTAGTCCACTTCCTAACGAAGGATGATGGTTATCATTACAGCTGGAACAAACCCCACACTACTGTACATAATCTCATTGTTGGCTCCCTCTGGGCAGATCATGTGAGCATGCATGCATGTTAAGTCAGTTAGAGGTCCAGGTGTGGATGAGGTGGCCAAGAAAAGGAACAGTTGTGCTGATTGCTGTAGATTAGGAATTAGAGTATGTGTAGAATATGATATCACTAAACTGAATATATCATGTGGTTATTGAGCTAATGGCAGCAGTAGACAGTGGAGTTGATAAATGTGTTGGCAAGACTTCACCACAATTCCTTATAAGGAAGTCCTGTGTGTACCCATACAAATGAAACACTTGACCATTTTTGCAAGATTGGATGGATTTAATACTGTTATCCCTTTCAGGAAGCAGAAGTGGTAGTTAATTGTCATAATACGGGTGACAATGCTGTGGTGCAGTGGACCCCATATTCCAAGGCCAAGGAACGCTACAGGGAACTCAATGGTAAAGTAGTGGACAAGAATGGAGAAGTACATTTCTTGCTCCATGGGGCCTGGGACAAGGGAATGACCCGTAAGAAGCCAGGTGAGTATAAGTTGGCAGTTAAGTGTAGAAATTTTGCTATTTTTGTTTATTGTATCCTATTACAATGAATAACATACTTCCAAGGAACACACTCACAGGTCAGCCTAATAGGTTATAGGTCAGCCTAATAGGTTATAGGTCAGCCTAATAGGTGATAGGTCAGCCTAATAGGTTATAGGTCAGCCTAATAGGTGATAGGTCAGCCTAATAGGTTATAGGTCAGCCTAATAGGTTATAGGTCAGCCTAATAGGTTATAGGTCAGCCTAATAGGTGATAGGTCAGCCTAATAGGTGATAGGTCAGCCTAATAGGTTATAGGTCAGCCTAATGGAGTGTAGGACAGTATAATTGAGTACAATTGAGTGTAGGTACAAATAATGTAAATATTAGTTTATAGGATAGCACTGTTTAAATGCTGTGTATTCACCTGTGCTGTCATTCTAAGGGGAAGTTTATCTTAAAACATTCAACGGTGTATCCTGTTGAGTGGTGTATCCTGTTGAGTGTCGAGACAGCCATTTTGGTAGACATTATGGCCCATTATGAAATGTACACATCCATTAAGATTGATTGGCTTGGCTAGGAGTCTGTCTTTGAGGTTTTTAAATATGTCCTTTGTACATGGTTACACACGCTGGATTCAATTCAGGCCATGTCATAGTGATTCCAGCCCAAAGTGCCCTCTTTGTGCCAACTTCCTTCAATGGAAATGTATAATATAGAGAACTTTGACCTGTTTACACCACCATGACATTAACAAAGGCCTTGGGTGTGGCAGTAATAGGGTTTGGTATGTCTGCTGTAATAATATCCTGATGTTTGTACAGATGGGACGGGAGTGAAAGAGCTGTGGAAAGCTCATGATTCCATCCCTAACTCTGAACGACAGTATGGCTTCACACAGTTTGCCATGACTCTAAATGAAGAAGATGAATCTGTAACATGTCCCACTGATTCTCGAAAGAGAGGTGATGAACGTTTGCTAGAGGAAGGACTAGTGGATGAGGCAGCTAGTGAGAAATACAGGCTGGAAGAAAAACAGAGAGCTGCCAGGAAAAAGAGGGAGGCAAAGAAAGAGAAATGGAAGCCATTGTGAGTTATATACTGAGGATGTAGTAAGAAATCCTACACCATAGTTCCGCTGAGCTCAGTTAGTTTACAAAACAGGAAAATAAGCTAAGTTAGTTTTAATTACAGGAAATTGAGCTCAATTAGAATCACTAACTAGAATTCTGTGAAGTAAGACTGTTGGTTGCCAACTTCCATTAGATGGGCTATAACTACATGTGAACACACTATAACAAGTTCCTCTGTGTAAAACATTCAGTTTTACCAATGCTCATGTATGGTAGTACCTTTGTTCACCTGTCACTTGGATAACCCTTTACCAGATGATTCCTCGTTATCTGGCAGTTCAACTTATAGTTGACATTCTTAATCATGTATGGAGGTCCAGTGACGACATCAAAACCTCCGGGTGACCAGTGAGCTAAAGGACTCTATCCTCATAAAATTATTTTTCTTTCTGTTCTTGTGTTCCTCTGGCAGTGTGTTATGTAGACATGTTTATGGTGGGTATTCAATCATTTATTTTGCAGATGGTTTGACTTGTATGCTGACCCTGATACTCAAACTTCCTATCACAAGTTTAATAACAAGTACTGGGATTGTAAGCTGAAGGGGGACTGGTCACAATGCCCAGACATTTTCTAAACTTATATACTATGTATGTTTTTGTGTTATCCACTAATATCACTATTAATGAGTTATTTATTATGTGTAAAAACCATGAGTACCATGAATTTGAATATTACTTATAATACTGTACCATAGGGTATTGTTTGTACTTTGCCCTTCTTTTACCCGCGCCGCCGCGCGCGCACGCACACAAGAGACGTGTTACAATTATTATACCGAATTTGAATATTACTTTCAGATCGCTTTTACCCACGTTTGTACTTTGCCCTTCTTTTGGCATCCAGTGATACTGGGTACCTCGGCGATTGAATCTTCTTTAATCCTGAATGAGAAACTTAGTAATAGGCTAAAAGTAGCAGTAATTTAGCCAAACATAAGTAATGTATTGTATGTGAAGCATTTAAGGTAGATAGCTAGGTATTTTAGAGTTACTATCTATAGTACTACGGTAGCACTAAATTTGACAAAATACCTTATTCTACATCAACTTTTCCCCACACAATAAAGAACTGTTGGATTCCCGGAAGAAGTAGAAAACAAAAAGGAAAGAGACTCTAACTTGAAGGACTCGAAAGCCATTTTTTCTTCTCTGGAATAAATCATTTTCCGTTATAATCTCACCAGGCTGCAGACCACACTTAGTTGCTGCGCAGCTGTTCTGAAGCCAGGCTCACTACTTCAGTGTTCTAGCTAATACCCTTTCAGGAGCTGGTGAGCAGTAGGAATAGAGTAGGATAAGTATGTGGGTTGCCACTTACAAATTTGATAATATATGCATCAATAGGAACTTATGCCATGTTGTGGTTATTGATGGCTGAGAGATGTTTCATCTGTCTATGTTATGTCCCTTAGCGATAGATCATTGTGAAATAGGTATGTAGGGAACAGGTGGTTACCATGGAGAGCGTAGCAGGTGGTTACCATGGTGAAGTTCATTATATTATAGGGTGTATGTATAATATAGTGATATTGCGCAATATCCTCTAGTCATGTGTGCAGTACATACCACTCCTGTATTCCATGTAGGATACACCAGAACTTTTAATATAACTCATAATATCAATCTATTATCACTCAATATCAAACTATTATCAAATTAGAGTTCCTGTTATCAAAGTGTTATCAGGTCAGAGCTCCTACTGTTACCAGGTTGGTGTCAAGCTGTTACCACCAGGTCAGAGTTCCTGGTGTCAAACTGTTACCACCAAGGTCAGAGTTCCTGGTGTCAAACTGTTACCACCAAGGTCAGAGTTCCTGGTGTCAAACTGTTAACCACCAGGTCAGAGTTCCTGGTGTCAAACTGTTACCACCAAGGTCAGAGTTCCTGGTGTCAAACTGTTAACCACCAGGTCAGAGTTTCTGGTGTCAAACTGTTACCAGATCAGAGTTCCTGGTATCATCATACCTCAGTGCTGAGTCATTGTCATTGGTGGATTCCAGTGATTGATACATTATTTCTAAAAGAATGCATAGCATAATATCCTTAGAACTAACTTAAATCTCTCAGTATGCACCACATATAATAGAAATCTCTCAGTATATACAATAGAAACCTCTTATTCAGACTCCCCCTAGTGGATGGTGGTATGTAGTGGTGTGATGGATGAACATCTAAATGGGATTATGAGAGTGAATAATGTTAGCCTGCTATTTGTCTAGAGTGTATCAATATCTAATGTGCAGACATTTATCTTCACAATTGTATTTACAGTGTATTGCTGCCGGCACCCTGGCTTCCTGTCTCGTCTCTGATCCCTTCCATCTAATTGAATCCGTGAGCAAGTTGATTGGTCCCAGTTGGACATTTAATCATTAATATTGCTCATCCACTCCCATCATGAGTTATCCTAACCTTCCTCCCCGTCACCAAGGAAGCAGAGGGAGGGGCAGAATGGGAGGAGAACTCCACCACCAACCGTGAGTTTTTTATTTATGAATATAATTATAAGAATTAACCCCTCCTACCTGTCCTTTTCCAGAAAACAACCGCCTATCTTCCAGGCCCGTGCTAATGTTCCCGGAAGTGCTCTGATACACCAGCCACCCTATCAGAAGGTAAGTCTTTGATGATCGGACTTACTGTAAGATAGGAATGAAGGGGTTAGCCGTATTCAATGCCAAACTTCTGTGGTGAATATTTCATTGGTTTTTTGTTGGTTTGATGTGTATTGCTATCCCTATTCCCTCCAGCTCCCTGTTACTGCTATCCCCCTCCCCCAGCAGAATAACCGGGTACTACTACCAAATCAACAGCACCAGCAACAGATGTACCTGCCGCCAGGAGCTCCCAGTGGGAGCATTTTAAATCGGCCTCCCTCACTCTTCCAGCATCATGCATTGGCACCTCAACAGCTCATGCCGCTTCAAATGTGGATGCCACAACAAAACCAGAGCACAGCACAGCCCATCAATCTTGGTCAGCCACCAATGGCCATGTCTCAACACTCCCTTATAAACCAGCCTCTCCTCAGGGGTGTAATGATGCATCAGGGTAATAATCCACCAGTCATATACTCACCAGAACAGATGGATGTTAGTATGTCACGCTCTAAACCATCCACATCCACAAAGACACGCTCTCGTGCTATAAGGATTGTGGATCCTAATACCAACACAGAGGTCAAGGTGGGTCATACTAATGACCGAGAGGTGCCTGTCAAGACGACTCAGGCTGAAGACTCTGTTAACCCCACTGCCACTGATGCTGCAGTAGCAGCGGAATTTAAGAGCAAGGTTCAGTCTGTGGCCGAGGGAACTAGTGTGGGTGTTGTCGAGGGAGGAGGAACTGCAGTTCAGTTCAGACCCAATGCAATCATCACTAATCCAGATCAGGGCAAAGCGCAGGGGACTGAGACAGAAGGTAGGGTGGATATTGGTGTGAAGGAGGATGAAGTAAAGGGGAACTCTTTATCGACAGGAGGAAGTGTTTTGGAGCCACCTGCACAAACAGAGTCTAAAATTGGGAGGATAACTCCACCTGAAACGAGAATAACTCTGCCCGAAGCTCTGTTGAGCAAAGAGACAAAGCAGATTAGTGCAGAAACGGACCCTCAGAGTGAAAGTGGGGAGAAAGGGAACACTGAAGGTGTGTCAGGAAGGGAAGAACAGATGTCTGAGGATATAGCAGGATTGAAGGGGGTGGAGACTTCTGGGGATATGTTAGGAGTGAAGGTGGAGGAAACTTCTGGGGATGTTGTGTTAGGAGATAAGGGGGAGGGGACTTCTGAGGTTATGTTAGGAGATAAGGGGGAGGTAACTTCTGGAGGAGTATTAGGAGTGAAGGGAGAGGAGAATGGGCATGTGTCAGAGTTGAAGGTTGAGAAGAGGTCTGGGGGAGTGTCAGGAATCAATGAGGAGGATGTAGAGGTGAGGTCCGAGGAGGATGTGTCAGGAATGAATGGGGAGGGGTCATATGGAGGGACGTTAGAAGTCAAGAGGGAAGAGAGGTCTGGAGGTGTGTCAAAGGAGGAAGAAGAGAAATTTGAAGAAGTGTGTGAATCTGTTTCTGAGAAAAATCCGGCGTCGACCGTACCGACAGAGGATTCTGCAGCACCTGACATTCCTCCCGTCAATATTTATAGTAGTGATAATGTGCCAGGTAAACAGAATGTGAATAATGCCGTGTCATCCACACCTCAGGTCACGGAATGCATGCCAGAGGTCACCCCTACGGCTGCAAGAGAGGAGAATCAAGCAATAGAGGAGTTAGTTGTCGATAAAGAAGAGAATGTGGAGCCTGAAAGAATTGAAATTGAACCCCCTCTATTTGTGGGTAACCAACTAGATACAGAAATGTCTCTGTCCTCCCACTCTGAAGAAGTTCCTGCAGAAAATGTGATGAAGGAGAGTTCACAACGGATTGCTGAAGAAGAAAAGTCTGTAGAACAAAAGGTGGATATTCAACATCATCCCAATCCTTCTCAAGCCACACCCACTAGATCTTCTGAAACCACACCCACTATAATGGAGACTGATAGGCGAATGGAGGCTTGGGTTGCATCAAATTCTGAAAGTAACAGAAATAAGAATGGCTCAGAGACGAGTGCTAATCTAAATTCTGTGTCAGGAGGGACAAATAAGAACAACATTGCTCTTAGAGGTGGAGGTGAGTGTTGCCGTAGCACAGTATTTGGTAAGGGGTCATCAATATTAAATTTGTGTCATACTAGCTGTGAGTGTGTAACTGGGAATTATAATTTTTCAGTGTCGGGTCATGAAGGACGACGAACTATGTACCAAAGAGAATTCCTCATGCGATTTAAAGACATGGCCATTTGCAAGGAAAAACCAAGAGATTTAGAATTAGGTGACCTGGACTATTCCCCACGGGACCGGGAGTCACTGATGGGACTGTCCTATTATCGAGGAGTAGGAGGAGGAGGGAAGGTGGGTAGGGTTTGGCATAATTGCCAGGAGTGTTTTATGCCATACTTCTTTACCACATTAGTAGCACAGGATAGTAAACTGCATGCGAAGACTTTTACTTGTCTTTTACAAAGATATTTGTTATTACAGAGAAGAGGAAGTGAACCAAAGAGGATTGCATATCAACCAAATGTCGAGAAGGTATGGGAATGAAAACACCTGTTCTAACTTGATTCCATTCCACTCTATTCACATAAGGTGGAGTTACGCAAAGCTGATGTCCGTTGGACACGACCCCAAGATCGGTTACATGAGATGTCATCAAACCAGGTCGAGACGGAAGAAGTTTACCGAAAGTTCCAGGCTATCCTGAACAAACTCACTCCACAGAAATTCCAGTCTTTGGCAGAGCAAGCCCGAAACCTGGAGATCCATACCGAAGAGAGACTTAGGGGGTGCATCGATAAAATATTCACCAAGGTAGGTGTGTCTCTCCTTCCATGCGTGACATTAAGTTTAGTTGGGAGAGGGTTGCCTATAGTGATGATAGAGGACTGACGGGAACCCCTCTATGAAACAATGTATCTTTTTGAACTTGTTATAGCAGCATTGAGGGTTTGAATAGAGGAGATTTCACTATAAGGTGGTCTATAACTATAGAGGAGGTTCCACTGTACTGGTAGAGTCCATTCATGGACCCATAATCCTCATACAAGACTTTAGAGCAATTTTAAGATTTAGAAAGTTGTGAACATGTAACCAATGAATACTCTACATCACTCACTCTCTATGACAGGCCTTAGAAGAACCTAGCTTTAGCATAGCCTATGCAAACCTGTGTAAAGTGATGAGTCCTATAAAAGTGGAGTGGGTGCTAGAGGATGGCAAGGTAAAGACGACTAACTTTCGTCGTATGCTCTTGACCAAGTGCCAGCAAGAGTTTGAGAAAGATAAGAAGGATGATGAAACATTTGATACCATGAGAGAAGCCATCAACCAAGCAGAGACGGTGAGTCTTGATGATCTGAACACTGAGTGCATGTTTGTGTGAAGGCTGAGTTCATGTTTGGTATGTGTTGACAGGAGGAGAAGCGGCAAGAACTGGAAATGGAACTCTCCATTGAGATGACTAGGATGAGGAAGCGTTCACTGGGTAACATTCGGTTCATAGGAGAACTCTTCAAGTTAAAGATGTTGTCTGAAACTATCATGCACGAGTGCATTACACGGTTACTCAAGTCCACCTCAGACGAGGAATCTCTAGAATGCTTTGCCAGACTCATCACCACCACAGGGAAGGACCTGGATGCAAAACAGGAGGCTAAGGTGGGTGTGGTCAGTAGTGTGGTGGTGATGCTAAATAATATAGTCATAGAGATTCAATGTAGTGTTCAGATACATGAATTATGTTAATAGATACCAACTTTCATGATGATATTATAGGAGATGTGATTAGATTAGTACTGTTACTTTAGGGTCAGACATGAAGGTCAGAAAGGTCATTAGTACTGTTATTATAGGGCCAGACATGAAAGGATTAGAACTAGGGCCTGGCATGAAGAGATTAGTACTGTTATTATAGGGGGTTATTGGCATTGTTATAGGGTCATATGAATGAATGTATGTTATGTTACAGGGTTACATTGATGCCTACTTCAAACGTATCACTGACATTATTAAAAAGGGGAAGATTCCAGCACGAATCAAGTTCATGTTGCAGGATGTACAGGAGCTGAGGGAGAATAACTGGATACCTAGAGTACGCCAGGATCAGCAGCTCAAAACTATCGACCAGGTCAGAACCTAGATTGGGAATGAGGGCCTAAGAATGGGAATGGGGGACAAGACTGCAGATTGGAATGGAGAATATTGTGTGTGCTATTGATCTAGATCCATGCAGAGGCTAAATTAGAGGAGGAGAAAGAGAAAGAGATGGTGCAGCAGCACCAGGTCATCAACTCCTTGAGATTGAGAGAAGGTGGGCGTGACAGTAGGCGTGGCTCAAAGTCTGGTGGTAGTGGAGATGAATGGCAGACAAAGGGAGATAGGGAGCGGAGAGAAGGAAGAGAGAGAATTGATCAGAGCAAGTTCTTAGGCCTCCTCAAACGAAATAAAGAAAAAAGCAGTTCTCAGGTAGAGAGAGAGAGAGAGAGAGAGAGAGAGAGAGAGAGAGAGAGAGAGAGAGAGAGAGGTTGATTGGTTGGTTGATAGTGACTTTGTTTTTCAGGGTCCTCTTGGTCCCAACACCAGTCTTAGACCTACAGGATGGAAGAAAGGCTCATTGTCCACCACCTCTCAGACCACAGACTCTTCAAAGACCGGCAAACAATCACGGTCAGTGTTTCTGCTGATGATGTGCGTGTGGTGATTGCCTGATGAATATCTGATATATTGTAGGTCCAGCACAAGCAGTTCCAAGAGGACAGAGGGGCGTGGTCCAGCAGGCAGGTCATCTGGTTCAGGTTCAAGGCGTTCCCATACAACCCCTGAATCAGAGAGAGAATCAGCTCTACACACTGTTAGCTTATTCACAACTAACAATCAAAACCAACCTCCTTCCAGAGATGCTCCTGCACAGGCTGTCCTGCGGCAGGAGAAGAAGCCTACTCTTCCTGTCACAGAAAACAAACTGGACGAGGATGCAGTTAGGAGGAAAGCTATATCCATCATTGATGAACTAGTGACCAATGCTGATTTCAAGGTGGGTGTGGCTAGGATATTGTGCCTTTAACTAAGTTGTTATGGTGATGAAGTGTGGAATTCACCCACAAGAAGTAGCAATGTCTCACTAGTAGAGTTTAACAGCATTGTGAACTAATATTCTATAGCTAAAATGTGACAGGATTTGGGGGAATCAGTAATATTGCAGGCGGAAGTTAATTATTTAATATTAATTTTTTTAGTTTTTACTATTAAATTTTAATTTTATTTTTGTAAATTTTTTTCCTTGCCCAACATGAAGTTTGATCTTTTGGCTAGCTGTCTACCAAATTTGAACCTTATCTGACTACTATAAGTACCCAAGCTCGCAGTTAGAAGTCAGTGACCTCCATTGAAGATTATTTAAATTGCTACGTGCACGGAGCTTAACGGGATTTTCCCTTGATTATAATAACAATATATACAATACAATATCTACTACAACTAGCACTAGTGCTGTTTTTCAGCCAGCAGAGCAGCCTGGTCTGCCACCAGGCTAATAACCTTCAATTCTTGGCCTTGAGTCAAGAAGTTGGTAGTGCAAGACAGCTACACAAACAAAAAATAAAACATGAGCTAAGCTGACTATAAAACTTTCTAGCTAAAGCTACAAACTTACCTACTCATGTTTATTAAAGTTTTTGACACCTCTGTAAGCAGAGCGATGCAGTAACAGCAGCTAGAAAGGTAAAAATAATGGAGCACTAACCCCCACTTTCTTTCTTGAACAGCATGAGGTAAATAATTGAAAATGAGGTAATGCGTTACTATACGGAATTATTAAGCCTGCAGTGCAGTTTTGTTTATTGTAGCGTTTTTTCACTGCTCCAAGTTTATGATGCCTAGAGGGTAGTGCAAGTCAACCGAGCGTAGCACTGTTTCTAGGTAAGTTATAGTCTCAAGAGAGATATCATTTTGTTCCTTAGGCTTTGACCTTTAACGTAGTATGCTTAACTCAATTTTGAATTTTTGCGGGATATTACTGTTTTTCCCAGATCCTGTCACAAATGGTAAAAATATTAACCTGGTGTCACTGGACTGTATGGTGGGTTGGGGATGTTCATACACCTCCCATCCATGTAAAATGATTACCTTTGCTAAGGATCTGGAACTGCTTGATGTAGCAACAGGCACTGGTCTATAAAGTGTCATGACATGAAATTAGAAGGCTGAAGTGACTAAGTATATGCTGTGACCCATCACTGCCATCCATCCATCTCAGTGACCACCTGGCTCATTCTTGCTCTACACATTTCTTTCCCTGAACTCTAGGTCACACCATTGAGTTTTTATGGATTCACTTCTCTAGCTCTCCATGCTTAGACACATGGAATCCTTGTTCTAGACCAAATACCTGGAGTCAATGCAAAATCCTGCAAGTAGTTCCAGAGATGACAGCTGTTTAACTTGCTTATAGCATAATAATAATAATAATAATAATAATAATAAATATCCCCTTCCCTCCAATTTTTGTTGTGTTGTAGTATTGTTATAGCAGATTAGTGCTTGCTGCATGTTACCAGTTCCAGAGTATGGACAGTACTAATTCCTTGTGTGGTTTTAGAATGTCTTGAATTGTGCTATGATGTGTGCAGGAAGCTGTGGAATGTGTGAGAGAGATGAGTTCCTCAGGACTCATGCATGTGCTGGTCACAGAAGGAATTAACCACACACTAGAGAAGAAATCAGAATTTAGAAGTGTAACAGGAAAACTCTTCTCTAAACTAGTACAGGAAAAAGTCCTCATCCAACAGAAATTCTTAGATGGGTAAGACTCTATTATAATAGTAACAGTTTTTGATAGGGTGATGATGTAATTGTTACTAAGTATAGATAAGCTTGACGTCCTCTATTTTGTTACTGATTCCCTTTAGATTGAATGGGGTTCTAGAATTTTCTGAGGACATGTGTATAGATATTCCTAACTTCTGGCTCTACATGGGAGAGGTCTTAGCTCCTGTCATGGCACATTCTACACTCAGTCTTTCACTCTTGGGGAAAATCCATTCTAGTCTGGTCAGTTGCATCCTTAAACAGCTAGTAGATATAAGCTCATAATCTTGGATACATGTAATGCTGGGGGGTTGGATAGTATATGTACATGTAATGCTGGAGTTGGGTATAATGCTGGGTGTTGGATATACATGTAATGTTGGATTAGATACATGTCATGTTGGGGGTTAGTTAGTGGTATGTCCATGTTAGTGTTAGGTTGGCATGATGGGAGTGGATGGTGCAGTGAGGGTGGAAATGAGTAGGGGTGGCAGCCCAGTGTGTATTATAACATGCCATGGGCAGATTGGGTTGGTGGTAGATGCATACATGTATGGAGAGAGAATGTCGGTTCAGTTAATATTAGAATTCTGGCTCTTTATAGGTTGATTCAGGTAAAGCAGCCATTCTGGTTGCTAAGGTATTACAACAGTGCCGTAAGGTACTGGGAACAGAGGAAGCAGTAAAGGCACTCTGGAGTCAGTCCAGGCTGGAGTGGGACTCCTTAGGAATGAAAGTAGAGGATTTGGGAGAATTCCTACAAAATCAGGTTAGTGTGGTTGTGAATCATAGTACTAGCAGCTCTTCCTTTCTTTGAGGAATAACCACAACTGATAGAGGTCCCCTCCTCTCACCCTCTCCCCATTATTCCGAGTGCGTGCTGTTGTTCAAAAAGGTAGTCTTGAAGTTTTAACTACCTCTGTAGGAACTAGGATATCTCCATACTGAAGATTGTGGTGAAGAATCTGTCCCTGCCTATCTACATAGACTACAGCAACTCTTATCCTCTGATATAACCAACAAGGAAATAATCTCCTGGATCAAGGTATCATGCAATAGACATTTGAAGGTATTGTGGATACTTGCCTTCATATTATTATAGGAAAATTGCTCTGAGGCAAAATCTCCTATCTTTGTGAGGAATCTAACTTCTGCAATTGTCTATGCTGCAGTGACTGGTATGTGTAGTGTGTGTACAGGTAGTTTACTGACTGGTATGTGTAGTGTGTGTACAGGTAGTTTACTGACTGGTATGTGTAGTGTGTGTACAGGTAGTTTACTGACTGGTATGTGTGGTGTGTGTACAGGTAGTTTACTGACTGGTATGTGTAGTGTGTGTACAAGTAGTTTACTGACTGGTATGTGTACAGGTAGTTTAACTAGTATGTGTAGTGTGTGTACAGGTAGTTTACTGACTGGTATGTGTAGTGTGTGTACAGGTAGTTAACTGACTGGTATGTGCA
Organism: Diacarnus erythraeanus; assembly: GCA_964016965.1. Lineage (NCBI taxonomy): Eukaryota > Metazoa > Porifera > Demospongiae > Poecilosclerida > Podospongiidae > Diacarnus > Diacarnus erythraeanus. The sequence continues at coordinate 5,454,826 of OZ024685.1, read as the reverse complement.
GTGTGTGTACAGGTAGTTTACTGACTGGTATGTGTAATGTGTGTAAGGTAGTGTGTAAGGTTTACTGACTGTGTGTGTATAGGTAGTTTACTGACTTGTCTTAGGGTTTGCTCTGTATTTTATGCTCTATTTTATGTTGTTTCTTGATGTCTTTTAGGTTCTGGAAATAGTGCGATATTTAATTCTGAATTGTTTGAGAAACGAACAGAGATAGTTAAAGTTTATAGTAATGATAAACATGGATTAGAAGCACTCTATGGGCTGCAGATCACCGTAGCAAAACTCCAACATCCTCCAAGTAATTTTTACTGCTACTCTAATTATAAGTGCCACTCTAAGTGTCACTCTGCCATTCTAATTATAAGTGCTTTCTCTAATATAAGTGCCACTCTAAGCGTCACTCTGCCATTCTAATTATAAGTGCTTTCTCTAATTATAAGTGCCACTCTAAGTGTCACTCTGCCATTCTAATTATAAGTGCTTTCTCTAATATAAGTGCCACTCTAAGTGTCACTCTGCCATTCTAATTATAAGTGCTTTCTCTAAGTGCTATTCTAAGTCCTACTCTATAAGTGTCACTCTAATTATAAGTGCCACTCTAAATTATAAGGTTACCAAATTTTTGAATCATAAAAACATTTTTTCCTGCACTGTGAATACAGTATCCAAGAGTTTACTAATGGATCGACACACACTGTATATTGTAAGTTTACCGGTGGGTGTATGGTTTACCTAGTGGGTTTGATATACAGTAGTTTACTAGTGGGTCTGTATTATTGATGTACACTGTAATTGTAACACAGAACTGCTGCACGAGATGTTCAACATTGTCTATAATCTGGATATAGCAGGAGAAGATGAGTTTGTCTCCTGGAAGGACAAAGGAACAGTTAATTTTGGCAGGGGGAATGCTGTCATGAATGTAAAGGGATTCTTTGAGTGGTTAATGTCTACATCTGATGGCGAGACTGAGGATGGGCCCACTAATTTTGAGGATGGCACCTGACATACATCATGTGGTTATAATTAGAAATATTTATTATTTTTGTTGCTGGATCCTCAGAACGAGTGTTTTGAGGTGGTCAATATTCTGCACGATTATTATGATTAGATGTCACACATGATCATGTAACACAATGTGACCATAAATTGATAATGTGTAGTGTGTTGTGTTGCATTAAATGTTGTATTGATCATCCTGGCCTCAATTCATATTTCACTATAATAATGTATTATAATCTTAATCCCCTGGTTTGAGTGAAGGTGAACTCTATCCCTTTCCAGTGTTTTATACGCTGGATCTGCTCTGATCCACACATTGTAGTTAACATGATTCATGCCACATCCAACTCCTCCTTTGAGGTAATAGAAGCAGCAATTCAAGCTTGTAATGATTATTAGCAAACATTAGGCGTGGACATGGTTGGCTTCAATCATAGTAGGTAAGGGACGTAAACATGATGCCCGCCAAATCAGGCCAGCAACAGTATGAATACCTTCTCTTTGGGAGTGTGGCTGAAGCCGAACTCCCTCCTCTCTTACACAGACTCCGCGGTCTTTGTGAGTATGCTACCAATGGAGGAATTCCTTTCATGGATAGAGAAATAGGCTACAAAATAGGTAAAGGTCAAAGTACATGACAGATTATGAACATTGTTAATGTGTGTTGCTACAGAAGCTGGTAATGCCAGTACTAGGCTAAAAGTCAGGCAGTCATTGGACTCTCCTGATGCTCCATGGTAGGTGTGAATGTGAACCATTGATTGTTGACACACCCATTTTGAGGGTAATGGTGGCAAATATTGCTATATAATTAAAATCCACAATTGTATTAACCATAGCTATTGTAAATAGCATGATTTTCAGACCTCAACATTTGGAATTGGGACTTAATATTCCTAGCAAAATTTCAACAGGTGTCCTTTTTCTCAAATAATGCTTTTTCTCAATATTTCAAACTACTACGTGTTCTAAATAACCAAAAGTGAGTACAGGTCTACTTAGGATCATGATGAGCCTAGTGAAGAAGAGACTGGCCTTTCAGGTCCTAAAGGATCAGCTAAACTCTAGAACTGAATGTTATTTAAATGCAATCTTGTCATAGTAAATATTTTCATAAGCATATCTGAATATGAACTAGCCAGTCTCAATATTTTTTTTGAGATGGAGAATGTCTATGATATTTATATGCTGTGATGTGGTCAGGTAGTGTCTAGCCTGACCTATGAATACAACAAAGTTCAGGACAACTCTCCTGAATCTAATTTAGGAAGGAATCTTTGAGTGTTTTCATGATTTTCTTCTAGGCATTTGATATACACTGGACAGCTTGAACTAGCAGAACAAAGACCGACCATTGTGAGAACGTGTATATTCACTGCTTGTAGTCACAACCTAATGGAGTGCTTGAAAGAGCTAGGCTTTGTGTAAGTGATAAGTTTTAAGTCTTGTGAAGTTTGGATGTAGAGAGTATATGGTCCAGTGCATTAATATTGCTATTATGAGAGATGAATGTAATTTGTCCCATTTCAGGGTCACTATGGAATTATTATTCAAAGGTTACTTGTTCAAGAAGGACCAGATGAAAATCTCTGTTTTCAAACTCTACCAAGTCAGTGAGGACTCCCATGTGTGGAATTTGAATATTCAATTGGAATTTTGTGGTTTATATAGATCTAGCCTTATTTGAGGTTTTATACTAACCACAAGATTCCACAGCACTATGATATGATTGATATTTAGCAGCTGCAGTGGGCCCACAGTTCTTTGAAAGGGGGTGGTGTTTTAAAGAGGTTCACTTTTAAAAATGAAAAGTGCTAACGACTGACCATGTGTTGGTTCAACTTCTTGCAGCTGCAAAAAAGTTGCTTAGCTAGCCCATGGTTCTTTAAAGCTAGGATGATGATGTCACTTGTACCGCCACCTGCCAGTACCTTTGATCCGCTCTGGACAACTTCGACCTAAAAAATATTATGGTTATTTTGCACTAATCAGCAACTTGCTGCACAGACCAATTGGCTGCTTTCATGGAGAGTCCAACCAACTTCCATGTGGGGGAAAGTGGTCTCACCATGTATACTAGCTCTCTTATCACGCACACACTCTCCACGTGTAGCCAGGAGACAGTGGAGAACTGGAAGGTTCCCAGCCTGTGTCTGAAAGATGGTTGGTAGAGATGTCTGCAGTGACTTCTTCTGGACAAGACCTAATTGGAAATGATATGAGATTATTTGCTGATCACCTGAAACCGTATCTTGTTTTAGGTAGAAAATTCAGACAGTCGTCTTCTGGCTGTCCATAAGCCAATTAAACTAACCTTTAATCAGTTTAACATTTCCTTCGGGTTATTGATAATGAGGCATTGTAGGTGGTGGGTCTTAAAATTCAAAGGAGCCTGGTTCTGTCTTGATATGAGATGTGTGGTTCTTTAATTAATTGTCTGAAATAAATTATATAATCTTGTCAGCCTGCAGTTTAGCTGCTTCCTTAACAGTTATTCCATATTTAGCATCGTTCAGATGGAAAAAACAGATGGTATACGATGATAATAACCTTGCCAGTAATGGTACTTTCAGCTGACTGTCTTTACATGGAAATAACACAGTGACTTTAGTAAAATTTGACCCCACCCTCACTCTGGACAATTATTATTATTATTATTATTATTATTCATAAAGATCCTGCTCTCACCCTGGATAATATTCATAATAACACCTTGGAGATTATCCCTTCCCATACTCCCTGCCCCCTTCATATATACATAGTAACATTTTGAAATGGGCAAGTTTGTGCCAGTAAGATTGTATAATATCTTACCTTAGCCATTAGAGGTTAGTTAAAGGCTCTAGCTAATGTGAATTCATGTATGTACTGTGTTTCTTTACTATGAGCATTGTGTAGAGAGAGTTATTTTGGGAGAAAATATTAATAGAGGGCCCCTGGATGATATTTTTATCACTAATATTAGCTGACATAACCTGCAATAATGATCCCCTAGCTGGGATTGCTATAGAGGACAACATTCTAGTTGTATGGATGCTTAAGGTTGTCCACATCAAACTGACCTTGGGCAGCTCAAGCAGACATTGGTTATTTCACTTAATTACAATATTAGCTGACATAACAGGCTGTAATGAACCCTAGAAGTGTTGAGCTGGAAGCTATAGAGGACAGCATGCTGTAGTTATCCCTAGCTATAGCTGTGTGGATGCTTAAGGTTGCCCATATCAAAATGACTTTGGGAGTTCACCTAATTGTGAAAAATGGATTAATTGACTAAATTATTATTACTATTATTAGCATAACATGCAGTAATCAGCCCTAGAAGATTTGCCGAAAGCTGGAAGCCTGATTTGCTGAAAGCTGGAAGCCTGTTTTGCCGAAAGCTGGAAGCCTGATTTGCTGAAAGCTGGAAGCCTGTTTTGCCGAAAGCTGGAAGCCTGATTTGCTGAAAGCTGGAAGCCTGTTTTGCTGGAAGCCTGTTTTGCTGGAAGCCTGTTTTGCTGGAAGCCTGTTTTGCTGGAAGCCTGTTTTGCTGGAAGCCTAGGCTTGCTATAGAGGATAGCATGTAGTTATCCAGGTTGCTATCTAAAAAAAAAACACAGAGTAAACAAGGACTGATGATTGTGTTCTGCAAGTGGGAGGGTGCAGGAGGAGAATGTGCTCCCTTCCACACGAAGCTGTGGAAACCAAAATTTCACCATTTTCTAATCAAAACTTTTGACACTGAAAACCATTATTATGAATTTGATTATGTACATGAGATAGAGGGGTACTATTTTGAAAGAAATTTCATAAAAGATGTCTTAGACAGAATCAGCAGAAAAATCCACAGAACTCTACTATTTGGCCTTGATCCATCCACATACAATTTTCTTCCCCCAAAATCCACAGATTGTGGGAATCTGGGTGATTCTATGTGTAAATCCTCGACATTACGTCATTTAAATTAATATATTCAATAATATATAAGATTACTGACTATAAAATAAGATTACTGATAAGAATACTGTAAGGAAATTTACACATAGAAGGACCCAGGAATCACAGTCCCTAGCTAGCTGTGTGCATGGATACAGGTTGCCCACATCAAAATGACCTTGGGAGCTCACCTTGTGAAAAGTGGACATTGGTTATACTGATTAATTACCAGTGTGCGGTAATTAACCCTAGAATGTTCCTAGGCTTGCAGGACGGCATGTAGTAGCTATCCCTAAAGTATATCTACTTAAGATTGCCCACATTAAACTGACCTTGGGCAGCTCACTTGGTGCAGTGGTCAATTAACTTAATTGAGTCTGCGCGGTAATGAGTGGCCCCGGATTTATAATCTCATTAAATCAAGAAGTTATAACAATTATTCTAATATTTAATAGCTGATAGCTGATCACGTACAGTTTAATTAATTAATGGTGAATCAAAGAGGTCTAACATTCCTGGTGGGGCATGCCCACAGACCCCCCTAGATGGCAGGTGAAGGCCCATTACTCAACAACCCCATCTTGTGCCTCAGTATGTATTCCTGGCTACGCCTCCAGTATCCGATCAACTATCAGGTTGCTCATGGCATATTTTCAGAATAGTGTCGCTAGCTGCAGATTATTAAAATTATTTCCGGATACGTGCGGTGATATGTGCGCAGAAAATAAGCGGCGGCGGCGATCGACTCTCGACTATTTAATAAACTGCTCAGTGCTCGCTCGATTGCTAACGGGATCATATCGCTCATCATAGTGCCACGCCTCACGTCAGAATCATTTAATCAATTCGGTAATGAACACTCTCTTGGGAGAATTAGGTGAGTAGGCTGCTAGGTAGCTGTTATTTGCAGCACGTGGAATTGTACTTGTAGGACTGTAGTGCTTGCAGAGCTAAACAATTCTTAGCTAGTTGTTCTGATCATTAATTTTTAGCATGCTGCAAGCAACTTCCAATAATACTACTATAGCTGCATAATTGTAGCTTACTAAGTTACATTAAAAAATTTTTTTTCTCCATTTTTCCATTAGCTACCTTGAATGATATTAACTATCCAAGGTATAGGATTGCCTTCAAATTACGAAAACTCCAGAAAAATTTGTTATGTGAGTTGTAGTAGTAGGATACTATGTCTGTGAGTCTTTTCCCCACAGCTTGCTAGCTAGAGAGGAGTCTAGCAGTTGCCCGAGTTATGAATAACTTCTGAAGGACAATGAATACTGAGCTGTGGAATTTTAACTATTTGTGTACAATTACACACTATTCATGACCAGAGATCAAGCCTTTTGTATTCTGCAGTACTTCTTAAATTGGCCCATTATTCTCCCTCCATTAATAATAGAATAATAGTTAATATTATTGAATTGCAACCACCTTAACATAATTTTGTAAACAGTTCTCCTGCAGATGTAATAGTTATTGTGAACTAACAGATTGTTATTCTCCATGATCCTGCAGAATCAAACCTCACAGTAAAACTTATTATTATTATTCCAGAACATTAGCTGAAAGACTACCATGGAGTACTATTGATATGCACCATGTTACACTATGTTACATTGTGTTATGTTGCAGTGGAGCATGTTAGTGTTGGTACTGTCCAAGAGGCTCTGCACCTTAGTAATGTGTGGTCACTCCAACGAGAAGATGAGGTTCCTGTCTCCCAACTCAGATCCTCTATTGATGAACTCTATACCCTTTTGCGTCTTCACCGGCCAGTGACTGACTCTGCCCGGCTAAACCAAGCCAAAGAGCTGTGTTCCAACTGGCTTCAGATGAATTATCACCATTCAAGTGGGGAAAAAATTGATGCTGGGTTCCTCAAGATCACACTCTGTCTGTTGTGTGGTTCCAAGGTTGCTGATAAGGCTCGCTGTAAGTTTAAAGGTGGATTATCGCCACTTTATGATGATCTCTGCTGTTTCTAGATCTGTTTGGTGTTATGGCAAATTCTAATGGAGCTGTAGAGTTGTGTGATATTGAATATTTCTGCACTGTGACTGGACAGGTTGGTGACACCACACACACACATGTATGTGTTTGTCCTGTGACTGGACACCACATGCAGTCATGCATGTGTCCGTGCTATGACTGGACACCGCATACACAAAAAAGTCTGGCACTAGGAGTGTCCTGACCAAACACTAATCTAAAACTCCAAACTTATCACAAAATCTTGCAATTCATGCTGTGTGTGGATCTTTACCAAACCATTTCTTTCTTGTAGCTTGGAGACACTCTCCAGGAAGAATTGTATTCAGAGTGGGCTGCACCTGAGGTGTGGAGGGCGTGTCTTCTGTTTGTCCGTTCAGCGGAGGATATAGAGGATGACGAGGTTGATGGAGGGACAATAAAGAGACAATGGCTCTCACAATTTGAGTTCTGCAAGATATTCTCGTCACTTTCAGAACTACCAGTCCTGAAATGGATGGCACTCTTTTATCAAATGCCTTCCATGGAGAAGGGTAAGATCACACTCCTTCCTAGCGCTAACTCCACCCACATCACCACACCCTTTTCCCTTCCTTTCTAGTTATTCATTCAGTCCGCTGTGCTATATGCACCAGAAAGCCAATTGTTTCATTTCGGTAAGTAAATATGTAATTAATTACGCTATCAAATTACCTAGAACTGACCTCTGACTTTACTACTTCAGAGTATACCACTATTTTAGTTTACTATAGTTTACTACAGTTTACTATAGTGTTTTCTTAATAGTTTCCAGTGTACACAATGCAACAATTTCAACCTCTGCCAGGTTAGTTGTCTAAATAAATAAATAAATAAATAAATAAATAAATAAATAAATAAATAAATAAATAAATAAATAAATAAATAAATAAATAAATATAATATAATATAATATAATATAATATAATATAATATAATATAATATAATATAATATAATATAATATAATATAATATAATATAATATAATATAATACAATATAATGTAATGTAATGTTTCTCTCTTAGGGGGTTTAATTATTGTTTGTGTCACTAGGTGGTCATGTTTCTATTGCTGTGTACATGAAATTATGGGAAGGTGGCGGGAGGTTATCTAATAGAAAACATGTAATGCTGATGTGGAGACAGAGGGTCTGGTTCCGTGGCTCTGTATTGCATGTAATTGGCCTCTGTTTGAAACTGAGTTACTGTCCTTTCTTTCTTTAAGGGTTATAAATAATTTAGGTATGGCTCTATAGGGAAGCCAATATTCTATTGATTTTAGGGTACCAGTTCGTCTCCCACCTCCCGGCCCTCCATATAGCAGCTGGCCAGGATTATTTGACGTTATGGCTGGGAGCAGACACCTTTATTTTATGGAGATGATAAAAATTACTATGATTATTGGGGTGGCTTCCACTGAGCAAATTTAGACTTGTTCTTGAAAATATTCATGGGAGGGAAAGAACTGCTTGCATAGGAAAGAGGGAAACAGGCAGAGGGTGTGTACCAGAAAGGGAAACAGGAAGAGGGTGTGTATCAGAGAGGGAAACAGGCAGAGGGTGTGTACCAGAGAGGGAAAAAGGCAGAGGGTGTGTACCAGAGAGGGAAGCCATGAGAGAAATAGGATTTCACTTTCATTTCATGATTAAAGTGTAATATCACATGCTGCCATGGAGCTGCCATAGTTACCGCCTATTATAGCATCACTAATAATTTGTTCCCTCTCCATAGATGTGTTTTTTGAAGGGACGTGTCACAGATAAGCATCCAGAAAACCATAAGATGATGGAGTTCAGTACCTCAGGAAATGGACGAAAGTCTTGGCGCCAGTGGCTACTTGGGAGTGGACGTGCACAAGGAGGGCGTGTCTGGAATGAACCTAAGGTTCCCTTTGTTTATAGCCGTCGAGCATCAGTGACCAGGTAAGGGGAAACCCCCATTATGATGTCATACTTTAATGTGTGTGCACCTCTTTATTGTAGCACTGGAAATAGTGACCAGGTTGAATCTCCAATGAATGCTATTGATGATCTGTAAGTATTCCACACACAGTATATGAAACCTGCTATAGAACTGTGCTCTTTGTGTTAATATCTAATAAATATTCTTCCTTGCAGGCTGACCAGTTCCCAACAGTGCAGCTCCTCCAATGGGTATGTTTTATATATAGCATGATCCTCTCTAGAGTAGCTGTGTATCTCTGTAGAAATAATATTCTCATATACTGGTGATAATCCTAGTGGTCAAACTCATACAAACGCTGACCTGATTTAATTATATTGTGAATTGGTCCTGAAAATTGGTCAATTCAGGGACTTTCTATATATAGAATTGGCCATGAAATGGTCCATTCAGAGACTGAATATTTTGAATTGGCCCTGTAAAATGTTCCAGCCAGACTGGTGGCTACATTGTCCTGAAAGTAGTCCATTCAAGACTGCACCCTGCAGTTTAGTGGTTTCATGTCCCTGGTGGCTAATCTTTCCCTCTACTTGAACACATATTTAACCTATGAATATCATAACAGCATCATTAATCATTGTATACACTATAAAAGTGTATGACCCCATGTTGTGGTGGAATGTTCTCTGTTATGTGCAACTCTATACACTATCAGTAGTTATAGCTCTCTCTTGAGACTGACCACACCTTTCAGCTGGTTGTGACCAGTTAATTCAGAGGAATTCTTGGAATTTTATTGGTCTGGAGGTCCCACAGCTTTTTAAATGTTGACATGTAGATCTCCAGACAACACGGCTTGTTAAAGACATGTAGTGTGGATGTCTTATAATAACATGCCTAGTGCACAATGATGTATTACCACCCTCTTGTCGCATGTGTAAACTCCATTACATTTTCTCACGATATTTCCTTGCAGCCAACAGGAAGACCGTGCCCACAAGCCCACCATGGTTAAAATAGGGAGTGGTGGTTCCATTAAACTGTCCAAGTCCCCTGCCCAGAAACTCTCCAAGTCCCCAGCCAAGAAGCTTTCACCACCTAACTACAAGAGGAACAGTCTAAGCACAAATAGTTCTAGTTCCCCTGACTCCTCCAGGAAAGTTGGTTATCACAGTCCTCAGGGCAGCTATTCTTCAAGTGCCAGTTCAGATCTCCATGGGTCACCACCCATTCCCAGAATAAAGGAGGAACCCTCTTATTCACACCAGTTACCACCGTCTGTCCTTCCTCTGGATAACGCTGGTTATAGAAGAAAAGGATCTCGTCGAAAGAATGGTGAAAAATTTGGTGAAAAACTTGCAGATATCAATGAGTAGGTTCATATCTATAGCACCTTATTTAGGTGGGGAGTGTCCTGTTTGTTGGGTGTGCAATAGATTCCTAACAATCAAAATATTATGTTGTTGTAAACTATTTTGAGTGCCATTAAATCTACATTTTGCGTATTTTTCTTGTTTTTCCTGTAGACAATTGAGTCTGGAAATTGACAAGTTACTAGAAGAACTTCCAGAAAAAGTTGAAGAAGCTGCAGGTTCTAGGAGCAGTTCAACTGGAAACACTCCCAATGGAAGTGTACCCATCCTCAGATCACAACACTCCCATTCTCACTCCACATCCTCTCCGAATGAAGACCACCTGCACAACCTTCGAGAAGAGGAGAGGGTATTGGAAGATCAAGTCTCTACTCTAGCAGTCAAGAGAGATCAATTGGCAATAGAACTGAACGGACTCATTTCACAAGTAGGTACATCATGTGATGGTCACATGACTTATTGTGTTGCATCACGCAGGTTCAAAATCTCCAAAGTAGACAGTTCACTCTCGGCCAGGGGATACATACCCCCAGTCCTACCAGTCCCATCGGGTATTCCTTTGTTGGTCCTGTACACCATTCTCATTCCGATTCTCTCCCAGCCGAGGCCTATTATCTCAATACCTCGCCTCCCAACCAGTCTCCTCTCGACCAATCCCCTCCTGACTACTCCCCTCCCCTGAACCAGATGTTTTATAGGAGAGACAGTATGCCACATTCCAGAAAAAAACATTGGAACAATGTAGGACGTGTGGGCACGAAAAATAGGCTCTCAATGTTATGGTAACCCCCTTGATGCTCCGAAACTCTATAAACTCACTACTGAGTACAGTGGCTGAATGCATGCATAACAATGTAACTGTATGCTACATGTTATTGTTTTGTTGTTGTCATAGTTATTATTGTTATTAATTGCTTGAATACTAATAATTTACTAGTTGAATGCAATTTACAGAGCTTGGTGTGAAGCAATTCACTTTCTAAATTTATTACTCTGACCTGTTAGTATTCTGACATGTTAATATCCTGTGGACTATATACCTTCTATTAAAACAAACAATGAATGAATCTAACTGACCCAACTATCATATTGTACCACTGGTCAGGAGTTAGTTTTCCATGCCTGAGTCTTTGGGATTGACAGCTGTGAGCTTAAACTCTTTGAAGAGGTCTATAGGCTGGAGGGGAACTGTTGTATCAATGGTTACCTTCTTCTTCCTCAGACTTGGAGGAGGATGAGGTCAAGGGTCATACTCAATGCATCGACCACTCAATAACCACACCCCTCTTACAATTAATTAGTGATACTAACCCTCAACATTGGAGACAATCCTCTACTTTAGAGGGTTCATGAAGATTAACGTCCCCTCCTAGATAAAGCTCACCATAAAATAGTTAGAGCATAGAAGGGGTGTGTGTATAGGATACAACTCTTCTTTTCGTTTCTGCATTTTCTTCAGGTGTTCCCAGCGCTGTCTATCCAGTTCCTCGGGATCTTCAAACATATATGTCATCCACAGTCGTTCAAAGGAAGAGTAATGCTGAAAACAACAATGAGACAGCATTTACTTCCCTCCCCAACCACCTTAAGAAACATTTCATGTGAGACCTCACCTGTTTGGGAGGTATCTCCTTTTCTGGTTTCTCTGGACCCAAATTTGTGTGTGGATTGTGAAATAGAGATGTGTCACCATCTCCCCAGGGGAATGGCTGTAGAAACAAACAAACAAACAAACAAGCTAGCCCCTAGCCCTTTGATGCCAGTAATACCTTGTTTCGAATACGTAGGTGTGCCCAGGGCTTGTACTCATCCTGCGTGTGAGATTTCTCCCCAACTAAACCAAACAGATAAGATATATACCAGGACAAGAAACAGGAGACGACATACCTATAATTTTCTTCCAACCAAGATAACCACAGACTGGAATGGCAATGAACAAAGACTGGAATGGAAAACAATCATGTGAGACAAAAATTTTAAAAATGGGTAAAGGATCTTCAAGTCATTAGTTGCCAAGGTTTACTTTATACATAATTAAATCTACTTATACACCTCCAAGATGCTTGGGAGCGACTACTTACTACTCTCCTCCAAGTAACCATGGTAGCCAGAGCATGCTTCTCCTCAGCTGCCATTTTTACAGCATGTGAGGCCATCCATCTTCTACACTGACACCCTGTACGTGTGTGTGCGCGCGTGTGTGTGAGTGCCAACCAATCAACTAAATAGTCTTAGATAGTTTACTTACAGCTCCTGGAACCACTTCCACTTCTAAGTAAACTCATACCACTCATCAACTATACTTCATTCTACTCTAATTATAAGCACAGCTACCGACCACACCCACTTTCATTCCACGCATGCTCAGTAAGTATACTCTGTTCAGATTCTACCCTGTGGCCTGTAAGGATATTTGTTTGCGAGGGATATTCGTCGTTCTAAGCAGCTCCTGGCGCCTCTAGTTAGTAAGTGGATAGATAATAATGCAAGGGGAACACCAGGGGATGCAGTTAAACTCTTTTTCTTGTTTATAAATGACTCTGGGGAGTCATTATAATGTTGCTACGTGGGATACCCTTAACTTCCATGTAATAATGCTATTGTGATGTGCTGTAGCTAGTTATAATGGGGCATGAGTGCAGTAAACTGTGGGCAATAACTAACTCTGGATGAATTGGAAGTGTGGTAGAAGGTATCTGTGAAGCTTTAATGTTATATAGTGCCTAATGAAGATAAGCTTAAAGTTGACCCATCCCACTGCTAGTCAGTGGCTTTGTTGCTAGTCAGTGGCTTTGTGTTGAGACGTGTAGCTAGCTATGTTGGTTGGGAAGGTGGGTATGATTTTAGCTTGTGGACACTCAGATTACAGTTTCAACAAAATATAAACACGTGTTTCTTCATAATACTAACATATTATTATTATTATGTATATACCTGAAGCTGGCCCTGCCACACCCCTAGCTTCCTGCCACTTGAGTGTGTGGATGGCATGGATAGATCCTCTCCTTTAGATGTTACCATCATAGATAAGGACGAGAGCTCTGAACAGGCTTATCATGTTGTTGATGGTTTCATAATGGAGGACAGCAAGAGTCCTTTCCCGGTTAGTTCAATGATATGACTTGTGTGTGAGATGTGATGGGTACATATTCAAACAGCAAAATGGTCATCTTTCTTTTGTCCCTGAAGAATATGGAAAAGAGCAACCACCTCCACCAAAGAGAACTAGAAATCACATAACTTCAGGCACTCCAAACCCTCCACCCTTGAATGGCTCTAGTTCTCAGGGTTCTCCCACAGACGAACCACTTCAGCCGGGTCAGCTACGCTGTGAATTTTGTCATGTTGTTGGTGACCGTGAGAGATTTCTCCCTCCATCTCGGAGATTCTGCAGTTTGACCTGTTGCAAGAGGTACAGTGCAGAGAAGCGGTATTACCCTTATGGCAGGGATGAACAGGGCATAGCCAAGTCCATTCGAGAAGGCTTGTTAAATCCTCGTTCCAGACACCTCAGGCCTGGGGCCAACAAGCAGGTATGATGTACAAATAATGGGCAAGTCTCTTCTGGTGAAAATTTTCAGCTGTTGCTGTATGCAAATTAATGTTTGAGTGGGTTCATTATTAAATTTAATTTTCACCTCAGGACAGCCAACCCTGGTCCCTGCCTGCCATGGCTACCTGTATTGGGAGGTGGCCTGGCCCTGGTCATGGCTACCTGTATTGGGAGGTAGTAGTCCCTGTCTGGCCCTGACCATGACTACCTGTTATTGGGAGGTAGCAGTCTGCCTGGCCCTGGTCATGGCTACCTCTATTGGGAGGTAGTAGTCACTGCCTGGCCCTGGTCATGGCTACCTGTATTGGGAGGTAGCAGTCCCTGTCTGGCCCTGGTCATGGCTACCTGTTATTGGGAGGTAGCAGTCTGCCTGGCCCTGGTCATGGCTACCTGTATTGGGAGGTATATAGTAGTTGTGGTTATTGGCAAACTAACTTGCCTCTTCACTTTGATGTGTGCTCTCAATGTATGTGTGCACATCTTGAAGTGATTGAGTTGTGATGGGAGTGTGTTGAAACAAAAATATCTACTTTCATAGGCTCAAGCTGTTAGAGACCAGAGAAGGCGTAAGATGGCCTTTTATGGTAGCCAAGACACACCTACAACAAAATCTGTGAGTTTATTCTCCCCTTACCTGCTGATCATTGTGATTGACAGACGTTTTTTAGCCTCGGCAAGGCAAGAAGAAGAGAGGTGTTGGAAGACCATCTAATACTCCCACACAACCCAAAGTGGAACGTCAAGCAAGTGGACCGATAATTTTAGAACGTAAGTTTATTGTCAAATCGAATAATAAAATTCAGTTCATTCAATATTATAGCCTACTCCCACCCAATGGGCACGCCTCTCCAGGCATGGTCAGTGGACGATGTAGGTGATTTTCTTACATTTCTTGGCTACGAAGCATATCTGGATCGTTTTGTTGAACATGAAATAGACGGGAAGGCACTGAGTCTGGTAAAGGATCATCATTTGTTAATGACATTAAAACTCAGACTTGGTCCAACACTGAAGATTTGTGAGCATGTCAATGCCATCAAAACTATAGAGGAAGGTGCTGAAGAGGGGTGAGTAGGTGTGGCTTGCATCTTGTAGCACCTCCCACTTGCAGCAGTCATGAAGTTCATTGTCACAACTTTTTCGATATTTTTTATTCCCTTCCAGTTCTGTTTGGACAAATTCCTGAATTCCTCGTCCCCAGAACAAGCATATTGTAATGATTATACTAGCACAGTGCACATCACACAACAATCATTAATTTTATAAACAAGCCATTATGACAATTCTTTGTCCACCCCTTACAATTTACCTCTATACTCCAACCTTTTCTTTATGGTTTTCCTCCGTTTGTTTTTCCTGCTGGTGTGTTTAAATAATATTGTACATGATAGATTGTCCTCTATAATAACAAGGTAATTGTGGTACATTTAAATGTGTAGGTTCATTGTGCACACACACCAACTTGTTCCTCTTTGCTTTGTTATATAAAATACTAAGTCTTACAAAAAAATGTGCTACAAAAAAAGAAAAAAAACAACAATTTCATAAAATTCTCAAGTTTGTTTTTTTCATCTGTTTAGATAAATATCTGTCCACAAGCAATAGATTTCACCTAGCAAGAGTGTGGATTACTCTGACTGATCAGAGGAGAAGGTTGAGGGGTGGGGAAAATGGTGGTCACATTGTTGTTACTGCCAGAATAAATATATTGTGTCACTGTATCGATATATGAGATAGGCGTGGCTTTTCCATGAGGGGAGTGGCTGAAAACAGTGACTTCATTAGTTGTGTCTGCGATTTGGAGCTGTCCATTCTGAATGAGGAGGTGTGCGTCAGTCTGTGCAGCTAGTGCTTGCAATTGGGCTAACTGGAGCTCAGGTGATGTCATGGGGGTGTGGCTAATAGAATTTGAGTGAGTGGGTGGCTGAACAGAAGAATTAATGACGTCATTCTCAGTCGGCTCTGGGAGTGTCACCAAGGTAATGGGCACAGAGGAAGATGCAATGTCCATGTTGATGGAGGGGACAACAGTGATTTCCTCTGCTTGTTCAGCAATCAGAGAAGTTTCCAGCATGGTAGAGAAGCTTGGCGGAGGGGGACTGCTCTCAGGTGGAGGTTTAGGATTCCCAAACTGGTCATCCAAGTCCTTGTGCAAGAGCCGACAGTGATCAGCAAACCGAGTGAGGTCATGAAAAACTTCCCCGCAGTGCTTACACTTGTGGATTTTGTCCCTTCGGTGAGCATGTATATGTGCACGTAAATAATCTCCCCTGGCATACCGACGCCCACAGATGTGGCAGGCAAATGGCTTCTCCCCAGTGTGTATCCTCATGTGTCTTCGGAGGTGTGTAGCACGGATAAATTTTCGTCCACACACTTCACAAGGGTAAGGCCTCTCTGGCTCGGGCTCAGCAGAGGAATCGGGTCCACCAGTAGTGGGCACTAAATCCACGTGATCGGGGTCTGTCATTTGCATCCCGATCTGATGTTCTCCATTCACCCCCAAGTTCTCAATCTGGACTGGTTGGGCTTGGGCAATGGACTGTCTATCTGGGGTTGCCACGGCAGCAAGCAAATGCAGATTATGTCCAGAACTCTAAAATTGGAAAAGGTATGCTAGTTAATGCCATTACATTGCTGAGGGATAAAATAAAGGCATTATGTTGCCAAAAGAGATGAAACATTACATTGCCTGAGAGGATAAAGCAAGACTGCCATTATGTTGCCTTGAGGGCATAAAACAAGGCTGCCATATGTTGCCTTGAGAGGATAAAACAAGCTGCCATATGTTGCCTTGAGGGAATAAAACAAAGCTGTCATATGTTGCCTTGAAGGGATAAAACAAAGCTTCCATTATGTTGCCTTGAGGGGTTAAAACAAAGCTGTCATTATGTTGTCTTGAGGGGATAAAACAAAGCTGCAATTATGTTGCCTTGAGGGGATAAAACAAAGCTGCCATTATGTTGCCTGAGGGAAGATAAAACAAGGCAACCATTACCTTGCCTGAGGGAAGATAAAACAAGGCTGCCATATGTTGCCTGAGGGATTTAAAAAGACTAAAGGCTGCCATTATGCTGCCTGAAAGAGGTGCCATTAGGTTCAGGGTAAAGGAGATGCCTTAGGTTCAGGGCTAGAGCATGACATGACATCCTCCTACTGTAATAACTAGGATTACTGGGTTAGTCCCTACTGTAACAAAAGGATTACCATGTTACTCATTACCGGCTGATCCACTGGTGTTCCTGGATTGATAATATTTGACATGAAACCATCAAAACTTGGCGGTGAAGAAGGTAGCACAGGTGGGCTCTTTAGCAAGGGAGTAGAGGGCGGGGTCTGTGAAGGTTGCTGTCCAGCTGGTGGGTGGTGCTTCCTCCTATGTCGGTCTAAATGAGAAGCACGATCAAACTCCTCCCCACAAAGCAAGCACTTGTGAACTTTGACCTCTCCATGAAGTATAGCATGCCTGTTGAGATGATCTGCTCTGTTAAATCTCTTGCCACAAATCTGACAGAGGAACTTCTTGCTCTCGGGATCCGGGTGAGTAAGAATATGACGCTGGAATTGATGTTGATGGCCAAACTTTTGTCCGCACACTTGGCAGGAAATGGTCACTTCTTTAGTCTCTCGTCCTTTGACACTTACTATCATGTTACCGACCATCTCGACAGACTTTACAGGGGAGGGTCGGCGCTGGATAAATGCCAGACGTTTGCGGTTGATTGGGTACCTACGAAGAAGCCTGCTCATAAAAGTACGCTTTGGTATGGCGTAGGCAAGTTTCAACATGTTATGGTCTTTACGAGCATCAATGGGTGCCTCTAAGAGAAACAAGTTCTCTGCTTTGGAGAAGTCAATATCTACATCGGTCACCTTCTGAGAGGGCTCACTACCGAGAAGGGCATCAGATGTCCCACCATCTTGAATGATGGACTGCTTGTGGTCATTGTAGTGGGTGGATATCATGAGGGCAGGGGAGGGGAGGTCCAATATGGACGAGAGACAGACAGGAGATTCAGCCATTAGCTTAATGGGAATGGAGAAACCATTGAAGACATTCTGCTTGACTTCCTGTAATTTTTGGTCTTGGGAAGCAATTATTTCGTCAATACCTAAATAATTAGCAGGATGTGTGGTGAGCTGGTGTCACATGATCACTTAAGGGGGAGGAGATGGTGGGCATTATAACAAGAAACAGAGACAGATGATCTGATTTCATAATAAATCTCCTGATGTGATCATTCCAATAGAGTTATTGTACTACAAACCACAACAGACAGCCTCAATCACTCATTACTATGCTAAAAGCCAAAAGTAACCTAACAACCTCAGAAAAATCCAATTCCTTAGAAGTCCTCCAATCTAACTACAAGTACACTAAAGAAAGAATGTAATTAGTCATTTGTGGTCAATTCATTTGTAGGCAACTTACTTGGGCCATCTCGCTCTCCCTCTAGAGCCATGCAGAACCTTTCTGCTGAGAGGCATGGCTGACGTACACCAAGGAGCCTTCTGGGCATAGTCCAGCAGAAATCTAGCTGCATCAAAAAACAGAAAATTATTTATTTGGTAGTTAACTCATTACTGGAGCACAGAGTAAGTCTTAACTTCCACTTTCAAGCTAGAGCTAAGGTGTTCTGGAAGAGATAGCTAGGAACCAACCAACGAACAGTAGTTTCAAGGCAAGTACGGGACTTTTAGCCATTCCTGATATTTAAATGCACGCGCCCAGCTCCTTACTAACACGAGTCCTCACCTTGTACAGCTCTCCGACCTCAGATAGACTCAGGTGTGGCTGGTGAAGAGATCAGCTGCTGGAAAGCAGAAAAGGGGATATTTTGCAGAGCTCCTGCTCACATACACGGCAAACACGGCATTAAAACTATACTGCGCTATGTGAGGGATGCGCTCAGGGTAAGAACCAACTAATTAAAAGACGGGTGGGCATGCGCAGTAAAATTATGATAATGATTATTATGTACTATTACAACATAGAGTGCGTTTGTTCTCTTTGTAACTTCCATTGTTCTATCCTGTGCTTGAGGTCTGGTAGAGATTCCAGCATATCAATAGTCAGTCTTTGTCTGTTAAAGGGGTCTTGATTAGAGTTTAATAAATGCCTCATTATGATGGGTCTGTCTATCACTATCCCACTGGGAAGCCGGACAGGGTCAGTCATCAATGTGTCCATTAGTGGATCTGAAGTGCATAGAGAAATTAAACCATAAAACCATCTAGTTACAATGACACTCCTCTATTCGTTCACCTTTGAACTCTTCAGGCATATCCCCATAAGTGATACCCTCTTTCATGGAGGCTACTGTTTGTGCTTCAACTTGTGCAGCAAATTCCATAAACTGCCTTACACTCTCCTATAATAGACCACAATGATTAGAAGAATGGTGTAATAATTAGAACACTGTGTTTATCTAATTTGAGCACACCTTATTCTTGATACTGCTCTTCTCCAGCCGTCTAATACAAGTGTCGAAGAGATCCTTGTTGTAAGATCTCTGATCCTCTGCTACTGCCCGGGCTAGTACCTCCCCTTGGAGGTGGAGGTAGATATCAACAAGCTGACTCAGCAACTCTTTGGGGTTAAACCCGTATTTTTCCGGATTTTTAACCTATCATGAGATAGAATTATTACGACTCACAATATCTGGCACATATACCTTTAAATCTCTGCATTTTGGGCCACACAGCTGCTGGAGGTTGAAGTTAAGCATTGTTGCCACCCTTGAGGACATCTCTGGGCGGAGAAAGGGCTCCTTCACCTCGGCAGTCAAGTAGTGGAAGGTGGAAAGAGTTTCTGTGGTGAGAGTAAGATAGGAACGACATTGACGTTCATCCTCGGCTAACTGATGGAGACGGGATTCCTGTAACTCCTGTAAAGCAATACAAACATCAAAGATAGTTGGGAGTTTTATGGGCCGTGTGTGTGGTGTGTACATGTGGTGTGAGCCTGTGTACAAGCTGTACATGACATGTATTAAGAACTGTGTGTTCATGAAAGTGTACACATCAATGCAGATAAACTCCCTCTGTGTAAGTGACCTCATGAAGGTGGGCATTAATTAGTCACCAACCACACCTACCCTGGGCTGACTGGACCACGCCTCCTTGTCCTTTTGTGCCTCCTGTGTCTCATGAATAGCTTTCAGTGCGTCCAAACACTCATCCAATAGGAAGGTGGTGTCATTGATCAACATGTTGATAAACCGAATGAAGTTAGAGTTGTCCTGCGTGTTGGCACTCTCGGCCACTATGGTGTCATGGTGCGTGGGGTGTTGCCACAACTGCTTCATGATCACAGAGATATGATAACGGATGCTGAACTTATCAAAGAACTCGTTAGACCCACCCATGCATTCACAGTCTGCAATATATAATGAATATAATGTTCAATTGTGAGGGTAAAAGATAAATAATTTTCACCTGATATAATTATGAATCTAATTGGACACACACACACACACACACACACACACACTTAAGCTACCTGACACATAGTAACTGATATGTGTTCAGGTGGGCACTTCACACTAAACCAGTAGGTAAATGTTAACTGACCAATGTAGACATTGATGAGAGCCTTCACCAAGTGCTGTAAAGCCAGGTGGTGAGAAAGAAACAGGTCCAACATGTTGTGATCCCGGGGCTGAATTCCAGGGGTCATCACAAATATGATCTAATCAGATTAACAATGAATTAACAGAGTTATGATGAGAATTATGGGGTACAGCATTACACAGTATACTATAACAGAGGGTGTACTATAACAGAGGTATACTATAACAGAGGGTGTACTATAACAGAGGGTATACTATAACAGAGGGTGTACTATAACAGAGGTATACTATAACAGAGGGTGTACTATAACAGAGGTATACTATAACAGAGGTATACTATAACAGAGGTATACTATAACAGAGGGTGTACTATAACAGAAGGTGTACTACAACAGAGGGTGTACAACACAGGTATACTATAACACAGGTATACTATGACATGTAGCATGTACTCACTTCAATCAGTTTAGTAAGGAGATAAGGATTATTGAAGTAATGAGGTGTACACACAGCAAGGAGGATAAAGGTCACAAGATGAGGAAATCCCGGGTCATTAATGATAATAGGATTGAACCTGCCACCACCATCAGCATGGCATGAAAATATAAATAGTAATAACAACACTTCCTTGTCTCTTCGCCTCCTTACCTCGAGCAGAAGAGAATAAAGTCAGTTATGGACTCCACACAGAACTCAGGAATGGCTGCAAATTGAAGGGGAACCTGCTTCGGCAGAGGAAGAGACACTCTGCAATCATGGAGAAACTATGTCACTCTAGGTGGGTGAGTGATGCTTAGGATTAGCCAAAGGAGACACGATTGATGGGAAAATGACCTGATTACTCCAACTAATGCTCACCCATGTCCGGCCATGATTTGCAGCGAGAGCCATTCTGAGAGGGAACAGTAGAACTGCATGCTCTGTTGGAGCAGTTCAGGATCCAGGATGAGAGCCATCACATTTCTGTGCAGTCTCTGACACTGAAACAACCTGTCCTTGTACTTCCTCAATGTCTGCAGAATCACATGAATATCACATGAATATCACATGAATACCAAGAAATCTACAAGTTCCAAATTTCCCTGACTCTAACTAAAGAGAACCAACCCTGCCGTAGGAACACACCGGTTCAGGGGCTCCTTCGGCCTCCATAGAGGCAACAGCCGAGATGAAGTATCGGATTTCCCTGGTAATAGACCTATGTCGTCTGATGAGGGAGGTCCAGCAGATATGAGAGCAATGAGAGGTGAGCAGAAAGCACTCTGTGGGGAACTTAGCAGGTGAAGACAGTTCCTTTTCTTTCTCTTTCAATTCTTTGGAAGAGAGTTTGATTCGTGTTTCATGAGTGAGTAAGAGCCGGCAGGAGGGACTGAGGAAGTAGAATGGATCCACCTGCATTAAGGAACAGCACAAAGATACAGAGATGCTCGAACTTGGCCAGCCTTGACAAGAGAAAACTCACAGTGGTCACTCTCACTCTCACAGAGAGTTGTTGCAGGACAGCAAGAAGATTAGCTAGGGTGGCATCTGAAGAAAACTTCTTTGTATCCACCTAGTTAAAGGGAAAAAATGTCCAACCAGACAACGGTCACAGGCGGGTTGGAGGTGGAGTAAAACTCACGTGAAGTTGGGATTTCTTTGCATTAACAGAAATAAACTTCTGAATGAAATCTAGAGCACTTGTTCTTGTTTCGGGACACTTTAGAATGCTATGAATAACTTTGTACATCTCATGCTGAGGGGAGCAATCATGTATTACGTCCATAGAGCAGTGATATCACCTTACCCTGCATATACTGAGTCGCTGTTGTATAGTGTTGGCTAGGCTCAGATGATCTATCTCTTCAGCCATATACTGTTGCTTCACCTCCGCTGAATCTTCCATTAACCCTGACACTGCAAAGAAAGGACCCAATGTTAGATCACGTTGAGCTATTCGTCCAGACCAAGAGTCATTCGGTAGCCAGTGTTCTCCTGAAGTCAGCTAAAAAGTATAGACATTCATTGTTGTAGGACATTGATGATCACACACACAAACTGTTGGTTGTTATACAGAGGTGGAACCTCAATAGTGGTCACCCATGGAATACAACCAGTTGGTTATTACACAGAGGTGGAACCTCTATATAGTGGTCAACCTTGGGGTACAACCAGCATACTAAGGTGACCTTGCTTAGCCAGTAGTCACCACTGGAACACACAATTGAGTGCCATAGAAATCTTGTTTACAATACTTAGTCACATACCAGCCTGCAGAACGGTCTGAACTTTGAACCTTCCGGGCACACCTCACATAACTCAGCCAGAGAGAAGAAGTTGTCACATATTCGATCTTTCATGATGGATAGTTTAGAGATAGCATCTCTAAGCCCACAAACAACATTCTCAAACACCTTTAAGAGGGAGGAAGGGAGGGAGAGAGGGAGGGAGAGAGGGAGAGGGAGAGAGAGAGGGAGGGAGAGAGGGAGGGAGCTAAATCCTCTCTCAACTAGATCACTAACAAACCTTTGCAACCAGGTCTTCTCCAGGACTTGACTCGGCATGGCAGTGGAGCAGTAGGTCTGTCAGAAACCCAGGAGGGAGGGGCCTAGAGTGATGGTAGTTGGAGAGTATGTATGGGAGCAAGAGGGAAGGCCTAAAATATGTGAAGTTAACAGAATGAAAAAATGCATCAGCACATTGACAGAGAAGCAAAGAAAAAAATATAATCCCCTCCCCTCCCTGCCAAAAGTGCAATACTCACATGTCCCTGTTGGGTGTGAAGGAGGGGTCAAAGTACTCCAGCTCAGAAAGGATGAGAGCACTGTGTGAGACACAGCTCTCTTTGCACAACAACAGAACAGCCTTTCGCTCAGGACCAGCACCTTTCTTAGAATTGTACTTCTCCTCTCTAAGAGCTCTCTCATAGCTGTCTAACAGCCAAGCCACGCCTCCAGCAATTCCGTTAGCATTCTCAGAGCATCGTGGGACCATTGTGCTGGATAGTGGAGTACTAGGACCTGAGTAATTATACTATTAACCCCTTTTCCCCCTACATTGGGACCATTGTACTGGATAGTGGAGTACTAGGACCTGAGTAATTATACTATTAACCCCTCTCCCCCCTACATTGGGACCATTGTGCTGGATAGTGGAGTACTAGGACCTGAGTAATTATACTATTAACCCCTTTTCCCCCTACATTGGGACCATTGTGCTGGATAGTGGAGTACTAGGATCTGTACTATTAACCCCTCTCCCCCCTACAGTGGGTAATAACAGGCATTCTTGGAACAGTGACCCCCACACCTTCAATAAGTTTGGGGGTGGAGACTGATGTGGTCTGAAATGTGGGAGTGTGTATAACATTATGCCAAATAACATGTCATTGAAAAAGCAGTTACCTAAGTTACCATTGTGTAAAAATTCCCCCCCCCCCCCCCATTCTTAAAATAGTTTCCAAGGAAGGACGGATCTGTACCTGATCCACCAGTTGAACTGGACAGAGACATCTGGTGAGGGAAAGAGAGGCTGAGACTGCCCAGACCACTGGAACCACTAGAACCCAGCCCCTCATCCAGCTCATTAGTGAGTTGATTAGAGGGTTCTCCTCCTCCTACTACTAATGGCACTGTTTGGGATGTGAAGATGACAATTCTCTCCAGAATGGCCTGTGAAATGATATCCCTATATTCCAGGGGGTCAGAATCCATGACCTTGCTCAATTCAGGCAGTCTCACCAGGTCTGTAGTCAAGTCGCTCTCCTAAAAAGAAATAAAATTTGAGCACAAGATAATCTCCAATGTAATCTCCCTTTAAATCCAACATAACATCCATTAACATATTCTTCCTTTTAACCTCCATGTAATCCACAAAGCTCTAGGTCTCCCTCCCATCAGCTTGTCCTAGTTTTAAATGTACTCACTGTAAATGACACTCTAAATACTTGACCGATAAGTGCCAGCATACTTCCTGGGCTGTCAGGTGGAGCAGGCGGTTGTTGTGGAGAACTAGCTAACTCGCCACTGTGAGTTCTCTTGCTACCAGTCTTAACTGTAGTGACCACACACCCTCCAGGTGAATCAACCTCCATTCTTGCTTCCTGCTGGGGGGGGGTATATAACATCTAACTACATCACCTCTTCATCTGTATAACTCCATACCTCATCTGTGTACTCTATATCCGGTACCTTGAAAGATTCAGGAAGTGAGGCAGAGGAAGTGGGTGTGGTTTGAGATGGTGAGCGAAATGGGAGATTAGAGAGCTTCTCCAGGCGTCTTCTACGCATCTGGCGCAGGAGAAAGACATTTGAGGTAGCATATTCGATAAGTGCCGAAAACTAGCTAGGAGTTAGTTTTACCTCGTCTACTGATAACTCCTGTACTGGGGAGGCCACCTGAGGAGACGACGGAGAGACTTCTTCCACAGGACTCTCCAGTTCACTCATCTTAAACTTATCATCAAAACTCCAACCACCACATGTGTATTCTCGATCTCGACATGCATGCTACTATTTAAAAATTATTACACTAGAATTCGGGTAATTAGAATTGATTAGAATAATAAAGTTCAAATGAGCTGGAGTGTAGTGTGAGTGCTTTAGAGGGCTAGGGCTACCGTTTCAACTCCTCTCCAATTCTTCATTGGTCACTCCCTGTGGGTGGGTGTCAACAAGAGTGGCCTTGTAAAAATTAATGGGTGTGGCTTACCTAGTTGATATCCCATACCTGTTCCTAACCACTATAATGTGGACACATGACCTATAACTTTGACCACTAATGGCCTCTGGCAGGTGCTACATAATGTAGTAATCGTGTAAGTCATGGGCTAAACCCGCCCCCAGGACCACCATAAGTCTACCTCCATGCAGCATTGATATTAGGTACTACAGTAACTCCATCACTAGGTAAGAAGGGGTTAATGAGGTGGAAAGGATAAGATAAATAACAGCTGATAGGTAAAGGTCATCACTCTAATACAACCTGGGTTTTAGTACCAGAACTCATGACATATTGGGTCCTCTAGTATATGCATGACACACCTTGGCATAATATACCTTGAAGGCTGGAATATCAGTGGAATAGGATATCAAAAAGCATTAAACTGATACTCAACTCGGACTCCACATTATCTCTGCTCAAAGATGAAAGGTATCAGTCATCACTTGCTCTGGAGCACACTGATGGTGGGCACACCCAGAGTCATGTCAACTCTGAGGGCCTTCTCAAAGGCCTACCAACCATCAACAGTAGAAAGGAGAGTAGGTTGTTACTTAATATTGAAACTACCTAGCTCTAAGCCAAATATTTCTCACAACAACTAACTGGAAATGTTTATTTAGTTACAAAGCAGCAGAAGGCCATGATTGAAACAATAACTCAACAGGTATATTACCTACTTACTCTTCTGATCTGGTCGGTCTCTTCGAACAGAGCATACTCTACACCAGAAAGGTATCTCGTAACATTACTTACTGAGCATGCGCCAACTTTAGTACTAAAGTTTTTATGTCAGTTGGAAAACATAGACAATGATAAAAATAACATTTAAAGTCAAACTAGTCACCATTATCACTGCAAACACTGAACCACACTTGCCACCCACACTCTTTAGACAACTCTCCACCACCTTGAAGAACTGCTGAGAGAAATGGATTTTCTTCCTGTTATTGTCCATCCTCCATCTCATTCTACTTTCTCTGATCTCATGATCTCCTACATGTCTGAAGTTGCCTTTAGGGGGTTGAATAATCTGGTTGTTTCTATCTGTGGGTACTGTAATACTTCCAGGAGTTACATTATGATGGTGCCTTGTGATGAGGGAATGTGATGAAATGTGATTGTGCCCCCTTGCAAATCTGTTCATTGGAGGATCAGGAAAGTGCAGTTTAGATGGTTTTAGAAATATCCTGTTCTCAAGTGCTTGATGTGGAGTCCCATCCAATGTTGGATTCCCATGTCTTGAGACTACAACTGGTAGTGGTTTCTCATGGAAATGAGATAAAAACTGTAGATTTTCAACTGATCTGAGCCATGAGCCATTTCGATGGGCTGCAACGGCTGTTAGAGTGAAGGTTTGTGTCAGAAATGAAACAAAAGATTAAGGTTCTTTCCTAGTCAACTTACATGAATCACCAATATTCAAGTTTAGGAGAGATTTCTGCAGTCCCAAACCATCAGAATCTACCTGAATGATTCCACACATCCATTACTGGCCACATCCTGCACTAAGCTAGATCATGGTCATGTTTGAACTAAAGGAGCCACAAAAGAATTCTTAATTGTTGCTCCATTCAGTAATAGATTTCAAACATGAGCCATGTTCATCTTATAGTCACCTTCTTTGTAGCTGTGTCATGACTAAATTCATTAAAATCCACTGAACTGGAGTTACTGGGCACAGGAGGCCTGTCATCAACACTGCTCGTCACTCCAGTCCTACTACGTCTTCTGCAATATGAAGATACCAAAATCATCCATGATAAAACCACAACACACAGACACAAGAAAGGAAAACCAAAGTTACTGAAGCCAATCACACATTCGTTCATCTTCCAATATTATTCTAAACTAAGCGCACCTCTCTGCGTATACTATACTAACAAATTATTATTCACAGAGATCTAAAATTAATAGATAATCTAATATACTCCCACATATTGTGTACATACATGGCTTGTTTCCACAATTACTAGCTAGCTCTATCTATGGTTGTAGCTAAGTTAGCTGTAGAAGCTAAAGCGATAGTTCTGTGCAGAATAAGCTATTTCCAGCTAGCTCGGATCTAGCTAAAGAGATAAGCATAGCAAATCGAATAGCAAACTCCTAGCACACTGTAGAACAACTTGGCTAAGCTACAGTTCTGACAACTTAGTAGTTATTGTGGTTGCATTACCACAAACTGCACATCTTCTGAAAATACTGTATCTCCTCGCGGCATGGCTGCAGTCCAGCAACGATCACCCACTGAACCACCTGGTGCATCACCTGGGAAGAAGAAGTTCATTGAGAGCATGGAGGACGAGGTTCGCAGGTGTGCTGAGCACCTGGCAAATAGGCAGAGCAGGAGGTCGTTTAGATCGCTCAACAGGAAGGCTGTTACCAATGGTTACTCTTCAGCAACCAGCAGTTTTTATGAAGGAGGTGTATCTGAAGTCAGAGCTCGTAATGACGGCGGCGTATCAAAGAGAAGCACTTTACCAGTGTCTTTTACTATGCCTGAACCAGAAGACAGAACAGTGCTGAGTCCTAGAATCATCCCACCTGGTGGGGGAAGGAGTCCTGTCAAGACACCCACCCACATTTTTAAATTCAATGGAGTGGCTGATGAAGAGCAGCAAGAAGAGGGCTCTTCGAGAGGAAATTCAGCTCCTCCTGAGATGTATCCATTCTTCAATACAGGAAGTGGTACATGCAGTCATGAAAATTCTGTCACTCCCTTACAGTCTCCTATTGGGAGGACACCAATTGGAGCTGTCACATCACGCTCTCAGAAATCATCCCAGTCCAAAGATAACAGTCCTCCACCCATCCCCCCAAAACCATCCAGAAATCGAAGTCTATGCACCCCACCCACCACCCCTAATCGTTCTCAGATCCCACATAAAGTGGAGGTTAGCCCATTTCGTAGGAGCTCTCTGGGATGTAGCCTTGACCCATTCCCTGTAACAGTACTTGCAGCAGCCACTAGTGGCACTAAAGAATCCAATATGGAATTCCCATCGGCCAACATTGACTTGAAGAAGTTTCATGAGGTTATCAAGGCCAAGGCTGAATTGAATGAAGCTACCTTAAAACCAGCCCCACCCATTCTTCAGAGCAAGGCTATAATTAGCTCCACCTCTTCCACTCCACCAATAACCACCACCTCACAAAACTATGCCCCACACTCAACTGCTATTGGAACAAAGGATCACACTCGAGAGCAAGACATTGTTCCAATTAACACAGACTCTAGTCCAAGGAGAAGCTGGGAGCCCTCCATTGACACTTCCTTCAACAAATCCATTATCTCTGGCAATGAAGAGCAGAACAGCAAAGTAACCACCAGTGACTTGACCTCAAACAATCTCTCTAATAGTGACTCTGGAAACTGTGTGTCTCTCAGTGAGACATCTAACAGTGAACTGTCTCTGAGTGGCGGTCAGTCTGCTCATCATGAAACGTCCAATGATGTGAGTAATAGATATAGAATAAAGAAGGCTGTGGTAGAGAAGGTGAGGACTCCAGAGGTGACGGATAAATGTGAGATAGGAGTGGAAGATGTTGAAAAGAAAGTGGAACAACTTCTAGAAGAACTGTCAGAAAATGGAGACCTTTTCAATGTCCAACCAGAAGCACTTCAGGCTATACCCAAGAGTAAAATCTCTGACAAGAAGAGCTCAGATCTGGAAGAGATGTTCACATCATCTTTGCAGAACATTCAAACTGAACTGGTTCCAGTAAGAAGTGGTGAGATTGAAGAGCCTGAGGTGAAGAGCATCTCTCAGTTACGAGGTGTGGCTGGCAGACACAAAAAGACCTCTCCTCCAACTGGCCGCAGCAAGAGATGGTCACCAGATTCACTCACAAAGACAGGATCGTATATATATAAGCTATCGTCAGAAAAACTCAAGTTAGAAGGAGTGAGTGAGTCGGTGGTATCAAGTGTAAAGGAGCTAGAAATACAACTGAAGGAGAAAGATGAAGATATTGCAAGACTTCAACAGGAGCTGAAAGAAAAGGATGAAAGAACCCAGAAACTGCTTCGAGAGACAAAGAAAGTTGAAAGAGAGAAGTGGGAGTTATTAAAAAGAGCCAGGGATTCTGCAGAGCGATCACTCCATCTCAGGACCCAGCTAGACACAAATGAAGTAGCACTACGAGGCATCAGTGGAGAACTAAATCGAACCAGAGATGAACTTGTCTCGGTCAAGTCTGCCAACACCAGCCTAAGGGCACTGCTGTGTGAACTGAGGGCATCCCACCCAACTGCAGACATAGGGGTGCAGGTAGACTCCGTCAATGGAACTCTTCGCCGTAATCCCAGCTTTGAGCTGGCCTTCCGTCAGGGACTAAGCCAAGAAACGGAAACTGTACATGAAACAAATCCTGGAAATAGAATGTCTACCAGCTCTTTAGGCCTGAACTGGTCGGAACGAAGTGACCATGCTAGCATAGACACATCAAGCCTACATGATGGGAGCGCAACATTATCTATAACATCACAACCACTAGGAAGCCAACCTCTTGGAAGCCGGGAATCCAGAAGATCAAAGAAGAGAGGGATGTTTCGGAACAAGATGATCAGAAGTAGTGGAAGGAAAGGAAGCAAGTCGAGCATAGGCAGCATGGGTGAGTCATGTGATCTGCATGGGTGAGTCATGTGACCATATTAGTCTTCAGGTTATAGTTATGTGTATGAGTAGACAGAGTCATGTTGACTTGCAGGCTGGAGGGGGAATGTCTGAACTTCTCTAGAAGTCATAAAATTCTATTATTCTAAAAAAAAGGACCATCTCTCTGACACATATAATTATACACATCATGAACCCTTAGACTTCCCTTGTGGCCATAATGGATGGTTACTTCTCCACTACTGAACTGTGACATTATACACAGGAGGTTCTTTGCTTCAACAGTTAGTCTTGTCTCGTGTCTAATGAAGCATTGAAAGATCATTCAGGTTCTCCACATTAATGACATATGTTGTGGCGACCAAATTCACTGCCCTACCCTATAACTTCCCAGCATATAGCACTGATACGTCACCATACTTCTGGTTAAAATGCCTCATGGTGTGTGGCTCTCTGAGTGGGTGCTCTTTTGTTC
Organism: Diacarnus erythraeanus; assembly: GCA_964016965.1. Lineage (NCBI taxonomy): Eukaryota > Metazoa > Porifera > Demospongiae > Poecilosclerida > Podospongiidae > Diacarnus > Diacarnus erythraeanus. The sequence goes on along the minus strand of OZ024685.1, from coordinate 5,424,709 downwards.
ATGCAGATCATAGGATTACGGTGCATATCTGAGAGTGGATTAGCATACCTCAGCTCTTATTGATGCATCTCTGCCCCTTTGAGGTAGTCATCTTTTCTTTGTCCATATCCTTTGACCAATGGGCCACTTTGTTAGTTTAAGTGTGAATAACTGCATTACAGAACCTTCCACAACACAGATTTCATACCATGTCAGTAAAATAAAATATAGCATTCTTATAGCATACCATTCACATGCACTCTATACCAGTGGTTCAACGGCAAGCAGCAGATCTGTGTAATAGTCAATGGCATTCACATTATGATGTCATGGTATTCTCCATAGTGAATATGCACTAACCATTTACTCTCACTATGTACTAGCTAATCATTCTGGAGTAGATCTAAACAGAGCATGCTCAGAATAGCCACATAGAGTCAGGTCAGAACTTATCAACCTCAAAAGGAGTTGTATTATAGTACAAATGTGATATTAGCAGCATAGGCCCAGGTGTAAGTATTGTAGGGTGTACAGGTGGGATAATAGTATTCATCTGAATAACTATAGTGACTTGGAATTTTTCTACTGCTTGAATTAATTAAAAATCCTTTGTCACTGTTCTCTGTCCCAGAGTTGTTTTGTAACATGAGGAAATTTGAGCTGTGCACCTGCAATATTATATAGCCCGTTTACTTGTTCCTAGCCAGTACTTGGTGGCCACTTTAGAGTTGATAGTGGAGATGAATGGTCCTTTTAAGGAGCTGTACTGAAGCTGTGTGACCTGAAGCCATGTGACCTGAAGCTATGTGACCTAGGCTGAAGAGCATGTACCCTATAATCCTTTGTGTAGTGTGTACCAAACCTCTATTCCTGTGGGGAGAGGGGGGGCTGATATGTAATAAATCTACAATACTCCCAAGAATGTATCTTGAAAGAGCTGTTTCTAGTTTTCTGAAATGTTAAGCTGCCATGTAAGTTTTCTTTGAAAAGCAATTTAGCTATAGAATTTGTAGGGCTTTTCTGAGAATTGTACATAGCATCAAAATGGCTAGCTAAGGGCTAGGTCTATGGGACCAATGTATAAGATTTTCTCAGATGTCCTGGTAGTGTTAGCTAAAAATGTTCAGATTCTGAGAACCAGCTATCCACTCTGTGCAAAATTGAATGCCAAGTCAGCAAAATTGAGTGGTAGCCAATGGCCATTAAATTGAGAAGGAGGAGGTGATGATCACATTATTATTATTATCTTGTTTACGACTATTGTAAATTTACAAGCCATGGCTTGTTCCTTGTATTTGAGCTGTTATAACCACCAATAAGTCATCAGTGGTTGTTTCTGCATGTGAGCTCTCCTTGTTTAGTGTTTCAGCAGCTGCTTGTTTTTTCTGAATGAGCTGTTTGTTTGAGCTGTGTTTGTGCTGTGAGCCTGTGTTTGAGCTGTCATAATCTATGAGCTATATATTACTTGTTTCTGAATGAGTCTCTCTTTGTGTTTGAACATTGTTATCTGGGGTGAGTCTGTGATTCACCACTGTTCCAGCTCTGAGCTACTGTGTCTGTGAGCTACTGTTTGTTTGTGTGATAATAGTGTTAGTCTGAGCTACTGTGATATAGTGTCTTAGCTACTGTTTGTGTATTAGTGTTAGTCTGAGCTACTGTTTGTTTGTTAGTGTTAGTCTGAGCTACTGTTTGTTTGTTAGTGTTAGTCTGAGCTACTGTTTGTTTGTTAGTGTTAGTCTGAGCTACTGTTTGTTTGTTAGTGTTAGTCTGAGCTACTGTTTGTTTGTTAGTGTTAGTCTGAGCTACTGTTTGTGTGTGTGATAATAGTGTTAGTTGTATCAAGTATTAGATGCCTGTATTATAATAGTAATAATAATACATCTGTTTTCATAATCTTGTTCCTTTAGCTGGCCATCATTCAATGTTCCCTGCCATAAATGCCTCATTATGAATGGTTTTGCTATTAACTCCTTGCCAAACATTTCAATCACCTACCATGGAGCTCATATATAGCACATCCTCGACTCATAAATACAGTATACTTGCTAGAATGATTTGGACTGTTTTGTTTTAGTTAGTAGTAGTGCTTGTATTGAATGATATGGAGACTTCTTCTTTGCCCAATTCTCCAGAGGGTCTTGATGCAAGTCAAACTAGTTTGCAAGGAGTGGGAACCAACCAATCTACTCAGAAGGAACAGTGGAGGTTATTGGAGGAGGCAAAGGAACTTGCTTTCTGTAAATGGGATCTGAAAGTAGTGGTGGCATGGATGGAGGCAGCCATTGGTGAGTCAATTTGCAATCACTCAGCAAGTATTTACTTATTATTGAAGATGTAATCTACCTTTGATTGTGAGATGCCTGTAGATATAATTGTTCTATGTTATCAGTAATAGTAGTAATGGCTCTATGTAACATGATTCTGTTAATAATGGTCCTATTATTACTAATGGCTCCATAATCTTAGAGTGGGTCTGTTACTTGGTTATAGTAGCTCACCTAAACCTTAGTCCAGAGAGTTTTTAAGTTCTAACTTTAGAGCACTCATTATAAGGAACATCACACACTTTAGGGGCATTCAATTGAGTTATATTAGCTAGCCATTGTTAGTGAGAGAAATATCTTGGTAATCTTACACTCTATTCCTTGGAGTTCATAGTGCAGTTTCCTTGATGATGTATGCTAACACAAAGAAATATTGACAGTTATATTCATGGTCTGGGTTTACTGCATGTGGGTCATGTCACTGTTGGTCTTATACGTGTTCTAAATTAGACCACACATGGGAATTAATTTCTCTCTATTCATAACCCTTTGTACTTTATCTGCCTCCTCGGCCCAGAGCAACTTAAAGTAATAGTGTGTGCTGTTTCTAGGGAGGGGGGAGATCAAGTGTCCATGGCTATGAATATCATTATTTAGGGATGGGTCAGTATTCTAAAGCTGTGTCCGAGAAGTCACTGACAGGGAAGGACTTGCTGTCACTATCTCAGTCTGACATGGAGAAGAAGTTAGGCATCTCCAATGCTCTGCACAGGAGGAAACTCTCTCTGGCTCTAAATGAACAGAAGGATCCAGAAAAGTACCAAAGCTACTTTTAAGTTGTGTGTGTTGTGTGTGTTGTGTGTTGTGTGTGTGTGTGTGTGTCTGTGTGTGTGTGTGTGTGTGTGTGTGTGTGTGTGTGTGTGTGTGTGTGTGTGTGTGTGTGTGTGTGTGTGTGTGTGTGTGTGTGTTGTGTGTTGTGTGTGTGTGTGTGTGTGTGTGTGTGGTGTGTGAGTAGTAGTGTATTTAGTGCTGGTGTGAATGCATAGTAGTATTAGTAGTGTGTGCATGTGAGTGTGTATGTAGTCTGTGTGTACTCCTTGCAGCCTCCCAATTTGACTGCCTATAAAGCCTCCTGTACCTCTAGCTACATTATCTTGGGAGAAAAACTTCGTGTCTTCTGTTAGGAGTCATGTAGTGGGTGCATTTATGGATTCCTCCTGACTAGGTGGCTGTTGTAAGCATGTGTGTTGGGTTTACCAGGCCATTGAAATGCCAAATATGCTCTAACTCATCAAACCACAAGAACATGCACTACAAGTGGACTTACATGCAACATGAGAAGTAAACACTGCTGATACAATTAGCAACATGGAAGTTATGGATGATGAACATATATATGTCAGCATGTTACTAGGAAAAGCTAATTCTTACTCTTAGATGTTCAGTTATCTTTTCGAGGCTTCATTATCATCATTACTCACCTTCTGATTGTAGAGTTATCACTTTCTGTGTAGCAATTAAGGAATAAGATAAACAATGGAAGACTAAAAAAACTCATCATGAGGTGGAATTCTCCCAGTGTTCTATTGTGCTGATGATTCTCTGCCTGTCCAAACATTCCTTGGCTCAATTGTTGCATAGTTTTGAATGTTCTGCATGCCACACATGCAGGACAGGAGATGTTGTTTGTTTGTCCAATGATCTTACCTACAACTTCAGCAGGTGTCAACAGCCCAGACAGACATTGCTATATATAGCTGGCTTTGCTTACCCGTGTTGACTGTGGTCACCTTATTAGTACGTACCTTAGCTGACTGTTGTACAGCTTGTATTACTACTGATCTAGTATAAAGTTACAGTATTTGAGATAATCAGCACTGTAATAGGGTATGATAAGATTATATATTTGTCACCTGAAGGAATGCACTTCAAGAAGCATAATAGCTAATGAAAGGTGATCAAGTGTGCCTGGTACCTCTTTGGAAGTGGTTGCAGTGGGTGGTTTCTGTTAATGGTTGTAGTTCCTCCATTTAGTCCTGTGATCGACTATAATTCCTTTGATATTTGTACTCATTTTTAAATACAAACCCTTCTTCTTCTTCTTCTTCCTTCCTTCCTTGCAGTTGTCAGTATCGCCATGCGGGGATGATCAGCCATAGTTGGGTGGCATTTGAGTGGGCTCACGACTGTGGCCTCGCTCACCTGACTGAGATCCTAACGAGTAACTTGGTGGATGGTCGTGTCCTGAATTCCCTCAACAAGGACGACCTCAAACGCTACCTCAAAATCAGCAAGAAGGTTGACCAACTCAGCTTCCTCTCAGGAGTGGAGCTACTTCGAATGCATGAATTCAATAGAGAGGTAGGTTCTCTCCTGCTATTACTGCTTCTCCTATAAACATGCAGTGTGTAACAGTGTGTAACAGTGTGTAACAGTGGAGATCACTGATTTACTATTTTTGTTTGATTATAATTACCTGGCATTCCCGATTTTCTCAGTCTTAATTCTGGACATGCATGTATAACACATGTATAATACATGTATGACACATGTAATTTAGCTATAATCTCTATTGTGCATACATGTAGGCTATTGAGCTACATCGACGTAACTCCAATAACCCTCTTTACTGGACCAATAGGGATGTGTCGGACTGGCTCCGTGACATCAACCTGCAGGTCAGTGAATAATGAAATATGCAGATACTACTCAGGGTTTCTTCTGGGAATTTTTGGAAGGAGGGGGGGAGGGATGGGAATAATCATCCAGTCTCAGCTTGGGAAAATGTGGCAATTATTGTGTAAATGCATCACTGGCAATGAGGCAATCCTCAGAATGTGATGAAACATTGGATGAAGCCATGAGTGTGAACATTGAGGGGCCAGAGACTTTAATAGATGAAGATGTACACTATTATTATTATTATTATTATTATTATTATTATTATTATTATTATTATTGACTTTTGGAAACAAAAACCTTGAAGAATATTTCTAACTTTGAATAAATTGTTTTAGAGGGATAAGTTTGGAGAAGTTGAGCCATCTGGGAGGGAAGCTTTCCCTGTACCCCCCCTTAGATGAAACAGTGATTCACAGTGATTGATGAGATTGAATTAGTATACTATAATTACACAGTGAATGTGATTTAGTATACTATAATACACAGTGATTGATGAGATTTAGTAGACTATGATTACACATATACTATGATTGGTGAGATTTAGTATACTATAATACACAGCGATTGATGAGATTTAGTATACTACAGTGAGTTAGTATACTATGATATACCACCATTCTATGATATACACAGTGATTGAGTGATAATCCCACAGAGTTGTGTATCTAGTCTCATGATGATAACATCATTACATTCTTTGTGCTCTCATCCATCCACACCTTTTTCATACATTATGCATCTAATTACACCTACAGGCATGGCCTTGAGCCTGACTTGTAATAACATGTAGGAGTATAGTGTGTTGACAGACAGTAGGGGTGTTGTCAAGGTTGACATAAACCAAAAGGCTAGGTATCTGAGATGTGTGTGGTACAGGATGGGAGTACACTAACATGTGGTTTTGGATCATTGCTAAACACATACTCTGGCATAAATATCATTGTATAGTGTTTTATCATATCAATGGCTGAAATCAATATTTCCTCTAATTGTCTGTAAACCTTCATCGTCACTTAGTGTCACTGTTTCATGTCAATGCTCTGCCTTAGCCCATTCTCTCTCTCCTCAAATTTGAGTACAATGAACCCCAACCCTCTGAAATGAGGACACATCTGTATTAAACTCGGATGTGCTACAAATAGCAGCTTGTGTATTGACATTAATAGAATTTCACTCCCTGAAATGAGGTTACCTCTCTGAGCAGGACACATTAATCTGTCCTGAATGGAGAGGTTCCACTGTAATGAAAGGGCTAGATGTTGGTGTGTTCTTGTAAATGGAGTACATGTGGACAGTATTATTTCTCTTATTTTCAGGATTATGCTAACAATGTGATTGGTGGAGGGGTTCATGGTGCACTCCTCTTCCTCGAGAGAGGACGGTTTAACTCCGATCACTTGGCAGGAATTATCCAGATTCCTCAGAGCAAAGGACAACTACGAAGGCACCTTGCTGGCAAGATGGCCTCCCTCTTCAGTGAAGATGTCAGTGGGTAAGTTCCTTTAATTAAACAGCACTGTCCTTTTTTTGTGCAAGTGAACTGTTATAACCCATGCCAGTCTCAGGAATAGTTGAGGTAATAATTTTAAGTATAATAAGAAAAACAAAAATATGTTTGAGGATTAGCTTGGCTTCTAGACTCAAGTACCAAAAGGTAGGACTTCTATGTGTAAATTTCCTTACAGTATTCTTATTGTATATTATGGTATATTACATTATATAATATTACAGGTATATTACAGATGTAACAGTAATAATGTATTGTAAGGAATTTACACATAGAAGCACCATTCTCTCTCAGTTTATAATGGTCCCTAAGTTCAAGGTTTAAACTATGATAGACATTTGTAATAGCATGAACCAGTGACGTAGAACTTCACAAAATTCCTAGAAATCATTCCAGACTTTCATAATCCTCAGATCTGCAACTCTTAACACTTCAGTAGCTAAACAGAAAGAGTAGACAAGCAGTACAAGTGTCAAGTGTGTTTACAAAGATCATAACTCCAAGTGTGTGCAGCTTACCTCCCTGATATGTTATGTATGTAGTACAGCTATAGAGCTACTACCAGTAGCGTCGTGAGAGGGGTGCAAATGGGTTCATTTGCACCCAGAACAACTTAACTTGCACCCATAACACTTACTTGCATCCCTGCAGAGTAGCTCAGTCTTTAGCTACCAGCTAAAAAGCATTATTTAACTCCAGGCCATAGAACTGTGGCTACACACTAGAACTTGTGGCTGCTGCAGCACAGCAGTCATTATGATCACACAAACAAAGGTTCAAAGTTCACTGAGGTCATAAGTATTATTATTATTATTATAGAGATTAAGTAGAGAATAAGTATTATGCATACAACTATAGCTTGCACCCAGTATCCAAAGTGGCTAGAGACGCCACTGGCTGCTACATAGACTGCTTAAAATTCTAATCTAATTTTCAGTATCTACAAATAGTGACAGTCCTAGGGACACACTCTCAAAGATTTTTGCTATCTTGGTTATTTTTGAAAGCCTGAATAGACTACTGTACAGTGATTTATTATGGAGGAGCTCAACTTCCACCAATAGGTCATCCTGAAGGAACAACTTTCACTGAGGCCAGAGGCCGGGTAAATGGAGAAGAAAATAGAAGATTAGTTACAAGAACAGTGCATCTTTCCTAATTCTTAAAAAATGTGAAAGTTGAAAGATGATATTAGAAGTCTCTGGAGCTGATCTATCCAAATATTATAGTTGTTGTTTTTGATTTCCTTCCCTTTTCATGATCAACAGTCAACAGTGAATAGAAACTGAAGTGACAATGAAATTAGCCATCAGTAGCATTACCTAGCTCTAGATGAAATAAGTCTATTTAGTAATTATGTAATTATGCCCTCTCTTGCATACTCAGATCAATCGACTGTATTCCTTCATCGGGTGGAAAACTCTCCTATTCACCTCTTAACCTCAGTCCCAATCACTCTGGTTCACAATCCCCTGGCAGTCACCCACGTAGCCACTCTCCCATGAAGCAGCAAAGTTCCTTGTCTGGACAGGCCTCACCTCCTGCTAACTGCCTCCATCCTAACAGGAGAAATAGTTTGAGCCGTAATCAAGTGTCTGCTGTCAACAGCCCAATCCACTCCTTAGCACCTTCTCCTCCTGCTTTGCAACGGACTGGCTCCACCCCTTCCAGCTTGAGAGTCTCCCCATCCTCCCCACAGCATCCTAGCTTTCAGCGAAATCAGTTAGAGTCGGCTGATAAAGCACGGATGAGTCTCAGGGTCAGTTCCCTTATTAATATAGAGCATTTACAGACTATAATACATGCTAATTAGATATTATTTGAGATGTAATTGTGATGAGGAAAATATACTTTAATGTAGGAATCAGCCCTTCGTTCAACGAGAGAGGAGGCAACTGCACCACCCCGCCCTAGAACTGCCACACCCACTGTCCTGAGCAGCACCACAGTGTGAAACAATTTTGTGTCAACCTGTTCAAAAAATATGACTTAACTGATATTACTTCACCACACACTGTTTAGCAATAAAAACATTACTACTACAGTCACTCTATGTAAGTCTTATTGTGGGTGCGATCTATAATATTGTTGGTTGCTGTGGTCTGTGGCCAGTCAATTGGCCTGGAGAAGGTGGGTCGGAAAGGGTCGTTGAGGTCCCAGGAGGCGCTTGGGGGGGCATTAATTAGGTCGTCACGTGGCCATTTTGTACCTCTTTTTCTAAGCATGGTACGAAAGTTACGTGGATCTGCAAAGAAGGAGTCTAGGTTAGATAAAAAAGAAAGACGAGCTGCTAATGCGGTTGCCAAGCAGCGACTCTTGACCGTTGTGCTTCCTGTGTTGTTAGCGGTGGCGATTATCATTGCTGGGCTGGTCTATCTCGCCTCAAGGAAGAAGTGAGGTCCTTTTGTCTGTGAGGAGATTGTTAATGGATGATCCACGTTTTAAACATGTCGTCTCTGACCCCAGGTTCAAGGTTGGTCATCTAAACCGTTGCACTTTTGACCCTTTATGTGTGTCAGCTTATCTAAATCTTGCTAAAGTGCTAGCCCCCATCCCACACACACACACACACACACACACACACACACACACACACACACACACACACACACACACACACACACTATACTACTCCACAAATGTGATTCATCCACTCGTCTAATAGCCTTGTAACCGTGGCGATAGATATAACTTGTCCCTTTTTCTAGCTATAATTATTCATTCCTCGGCTATTGTCATCATTAGATGGTGAAGAGGTTGACCAGTGAGACTAACCATGTCTAGGCACTCTCAAATATCATCAATATCCTTTCTTCCCAATAGAATGAAAGGGAAAGGGAATAGGGGGAAAGGGAGTAGGGGGGAAGGGAGTAGGATGAAAGGGAATAGGGTGAAAGGGAGTAGGGGGGAAGGGAGTAGGGTGAAAGGGAATAGGGTGAAAGGGAATAGGGTGAAAGGGAATAGGGGGAAAGGGAATGGGGTGAAAGGGGATAGGGGGAAAGGGAGTAGGATGAAAGGGAATAGGGTGAAGGGGAATAGGGGGAAAGGGAATGGGGTGAAAGGAATGTTGTATTATTGTTACAGACCATTCCCAAGAGGTCAAGAAAGTTCATCATCGATTCTCGATTTCAGTCTATGTTTACAGAGCATCATTTCAAAGTTACCTGTAGGTTCTCTCAGCACCCACCCCCATGATAGTATGACTCACTCTCATGCATTTCTTCAGATAAGGTAGACAAGAGAGGTCGAAAGGTCAAGCAAACTTCTAGTGAGGACCTGAGGAAGTACTATGAATTGGAAGGTCAGTGATGTGGGTGATGCCAGTGAGGTGGGTAAGGTAGGTGGTGTCAGTGAGATGGGTAAGGTGATATCAGTGAGGTGGGTGGTGTCAGGTAGGTGAGGGCTGTGCAATGCTCAATTTCATACACTAAACTTTCTATTTACTGGGATATTATCTGTACTGTACATGGAAGGAATAGTTTTTAAAGTTCCAAGTTTTTTTTGTAGATGACCCAACAGCTTGCAAGGAAGATGAAGAGGAGAAAGAGGAGGGGACCAAGAAGAAAATTGAGCCATCTGATGCCGAGTCAGCACAATCTAGTGCTGACTCAGCAGAAGAGAGCAGTTCAGCTGAGTCTGAGAGTTCAGCAGAGGAACAAGAGGAGGATATGATACCTAATGTATGTCCTAGGGATCATATTACCAAGTCATTACGTGTTGTATACATCCCAGATCATGGACACATGGCATGAAGAACTGGAGAATGTTCCCCTGACTAATGAAACATCTCATCGTCTTGCTGTGTGTAACATGGACTGGGATAGTATCGATGCAAAAGATATATTTGGTAATATCTTATACTGTGTGACTTCATCGTTAACTTTCAGCATTTACCTACTACCCCCTGACCTTCTCTTCAGTACTTTTGAACTCGTTCAAACCTGCTGGCTCCTCCATTCACCATGTCTCCATCTTTCCCAGCGACTTTGGAAAGGAGAGATTGGCTCGTGAGGAAGTAGAGGGCCCAGTAGGGTTAGAGGATGAGGTGTGTAGCCATGATGGTCAGTCTAGTGAAGGAACCAGTTATTCCATGGAGAAACTAAGACAATATCAAATTACCAGATTCAAGTGAGTAAAAATCTCTGCAAGTTTGGTGCTGAACTTTGACCCGTGTGCTGTTCACCTTCCTTGTATAGGTATTACTATGCTGTGGTGGAGTGTGATGAGATAGGAACTGCCGAACACATATACAACCAGTGTAACGGGCTAGAATATGAACACAGTGGAGGACAGCTGGACCTGAGGTACTCGTTTAGGAAGTTTTTGTCATGTGTAATGGTTTCTGGTATACCTGAATACTTCATTTCATCCATTAACATATTGTAAATACCATAATATCAGCCATCCCTTTGTTTTAGCATTTGGTGTGTAGTAAAGATTTTGTTGCCACTCGAATGTTAAAATTTTATGTACACTTAAGTTGTAAATAGGTCTAATCAATAAAAATAAGGGAAGTGAACGTAATGGGATTTACAGTACATATCTGTAGAAGTATGGCCTCAAGTTAGTGAGAATATAGAACTTTAATTCTACAGAAAGTGGCTTGAAAGATAACCAGACCTATGATATACAGCATTCAGGGGAATGTTTCCTTAATGTGTAGGCACATGGTCGATGCAGACTCTTGTCTACTCTCTCCAGGTTCATTCCAGATCATATGTCCTTTGATGAATGTCAGCCTAAGTCTACAGTCAGGGAAGATATGGTACCAATAGATTTTACTCCAGCAGAGTGAGTGAACAGGCACTAATCAGTTGGTGGGAAGGGAAGAGGAGTTATGGGTGGGTGGAGAGAGGGAAGGGTGGGCAGGAGGAGTTGTGGGTTGGTGGAGAGAGGAAAGGGTGGGTAGGAGGAGTTATGGGTGGGTGGAGAGAGGGAAGGGTGGGCAGGAGGAGTTGTGGGTGGGTGGAGAGAGGAAAGGGTGGGTAGGAGGAGTTATGGGTGGGTGGAGAGAGAGAAGGGTGGGTAGGAGGAGTTATGGGTGGGTGGAGAGAGGAAAGGGTGGGTAGGAGGAGTTGGGTATATCAACGTGAAGGGGTTGTCATCTCTATTCTTCAGTTTTGTGAGTTCAGCATTGCAACAATCTAAAGTGAAGTTGACTTGGGACGAGACTGATCCACACAGAATAAAGCTAACACAGAAAAAGTAGGGAAAGTTTGAAGTTCTATTGAGTGGGTGTGGTTTTTGATGTTGCCACATTGAAAGTTCTGCTTTTGCCTGAGAAAGGGGGAGGGGTTCCACTAGCACCACGACTAAGACACTTTACCTCACCCACAGGTTTACCAAGGACGATATTCAGAGTATGAATTTCAGTGCATATTTAGCCTCTTCTTCCTCGGACAGTGAGGGGGAGGGGGGACACGGGGGGATAAAGAAGAGGGAGAAGATCAGTGAGTACAAGGTCAGAGGTCATGTGATACTATTAATTCTGGGAATGGATCTGGAGAGTTGAAGGTTGTCTGATTTTAGTGACAACATTTCCACATCCTCAGACATTGTTGGAGGAGGAGGAGGACAAGGAAAAGGACTCCGCTAATGAGGAGATGGAGATCACATGGGAGCCAGGCAAGTACTTGTAGTGATGTCATCAATAAGTGACGGGATATAAATGTTTTAGGCCTGAAAGGAGTGGCAAAAGAACTGCTAAAGAAGAAGAAAGGTATAGCTGTGTTAAAGTTTGCTGCTGGTGTGATTATAACCTTTAAACTCTTCATGGGGCCCTACCTCCAACCTTTTCAGCTAGTATATAATATACACTCAGATATACACATGGTCAGAAAACTCTCCTATAATTTGCACTTTGATTGAGCACAAAAGTTAAATACTTGCCATGTTTTAGCCTCAGGCTCACTAACACCTTGGGAGAAATATCTGCAAGAGAAGAAAGAAAAAAGGAAGAAGGCAAAACAGAAGAAAAAGATGGAATTAGAGAAAGAGAATAGTAAAAGCACTGATAGTGGGTTTGATGACCCCTTCTTCCACCACAGTGTCACCGTGGCAACTGCAGTGAGTGCACTGGTGTGACAATCTATAGGGATAAAGTGGTAGGTGTCCGTGTGTGTGCTTATATAGGGTACAGCAAATCCAAAGAAGAGGAAGAGAAAGAGAGAGGAACAAGATACATCTCAAATCAAGGAGAAGGTCAGTTATAGAACACTATTACAATGCTTCCTGTTCTAATTAGACAATCCTGAGGGGGTGGAATGTAGAGGGGGTCTGAGGGGATGGAATGTAGAGGGGATAGGATAGAGATGTCTTGATTGTAATGAAATGAGTGGGTGTACATCTCGGCTCTGTATTCTATTAAAAGGACGAATTAGAGCTGCTGATGATGAGTGATGGAGAAGGTGAGGAGAAACAACACTTCAGTCTCTCTTCCATCCTACGCTCAGAGAGAGACTCAAACAAGAGGAAGAAAAAAAGGAAGACAAAAGATGAAGTGGAACCACTTGAGGACTTCCAAGTAGACGTCTCAGACCCTCGTTTCCAGGCATTGTATGAGTCTCACCTTTATGCACCTGATCCCTCTGCCCCTCAATACAGGTGAGTGATGTTCAGTGGGTGTGGTCTACATAAAGAGGTGTGGTTGTCTGTGCAGGGCCACTAAGGGAATGGCTGACATAATGAAGGAGAGACAGAGGAGAGCAAGGAAGGAGATGGTTAGCCAGGCCTCTAGGAATGACCAATTTTTGGCTGGTACAAGGTACAAATACATGGAGGGGTGCAGCTAGGGGAAAGATTTTCTGTGTTGTGTTCTCTTTTCTTAGCCTCCACTCGCTAGTTGAGTCGGTCAAATCAAAGACAACATCTTTCACAGCAAAGAAGAAAACTAAAACTAAACGAACATAATTATTCCACTGGTTTTAATCATGTATGTATAGTCATACACTTGTGCCAAAATGACTCTATTGTTAGCTGGCCACAAGACTGACCCACACTCTGTTCTGTGATAATTTTAAAGTGTCCAGATTTAGAAGATTGACCTCATTTCAGAGAATGAAGTTTTGTCGCAAGTAATGAGGTGTCTTATTTCAGTGGTGTGAAACAGATTCCACTGCATGTATAAAATGAAATTTTCATTTACTGAGTGGTATTGTGGAATATATGTGTTAGTATTGGTAGTTCATGTGTGTTTGGATATCGTCCAGTAATTCATTCAGTTCCAAGTCATCAAACCTTCCCTCCAGGCTGGGAAGAAGTGCTTTAGCTTCCTCTGCAGTAGATGGTGCCAAATTTGCCAAACAAGCAATCTCAAACTTGTGCAGCTTTTGTTTCTGAAGTGTCTCTCGAACAGCCTGTAACATGACTTGCTTATAGGAGTTCAGATGTGTGACATGGAGTCATTATCTTGCCCAGTGCAGAATGGCTTGTATGTTAATTACTATGAAAAAGGAGAGTGGCATGGCACTGGATTTGGGATGTGACCTAATAGAATGTGTAGTCACTGGCTATAGGCTGGTTTACAACTGGGGCTATTCCCATGGTGAAGGTTCACATACACCTACCATTGGTAATAGCATACCTTTATAGTCTCCTTGCTGTTGTATTTGCTGAAGGTCTGACAGTACTCCAGTGTCTTGGTGAAGACTTCTGAGAGATCATGCTCATCATCCTGGCTCTCATACTGAGCCTTCCGATGCTCCAACAACATCTTCACTTCAGATATTAACAAGGCATCAGCTGTATCAAAGTCTGGGGAAGGAGAGAAGTCAGTAAATTGAAAGGTCTATAGCTACAGTAGTGAATAATAAGCGGGACTACAGTACCTTTTCCAAAATGAAGTGCTGAAGCGTCTTCTTGAGCGCCTTCATCGTCTGCTTTGGCAGCCATCATGCCAACAACTTTCTTTTAAATAGAGCGCAAGCGCATTATAGGTACGTGTGTGTGTGGTGGTGTGTGTGTGGTGGTGTGTGTGTGGTGGTGTGTGTGTGGTGGTGTGTGTGTGGTGGTGCGTGTGTACGTGTGTACGTGTATATATATTATAGAGCTTTTCATCACGTGATACTAATTGATTACACATGCGGGGCGCACGGCCTTGTTGGTGTACAGCTGGTGTACAGCTGGTGTACAGCTGGTGCATCACTTATAGCAGATATGCGGTCAAATTATGCTGAAAACCTCTTGAATGAAGCCGAGAAGCAGTATAGAGCCAAAATATAAATGGCTTGGACCCCTTTGGAGGCAGCCCAGGCAGACCAATTGACTTGTAGAGGCCTGTGATTTGGTGTCATATTTAGTGCTGCAGACAAACTTTAGCAGTTCAAACCCCATGAATTCCTCGAGGCCTACAACTAGTTTGTGTGTGGATGGGTCAAGTATGTTTGTACGTGGAAAGTAGCAGGAAAATTCATAACAACTGGACGGAGTAAGTGTGCTCCACATTATTAGCTATGGGCTAATGTAGCTATACATAATGCTTCATGAGTGCTAGAGCACAAAAAAATAGCTGTGTCTTGTGGTATCTATATCTTCACTGCTAAGAATAAATTGTGATTTGCACACTGTTATGTAATTGTAGAGCAGACTTGGTTGAGACATGTACATACATCACTGCAGTGCTATTCTACTTGGAAGCAGTTGCTGGGTTAAAAGGCAAGCAAACTAGCACACAAGTGTGAGTAGATTATTCCTCTTACCTGAAGAATGTGGAATACCTGCCTGTCAAGAGCATTGATATGCTGGAAAGAGCAAAAAGCAATCTTGATGCAGCAATAGATACAGTTTATGAATTAGGAACCAGCAGCTTCAACAAACCAAATCATGCACATTTAAATGCTGGAACAAGACCAGAAATCCTTTCCCTCAATTCTGAGTCATTGTTCACCATATATTCCAAAGAGATTGCTTCCAACCCAGAATAGTATTGTTGTTAGTTATTGTTACAACAAAATTGATATTACAGGACATTGCACATTTTTATCCTGATGTATTATACTCTAAGTTAATAATAATAATAATTCTGTTGAATGAAATGTTCTTGTTACGTCCTGAACGCCCAGAACAGCCGATCACAACGCATCTCGCTATCTTAGCTGTTGGTACGTTGTACACCAAAACGGACGGCGGAATATCAATTTTCACGTGACTGTGACGTCAAATGAAAAAGCTCTCGCTAAAATACTATTATATATAATATATCTAGCAAGCAAGCGAGCATGGATGAAGGCGGTGGTAGCCATGTAGGAAAGTGCACAGGAGATTCTGTAGATGAAATAAAACCTGCAGCCTCGCGGAAGCGAGTCAGGTCAAGTAGTTCTGATATAGGGCCTTCCTCAAACTTTCCTGACAGCGAACATGTCTTTAAGAAGAGGTCCCTATCGGACATGGACGTGACTACTACTGCAGAAGGTGGGCTGGACAAAGTGGCGTTGTTAGATGCAGGTTCGCAATTTGGAAAGGTGAGATGGTTGTAGAAGAGAAGTTAGCAGCCTGCCATGATAAAGCTACCCTCCACAGTTGATAGACAGAAGAGTTAGAGAGTTAAAGGTGGATACTGTCATGTTGCCATTGGATGTACCAGCTGCAAATTTGAAAGAGGAAGGCTTCAAGTGAGTTATGATAGCCAGAAATTAGGAGATATGTTTAAAATGAGGAGAAAGAAATGAGGAAACAGCCCAAAATGTTGTCATTTTTTGTCACCTTTTTTGTGGTGTTGAATATAATAATAATAATAATAATAATAATAATAATAATAATAATAATAATAACAACAACAATAATAGCAACAGCATAATTCTACCCAGTGTAAAGGATGTCCTATATTGCAGCTGTCACATGTGTATACTTGACTCTGTACTGTATATATCCTGTACTGCAGAGGTGTGATTATTTCTGGAAGTCCAAGTAGTGTGAATGAGGGTGCCCTGCCCTACGACCATGCCCTCTTCACCATAGGCCTCCCAGTTCTTGGCATATGTTATGGCCTTCAGCTCATCAATAAGCACTTTGGAGGGAGTGTGGTGAAGAAAAGTGAGCGTGAAGATGGACAGTTTACTATCGAAGTCAAGCCAAGTATGTTACTACCTGTGCTGTAATGAGATAGTTTTACACAGCTCTGTGTAGCTAGCAGTATCAAAGAGATGTCCATGTTCACACATTTCTGTAGTTAGGAAGGTATGCAGTGTTGGGCATATCTCTGTATTAAAAAGAGCTCCCTTTGCACAGAATAACAATTTCTTTTGCAAGGTTGTCCTTTGTTTTCGGGCCTTGAGCCAAAGCAAGATGTCCTTCTCACTCACGGGGATTCGATTGAAGAGGTTTCAGGAGACATGGAAGTAGTAGGTGTGTCAGGAAACATCGTTGCTGCCATCCAACACAAATCCAAGCCAATATATGGAGTCCAGTTTCATCCGGAAGTGGATTTATCTGTAAATGGGAAGAAGATGCTTTCAAACTTTCTCTATTCGGTATGTGTATTGTGATGTGTGAGAATCCCACTGAGGGGTTTATGAAGGAAGTGGGGATTTCCCAATGATTAGCCACTCCCCATGTAGTCTAGTGCGATGTTAACGTGCCATGCAGGTCTCTGGTTGTACTGGGAACTTCACTTTGGAGAACCGAGAGCGCTCCTGTATACAATACATACGTAATAAAGTGGGTGATTCTAAAGTGTTGGTAAGTAGATTTATCTCTCTCTATAGTCTCATTGGATCTTCCATGTCTGTTCACAGTCACTCGTGAGTGGGGGAATAGACAGTGCAGTCTCTACTGCTCTGCTGAATTTGGCCCTTGGTCCAGAGAAGGTCATTGCTCTGCATGTGAACAATGGATTCATGAGGAGAGATGAAACTAAAACTGTAAAAGCATCTTTAGAAAAACTCGGCCTTAATCCATATGGTATATAGAACTTTAATCTAGAATAGCTCAGACCATGGGGTGTTTAATTCTAGAACAGCTCAGACCTTGGGGTGTTTAATTCTAGAATAGCTCAGACAGTGGGGTGTTTAATTCTAGAATAGCTCAGACCGTGGGGTGTTTAATTCTAGAATAGCTCAGACCGTGGGGTGTTTAATTCTAGAATAGCTCAGACCTTGGGGTGTTTAATTCTAGAATAGCTCAGACCGTGGGGTGTTTAATTCTAGAACAGCTCAGACCGTGGGGTGTTTAATTCTAGAACAGCTCAGACCGTGGGGTGTTTAATTCTAGAACAGCTCAGACTATATGGGGTGTTTAATTCTAGAATAGCTCAGACAGTGGGGTGTTTAATTCTAGAACAGCTCAGACCGTGGGGTGTTTAATTCTAGAACAGCTCAGACCGTGGGGTGTTTAATTCTAGAATAGCTCAGACTGTGGGGTGTTTAATTCTAGAACAGCTCAGACCGTGGGGTGTTTAATTCTAGAACAGCTCAGACCGTGGGGTGTTTAATTCTAGAACAGCTCAGACTATATGGGGTGTTTAATTCTAGAATAGCTCAGACAGTGGGGTGTTTAATTCTAGAATAGCTCAGACCGTGGGGTGTTTAATTCTAGAATAGCTCAGACCGTGGGGTGTTTAATTCTAGAATAGCTCAGACCGTGGGGTGTTTAATTCTAGAATAGCTCAGACCGTGGGGTGTTTAATTCTAGAACAGCTCAGACCGTGGGGTGTTTAATTCTAGAACAGCTCAGACCGTGGGGTGTTTAATTCTAGAACAGCTCAGACTATATGGGGTGTTTAATTCTAGAACAGCTCAGACCGTGGGGTGTTTAATTCTAGAATAGCTCAGACTATATGGGGTGTTTAATTCTAGAACAGCTCAGACCGTGGGGTGTTTAATTCTAGAATAGCTCAGACCGTGGGGTGTTTAATTCTAGAACAGCTCAGACCTTGGGGTGTTTAATTCTAGAATAGCTCAGACCGTGGGGTGTTTAATTCTAGAACAGCTCAGACCGTGGGGTGTTTAATTCTAGAACAGCTCAGACCGTGGGGTGTTTAATTCTAGAATAGCTCAGACTATGGGGTTGAGTAGCTCTGACCATGGCTGTAAACTCATTGTTTGAAGTAGAAGTGACCATCCACTATTCAGGACTGATCGAAATTTGACATCCCTAGCCTTAAGTTGTAGCCCAAGACCTCAATTCTAGCTACCTCCCTTTCCATGTTTCTTTCTTTCAATCCTCACCTTCTTTCTGCACTCTCTTGCTGTTTGTAGTTGTGAATGCGTCCTTGAGGTTCTACACGAGTGCTGTTATTGTCTCTAGTGTTGATGATGGTATTATTCAGCAGCACATGACTCCTCCTCTCCATGCTGTCACTAATCCTGAGGAGAAACGGAAGATCATAGGGGATACCTTCATCAAGGTTGCCAATGAAGCTATGCTGGAACTTAACCTGCAAGCTGAACATGTCTTCCTTGCACAAGGTGTGCACTCACAGGACTTGTATATCTATTTTGTGGGTCAACTTTATGTTATTGCTTTCTTACTGGTCTGTATCCCCCTCCCATGAGTCCTCCTTCCACTCCCCTCTCATCCTCTTTCCTCCCATGAGTCCTCCTTCCACCTCCCTCCCTTGAATCATCTCACCTCTCCCTTGAGTTCTCCTTGCTCCCTTGAGTCTGCCTCACCCCTTCCTTGAGTTCTCCTCCCCTCTCCTAATTAAGTATTGATGAAAGCCCCACCCCCTATATTATGAATGTCCAATTTTCCCCCCTTTTTTGTCTGATGCGTAGGGACTTTGCGTCCTGACTTGATTGAAAGTGCCTCGAGTCTTGCTAGTGGCACTGCTAGTGTGATTAAGACCCACCACAATGACACTGAGCTGGTGCGGCAACTCCGAAACCTGGTGAGCTCTCTTCAGTGTCGTGTGTCTCTAATGTTGTGTTATGTATCAGGGAAGAGTAGTGGAGCCACTGGCAGACTTTCATAAAGATGAAGTACGAGCTCTAGGAAGGGCATTGGGCTTACCAAGGGAACTAGTTAACCGACATCCCTTTCCAGGTGCATATTTCATTACCTTTGAATTGTGCTGGAGAACTGCTTCACACACACCAAGTGCTCACATCGAGTGCTCACATCCACTGAGTGCTTCAGCAATATGTATGATATTGTACATGTGAAGTATATGTGAAGTACATGGAAGTACATGTGGAGTACAAATGTATAATTTGGAAGAAACTGTTTAGCTATAATGTCACTTTTAGCTATATAAATCTCATATTATATTATATTGGGTTAATTTTCTCTGTAGGTCCTGGATTGGCAATTCGTATTCTTTGTCAACAGGAAGCCTTTCTCCGATCGGACTTTGCTGCCACCAACAATGTTCTCAATCTCTTGACCACTTTCAGTCAATCCTATCACGTCTCCTCTCCAGGCGTCAAGGAACTCATGCAGATCTTATCACCAGATGAAAAGTCACTGTTGTTCCGAATAAGTGAGAACACCGTCTTCTCTGCTACTCTGTTGCCAATCCATACAGTGGGAGTACAGGTACAGGTTACACGAGGTCCATTCCTATCCACACTGCACTGTGGAGGGTACAGGTTGCATGAGGTTCATTAGCTCACAGCTGCCAAATCCAAATATTCTGCTGCTGAGTACACATTACAACAACAGTACATACATATGCACATACATACACTGTACTCAATATAATATAACACATAGTAACTTTTCCATTTCAAATAATGCACACCACTTTATTTATTTATTTATTTATTTATTTATTTATTTATTTATTTATTTATTTATTTATTTATTTATTTAAATAGGGTGATGGAAGGACATATAGCTATGTTGCTACACTTTCATCGAGTCAGGTGGATTTTGACTGGACAGATGTGATGTCCCTAGCTAAACTTATACCACGTGTATGTCATAACATCAATAGGTAAATGTCCTCACAAACTCCTACCCTCTCTGTCACTCATTACTCTGACAAAACTCCTGCTTTGTCTGTTAACTAAATCCAACGCTCTGTGTTGAAAGCTTCTGGAGCTCTATATGTGACTCTATCATACACCTGGTTTGTATTTCAGAGTGGCTTGGGTATTTGGTCCAGCTGTTAGTGGTCCTATTGAGGATATCACTCCAACTTACTTGACCAGAGGCGTTTTAGAAATTCTGAGA
Source organism: Diacarnus erythraeanus (assembly GCA_964016965.1). Lineage (NCBI taxonomy): Eukaryota > Metazoa > Porifera > Demospongiae > Poecilosclerida > Podospongiidae > Diacarnus > Diacarnus erythraeanus. The sequence continues at coordinate 5,404,168 of OZ024685.1, read as the reverse complement.
GAGTGCGATGCATTAGCCTATACTATTCTCTTGAAACATAGTGAGTTGTTATATAGAATTATAGTGAGGTTTGTTATATAGAAACACAGTGAGTTGTTATATAGAAGTACAGTGAGTTTTGTTACATAGAAACACTTAGTTATGTTATAGAAAGTGAGTTGTGTTATATAGAAGCACAGTGAGTCATGTCATAGAAGTACAGCAAGTTACATTATGCATATTCTATATAGAAGTACTGAGTTATGTTATAGAAGTAGCATTGAGTTGTCTTATATAGGAACACAGTGTGTTATATAGAAGCAGTGAGATCAATGGTGTATTCTTTTATTAGATGCTGAACACTATGTAAGCCAGATGCCTGTGATACTGCTACCTGTGCACTTTGACCGTGACCCCCAACTTCGACCCCCTATCCCATCTTGTCAGAGGTCTGTAGCTATCAGAACCTTCATCACCTCTGACTTTATGACAGGGATACCTGCCATCCCTGGCAAACAATTCCCTCTAAAGGTTACTAGTTTTTGTAGAGCAGTTTATATTATTAATTTTACTAGCAACAAATTGAGCATTAATAATACCAATTTAACAATAATCTCCATAACTTATTAATGATAGGTGTGGTCATTAAATGTAGGTGTGGTTTGTAAACATCAAGCTTGCCAAGGTTAATTTTTGCTAGCCTGTATAAATGACAGGATTAATGTCTGCCAATAATAACTATAATATATCACTTATGAGTGTTCACTTATTACTAAATCTACTTTACCCCAAACTGTTCTTTAGAAGTTGCTATAGTTCCAATTGTAAGTATACAGGAGAGTATGGAGATTTCCTCTAAACCTTGAGTTTAGGTTAAACACAGTATAAGCTGGAGCTGTGTGTCTTAGAGTATTTGCTAAGAGGTTTGCCTGGTCTTTGTTTCACAGTTACTGTTTCACAGGTATTGTCTGAAATGGTACAGACTCTGGAAGGTATTTCAGGTATTTCCAGGGTTCTCTATGACGTGACCACCAAACCCCCTGGTACCACAGAATGGGAATAGAGCAGCATTGTGCATCACCAAGTTCTTGGCACCAAAGACTGGACACTTTACTAAGAGCATTAGTAATATCTCACTCATCCTGCATAATAGCAGTCATCATGATATAATTAATTATCTCTACTCACTATTCTTACAAATAGCAGCTCTCTATTCTTGGAGCTTCCTGATTAGAGAGGTATGGTGGCTTCATTTCTGGTGAGGGGGGACAGTATTACTATTATTATAAAAAATTAATTGCAAATTGTATTATTATTATTATTATTATTATTATTATTATTATTATTATTATTATTATTATTATTATTATTATTATTATTATTATTATTATTATTATTAACGCACCAAAATAGGTGTAAAAAAATAAATAGAAATGGATTAGGTGGTTGACGTGGATTACAACTGACTCAATTAAATTTTTGCTGATGGATAAATATGGTTGTGCAATTCTGAGATCTCTGATAACATTGGAACGGAAAATGTGATGGATAGAATAATCTTTACAAAATTGTTTGCCATATTTCAAATTGAAGCCTAAGAACGTAAAACAACAATTAGCAGATTTGTGGAATATATGTTTGACCAAGTTAGAGGGACAAGTCTGAGAAGATTTGTAGAAAGCTGAAGATCGATGGAATATTAAGTTAAACAGGCTTTGTAGCTTAGCACTGCATTGAACAATTCTTGCGTGGGAGTTATAGGGAAGTTTCCATATACGTCGTAACACTTTATTAAAAGTAATTTCCAGAGCACCAGAAGAAAGAGATCATAGGGAACTTCCATAAAGTCCTAAACAGAATGAACGAAAAAGAAATGTCAAAACTCCAGGCGAAGTGTCTGGAAAGGAGCAGAAAAGGGAATTTACCATACGAACCATATCTCTGCATTTCGACTGTATATCTTTGTCATCCGAGAGATTGTGTAGAGGGCTAGCTAGGGCGCCAGTATTTGTATGACGTCATCGTAATTATATCGACGCACGTTTTGTGCGCAGGCGCGGCGGGTCATGACTAATATTCTCTGTATGAGCTATAATAGGCCAGGGAAGTAAAACTCCATTGATTGCGTGCACAGCAGGTGAATCTCTACTAGACAAAGGGGAAGGGTTATACATTTGAAGCTCCTGAAGAGCAGGAGGGTTGTTAATGTAGTTGCTCTATGGACTGGTGGCAAGCTGAGAAGCTTGTCGAACCAGTAGGACGCTGTGAGAACCTTTACTCCACCCCCTCTGCTGAGCAACACCCTCCACGGCACAAGAAGAAGACGAACGGTAAGAAACCCTCCTTCCCCACCTCGCGAGAGATGAATGGCGAGGATTTAGTGGTGGCAGGGGACGAGGAGAAACGCAAAGACAGTTCTAGCAGTGGTTCCAGTGACTCGGCGACAAGCAGCAGTGGAGAAGAGACGAGTAGTTCTAGTTCAGCCGAGAGCACTTCACAGCCTTCCACTCTGTGGATTGAGGATGATGTTGGAGAGTACATTGTAGTTACATGTGCAGGTAATGAGGCAAAGTTCTACAAGGACAGGTTTGCCAGAGGTTCTATAGGGAGGTGTGTTTGGTTCAAAGGTCGTTGGATAACACCAAATGAATTTCAAGCAGTGTCTGGTCGGCAGAGTTCAAAGGACTGGAAGAGGAGTATCAGGTCAAATGGTCGTTGTCTGAAGGAGTATATCAGTGAAGGATTGTTCAGAGAACATGTGAAGACATGTTCGTGTAAGATATGTCAAGGTGAGGACGAGGATATGAAGAGACAGGAAGGAGTGATGGCATTGGCAGCTAAAAGAAGGAGGCTCAGTCAAGCTGGAGCAGATGGCTCCCATGGAAGCTGTCCCCCTCCCAGTCATAATGCCCTGCAGCAACCATCAAGTGAAGCTGAGGGCTTGGCTATGGGGGAGGAGTCTGGAGAATCGGGAAATTCAGAGGAAGATTTAGGGCAAAAGAAAATTATCGGTTCAGGGGTCAAAAGAAAACGAGGTCGGTCAACTAAGAGCCAACGTGTGTGGTCACCCAGTGGAGGTAAGGAATTTAAGTTTACCATTAATGACTTTCTCACCACCTACCTACTACTACCAAGGTGAGGAAACCTACTTCCCAATATAAGGTCTACTGGTCAACCTCAGAGGTTATCACTGAGTCTGAGACATAATGTAGTTGCTATGGCTACAGAATGCTTTCATTGAGTGCTGTTTAAGATAGATAACTGTCATAGAAACATTTTCCACTCAAAATGGAGGCATATCTTTTAGCAATCATGAATCATGCCCAATATTGTGCTTACTTCTAGAAGTAGCCCAAGATGTCAGTTCTAATGAGGATGAATATCTCCCAAACAAGTTGGCCCCTAATCCTATTCCTGATAGTAGTGAATCTACTGTGACCACAGTCATAGGTACGTCTCTTGTAGTTTTGTCACAGTCCATGTCTATTACCTATGGCCGCCATTGGGTCTTGAAATAATTGCTTTATTGTGTTTCGAGAGGCCATATGTCTATGGGACTGATGTTGGAGAAAAATTTTATTTGGTTTGTTTATAGATGCTTCAGATTTCCTGCCTCGACGGTCCAGACGTGGCATGCATCGGAAGCAAACAGGTTACAGGACAGAACTGGGTACATACACACGCAAACCGGTTGACTGGGATGCCGAGGAGGTCGCTGAATTCATGAGACTACAGGGATTTGCTGACTATGCAGACTCCTTCCAAGACTATGACATTGATGGTCAGAGTTTATTTCTATTAAGAGAGCACCACCTACTGGAAAGGTTTAGTATGAAGCTAGGACCAACTCTCCGACTGATGGATACTATCAGTAGACTAAGGCACCCCCCTGTCATGTGACCTCAGTCATGTGTGCATATCCTCAGTGACCACCTTATCTGTCCTTTCCTCTCCTACCTGATTGGCCCAGTTTATGTCCTTTATTTTCCACAATCCCCTCCATTTCTCTGCTATAAGTCATTGAATGATTCTCTATGTATATAAAATTATATCTTCACATCTATGCTAACCTGTGGTCTGATCACAACCTTATTATATAATAATATGTCACCATGTATGTTGTTGCTTGTTCTCCCCACTACCCTCCACCCACTACCCTCCACCCACTACCCTCCACCCACTACCCATCACCCTACAATAATCTATCCCCTTGGTTGTTTCATGAAAATTGACTTTGATTTACATTACCTAAGGGACCCAATGTACTTTGGAGTCCACTAATCTATACCAAATTCTCTCATGAGCAAGTTTAAGTTTCTGCTATGAACTGGTTCCTTTAGATCTGGTCGTCCTACCAGTGAAATGGCCAGACCCAAAGTAGACCAAATGCTCTCCGACATATGAGCTTGTTTTGACCCTCCTCCAACTCCCTTGGCTTGCTGTTGGAGGTTGAGAGCAGTTAGAAAATGTTCAACTGCTTCCCTGTACATAAAGAATGTCACAATGACCATCACATAACTCTAAACATGCCAGTTGACCACGTCCTCCATTAGCAGTAAAAACATACCCCCTCTCTTTCTAGTACTAATGCCCAGCATCTTTATAATTACAGCTACTGAGGTAGTGTGAGCCGGAAAATCTCTTATTCTGGCACATGTAGAGTGTACCGGGCTCCCACCCCTTGACTTAGAGAGTCCTGGGAAGAGGTCACATCACATACTTGTGTGCTCCCAGATTGATGCAGCTAACTCCCAGGTTATAGCGAGATCTGGTGAAGCCAGGAAGAAGTTCCAAAGCTTTCCTATAAGCTGACACTGCCTCTTCACTTTTACCATTGTTGGCTAGTGTTGCTCCCAACTTATTCCACAGCATGGCATCCTGCAGAGAGAGAGAATCTTCTCTCATTACAGAGTTAAAATGTGTGTGTGGGAGGGAAAATAGCAGAGAGTGGGAGGAGGGTAAACTTAGCCCTACCCCTTGTATGAAAAGGAGTTTATGTGAGATAGGACTGTTAAAATAGTTTTATTTTCCACATACGTCTGGTTTGGCTTGGAGGGCTGCTGTGAAACAGTCTACAGCCTTGTCATACTCGTTTGACAGGTTGAAGAGGACACCCAGGCCTACTTGAACATCACAGTCAACTCTCTCCGGGGACATCTGAGCAGCTGCCAAGTACAAGTCTTTCACTTGAGCATGTTCCTCCCTAACAGAAAATATCTCAATGCCTGGCAGAATATGCAGACCCATTATTACCTGGTCATGAAAGAAGAAGTAAAAGGAGGTGTGGCTGCATGAGTACTGGGTACTATGGATGAGTACCTGAGAACAGGCAATATATAGCATTAAATCAAGTGAGATGGCTGGTCTCACACTTACTTAGGATTGTTCTGAAGCCATTTTCGAAGTGCATCCAATGCCTAATGAAGATAATAACTGTTTTCATTGGAGGTGATTCAATTTCATGATTTTGGTCAAGTTTAATACCCACAAAAACATTAATTAAACATTAATCATATACACATGTCACTCTCAGCTATAATAGAGCAGTCCAGTGGTTAACTGAATAGATGATATAACTCCTCTAGGTACAATGGTATAACCCTTCTTTCTCCTACCTGGCTAGGTAGGTGGTAACATTAACCCTTCTTCCTCCCACCCAGACTGTGATTATATAACCTCCTTTCTCCCCATCTAGCAGGTATGGCTTCAGAGCAATGTATACCTTCCCCTTGCTAGCTGGGTAAGTCGTGTAGGTCTGGAGGTCTGCCTGTAGTGTAGGCAGCCTGGAGATGGGAAAACGTCGTACCTTTGTTTGCTGGGACTCGTTGGTATAGCAGACAGCCAAACTCATGTACGATGCAAGGTTGTTTGCATCCAGCTCAAGGCACCTAAAGTTAGAAATATGCATGTATTGTATGTACCTATCTGTTCATCATTCATTTACATAGATAAAAGACCACAGCTTCATGTACATACTTTTAAAACCAGAACATACTCAATGGTTCACATCCCACCCAGCCCATGGAATAAGGGGAGGGGCTCAGTCCCACCTAGCCCATGGAATGTATTATGACTGACTTGCTCAGAGCAGCTATTGCAGGAATGTCTTGCTCATTGTCTGCTTGTGTGCTGCCTAATAACTGCCATCCTCGTACACTGTCAGGATGAGCTTGTACTTCAGCCTCAAACAAGAGGACAGCACTTGGCAGGTCACCCTCGGCAAGTCGCTTTAGTCCTTCCTCCAGAGGTTCTGACATGTCCCTCAGAGGGTTGTCTTCCTGGAATTTGTACTGTGTTGGCTTTGACTCAAAGTCTGACAGCCAGGGATGCTCCTCATTACTGAAACAATAATATCAAAAATCACATAGTTATAGGATCAGTAAAAACTCTGTCTGAATTAATAATAATAGAAAATGAACTTGATCTTCTAGCCTCAGGGGTAAGTGTGGTTTGTAAGGTATACATAGCCTCAGGTGGCTTTCAATTCTCTATGAAATGTGATTTTCATGTGTACTGCAACAAACAAACAAACCATGTGTGTATTGAGTATCAGATTCCTCACCGAGAGAGCTCCTGCCATTCTTTCTCCAGACGATTCCAATATCCTCCATTATCGTCCATTGTAGACTCTTTTCCTTCAAGGAAGTCACTAACCCATCCTTCAGCATCACCCTCAAACAGAGCCTGTTGCAGTAAAACAGAGAGAGGGATACATTATACAGATATGTGTGTGTGCTCTTCAATAACACACTTCATCATGGTCACCAAGTTTGGCTTCTCCAGTCGATAGCTTCTTTACAAACTTCATAAACTAAAAATATGAATTACAACTTGAATGTTAGTAAAACAACTCAGTATACTACTGTAGGTACTTATACTACACTGTAATGATCCAGCTCAGTATACTACACTGTACCTAATTATCCACCTCAGTATACCACACTGTACCTCAGTATACTACACTGTACATAATTATCCACCTCAGAATACCACACTGTTGGGAATAGAATACCTCACCTCAGTAGCATTGATGGCGGGATCAGTGATCTGCTCTGTCATTTCCTTTGCCACTGATGCCAGGTCTCCTTGTGGATGCAGTTGTTTCTCAAATTCTTCTACCCACTTTTCATCTTCACTGGGGGCAAATTCTCTCACCCTAGGCAGAGGTGGAGAAGGAGGAGAAGGAGAGAGAGAGGAGGAGGAGGAGGAGGAGATAGAGAGAGGAGGAGAAGGAGAGAGAGAGGAGGAGGAGGAGAAGGAAAAGGAGAGAGGAGGAGGAGAAGAAAAAAAAAGGAAAGGAAGAGAGAAGAACAGTAGATGCAATAAGGTATACATCTGGTATCTGACTAACCACTGGTCAGTCTCCACTGTGGATAGATGTGCTTCTTGCTGGAACTCAGTAACCCAGTCATTTGCAGGAACAGATTGAAGTGGCGTGGCATGTGGTGTAGCAAACTCCTCAACCCACTCCTTCACTCCAATATCTATACAATATACACTAAATGGAATGGTGAGAAGAGAGATGGAGACATCTCTTACCAGTTTGGTGAGCACTGGGGGAGCTGAGCTGAGTGGAGGTGGGTGGGACTTGCTGTGTTCCTTGGAGTTCTTCCAGAAGTGCTGCCATGTTGTAAGTCTGTGGGACAGCTGGTTGGTGTTGAGATGAGCCAAGGAATTCATCCACCATCTGCCATACCAGATAATGATGGAGTGACTATATCCTATCATTTCACTTTACCTGATCTTCAGTAAAATTTCCATGCTTCTGTGTGGGGATTGAATGATAACTCAGAGCATAATTAAACCTAGCTACCTGGCTTACAGTGATGTCTCTCAGTCTGTCATGATCGAGTCCAACCTACATTAAAACACCAGAATGCCGTCAAGAGAACTCCCTGCAGCATCAACTAACTTTTAGCATAGATTTTTCCTGTGAGAAGTGAGATGTCCATTGTACTAGTGGGTTGGCAGCCCCACATTCACCTTCAACAAGCTCCCGCAACGCCATCTCAGTTCCTACTGGACACTCAAGCAGAGGAACGGACGACAGTTAAGCACCACCGGGCTCACACCAGCGAGGTAAGCCACGCCTACTTGGAATTGGTGTCACGCCCACACAACCCTACAGTTTATTGTCACCTCCCAATCTCTAGCTCTCCCCCTTGCCTTTCGGCGGTATGGCAACTGCTGCAATGGGGACTACTGAGCGTAGGCGGTCGATCTTGAATGGGTTCAAGCTGTGAGTGGGGAGATTGAATACAAGTTGGGTCGTGAGAATAATGGGTTTTTGCCTTTTCCTATAGGAATTGGATGAACCTAAGAGATGCTGACACTGGGAAGGTGTTATGGCAAAGTACAAATGACTTGTGAGACTACTACTGTATTGCATGCATCCATTTAGCAACCTTTAACCTTTGTTTTGAGGGTCATTCTTATATATTTTTGGACTCCCTTCATAGGGGGTCAGTGGGTTAGGTGGAATATTGTGTTCCCAGAGGAAACTCTAATTATACACTTTGGGACATCATAGTTGTTCACTCTGGCCCCTGGGAGGACAGTGGAGGGTTGGACATCATGGAACCCCTCCCTCTTCTCCTGAGGGAAGGGGTCTTTACACCTACAGAACCCTCAGGAATGGGAGGTGGGGCTTTGATAAAACTAGCTACTATAAACAGGCTGGATAATCATACTCCACTTTTTATAGCTCCATTCCAGGGACTGTACATGAAGCCAGAGTACCGAAGAAGGTGCTGAAATGTAAATCGATATCAAGAGAGATAAACTTCACCTCGCTAGAGGAGCTAACTAACCTTAGGTTGGAACAGAGAGTTCGATTCAAAGGCCGTGTGATGGAAGGTAAGAGATTTGAGCTGCAAAATCTCACTAACCTTCAGTGATCTCATAATTACCATTTTAACCCCTTATTGGCAATTACCATTTTAACCCCTTATCAGTAGATACATAACAAGTGTAGCTCTCCAACAATAAACTGTGTTACTAGGAGGATCATGGAATCTATGGATTTTTGGGGCAGAAAATTGTCTATGGATGGATCAATGCCAAAAGTAGGATTCTGTGGACTTTTCTGATTTTAAGACTATCCTTTATGAAATTTCTTTCTGAAATAGAACCCCTTTATTTCATGCATATAACACTCAATCAAACAATCAGCTAATGGTTTCAGTATTTTTTGGTGATATTTTGGTTACCGCAGCTTCCCGGGTAGAGAGCACATTCCCCTCCTGCACCCTCCCCCTTCCAGTGTCTTGTCCACATAATCATCCAATCCCATGATTACTCAGTGGATTTTTTTAGATAGCAACCTGGCAACACTATACGGTCACCACTTACCTCTGTACTCCCATGTAAACCTAGGAGTGTTTTTCTATTAAGAAATGTACTTTTTAAGTTATCCACCCACATGGCTAAATCACCAATACTTGTCATTATTTTTTCGGCAGTCCCCACAATTAGATGCTATCTCTATAAGTGATTATGTGGGGGCAAGTAATTATGGAGTCTTTATCCAGAATGGCTCTTTGATTTTGGTTTTGTGATTCCTGGATCTACCAATACCTGGCAGTCTGTCATTGAGGCAGCACCTCAGTCACAAATGATGCCTTCAGATGTTCTTAGGTAAGTGTGTTAAGTCACACATGTACATATCAAATGACTCCCTCATCTCTCTCCTCACTCCTCTACTCACACACCCCAATCTCTTCCCTTCCTCCTCTACTCACTTGCACACCTAATCTCTTCCCTTCTTCTTCTTCGCCTAATCTCTTTCCTTCCTCCTCTATTCACACAACCAATCTCTACTCTCATTCCCCCTCTTACATCTCTCCCTCCCAATCTCATGCCCACCTCCTCAGTGGTCAAGTACAGATCGAAACTGAATTTTTTGATGGTGAATTGTTAGTGAGCACATCAACTGTCACAATTTATTATGTTTAAGACTCTCTCTCTTTCTCTCTCTGTTGATGGCTATACCTCTGACTACACATTCTCATAGCTATATTTATATATATGTCTGTAAACTGTTAGACAGCAACCCTATCACTCTATCATCATGGTTTTTTGGAGTCTTAAAATTATAATAAAAACAGCATACTGGAATGCCTGAAACATCTAAACTGTAACACAATGCTTGAGGATTGGTGAGGATATTAATATCTATCACACACACTCAAATGTCTGAATACAATTCTTCGTAGACTTCTATATCACTCATGAGTAAAATTACATAGTATGATAGCTGTAAAGCCAGTCCCCTGCAGTCTCTAGTAGAACTATAAACACCACCACTATACCAGCCATCATGCCATGCAGCACTAGTAGCCATGAAAGTTATATAGTCTATACACATTGTGATGCCCTAGCTCCAGAGATGACACGAAAATATGCTCTTTAAGCCGGCCTGCATAGCTAGTTCTATATTCATTAGGGCTGGTAGCACAACTCTAGAGTTGGCAATGGTGCAGGACAACTTAAAAATCAATGGTTGCTGTATGTGTACTGACACAAACTACCTTAGATTTGACCTTAATTAGTGACCTCTAGGTGTAAATTTTACTTGCCAAAATCAAATAATTATGGGTGCCAAATCAATCAAACTGTTTAGTGCATATCAAAAGTTTTATTAGGCCATAGTTGGTTATATTTAACTGAACAAGCACTATCCTGAACAACACTTCAGTGCAGTTTTCAGACATTTACTTTTCAGTGGTGTAGACAACTTTTTAGGAACTGGGGATTAGTAATAAAGACAATGAGCAGCAATGCAGCTCTAGGGAGAGGGGATATGCAATTTTTTTTTTTCAAAATCCAAGAGGTGAGAGAGCAAATTACACTAGTATAAGTGACCATTATTAATATTAGTATTATACACAAGGATAGGCTAGACTTGATTTAATTTACTGCTAGCTAACTCAGGCTGATAGCTGGCATTGGATGACTCACTTGGCTTTGAAGCAAAGTGCTAAACTACTTTCTATTTCTACCTGTTACCAACCTAGTCCACTTACTCTGAATTACTGGACAGCAGTGGCGTAGCCAGGATTAAACATGTGGTAGGGCACCAGTAGGGCACTGACCTTATAGACTAAACTGCTCACTAAGGACTATCAATCTTTTACCAGATTCAACTAAAATTATGACAGATAGTGGTAGGGCACTAAGAGAGTTTGGTAGGGCATGTGCCCTAAATGCCCCTATGTAGCTACGCCACTGCTGGACAGACCACTTAACATGGTTCAGGTTGTCAGTGGACTTAGCAAGTCCTGTGTGGCTCAGTAACTGCAATGGACCAAATGCTTCACTAAGGAAGAAGACGAAGTTATCACGCTGTCCAAAGACCATACATTAGTAAGAGAGTTTAACAGGTATGAGTGCACATTCATGTTATATCAAAAGCCCCATGCACAGGCTTTCCAAAAAATTATGATGACGAATTCATCACAACACCTAACATGTGTTGTGGATGAATCACTACAAATATTGAGATATAGGAGGACGTTGACAGGTTTAATCAACAGTCCTCTGAATAAAGGATAACAGCTAGTTCATAGATGAGAATGTCAGTAGAAGCATAGTCTACCATTGAATGCCACTTTGCCAAGGCAACAGCGCAGCTTGAAATCAATTAGTGACGTTGACAGGTTTAATCAATAGTCCTCTGAATTAAGGACAACAGCTAGTTCATAGATGAGTCAGTAGAAGCATAGTCTACCATTGAATGCCACTTTGCCAAGGCAACAGCGCAGCTTGAAATCAATTAGTGGCTAGATCACTGTAACATTTTCAGTAACCTTTAAACATCTATCTGAAAGAAGAGTTGAAGGGAGTGATACAAACCACTATACAGAAAATATGCTCATTACCCATAATTTTTAATGTTTTGAACCAAAAAGCTATAGCTAAATATGATTCAAGTTTCACAGAACAAGACCTTGCAGATTATATCTCAAGTGGGCACATTACAGCAAGAAATTTGCTAGCTGAAGGTCAATCCAAGATGGCTGTGTAGAATTGGTGTGCAAATATTTTTATCAAAAAGTGCACATTACTTTAGTTATCCGTCTATACTAATAGAACCAGCAATGGTGCAGCACTACCCTAGAGCCAGCAGTGGTGCAGCACTACCCTAGAGCCAGCAATGGTCCAGCACAACTCATAGAAAGTAAATACTTTACTTACCTGGTTTCTGGAATAATCACATAGGTATGTTCCCTGAACATTATGGGTACATTTAAGTAGAGCATTGTAGAGAGATTTCTAGGAAAGCATAATTATCATTTTTTTGACAAAAATATACATAGACAGTGAAATATCTGAGAACAGTGACCCATAAAAAATGCATGGATTGTATTGGTCAGTATAACCATAGCAACAACTCATTCCCCCTCATATCTCTCCATCCCTATCTCAATCTCATGCCTACCTCCTCAGTGGTCAAGTATACAGATTGAAACTGAATTGAGGGGGTGGGAGGGGTGGGGGTGGCAAAAGGCACATTTGCCCCCGTTCCTACTCCCCTGCTGTGGTTCAGTAACTATCTCTTTCTAACAGTGGCTGGCACCACATGAAGAAGACAATGTTATCACACTGTTCAAAGTCCGTACATTAGTAAGAGTTGACGTTGACTGTACAAAATAGCGGACAGGTATAATATGAGTGCAATTGATGACCAACCATGGTCCACAAGTAACAGTCTCAAGGTACCTGGAAGTAATCACATTGAGATTAATAATACATCAAGCCCCATGCACAGGCTTTCCAAAAAATTATATCATCTACTGATTCATCATCATTAAGTGGACAGTGCAGGAAGCTGAATGGCTCGTAGTAATGTTCATTGGATTTTGGAGCTCCACCCACAACACCCAATGAATGATGGACAACACCTATATAACATGTGTTGTGGGTGAATGTTGGTGTGAAGTTACTCAAGCTGAGAAACACAAATACAGATTTGCCAACCTCCAAGGAACACTTCCCTGGATGTGGGTTCCATTTTCCTATGATATTTGGAGGCTGTTAGATGTTAGCTAGACATTACACACTTAAAACAGTATGTAACAAATTCCCTGGATTTTTGCAGCAATCCCTGGATTACACCTGAAATCCCTGGGAAACCCTGGATGGTTGGTAACACTGCAAACATAGCTTACAGCAGCCCTCATACAGTTAGGTGTTAAAAAAGGCATTAGCCCATGAATTATCCATAAATGTATGATGTATGTCTTTAAACTGCTCTATCACTCTATCATCATGGTTTTTGGAGTCATAAAATTAAAAATAAGAACCATACTGGAATGCCTGAAGAGTTGCTAAACTGTAACACAATGCTCGAGGATATTATCATCTATCCTGACACAAAAATATGTTCTTTAAGCCTGCCTGCATAGCTAGGGCTATATTCATTAGTGGTTACTGGGCTGCAGACATGCCAACTCACACGCATTTCTTCTTCGTCTCACGCTCACACGCTAGATAGCTCTACTCTCACGCATTCTGGATGATTATCTGCTTCAATGCAGCTTAGCATGCATCAAGGCAGTAGAAGGTGTGGTCGGGTGGTTAGTTTGTTGGTCGTGATCTCTCAATCACCATCAACTTGGTAAGGAGCATGCGCTCACACTGATTATAATATTATCTTGAAACAGAATCAGATCAATTTTTATGACTAATGGTGTACAGCAACAAAATAATGGCCTAGTAGTATATAATTATTTTCTGCATGTAGCTAAGTAAATCTCACTCATTTTGTTCTATTCTCACTCATAAAATAACTCGATCTCACTCATTCCTTGTTGTAAAGGTTGGCATCTCTGGGGCTAGGACTAGCACATTATATGTCTGTGAACATTGAGAATCATTTCAGGCATGTTTGGCAGAAAAGACCTGAGTGTAAATTACACTCAACCTTCTTTCCCCCCTTCTGTCAAACTTATTCCTTGGAAGACTGATGCAGCCAGCACAACTCTAGAGTAAGCAATGGTGTAGGACAACTTAAAAACCAATGCTTACTGTATGTGCATTTTATGACAAAAGCTTCCTAAACATAATGTAGTTATTTTTATGACAGAACTACCTTAGATTTGACCTTTAGTGAACTCTAGGTGTAAATTGCAATATGTATTATTAATAGTACCTCTAGGTTTTTATTTAATCTCAATTTGTTCAAAAGTTTTACTAAAGTCTATTTTCGTTCACCTGAGACCTTGAATATCTGCAATAACTTCTTCAATCCTTGACCAATTTCAAAATTTCAAACAGCAGTGTATAGCTAATTATCCAAGGATTCTTATGATATTTTTTATGAAGTGCTACACCTTACCAGTCCAAAAGATAGCTGTATGTCCCATAAGCAAAGTATTGGCATGCCAAAAACCATGAGGAATGCGCAGGTGCGCATTATTTGGATGTCGCAACACGTGAAAAAGACAAGGTAAAATACTAACTGTAGCGCTTAACCTCGCATACCTCTGCCCACAAATATTTTTGCTAATTGATTTAGTAACAGGCTCTTGCGTAAACTAGCTTCTGGTGCAATTGGCGATCTCAGGTGAAAGCGAATAGACTTAGGCACTTATCAACACTACAAGACAATGTGGTCATATTATTTACATTCTCGGGTACCTGTCTCCAATCACATTCATTTATATCATCAAGCCCCACGAGCTTTCCAAAAAATTGTTAGTTCAATGATATCCTATAATGATTAAAGCATAGCCTCGTGCCCTCAATGGCTCTTATTAAAAACTCAGTTCTCATAGTAATGTTCATTGGGTTTTGGAGCTCCACCCACAACACCCAATGAATTTCTAATTAGATGAAGTTCTACTGACAGTAGTTGTCAGTTAATTGAAAGGGCAACAGCTGGTTCATAGATGAGAAGTAGAAGCATCTACTAACCATATTTATAATTTTAATGTATAAAAATGATCATAACTTTTGAACCAAACAAGCTATGTGATTCAAGTTTCACAATATTTCTTAGAACAAGACCTTTCAGATTATATCTCAAGTGGGCACATTACAGCAAGAAATTTGCTATTTTTGTACATAAATTCACAATTAATTTTACCTGAAGGTCAATCGTGTAGAATTGTTGTGCAAATACTTTAGGTGCAGCACTACTTAGCACAATAGCACTACTCTAGAGCCAGCAATGGTGCAGCACTAAGTAAATAGGCTACTTTACTTACCTGGTTTCTGGAATAATCACACAATTATATGTATACCGTATTTCCTGAAATTTTCGTTTACTTTATTCATTTTCGTGTTGTTTTAATTTCACAAGAGCCTTACCGTAACTATAAGATGCTTGCACGGTCTGTAGGACTATACCTGAATAGAGGTAAAATACCAATAGCTCTAGCTCAATAGTAGCAAGAGGCTAGTGGCCCATTGCATCCGGAAGGCCCTCTCTACTGGGGAAATAGCGATATAATGTCATCCTATGCATGCAATAAGCAAGCCCAGCAGCAGCACTCTTCGCTCGCTGTGCATCTTCAATTATTCATTAAGGAAAATTTAAGGGGGGGAATAAATTAAAAAAAACGGGTTTGTTTGTCGGCCATAACTTTTTTATGCTTCACCCTACAAGCTTGATTTTTGTACCAAATTACTCCTTTTCTCACAAGCTTTTTTTTGAGCACAAAAACATAGACTAGAGATGCATGGTTGGGAAGTTACTGGCTCATGCACCAAAAACTTTAGGTACACTGTACACCACACTAGTATACACCAGACACTCCATATTTGGTATGTTGTTAGAGTAAGCACAGAGGTGTTGATTGCAATGTTAAAAACCCACCGCTGCAAAAACAGAATTTTTTTTTTAAACTTGACCTGGGGGGGGGGTCCCAATAAAAAAAATTCTTTTTTGCAGCGGTGGGTTTTTAACATTGCAATCAACACCTCTGTGCTTACTCTAACAACATACCAAATATGGAGTGTCTGGTGTATACTAGTGTGGTGTACAGTGTACCTAAAGTTTTTGGTGCATGAGCCAGTAACTTCCCAACCATGCATCTCTAGTCTATGTTTTTGTGCTCAAAAAAAAAGCTTGTGAGAAAAGGAGTAATTTGGTACAAAAATCAAGCTTGTAGGGTGAAGCATAAAAAAGTTATGGCCGACAAACAAACCCGGTTTTTTTTAATTTATTCCCCCCTAATGCAATTATCCAACTTTTTTTTTTTTTTTTCGTAATAAAAGTGACATCCGTATGTTCCCTGAACATTATTCCCCCTCATATCTCTCCATCCCTATCTCAATCTCATGCCCACCTCCTCAGTGGTCAAGTACAGATTAAACTGAATTTTTTGATGGTGAATTGTTAGTGAGCACATCAACTATTATCTCTCTCTCTCTCTCTCTCCCTCTGACTACACACTCTCATAGCTATATATATGTCTGTAAACTGTTAGACAACAACCCTATCACTCACTTGACTCTATCATCGTTTTTGGAGTCATAAAAATTATAATAAAAATAGATCATGCTGGAATGCCTGAAGAGTTGGGTAACATCTAAACTGTAACACAATGCTTGAGGATTGGTGAGGATATTATTATCTATCACACACACTCAAATGTCTGAATACAATTCTTTGTAGACTTCTATATCACTCATGAGCAAGTATGGTAGCTGTAAAGCCAGTCCCCTGCAGTCTCTAGTAGAACTACCACTATACATCATGCCATGCAGTACTAGTAGCCATGAAAGTTAGTCTGTACACATTGTGATGCCCTAGCCCCAGAGATGACACAAAAAACTAATTTAAGCCTGCCTGCATAGCTAGTTCTATATTCATCAGGGCTAGGGCTATATAGCACATTTTATGTTTGTGAGCATTGAGCGGGCTAATATAGTAGTTGATACTCCCCCCCCCCCCCCCCCCCCCCCACTTCTGTCAAACTCCTAAAGAATTGATTTTTCGGAAGACTGATGCAGCTAGCACAACTCTAGAGTCGGCAATGGTGCAGGCGACAACTTAAAAATCAATGGTTACTGTATGTGCATTTTATGATAAAAGGATAAATGTAGTTATTTTTCTGACACAAGCCACCTTAGATTTGACAACTCTAGGTAGCTATAAATTAATAACTGCATATGGGTACCAATAATAGTTTAGTGCACATCATTTCCAATGTTCAAAAGTTTTACTGGGAAGCTAACCACATAGTTGGTTATTGAACAAGCACTTCTGAACAAGCACAAAGAGGAGTAATTACACCAGTACAGCTTAAAGACATTTACTTTTCAGTGGTGTAGACAACTTTTTAGGAACTGGGGATTAGTAATAAAGACAATGAGCAGCAATGCAGCTCAAGGGAGAGGGGAATGCAAATAAAATCCGAGAGGGGAGAGAGCAAATTACAGTATAAACGACCATAATTATTTTACACAAGGATAGGCTAGACTCCATTTAATTTTGAAGATTGTATGTGGATTCTGTACTCAAGCTAGCTAGCTAGTTAGTATAATACACTTATATCACTATTAGCTCACCAGTTCAGGCTGATAGCTGGCCTCAAGTTCATTGGTGACTTATCTGGCTTTAAAGCAAGGTGCTAAGCCACTTTCTACCTCTATTTACTCTGAACCACTGGACAGGTCACTGAACCTGGTCCTAATTGTCAGTGGACTTAAGTTAGTTCACTCTACCACCATCATCTCTTTCTTACAGTGGCTGGCACCTCATCACTTTGAAGGAAGAAGACAATGTTATCTCTACTGTCCATACATTAGCTCAAAATTGCTGACAGGCATAATAATATGAGTGCAATTGATGACGAATAAGTGATAGTCTCAAGGAACTGGGCAACAATCACATTTAAATCACATCATATCTATCAAGCCCCATACACAAAAATAATATATCAGTCTTGTCATCTCACTCCATCATCTTCAATTCATCATCTGATGCAGGATACTGAATGGCTCTAATTTAAAGCTCAGTTCTCATAGTAATGTTCATTGGGTTTTGGAGCTCCACCCACAACACCCAATGAATTATGGACAACACCTAAAATGTGTTGTGGATGAATCACTACAAATATTGAGATATATGAGGACTGACTGGTTTAATCACAGTCATCAGTTGTCTATTTTTCCTCTGAATAAAGGGCAACAGTTAGTTCATAGATGAGAATAAAGGGCTATAGACAGCTAGTTCATAGATGAGAATGTCAGTAGAAGCATAGTCTACCATTGAATGCCACTTTGCCATGGCAACAGTGCAGCTTGAAATCGAATAATCAACAGTGGCTAGATCACTGTAATGTTTTCAGTAACCTTTAGCTAAACAGTTATCTAAAAGATAAACTTACTATGTGTGCCAACTGAATGCTATTTGAAGTACCAGATACCCAGCCAACAAGAGTTGAAGGGAGTGATACAAACCACTATACAGAAAATAATAATGCTAACTACCCATAGCTCATTTAAAAATGATCATAACTTTTGAACCAAAAAGCTGCAGCACTACCCTAGAGCCAGCAATGGTGCAGTACTACCCTAGAGCCAGCAATGGTGCAGCACAACTCATAGGAATTAAATACTTTACTTACCTGGTTTCTGGAATAATCACATAGGTATCAGGGGGGTAGGAAGATGATTTTAGGTGGGGGGGGGGGCACCATTTAAGCTAAAGATCCCCCCCCACATTCTTCTTACCCAGCCATCTGAGATTACAGTTTCAGGGTGAAGTTACAAATTATAGATAGTTGATAAATTTTTCCAAAATAAAACTGAGATGTAATCTTCAGCTATTTTATCTAGGTTAGCTAGGTGCATCAGTTCTTGCTGTATGAACAGATAGTTCAGCCTACAGTGAGTCATTGTACTTCTCAAGTATGTCTTCAGAGAAGAAAATGACCTTTCAGCAGTCACATTTGTCACAGGAAATGTGAATTTAACACCTTATCTACTTCACTCAGCTTATCCTTATAAATAGCACTTTGCTCTATGTGCCATGCTATTCTCGTGTTCCTGAAAGTGCTGCAGAGCCTTCTCCAGGTTCCAAACCTTAATGTAAAACTTTGACACTTGCAGGAAGTTTTGCCACGGCATATAGCTAGTAAAGAAATATTTTGAACTTAGGTGTGCAAACTTATCCAGGAATACTTTTCATACCAACTAGGCTTTATTTTACTTGAGTAAGCTTAAAGCTTTCCTTCTTTATACCCTTTACTCTGATGTGCATGACTCACCTTGGAGTCAGACATATCCAATGGATGGTAAAAAATATAGCTATTCATACAGCACTGACAATCACATTTACAAGGAAAACAAGAGGAAATATCACAGGGTTGCCAATCCCCAAAGGAAAAAAAAAGGAGACTTTTTATGTAGGAAGATCATAATGTAATTCTATAGTTATTATAAGATAAGTGGCTGACTTGCTCAGCCAGAGTAGTTCAGCACTTGATTGCTGCTCATAACAATATCTGTCAAAATTCACTTTGGTTGCCACTAAAGCAGATAGAGTTGAATTATGAAGAGAATCAGTTTTTATTGCTTTTACCATACTGAAAATACATTCAGCTGAAGCATTGCTATGAGGAAGTGACAGCATCAACTTAGGCTAACGCTTGAATCTTTGAAATCCACCTCTAGTAAGACAGCAATAATATTAGCAAAAAGGAGGTTAATAGTGAAATATAGTAGTGAAAACAGGAAGCCAGGAGAGGACCCTTAAAATCAGGAGAGTTGGCAACCCTGGAATTTCAAATATCTTTCCCTTAAACTCACACCATCTGACTCAGAGGTTCAGAAGTAGAAGCCTCGCTCTCTTATATCAAAAAAGGAGTTTAGCTTCTTTTGAGTCATGTCATGTGAGTAGGGATGTCCACATTATGCTGGAGCATAATAGGTTTAAGTGAGCATTAGGAATTATGCTGGCATTTGGGGGGAGTTAATTAACTATAATGTGTATTTTACTTCCTGCCTGTCCTAGAAGGCTGGACACTACCTGGTGGAAAAATCATGAGAAGGATTTAACTAATTGGGCCTCTGCTTTTCATACTTGTGCAGCCTAGCTCAGCAGCTGCTGAACATGTCTTTTCACTACACACCAACAGAACAATTCACTGGAAGATTACATTGAAGCTAGTATCATGTTACGATAATATTATAATCATTAATTTTTAAAAGCATATTGTAGTTATGTGGGAGCATAATTCTATGAGCATAATAGGTAAAATTGCTGGCATAGCATAATGGGTAAAAATTATTGTGAGCATAATGTGGACATCCCTACATGTGAGCCTTAAAAGTTACATGTATGGTCATGGATTTTGTGATTAGTAGTACAAGTGAAGTGTAAAATAGTGAAGCACTTACTATCACCACACACATGCACACACACTATAATACTATACACAAACTGCAAAGGTCTATGAAAAGTGGGGGGGCACCAGCACCCGGTGCCCCCCTGCTTCCTACCCCCCTGGGTATGTTCCCTGAACATTATGGGTACATTTTTAAGTAGAGCATTATAGAGAGAATCCTATCATTTTTTTGAACAAGTGGTACTGTACAAATATTAGACAGTGGAATATCTGAAGAACAGTGACCCATAAATGCATGGATTGTATTGGTCAGTATAACCATAGCAAAAACTCATTCCCCCTCATATCTCTCCATTCCTATCTCAATCTCATGCCCACCTCCTCAATGCATGGTCAAGTGTAGATTTTTTTTGATGGTGAATTGTTAGTAAGCACATCAACTGTCACAATTTATTATGTCTAAGACTCTCTCGCAGCACTAGTAGTTATGAAAGTGCCCTAGCCCAAGAGATGACACGAAAATATGTTATTTAAGCTGGCCTGCATAGTTAGTGGTTACTGGGCTAGGACTAGCACATTTTATGTCTGTGAACATTGAGAATCAATTCCAGCATTTTAGACTTGGTGTAAATTACATTCAACCTTCCTCCCCCTTCTGTCAAACTCCTAAAGAAGAACTTATTCCTTAGAAGACTGATGCAGCCCACACAACTCTAGATATGGTGTAGGACAACTGTTAGCTCCAAAAATCAATGGTTACTGTGTGTGCATTTTATGACCAAAGCTTTATATGCAACTTCTTTACATAATGTAGTTATTTTTCTGACACAGAAACATCTTTTAGTGACCACTTATAGTGTAAAAATTATTATGGTTATAATAATATACACCACCAAACATCATTAAATATTAATAATATTAATATTAATGGTGCCAAATTAAAGGTTTCAATTATCTCAATTAGTGCAAAAGCAGTTGCTACATACACTAAAGACATATCTAATGGTCATCAAGCCCCAACTCGCTTTCCAAAAAAAAAATTACCAACAGCTAATGAAACATTAGCATCACTTCTAGTGGCATTAGATGCGCAATGGCTCTTAAAAAAACTCAGTTCTCATAGTAATGTTCATTGGGTTTTGGAACTCCACCCACAACACCCAATGAATTTCTAAAATATGTTGTCACTACTGACAGGTTTAATCAATAGTTGTCAGTTGTTTAGGAATTAAGGGCAACAGCTGGTTCATAGATGTGAATTAATGTTAGTAGTAGCATCCACTAAACATATCATTTAATGTATAAAAATGATCATAACTTTTGAACCAAACAAGCTATGTGATTCAATATTCCTTAGAACAAGACCTTTCAAGTAATATCTCAAATGGGCACATTACAGCAAGATTTAACAGAGAAATTTGCTATTTTTGTACACAAATTCACATTACCTGAAGGTCAATCCAAGATGGTTCTTCATCGGAAAATAAGGTCCATTATGTGTAGAATTGATGTAAGTTCATACTTTTATCAAAAAGTGTACTTTATATATCCATCTATATTATTATAGAGCCAGCAGTGGTGCAGCACTACCCTATAGAGCCAGCAGTGGTGCAGCACTACCCTATAGAGCCAGCAGTGGTGCAGCACTACCCTATAGAGCCAGCAGTGGTGTAGCACTATACCCTATAGAGCCAGCAGTGGTGCAGCACTACCCTATAGAGCCAGCAGTGGTGCAGCACTACCCTATAGAGCCAGCAGTGGTGCAGCACTATACCCTATAGAGCCAGCAGTGGTGCAGCACTACCCTATAGAGCCAGCAGTGGTGCAGCACTACCCTATAGAGCCAGCAGTGGTGCAGCACTACCCTAGAGCCAGCAGTGGTGCAGCACTACCCTATAGAGCCAGCAGTGGTGCAGCACTACCCTATAGAGCCAGCAGTGGTGCAGCACTACCCTAGAGCCAGCAGTGGTGCAGCACTACCCTATAGAGCCAGCAGTGGTGCAGCACTCTATACTCTAGAGTCGGCAATGGTTCAGGACAATTCTAGAGGCAGGACAACTCTAGATGGTGCAGCACTACTCTAGAGTCAGCAATGGTTCAGGGACAACTCTAGAGTCAGCAAAGGTGCAGCACAACGTAAACACTTTACTTACCTGGTTTCTGGAATAATCAAATGGCTATCATTATACATAATATGCTCCCTGAACATTATGGGTATATAGCCCCACTTATATTATTTATTTTGAACAAGTTGTCAAAAATATGCAAATATTAGACAATGGAATATCTGAAGAACAGTGACCCATAAAATAATGCATGGATTGTATTGGTCAGTATAACCATAGCAACAATCACAACCCTCTCTTAGGAGTTGTATGTGAACTCTGTCCTTCCTTTGGTCATGCTATCACTACGAAACTTGCTCCCCTGCATCAACTCAACAGCCTTGTGTGCTCTCTGTCTAGTTAGCACATCTGATACTTCACTAAACTGTAAGTTTATCTCAAACAACTCCCTCCACATGCTAGCCAATGCCGTCTCAAACTTGCCCAACTCGTATTCAGTGTTGAAGCAAACCAGCCAGAGCCCCTGGTCATGTCCATGGTCGTACGACTACATGCAAGGAAATAAGAGTTAGTCTGACAGGGTTAAAAGAATAATATTCATCTGGGTTATAGTTGCAATAGTTTAAAGGGTTAGATGGCAAACTTTGACCTCTAACTCACTATTGTGCAGTAGAGAGGAAGAGATCGGTCCACACATACATCATTGACGTCTTTTACGGCACAACTTGCTACCAACTGGACAGACTGGTTATTCCAGTCTTCCTGGAGTATGTGAAGCTAGACATTATGTGAAACTGCTAGATCTGGTGACTTCAGACAATGAAAAATGGCCAACCTTATTTTGAGTAAGAAGCAGTGCACAAAAAAAACAAGTTTTCCGATGACTAGGAGATCCAGGCATCTGGAAGGAGACAAGACAAGTGATTGTATTTACTAACAATTGAAAGGTGACCACAGATGGTATTATATACTACAAGTCTAATCACATTAAAACACACCTCTCTCTCTATGACAGCTTCACAGAGGGACTGCATCCACTGAGTTAGGTCTTCTTCATTGTTAGCAGCTAGCACAACCGTCACAGACTGGTCAGCTCCTAGAATCTAAACAAATGATGATGTCATTACAAATGACATCATTACAAATGATGTAATAGGTTGTACTCACTGAGAAGCTAAATGGTTTGTTTTCTCCTAGGGCACGGGTGCACCCACCACAGTTTCGGATCTGGTAGGAATTCTTGGCAATGTCATCGTCTTCACTTGAATATTGGTATAGGCAACCATTCCTAATACATTATAGAAAATGATAATATAAATTATGAGACTCCTCCCATTACCCAACCCCCCTATTTAACGAGCTCCCCTCTCTAATGAAAACAAACAACAAAAAATAAACAAATATCCTCCCCATATGTATAGGTAGCCACCTGATAGTGAAGTAAGCCGGCCTCCACGTTGGTATTCCTATTAGGTTAGTCGTCTTGAGCAGTAGATAGCCAGATCTGTTTACTCCCACATCTTCACAGGCTACTGGAGGAGCCTCTTCACTTAGCTGTTCCCAGTTCACCAGTAGATACTGCTCAATGTCCATGCTGGTCTGAAGGCCAGGACAGAGAGAAAGTGAGAAAGTAACTTATTCAGCGAAGAAAAACAATTTACTTACAGTACCTCAACTACTAGTACATACAGTACCTCAATTAACAGTACCTCAATTAACAGTACCTCAAATACTAGTAGTATCTTATTTCATACTTACCTCACTGCCGAGCTTAATGAGTTCTTTTTCAATGGCATTGATACGGGTCTCATCATCCTTATTAAGAGGTATAGAACTCATGAAGTCTGGACAAACAGCAGCTTTTGTACGTATGGAATCCACAATGCTCCGAGACACTGCCTCACTCCCCGTAAGAATGACGTATTGATTGTCCGAGTCTTCTGGAAACTCATAGGAACTGGTCCGTCGATAGACCAACAACAGAGACTGCCAACCCAACCCAATCTAGTACAAAGTTAAGGGAAATTCATGTGAAAAGTTGAAACCAACCATGCATGGCTGGGAGAGAAATGGGATATTTGGCTGAATAGAAAAAACCATTATGTCCCTACACTAATGCAGTGGAGACTAGAAATGATTGGTACAAAGGTCGATTGGTTATACATTAGAATAAAGCCAACTTACTACTATGTGGTCAAAATCTCTATATTTTATGGCAATCTCACGAGAATAGTGTCCCTCAATTCCGTCTGCAAGGAAAAGTCATAATCCATGGTGAAGCCCACACAGTGGAACCTCTATTCCACACAACCTCTCTACTCCAGATGGAATGGGACAAAATACCTGATGACCTTATTTCAGGGGTTGGAATAGAGTGGCAGAGTTGTCCTCATTTCAGGGTGTTGGAATAGAGGAGTTCCATTGTATACAGAGATGTCCTCATTTCAGGGGGTTGGAATAGAGGAGTTCCATTGTATACAGAGGTGTCCTCATTTCAGGGTGTTGGAATAGAGGAGTTCCACTGTATACAGAGGTGTCCTCATTTCAAGGTGTAATCACAAACACACAAACCAGGTTATTCCTTAAGTTTTGAGAAAAAACCTCTCACCTTTCCTAAGGATATATACAGACTGTGAAGTAATAAGCACATAGCAATTTCGCTGCTGACCCAATACAGTGGGTGTGGCTACTTGCACCAGCCGGATGAGTTCTTCATCCTCCTGATGAAGCACATCCAATGAGATAACTAGTCGGGTATTGTCAGAAATCTCTACGTCATTAGCCATCTTGTCCTCCTCACTGATATTGTCAGGTCGTTTGGGAGAACCATTATACAGCAGTGGATCTGCAATAAGGGGTGTGGTCAGGGGTGTGGTCACTATCCTTATAAGGAGCGGGCATGTTTTTACCTGGAGTTGTTTCTAGAAGAGTTTGTGCTTTTTCTTCTTTTTGACTACAAGTTACATCTTCTCTAGTACTGCTAGAAGAGGAGTCCAGAGGAGGTGTGGTCACATCATGACTGGTGGGTGTGTCCTGGTTTGTACTGCTGTGTGATTCTGCTATATCCAATGATGTGACTTTCTGATGTGGTAATGGGGAATCATGTTCTCTCTCTTCATCAGGCTCTGGTGGTAATACCTTTGTCATTGCCAACTCCAATTCATCAGCCAAAGAGACTCTCTTCCCTATTTGTAGCACGGGCTTAGGATGGATGCCATACTCCTCCACGGACTCAATGCATGAGTTACCGAGTTCCTCTTCCCCTACTAGTGACGTCGGACCTCCATCAGTCAAGTCCTGGTTCCAAGAGAAACTGCTATCATTTGATGCCTGCTGGTTCTCAGGATTATCCTCACCGAACACTTGATGAGGAGCACTGTTCGTCTCTACCCTGGACAGAGTCGGACAAGTGATGTCATCACTCCGATCAATGTTTGTAGAAGTATCTGCCTGAATCTGATCAACATTAACAGTAGGTTGAAATGGAACACTGAGACTACTTGATGCAGGTTGATTTGGAACATTGATACCACCTAATTCAGGTTGGTTCAAGACATTAGGTCGAGTTGGAACATTGACAACTTGTACTGAAGGATGAGTCCGAACTGAATCATCTTTCTCTTGCTTTCTTTTCTTCTTCCTTTTCTTTCCTCCAGCCTTTTTCGGCTCATGTATCACCAGATCACTGTCTTCTAGCACACCTCCATCACTTCTATGGCTTTCTGGAGAGTGTGGCTGCATGGAACTGAGATGTGAAGAGTTACAACTAGATTCGGTGGACCTAAGTGGCTGATTGTATTGGTTAGTTTCTTGACTGAGAGTTCTGTGAGGACTCTGACTATCTTGAAGGTCATCTCTTCTATCACGGATTACATCACCTGTCACACCTCCTTTCACTTCCTGTCCAGCAGGGCTCAAGGATGTATGTTCCTTTATTGTTCTAACTCTGCTATCAGAATCTACTGAAGAACTTGTAACTTTTCCAAACACAGCACTTGATCTGTTGTTAGAAGAGAGTTCTTGTTTTATCTCTACTGTAGACTCATGGGTTAGTTTAGAGCGTGGAATAATAGAGCTGACAAAAGTGGGCTCCACATCTGAAAAAAATATTAATGATGGTACCTAGAGTTTATAACTAACTGACCAGGCATAGTGACCAACCAGACCGACCAGGTGTACTGATCGACCAGGTGTGACGTTGAATTAGCTAGCTAGTTGACTGACTTACCAGGTGTACTGATCAACCATGAATTAGCTAGCTAGTTGACTGACTTACCAGGTGTACTGATCGACCATGAATTAGCTAGCTAGCCGACTGACTTACCAGGTACTGATCGACCAGGTGTGATGTAGCTAGTTGACTGACTTACCAGGTGTGATGTTAGATTGCAATGTTCCTACAGTAGAAGAAGCCTTTGTTGCTCCATAATCCAGATAAATGCTATCCTACAACACAAAGGAATTACCAAGAGCTCTTCACAGTGGAACATGATTAAGAGACCAACACTACATGGTAAATTCTTACATTAGGTAAGTCAAACTCAATGTAATCCAGCCCAGCAACAAGTGTCTGTACCACCAACAGTTTCTATAATATAGGGATAACACATTGTGTACCCTGACCTCCAGCTCAGCATCTCCCACTGAGGAACTTACCTCTAAATCTTTCAGGAAGGCTTCCCTAGAGAAAGGAAGAATCATAATAACCTGGAGTGAGCTATACCACACACAGCTGGTGGTTAATATTTACTTCAATCAAGAACTTTGTTGGAGGAAAGTTTAACCCACTCAAACTTCCCTGGAAATGTGGTTGCTGTAATGTGGTATACTAGTATGCATGTTTTGTGAGTGAAAGATGCTGCTATATATAGCATGCATACTGCATGCTCTGTGAATGAGTGAGTGAGTATTGTTCATAGAGATGCGGTCTAATAGATATAGTATTTGGTTTACCTCAAGTAATAAGTTTTAACAATGTCTTGATTTTCCATGAACATACGAAAATAGCTTTCTAGCAACTGCTCATTCAAGGCCAGATATAGCCACGCCCTTCCTGCAAACATACAGTTACATATACAGCTCTCGAGAAGAGACATCACGGACTTACCTTTGCCAACTGCTGTCCGTATGGCAGGAAGCTGTTGGATGGTTTTAATAGCTTCAGATCTTGTAAAGTAGCTAACAAGAGGCCAGTAACCATATTCTGTTGACCTCAACCTATATTATCAAGGATTGCATTTAGTTAGGATAGATTTAGTTACAGCAATATGTACCCGTGCATTAGGATCAGATCCAAGTGCTCACATAGAGCCTGTACATGTCCATTTGACAAGGTTACTTTACCTTCCATCTGTATATCATCACACTGCTTGCTCTGCAACTGCAAAGACATGGAGAGAAGGTAAACGCTGGGTGGCTAACTACAACTCCATAAAAGGTCACCTTTGCTTCTAGCTATAGTACTACTCTAGACTCAACAACAGCTTACTCCTTTTATATCTCTGTGTATATGCTCCAGCAGGACGTCTTTGAACCGTTCAGGGTCTCTCTTCGAAGCCATTATGGCCGAGGTACACAAAATATTATGATGTGCTCTAATTGAGATGCGTTGATGACACACCTCCAAATCACGTGGTAGGTAAATTGGACGTTTTCATATGTATGTATGTCTTCAGGTAGGGCCACGGTCAGTCATTCAGCAGAAACTTTACAAGACAGTCCTCCAACGCAGGACAGTCCTTCAGCAGAAGACTTACAAGACGCATCCAGCCCTTCTGCCGGAATCCTACAGGACACACCTCCTCATCATGTGACTGGTCTGTTGGATACCCTCACTGAACATATAAATGCTCATCTCAGATATTATCGCATGCTTCCATGGGCACTTGGATCTCTGGGTGTGGTCTTGCTCCTTCGTTACAGTGGTGTACCCCTGAAGCAACTGTACCAGGTCACAGATATCCCGACAAAACTTATCACAGAGAATAGAAAGATATATGGTGTTGTCAAGGCAACCAGCTGGAATACACTGGGGGTATGGCATGTTCCAATTTGGAGGTCTGTACTCCGATGGGGGACACACCCACCTGGTAAGTTTATTTTTCAAACCTCAGGATAATCATACAACACTTTGACAGAGCTGTCAAGGTTAGGAATACGTTAGGAGTGAGATATCCATAAGACTAACATAAATATGTACTACTTAAGGCTAGTATAAATTGTGTACTAAAAGCAAGGGAGCCAGGTGTGAGAATCACTCCCAATGAGTGAGACTTGGCAGGTCTGCTTTCATGTCTGATGACACCACTGACTTGATGACACCACTAACTTGATGACACCACTACTGACTGACACCACTGACTTGATGATGACACCACTGACTTGATGGTGACACCACTGACTTGATGGTGACACCACTGACTTGATGGTGAAACCACTGACTTGATGATGACACCACTGACTTGATGATGGCACCACTAACTTGATGACACCACTGACTTGATGATGACACCACTGACTTGATGATGACACCACTGACTTGATGATGGCACCACTGACTTGATGGTGACACCACTGACTTGATGGTGAAACCACTGACTTGATGATGACACCACTGACTTGATGATGGCACCACTAACTTGATGACACCACTGACTTGATGACACCACTGATGACATCACTGACTTGATGATGGCACCACTAACTTGATGACACCACTACTGACTGACACCACTGACTTGATGGTGAAACCACCGACTTAATGACACCACTGACTTGATGGCACCACTAACTTGATGACACCACTACTGACTGACACCACTGACTTGATGGTGAAACCACTGACTTAATGACACCACTGACTTGATGACACCACTGACTTGATGATGACATCACTGACTTGATGATGGCACCACTAACTTGATGACACCACTACTGACTGACACCACTGACTTGATGACATTACTGATTTGATGGTGACACCACTATTTTGATGATGACACCACTACTGACTGACACCACTGACTTGATGGTGACACCACTGACTTGATGACACCACTGACTTGATGATGACATTACTGATTTGATATTATTTAGAAAACTGTTCACAGAAAAGATTGCTGACAGTTCAATTCTCTGGTGTTGCTATTGGCAACCCTGATGATGCCAAGACGTGGCTACAGGAGAGGTTGCTTGGCCAGAAAGTGTGGCTCACATTGCTTGACTCCTCATCCCTACCTGCCCTGGACCAGGCTGCAGTACAGTGCATTGTGCATGTCAGAAGGAACAAGGTGTGTGTGTATATAGACTAGCTACCTCGATCTAAAAAGATATATAACTTTCCTGTATTGTAACCAACCAAAATATGCTATTAATTTGTCTTGGTGTGTTCCTCTCCTAGGGAATGTTTAGGTGGAAAAAGGTTTGTGTGAATGAGGAACTATTGGCTTTAGGGTTAGGGGATCTCGGTGAAGTCTCTGGGGTTACTAATAAAACTGACTACGCTAGATACGTGTCTCGACTGGTGCAGAGTCAGCAATGGGCAAAGAGGAGAGGAAGGGGTGTATGGACAGGAACTGAACATGTTACCACATGGAACAAACTTAAAAACTATTTCTGGCCCCTAAAGTAGATTTTATAATAATAGTGCAGTGCGCGCTTGTGCGGGAGACGAGCGCGCCAATTTTTTGTTTTTTTTTTGCTGAAACGACCTTTTACCTGATAAGCATGAGAGAGATGGAGAAGAAATCATCTGCTGGAGATTCGACCGCGGGTACACGGTATGTATATGTATGGGGTATGGCAGCCAGGTGTATCTATAAATATATCTAGCTACATCTTAAAAAGACTGCATGTCCGTTTTATAGCTAAATTTATTGTTATGGAAAAAAATGTATATTTTTTGATCAGTAGTGTAGCCAGGATTATTATGAAGGAGGTGTGGTTAGTTCAGTGCTACTATCAGGCTAACAAATTCAAATTTAACTGTACAAGGGGGTACCTAATCTCCCAAAATCACTTCCCTTCACTGATTACATATGCAGTTCTAACCAGAATCTGTGGAAGATAATAATCGGCCATTCATCGATCAGAGATGCAGTAAGTCCCTCCCCTCACCTTATCACTTGACTTCCTCTTAACATACTTCACAGAAACTAATCTATGACGAAATCTCAGCCTGCTCCCAGCGCCTGAAAGAAGGTCTCGCCTACTACAAGGAACCATGGTAACAAAATAGACTAGGAAGTTGTAATAGTCATAATAATTTTGTAACACTTTCCAGCATTGCATCTGAGAAGAAACTGCAAGGTTCAAAGGTTAAAGGTAGTCGGTTAAAGTTTGTCTTGGAAATAAGCAAGCATTTGGTAAGGGGTTATCACAGCAGATCTGTTGTGGTGTGTCGTCAATCAGAGATATCCCTTTACCTTCCAGCACCTGGACCAGATGTTGAGTATAGAGCTCTTCCAGGCTTTTCTCAGTGACACCACCCACTTCTCTTTTGCTGAGCTCAGCAAAAAATTGACCAAGGAGGAAGACCAGAAGAAGCTGTTAAGTGAGGTTTGGAAGTATTACATCTCAGAGAGGAGGCATTTGCTGTGGTGTATCAAACACTTACTGGGTTACTGGCAGGACTGCAGCCATCCTTACAGGGTATGAGGTAGCTAAACCAGAATTTTAGGTACATACCTACCAATCATGTCACTTATCTGTGCCGGAAGGTCCCTGTGCCTTTGATAAGAAGTGGGTGGAACAGGTTTTGATGTGTTAAGCTGCTTCACCACCTAGTCTAAAGTGAGATAGTGTGATTTTCTTGAATCCAGGAAACCTATCAAAGAAGTGTGGAGAAGTTGTTAGTTGTGGATGAGTGTGCTTACACTGAGGGAGTAAGTGTCAAACACCAAATATACTTCACTCTACAATGGCTACTGTTCTTATGTTCCAGATACTAAAACAATACCAGAAATGTGCTAATTCCGTGGTTCCAGCATCACTTCAAGTAAGCCAGTCTCCACAGTGACACCCTCTCCCTTTCCTAACACATCCAAATCTCCCCTCCACCCCTGTGCAGAATGAGGAGGAGCAGGAGGTGTGGTTGATGGCTAATCTTCGAGAACAGTGTGAATTATTGGAGATTATTCTTCTCTTCCATAAAGACCACGAACACCTGCCCACCTCTCTTATCTTTGTGGCGAGAGTCTTCCAGGTTAGCCTAGAGTTCTGCTGGTATCTGTACATGAGAGTAACATTCATTTTTGACAGAGCTTTGGGTTTGGAATGAGAGTTCACGGTGGAGTAGGTATGATACCACCTTCTGCCAAAGTCTTAGTCACTCATATCAGGTGTGACACTATCTCCATTAGTTCCACTGTTATTAACGTTGCTATGTGTTGCTATGGCATTGCTATGGTGTTGCTACATGTTGCTATGGTCTGTTCCAGTCACCTCTGTGCTCTGATTCTGGTGGAAGGGTTTTATCTAGAGATAATCTGTAATTACCAGGAGAACTCGGAAGAGGAAGACAGGTATGTTGTGTTCCTATAACCTGTGAGGATGTTAATATGGTGATTTACAGATTGTCTGAGCATCCAATGTTGAAGAGTGACGTCAAGAGTGATTGTAAAGTAAGTACTGCTAATGGAGGTCAACTGGGATAGGAATGGGAATGAGTTTGTTGTGTTTGGATTAGGAATTGGATTCCCTGATCTTGAAGTGGGGTGATATGCAGTATCATTCTCCAGTTATACTGGCATGTACTGTCTTCAAGTTCCTAACTCAACCTTATGCTGACATAGAGGTGAGAGGTCATGTCACCACCATACCACTTACTTGTTTGCTTGTTTATTTGTGTATTTGTATTAAAGCAAACCCGGTTGCTTGGCAACCGAGCATTACAGGCTGATGTGTTTGGTTATCTGGATGGAGTCTTGGACTCTCCATTCTTCAGTGGAGATAGGGTCAGTAAACAGAACATACCATCACCACTCAAACCTGTCACACTCTCTCTGTTGGTTTATCTAGCCTGTCAGCTATGTCTGCAAGAGCACTGTCCATGTCTTGCTGTCTCTCTGTGTGACCACGTTCAGTGAAACATCTTTAGGAAATCCTCTGGTTAGTACTCACACCTCACACTCACTCTCCCCACCAACCACTCACTCAATTTTCACACACTGCCTACGCAGACTCTCATTTCTGTGGCAACGAAGTGTCTTAGTCATCCTCAACTTCGACTTGAGTTCTGGGAGAAGGTAGAAGTGTTACTAGACTTTAGAGTTTTACTGACAGTGTGTGTGTGTGTGTGTGTGTGTGTGTGTGTGTTATAGGGAATGGAGAGTGGAGTAGGGATTCTTCTTGCCTCAGCACTTAAAAGGTACTCTTCTTCCTCCATCTTCCCTCCCACCTCATCTCTTCACCTCCATCCTAAACCCCCCTCTCTCCTCCCCCCTGTCCTGTCATCTCCCCCCCCCCCCTCCCCCAGGTTTCCCTTTGCCCTCAACTTAGTCTGTAGTTTGTTAGAACCACTAGCAATGGATGAGACTTCTGCTAAGAATGTTTTCCAGTTGCTCTGTCATGGAGTGGAACATTATACTGTTGACTTCACTCATGTCCCTGCCAGCAACATTGAGACAGGAAGGGAGGTGGGGTCCTGGATAATTACCCAACCTCTTCAGCTGTACCCTAGAGGTCAGTTTCCATAGCAACCCTCCCTGTACGTAACTCACTTTTCTTTTTTTCCTTCCTAGAATCCCATCGTCTTGGGTTACCCGAGTTTATTCTGCCAGTTGATACGGTAGGTGTGGTGTCTATTCCAGCTGATGACATGGAACCGAGACAGATTATTAGTTGGGAGATCCAATACTCTGCATGGGACCTCTTATCTCTAATCACATGTTCCATCTTCCACTCCCCTGGGATTGGAGTTGGTGAGTTAGTTATGGTGGAGGTAGTCAAGGTTACCCTCCATGCCAATTAGGTCACCATAGTAATGAAATAAGGATTTCCTCTACCCTCTATGGGGGGGACTCCTTGGTGGGGACTCACCTCTCAGTGGGGACTCACCTCTCAGTGGGGACTCGCCCTCTGTGAGGATCCTCAGTGGGGACTCACCTCTCAGTGGGGACTCACTCTTGGTGAGGATCCTCAGTGGGGACTCATTTCTCAGTGGGGACTCACTCTTGGTGAGGATCCTCAGTGGGAACTCATTTCTCAGTGGGGACTCACTCTTGGTGAGGATCCTGAGTGGGGATTCATCTTTCCCCTGTTCCTCATGTGCAGTATTAATTATTGTCAGTTAGAATGAATAAGTTAGTCATCACCTTTCTATTTAGACCCCACCCCTTCTAACCTCGTCGACAATGTTGCTGCAATAGCTAGACTGGTCACTCAGGTACTGAAGCATGATTGGTCGCTGGAATCCCACCTCCGACCAATCACATCACAGTATTTCACACTGCTACAAAAGTATGCTCCATTAATGCTCGGGTCTGAGTTGAGTGGTTTTTCTTTAGGTTCTCTTCTCTTCCTTATCCTCCTTCCATTATGTTAGCAGAGTGTCTCAAGTGTGTGTCAGTAATGGCTGCTAACGACACTCAGCAGGTACCTCGTGTGTGTGTAGTGGTCTCCTAAGAGGTGTGACCTGTTTATACCACTCCTCCCTCTTCCACATCCCCTCCCTCCTCTCTTTCTGTCCCTCTCACTCCTACCGTCCTTCTGCTCCTCCCCCTTCCCTAGGTATGGGAGATGTTAAGTCGTACAGACTTTCTCCCTCACATCAACTTTGCTGGATCCAGTATTGAAACGTAAGCACATACACACACACGCATGCCCACACATACACACATGCACACACTATATACTCTATTTATCATATCTTTACGGTTTCTTTCTCAGTATTTCAGTAGCCCCCGGTCATTATGGACAGCTGATGAACACATGGGAACGCCCCAGAGGGGTGTATCCTTTCTCTATGGCAATGTTGGACCTGCTGTTGAGTGGTTTCCCCCCTCAAGACAGTCCAGCGTCCAATGACATCCTGGCCTGCGTGATCCTAGTCATGCGAGAGATGTTTGCAGGAAGTCATAGCTGGCGTTATCGTCACTCCTCCAATAGGGACCAGATAGGTATGTTTAATGGGTGTGACCAGATAGGTATGTTTAGTGGGTGTGGCCAGATAGGTATGTTTGGTGGGTGTGGCCAGATAGGTATGTTTAGTGGGTGTGTTATCATTCCTACATCATATGAAATAACTCCACTCCCCTCAGGACATAAACTCCTCCAGCTCTGTCACAAGATATTGAGCCAACCTCCTGCCAAGACCAGTAAGGGGTAAGTGAGGTTGGCTGACCTTTGACCTCTAACCTACCCCCTTACTCCTCAGTTAAAAATTTAAGGGAGTGAGAGAAACATGATATGTAATAGAAGGACTAGGAAAATTCCTATATTCCTCCCTCTGGGTTTAATCATTCTCTTGAACTTTGACCCCATAGTCTCACTGTCTCTAGTTATTCAGTGGCAGAATTTGTCCAGCACTTTCTCCTGCATTCTGTTGGCAGTCACTCACTTCTCTCTATCCTATCTCTATCCCTGGATACTGTCAACTCACTCTATTCTTCAAGACTCAGGTGGGTGTGGTTATATTTTGTCTCCATGGTGATGTTGACCACACCCAGTCTGTCCCCCACCCCAACCCCCCACTAGTGTATCTAGCCCAGTACTACAAGTAGAGGCTCTGAAGTTGGCCTTCAAGGTGATAGACCTGCTGCTCCTCAGTAAAACAGACCAGGTGAGTTGTTCCATGAAAAATTTAATAATTTTGTGGGGCATATAGTTTCACAGCAAAAATTTTGGCCCACCAAAATATTTTCATGAGTGAAAATAACCTTTTTGTAAAATTAACAGTCCCTAGAGAACAGCACATCTCCAGAAAATTCATCTCTCTAAAACATTTCTTTCAGACTCACACACCTTTAGAGCAGGCCCTTGCAACTCAATCCCTGAAGAGAAAGACAGAGACACGTTCCATTCCCTGTCCTGTCCACCTGGTGGCCATCATAGCCTCATACATTCATCACCAGCATGATCCACATGTACCTGCAGGGGCCACTAGACTCCTTCGGAGGCTCTCACAAGTAGCACCAATGTCCGTGTTTGCTTGTCTGGGAGCAGAATCCGAGTCCATCCGTGATGCGTATATACATAGACTCAAGTCACATGTGGAGGTTTGTAAGGAAGAAGTAGAAGTTGGTAGCAGACCTGTGGGGAAGCATCAGCAGTGGTGTGGGAATAGCAGAGACTAGTCTAGCTGTCTGTGGGAAGCATCAGCAGTGGTGTGGGAATAGCAGAGACTAGTCTAGCTAGCTGTCTGTGGGAAGCATCAGCAGTGGTGTGGGAATAGCAGAGACTAGTCTAGCTGTCTGTGGGAAGCATCAGCAGTGGTGTGGGAATAGCAGAGACTAGTCTAGCTGTCTGTGGGAAGCATCAGCAGTGGTGTGGGAATAGCAGAGACTAGCCTAGCTGTCTGTGGGAAGCATCAGCAGTGGTGTGGGAACAACAGAGACTAGTCTAGCTGTCTGTGGGAAGCATCAGCAGTGGTGTGGGAATAGCAGAGACTAGTCTAGCTATCTGTGGGAAGCATCAGCAGTGGTGTGGGAATAGCAGAGACTAGTCAAGCTGTCTGTGGCTGGTATGATGTTCATTCATGGCTGTGGTGGCTGTTTCTCTAGGACACGGAGTTGAAAGTAACAATCTTGGAATTGATCACAGAGTGTGTGTCGTCTCAGCCAGGCATGATGGAGTTGTTTCTTAAGATACATCCGGCACCTCCGGGCTCATCTGATCACAAGGTTCTCTCACAGCGATACATAGTACTGAGGAATGTCATGTGATTTGCTAGGCTGCGTATATCCTGGGGCCGGAGAGCTGTCTTCACGTTGTGTTGGACTTCATCACTTCCAAGAAACAAGTAAGAGAGAACCATCTCTCCACCTGAATCATTTTCTTAAACTCCTCCCCCTCCCTCCCACTAGACTCCGCCTTCACTGTTACAGTCTTCTCTGTTTCTCCTCCGCTGTTTGTGGGCAGGAAGGCATGATGCAGCCATTGTTGCCCTACGAGCACAGGCTAACTTCTGGAAGAACCTGACACGCCCTCTTTTTGAGGGGATTGAGTTACCATTTAATGTTAGCAGTATAATGGTATCATTACCTCATTAATTAACAGGGGTCAGATCTTAATTACCTCGTTCCATGTCATGTGATGTATATAGTTGCATTACCTCGTTTACCTGTTTAATTAACAGGGGTCAGATCTGAATTACCTCATTCCATGTCATGTGATGTATATAGTTGCATTGGAAGTCTACTATGTTTTGAAGTGAGTTGACCCCACCCCCAATTATGTAACCCCTCCCACTGTATTCCACACAGGGACAAGATGGATAGTGAGTTGCTTCAAGTCTTGAAGGAATTCTCTTCTAAAAAGTGCTATATTGCATGGATGAAGGTAAGTTTGTACCACATAGTGTGGGTTGTAGGAAATGTGTTGAAAGAGCTGTTTTGTGTTGTCCCAGCGACTTAGAGCTCTGCCATCAACTGCTGACTCAGCATCATTCAAAGCCCAGCTGTTGATGAGTCAGGCATGGTCCACTCTTCTCTGTGTTGCTTCATCTCACGAAAAAGTCTTCCATCTCTCAGACTCAGTTCTTCGTGGTTCCATGTTACAGGAAATACTGGATTGTATTAATTCTCAATTGAACTCTGAATTCCCCCCTTCTTCCATGAGAATTGCCTTAGCAACAGAACTGAGCGTGCTCTATATGGTCCTGTTAAGAAAATGGATTAATCAAACCAAGAACTTTGGGAGTGTGACAGTGCAGTCCTTCATTGGTATCATGTCTTTGACCAGCAGACTCCATCCCAGTCTTTCACTGGAATTGACAGTCCATATTTACACGAGTTTATTACAGCTGCTTTCTGCTCTCCATACAAGCAAAGGTCCGTGTTGAATCTGTACCTATAAATATTGGTGAATACCTGCTTGTTTTTTTTTAGAATATTTGGAACCAAAATTTCTCCTGGATCTCGTTCCATTCCTAGAAGAGACCTTTAAGAATCATTCTTTATACCTGAGGATGGACACAGATTACAGAGTGAGCATGTAATGTAATATTGTAAAATTCATATAAATAGAGAGTTGGATTGTGGAGAGGTTGTGTCTATAATATTTTTTCTTTTTCTATTACCTTTAGCCGGATGTCATTGCAATTTTCCTGCTGAATGAGCTAGTCCACTCCCTATTGGACATCCCATCTGGTCTACAAGTGCTGAAACAGCATTCTATTCTTGCTGTGCTGGGCACTCTATTAGGAGAGCACCTCCACCTAGCCTCCGACTTGGAATTTGTGACTGCCGTCTTGGCTTTTTTCAACTCCCTGGCCTCTTTCAGAAGTGTAAGTGTTTCAGAACACGTCTAGTCGTATTAGATCTAACCAATGGTGTTTAGTCACATGATGTGCTGCTACTAGACCTATCCCTAGCTCCACACCTTACCGGCTTTATAATTATGTGTGTACCTCTGTGAGTGATGAAACGTACCCAGCTCAGTGTAGTAGGTCCACTCTACAGAGTGTGGACTTGTGAAGGGCCCTGAAGCCCAGGGTTAGGCTCATCTCTCTCTCTCTCTCTCTCTCTCTCTCTCTCCATAACTGTTTGTGTATCTTGAAGGGAGCTGAAGCCTTGCTCATGAACAGAATCGACCACCACATCAACATCTCACTGGCAAGTGCCCCAGTCAGCAACAAGGAGGTATGTCACCATGAGATAGGCATGTGATCAGATGGTTATCGTTACAGTGGGCGGGGATCTGGCAACAAGCCCTCCGACTTGTCACCTCACTTCTCTACTCTCTCTCTTACCAGTTTCTGAGTCATGCTCTTGACTTTGTGGGCGTGTACCGAGAGAAGCTAATCATGGTAGGTACTTTACACAGAACCCTGATTAGAGAGGTGGGTGGTCTGATTAGACAGGTTGCACTGTAGTGGTCTGTGTAGAGAGGTGGTCTGATTAAGGGGTGGTCTGATTAAACAGGTTTCACTGTAGTGGTCTATATAGAGAGGTGGGTGGTCTGATTAGACAGGTTTCACTGTAGTGGTCTATATAGAGAGGTGGGTGGTCTGATTAGACAGGTTGCACTGTAGTGGTCTATATAGAGAGGTGGGTGGTCTGATTAGACAGGTTGCACTGTAGTGGTCTATATAGAGAGGTGGGTGGTCTGATTAGACAGGTTTCACTGTAGTGGTCTATATAGAGAGGTGGGTGGTCTTATTAAGGAGTGGTCTATCTAATTCACCGTATACTTACTTTACTCTTCAGGCATTGGACATTTATCATGTGATCAAGGACTTGACCTGCTTGGAAGAAACGAAGTACATGTGTCAGTTTATCTTCCAACTCTCTCTCTTCCAGCACCAGTGGAGGTTCTCTATGCCAGCAGTTCACCTGGAGCTCATAGAGAAGGTGGTTTTCTTGACAGGCTCAGCATCGGCTGTCCTCAGTAAACGAGCCACTCTCAAGCAAGTGATTAAGGCCATGAATGCATCAGGTAGCTTGACACCTGAGGAGGGTCCGTTGGGAGTGCTGAAAGGTAAAAGGCGACCAAGTCCTCGAGTTCGAACTCTTTCTGCTGGGAAAGATGATTCAAGCTTAAACTGGCTTGACGGGTATAACTAGTTATGCAGGTTAAGAGGAATTGTTATGAATGACTGTTTGTAATAGTAAACTGGAACAGGATGACTCCTGGATATCAGCAAGTCCCGCCTTTGTTCGACTACAGGATGGGTAGGGTTCTAAGGAGGATGTTGGTGACACTGTGTGAATACATTCTTTGATTAGGTTGGTCTCCATCTTGACGAGTTGTATGGCTACCCTCAGGCACTATTCTCCTCCCCTCAGGCCCACAATCATGGAAGGGGTGAGTCCATTGGAATATGGGTGTGTCCTTGTGATATATGAATAAAATAATAAATGTCCCAAAGTAATTGATGTCCTAAAATAATAGATGTCCTAAAGTAATGTGTCCTAGTGACAATACAATTTATGTAGGGAATAGAGCTCAGTGAGTACACACCCCTCTTTTCCTTGTCGTTGGCTCCACCCACAGTCCAAACAACCATGTTGCCGCCATCCTTGGCCACTTTGACTTCCTGTCTATCCACTGGAGTAGATCTGATAAACAAGGTAACCCTTTATTTTCTCTCAATAACCCTTTAATAACCTATCTGTAGCTGGATCCCCCTCGTACAGGGACCCCTTCCCGCTCCCCCATCAAGAGCCCACCCTTTACCCGATCATCAGCTAACATGCAGAAGAAAGTGGAATACCTTTTCTTCCTTGAACAAGTGGTAGTCGTCCTCCTCTCTCAAACCTCCTGCTATCTGGTCAATCCAGCGGTCCTGCCCCACGACAAGCTAAAACTGAAGAAAGAATTAGCCAATGAGTTGGTATGTGGTCATATGACAGTCATGTGATGTATAATTAGAGGTCTTCCCTTATGTCAGTATTCTTTTGTTGGTGGTCAGTATTCCTTTGCTGGTGGTCAGTATTCTTTCTTTTGTTGGTGGTCAGTATTCCTTTGCTGGTGATCAGTATTCCCTTGCTGATGGTCAGTATTTCTTTGTTGGTGGTCAGTATTCCTTTATTGGTGATAACTGTGTGTATATGGTTTTTGACCCTGGCTATATACCATGTGATAACCGTGTGTATGGTTCTTATCCCCCAGGGTAATTTCAGTGCTGATCTCCTGCGTAACTTCACCAGGAGAGGAGCCCCCTCACCTGGTGGTGGAACCAAGATGACCCCACCCTCTAGAAGCCATGCTATCTCATTACAGGACAGTTTCTCCTCGGGAAAAGGGACCTCTCTCGTGTTTAGTGACACGAGTGAACAAGCAATATTTAAACTAGCGGATTCTTTTTCAAAACAGTTCTTTAGATGAATTGCTATAAAATAAATAAATAAATCTATTTATCTTCTCTTTCTTCATCAGTACATTCCAAAAGTTTCTTTCTCTTGTGTTTGACATAACGTTCTTCAAAAGTTGCTGGAAGTGGACATAATATTTGTATTGATAAGACTTCAGGATGAACAAGTATAATATGTTACCAGAGGTGGGTCTTTTGAAGAGGGGTTTGTAGGTGGAGCTTCCTAGTTTGTGGTCACTGAACATTAGTGGTGCCAGGTGTGAGGAGGGAGGGTTGGAAGGAGTGGAGGTTGAGCTGAGATAGTCTGTCATTTGTCGAATCATCACAGTCCTGAAAGATTCATTTTATAATTAACCCTGATGCAGCTCAATTAACAATGCTCTGGCTCATAATTAACCCTGATTCAACACAATTAACAATGGTGCAGCTCATAATTAACTCTGATTCAGCACTATTGTTAACTGAACAGTGATGATACTTGTAGGTTTATCCAAAAAAGATTTTAACCCTTACTTCACTGCTTGACGCGTCCACATTTGTTGGAAGTGGGCCACAACATTTTTAGCCATCCTTTCTTCTGTCTTCCACTCAATGCCTTCGTATTGGCTGTCAAATAGCACTAGAGGTTCAGGGGACGCCATCCCATACTGTGGTTTTCGAGGGCACAGCTGAAGATCCAGGATGTGAGTGACGACCGAGGGATGTTCCAGTCCATTCCCAACGAGGAACAGGATACCCATCATACAGCGAACTTGGTGCATGAGGAAGGCCTTTCCAGAGATGGTAGCAACACACATTTGATAGGGAGAGGGCAGTGACCTGCATAGAGTGATGGAAGAGATGTGGTGAGGTGCATAGAGTGACGGGGAGAGGTGGTGAGGTGCATAGAGTGACGGGGGAGAGGTGGTGACCTGATGAGGGAGGTGTTGAGTTGTGTATGTGTCAGTACTTCCATGTTTGTAAAATCTCCCTCAAAATGAGGACATCCCTCTAATTAGGACACTTAGAAAATGAGGTCTTCCCTCTAATTAGGACACTTAGAAAATGCGGACGTCCCTCTAATTAGGACACTTAGAAGATTACGACATCCCTCTAATTAGGACACTTAGAAGATGAGGACATCCCTCTAATTAAAACACTTAGAAAATGAGGACATCCCTCTAATTAGGACACTTAGAAAATGAGGACATCCCTCTAATATTTGCTATAAGGTACCTTCCTATACCTGCCTCCATCATCCAGAACCTCCACATCAAATCTCGTTATCATTCTTCTGAAGTTTGTAACTCCTCCACGAATATTCATCTGCCATGACCACACCCAGATTTAACACAACATCTCAAAACGTGGTGTGCCCTACCTTGCAAAAATTCCTAAAGTCATGTTCTCCTAGAAAGCTCTGTGCAGCCGTTTGCATGGCCTGGGTACAGAGATTGTTAGTCGACTGTGATGACTACATAGTGAAGAGAAGATACTTTAAAACTCACTTCTAAATCTATATTTCCTCTTGGAAAGAAATACTTGTAAGTTCTCTCTTTGCAGCTGAATCTGGCGTTGAATGATGAGTCGACTGTAGCCCAACTCACCACTCTAATGTCATTGGGAAGGTTACGATTGAGG
The DNA here is from genome assembly GCA_964016965.1 of Diacarnus erythraeanus. Lineage (NCBI taxonomy): Eukaryota > Metazoa > Porifera > Demospongiae > Poecilosclerida > Podospongiidae > Diacarnus > Diacarnus erythraeanus. The sequence goes on along the minus strand of OZ024685.1, from coordinate 5,362,232 downwards.
ATCGTCATGTATGGGAGTTCTGTGGTCTTGTCTCCTTTACGTGTGTGAGCTTTGCTGTCTTCAGGAACTACCACTCCTGGACCCTCCAGAAGGTTGGACCGAACTTTTAAGGATACTACCTGGGGAGAGGATGGGTGGATGGTATTCATGGGTGGATGGTGTTCATGGGTGGAGCGTGTAGCAATATATAACAACAGGTTGGAGGATATCATACTGAAGTGGAGGATAAGGAACAAGAAGTAGTGCCAGATCTGTCAAAGTCACACTATTTGATAGTGTCACACACACACCTTGAACCTTGAAGCCACCCACAGCACAAAGTGCCGTGTTAGTGGCTAGAGCTCTTAGTCATTTGTCCAGGTTTTACTCTAGGGCACACACACACTTCTCACTCCATTATTAAGGACATGGCATAATATTTCTCATGTTACATGTTATCTTCAAGTATCTCATGACAATACCTAAAACTAGAGTACAATGACTTGTGACATGTCAAATCAATTAGTCACCCACTACCCACCACACCCCCTTACTACTCACCATCACCCCCTCACTACACACCATCACCCCTTCACTACACACCATCACCCCTTCACTACACACCATCACCCCTTCACTACACACCATCACCCCTTCACTACACACCATCACCCTCTCTTCTGCCACTACCCACCATCACCCCCTCTCCTGTCACTACCCACCACCACCCTCTCTCCTGTCACTACCCACCACCACCCCCTCTCCTGTCACTACCCACTGTCACCCAAGAGATGGAGGATAAGGAGCACACGGAGGTGGAGAATAGTACACCTTTTACCTGGCCCAATGCGCTAACACCTGCATCTGTTCTCCCACATCGTGAGTAATCACATGAATTCTTATCTTCAATCAGTTTTGTTTTTAGGAGGACCTCAAAGAGACAGCTCTGGAAAAAAAAGTTTGAAAAGTTCATTGCAACTGGCTATACGCACCTCAATGGTGACCTGAGGTGGATCTTGTATGGCAAACCCGTGATAATCTGCCCCAAGGTACGCCAAACAGAGAGCAATATGACGATGATTGAACCTAATGAATAGAAGTCTGTGATGGTAAAAGATAATTAGCTATTTAGCCAATCACATTTTAAAATCAAAGACTCGAGTGTTTTGTTGAGAATTCTCTGGGACTGGAGCTGAGATTTCCAATTCCTCTGTTAATGGCTGTCCTTGGGCCATTGTTATTCTTGTTCTTGAGATCAATAAAGGACAAAACTTTGTCACACTCTTCAACAGAGCCATCCATAAAACAGAGTTTTTAAATATAAATACCCTTGTCCATGTGGCGGAACGCGACGACCCTTTACCATTATTTCATTCCTTAACCCTCTGACCGCGCTACTATTTTAATTAATTACACCTAAAACGCGCGGATGGCGTTAATTGAAGTTGTCTAATTTTTAGTAAGATGGCTGTAGGCTCTTTGACTATGCCCATGAGTGATCTCGGGAGATGTGGGAAGGTAGGCTATTGAAAACTGGATCCTAGCAACCACAAAACTCTAAGGTAAGCTTTAGCTAGCTAATTTTGTCGGGTGAACTATCTAGACAGGCTAGCGTAAGCTAACTGTAATGGCTGTGCACAAGGGGAAGTAAGCTGTAGTAGAGCTAGCTAAACTAAAATGGAAGGTTGTGCTACCTGATATTGGGTGCTAACCATTGTTTATCACCTTATTAGCTACAAAAGTTGCTAGTTGATCTTTAATTAGAAACAGTCTAGCTAATGCTTTGTTCATAACCTTTAGCTACTGTCTTGTTATTTGTAATTGGAGAACAATACTGTCTTGAAATTTGTAATTGGAGGACAATAAACTGTCTTGTAATTTGTGGCTGAATAGAAAGCATGATCCTAGATAGCTAGCTACTCAGATACCTGTCTGATAAGCCCAGCAAGGTGCTAGTTAGTTGTAGGGCTGAAACTAAGCTATATACACATATATAATCTGTTTTTCTATTTTTGTATAGGTCAGTGGACATGGACCATGACAAAGATAAATTGAAGGGTCATTTTCATTACATTCATCCATATAATAATCATTGTATTCTTCAATATCCTTCAAAATCATTATCAGCATCTTCACAAGTTGGCTTAACACTTAAGGATATCAGTGGCTACGGCACCTAGGGTGAAAATATGTTAATTAACCTCAGCATGGGGTGTCACACTACAGCTCCGCCTGGCTAGACTAAGTAGTAGAGCCTGTGCAGTTAGCTGTGTAAACGTTTATAATGAGTAGTTAATTGGCATATTTATATGCTCACCGCGGCAAGGGGTAGTTTAATTAACGCATATATATATGCGGGGCGCGGTCAGAGGGTTAAAGGGGGTGGGGCTCATCGCCTTGCAAGATTTCTGGCCATGGATGGTGAGTTTTTCGGTGAACTTCTTACAGAGAAGTGTGGTATATTTTATATTGATGATATAGGCATCGTGGACGCTACAACTCCAGGAGGAGGAGAGACTCAGGACTATCTGTTGACGGGTCTTGCGGTAGGCATACCTTGTGGAATCATCATCATAGTGTTAGTAATAGTGATCGGCGTCATGATCTGCTTCACTCTCTCTAGCCCAAGGTAACCCATTGTAATCCATTGTAACACATTGTAACACAGAAAAAACACTTAGTTTTGGGTCACAGAATAGAGTACCTTGTCTCCACAAAGTTACTTCACCTGTGTGTGTGTACCTGTATGTGTACACACTGGTGGAAGTGATCTATTTCCTCTGAATCCTCTCACAACCTGCCACTGTTAACAGATCAATGCAGTCCCCTTGTTATCCATGCATAATGAATGGCTGCATGGACTAATTTAATTAGAGAAGAGACGAAACTAATTTATTCTGCTGTTTCTCACAAGATGCCATTTAACTGAAGTTTCTCTTTAGCTAACCAGCAGGTTTAATGCAGACACTGCATGTAAATAGGTCCAAGGCCTAGCTTGTCATCTGTTTGTACATGGCAGAGATGTAAACTGTATTGAAAAAAAAAAAAAAAAAAAACACTGGTGTTCAAACCCTGAAATAACACTGAGTTCACTATTTTTTATATCATCTTCAAGAGTAGGGATCATTACAGGATAGTTATAACCATTGCTTACATCCACTATCATATCTATCACTGCTCCTGGACTTCACCCTTACTCTGTGTATGAGTGACTGCTATCACAATAGGAGCTGGACTATATTCTGAATCTATCAATGTCAGTGAGGCTGACAGTACAATGCAGTGAATGGTTCTACTGATGCACACTTGATGTTGTAATGCACATGCTGTATAAAGTTGCCTGGCCTGTGACAAGTTTACTGGTGTACATAAGCATATTAAAGTACTGTCCTCAATTCTCAGGAAGACACATCACCTAACCACAGATACAAATCAAAAGACATGGTGTATGTATCTTTCCCAGGAATCGGGATGAGGTGGAGGCCATGTATGTTAGGAGAAGATTCCAAGGTCTCTCGTTGGAGGAACAGAGGAGGAGACAGAGGTCAGATAAGTCAAGGAACAAGTTTATATCTAGGAGGAGAAGTTCAGCAGCTGGTGAATCTTCTTGTGATCAACTCCACCCCTTAACGAGGAGTGGCAAAGTCAGAGCTGCTAACCCCTTTGGTTTGCAGGTAAAAATGACTAATGGTAGCCTGGGTGCTTAAAGTATGTGTAAATTCCTACATCATTACTATTACATCTGTAATAATACCTGTAATGTTTCAGATTACTGTAATATACAATAATATACAATAGGAATACTGAAAGGAAATTTACATCCTGGTTGCCTTGGTATAGATGTGTACTGTTGTCTTGTTACTGAAACTAACTGTAGTATGTTTATATAACACATAATATAGTATAGTTGCCATGGTAAAGAAACTAACTTCTAGTTGATGACTAGACATCATTTTTGTTGTGGTCTTACATGTGTGGTCAATGTACTTGCTTATATGGGCATGGGACATACAGCTTGTAACTGGTCCAGAGATAACATTATACTAAACATTGGGAGATCATACAGCTTGTAGTGGTGTACTGGTCCAGAGATGACATTGGAAGATCATACAGCTTGTAGTGGTGTCTGGCCCATAGATACAGAGGTGATCGAGGTATTTTAGTTTTGGGGGGACTAAGGGTGAGGTTGTAGGGATTGCCCAAATATGCTAGCATATAATTTTGAGAATAATAGGCATGCCCTAGCACAGGAGAATGCCAATAATAGGTAAATTTCAGGAGGAAGTGGGTGGAGATACCATATGCATGAGCTTCCATTCTCTGGTCTAAATCTATTCTATTGATACAACCTTCTTCTGCAGCTTCGGAAGGTGTTTTTTTTCATTCCTTGCTAACTCATTTAAAGATATTGAAAACCTAATTGTTACATTGATGTTCACATGTCTTATTATAGCATACTATAAGACCAATAGATAAAGAATAATAGGGAAACTTTGTGGCACAGGAGAATAGAATAGGCAAAAAAATTAGCATAATTGGGCAACCCCTAGTGAGGTCAAGGTGTAGTGGCTGCAAAGTGTAGAGAAACTACAAGCAGTAAACTAACAACATCAAGTCAGTGCTGGAGCTGCAAATTTTTAATAAGGTGGTGTTACATTGCTTATTGTTTTTACTGAGCCTCACCACACATTCTGACAAGTTGTGTACATTCTAACAAGTTTACCACTGTAGGCAAATATGCTGCCACTGAGATAACATTGGGAGCTCGTACAGCTTGCAGTGGTGTAATGGCTCAATACTAAACATTGGGAGCTCATGTATACAACTTGTAGTGGTGTACTGGCCCATAAAGAATGGCCTTACCATTAAGTTGTCATGTCCCTGTCTCATAAATATTTCTAGTGAAGGTGTCTTTTACACCTCTCAAGAAGTTTTACTTTTAATTCCTGTATGTTTTTAAGGAATGGCAGCTAAAACTTTCTGGTATAGTTACAATGGTAGATGGAGACACAGAAGAAACAGATGTTGAAGAGTCACCTAGAAGTCCTTTGGGTGCAGTTAATCCAATCCTCTTCCAATTCCCTCAAGGTATACATATTTGTACATCAGAGGACATTTTATGACTTGGTTCAACTAGATGAGGTCCAGGCGAGTTACGAGGCAGTCTACAGACCCCAGGTATCAGAAGGTGATGAGGAATTTTATCCCATAAGATCATACCAAGCTGTTGTTACCAACTCTGAAGGCAACACATCAGACAGCAATTCTTCAGAAGACTCATTCAATCCATATGACTAACAGCATATCCACTACACCATTACTAATGGGGGTACATCATTACATTACTCTAGACCACATTATTTCATTGTGTACTTAATGTTATGTATCCTGTCCAGCTTGTAAAAACTACAAAATTGGAATTTATAATTACCTTACTAACAATCTAAAGGAGTAGAGTGATGCACTAAACCACCTCACTCTAATCCTGACCTCCTGAGGTTTCAAACAGACCAACAGTACCCCCCCCCCCCCCTAAATTGGTGGCTAATTCTTTGCAACATGAGTTAGAATTCCCACCTACCAGGAGGGCCCACCACACCCAACTGCTTAGACACTAATAACCCTTCCACAAGGTTTTAGAAACCAAGTGGGAGGGCAGTGGAGTAGCCAAGAGAACAGAGCTAAAGGTGTCTTTACATCCGCTACTTGAAGTCTTGTGTGTTACCAGGTCACTATATAACAGGAATAAAAAAATGTCCCCCACAATACTGCAGAAGTTACCTCCCCCTTATCTGTAGGTGTCAAATTGGCTACATAGTACATAACCAACGAAAACAAACTCTGGCAGGTGTGGCCTGTATATAGTCCTCAACAGAGAGGTGTTATCAACTGACACATGTAAAAAGTTGACACAATGCTTTTTGTCACAAGTAATTGTCATCATCATAATCAGAACTGGTTTCTGCAGACTCAAATTGTGCTAATGGAGCATATGATCTTGTCTCACGATCCACATTGAAGTTGGCAGGGTGTCTGTGACGATACCATGCAACTGAGAAGAAATACAATGCACACATGAGTGCCAGAACCATTGCCAGCCAGCCAACATTGTACGACCATCCTGAAGAGAGGTTGGTTGTTTTAGTTCCATGGCTAAAAGCTTTTCCAAATGATCCTAACCCGAGTACCATAGTTAGAGCTAAGAAGAGACAGAGTATGAAGATAACAACAATTTCTCTCGCATAGTTAACTTCCTATCTCCCACACTAATAAAGCTCTTTCTACACAGGTAGTGTGGTCACATAAATGGCAGGTACACTGCAGTACTAGAAAGGGTTATATCTGACCACACACCCTCTTCTGAGGGCACACTACAATACTACTCACTCCACACAGATGTTATGTGTAACCATGGATACCTCTATTTACATACCTTGCACTCCATATGCTACAGTGGCTGCAAAGAGCCATCTTGACCTATGCTGTAGCAAGCCAATGATGCTGATTATCCATGCCATCACACCACCAATAAGGGCAAGACACATGAAGAAACGAGCTGATATGAGGTAACCTGAGATAAAGGAAGGGAAGGGGGAAGTAAAGGTTTGTAAATAGACTGTACACTGGTTGCTTAACTTACTTGGGCCATTGAGAGGTAATGTCCGACAGCCATTAGTCGAAAAGTCAGAACAGTTTTGCCACAGACCCTGGTGGTAACTGTTGTCTTTGTCCTTAGCTTCAAGCCAAAAGGAAGTTCCAAAAGTCGCCACTGTCAACAATCCACTGGAAAATGCAAGGAGCACCTCTCCTATCCTACAGCAAGTATCGGCATACTCTGTTTTGAATATACCCAAGCATCTCCTAGTTTCATTTCTCAACGACATGTTTTTCAAGGTCAAAAGGTTACACGTGACAGTGCGCTCTAATATAAAACTTCAGTGTGTTATTGTATTCCCACCCTTTATCATGGGGCTATTGCAAAGCTGGAAACTCCACGTAATTCTCTGTCTTTTCTCCATAGTTATCATCCACCACGTCCTTCCACTCCTCATCTACTTAGTATTCATCGTTTTAGCTGTCATTGGAGGCGTGGTCCTTGCTGTGGTCTACCAGCCAAGTCCGTACAAGAGGAGAGATAAGGACACCTTTCCTATTCCTAAAATTCCAATGGTGGATGTCCCTCTGTCAAGGGTTAAGCCATATCCTCCTCCATCATTAAAGCCAAAGTTGCTTTCACCTCGAATTGATAGCTGTCTACAGGAAGTACTCAATCTTACTCTGGAATTTCATGTAATCCCAACATATAAGCTGGTTTGTCAGGATCATGAGGCATTCTTTAACAGTATAGTTCCTCAGATATGGAAAGTTCTTATTTCTCTACTCCAGAGGATGGGACAAATTGATACCATGAAACTTGTGTCACAAGATATTGTCCAACTGCTTAGAACTCATTTTGAGAATTTTAGAGGTATTCATTATCGTGGTAGAGTGCCACAGAATAACTTTCCTAATCTTTTACAATTTCCTTATTTGGAAAATCCAGAGCATGAACTGAATTTTCTTCGCCAGGTATCCGAAGTCCTTTTCTGTGTCTTTCTCCCAAAAGATGTCTTGGAGTGTACTCCTGTTCGGGTATTAGCAAGAGAGTATTTAGCCTGCCATATCCTGCAACCAACCATTGACATGATATGTGATCCAGATTATATCAACCAGAAATTATTGGCACACTTGATTAAGAGAGAAGAAGCAATGGAACGTGGAAAAAATCCTCTCGCATATAAATATAAAGATTTTGAGGATTTCATGGGCCAAATCAAGAAATGTGAAGACATTGAAGAGCTTCAAATCTTACGGCAACAGATCATTACTGATATCATTCAGGCAAAGGCAGTTTATAAAATGAAACATTCCAATACTACTGGACTGCATGGGAAACAATTCCCCATTCCTATTCCAGCGGAGAAATTAAAAATGTTGATGGGTCGTGACCTTGAACTATACATCAGACAGCTTGGGACAGCCAAGACAAGTTGTGACCGGCAACTAAGGAAACGAGGAGAGGAGTGTGAAGAAGAAGCCACTCCTGTTATTGGCTCCTATGTGGAGCAATCTCTACATACTGATACACCTCTTGGGATACCATTTGAGACAGTTATGAAAAATGAAGTCACTAGAATGTATTTATTTCAGTTTCTAGAGGAATGTGGTTTTAGTCATCTACTAGGTGTCTGGATAGCTACAGAAGATTTAAAATTAAAGTCAGGGACTTCATTCAAGGTGGATCTAGAGAAATTATACAACAGGTATTTAAGTTTTCTATCGTCTGAATTTGTTCACATCGAGCTTGATAAAGTAAAGGCCATTGAAGAGTTCTTATCTGACCATGGTCAAAACCCAGAATCATGTTTACTTCACCTTGCAAAGATCCAGCAATCAGTATTTGAAGAAATTCATGATCTGTTTTACCAAAATTTTCTTTGTAGTGAACAGTACAGAGAACTTCTATGCCAAAACAATGCTAGTGTGGATTTTGACCATTTGGAGAATATTTCTGTCAGCTCTCAAATGGATGAAGACCATCACAAGAAGAAACTTAAATCACTGAAGATAAGACTAGAAGACAAAGATAATGAACTCTCATTGATGCCTGAAGAGGTGCAGTCCTGCCCTTCCTTGACACAACGGAAAAGGGCGCTGCAGAAAGATTGCTATAACCTCAGGGAAGAGATTAAGAAATTGGAACATTATATTGATCACACTGAGGAATGGTTCGACACTATTGGTCAGTGGAGTATAGAGGTCCACTCGGTAGACCTCTCAAAAACTGACCACAATGATCGGAACCCTCTGTTTATCATTGTTGTACATCGTCCTGAGACTATGGGAAATAGATCTTGTAATAATGAGCCCTCCCTTGAGGAGAACCAGCAGGATTCTACCCAATCCCTCTCATGGCAACACCATCAACGACACCAACAGTTCATTGCTAGTACTGTTGACTCTGATGACACCTGTTCTGAATTGTCAGAGCATAGTGACAGTTCAAATCTTCAGAGCAGGTCAGGTTGGGCTCTAGGAAGGCATCTTTCGGAATTTGAAAAGTTACACGAGAAAGTGATTGAGATATGTCCATATCTTCAATTTCCACCTCTTCCAAAGAGGCGGAATCCTTTTCAGCATCCAGATGCTAATTCTCCTTACTGGCAAAAATACCTCAAAGCACTACAGGTTTATCTTTGTCGTGTTCTCAAAGACGAGCGCTTGAAGGAGTGCGAAGAGGTTTTCAATTTTGTCAGCCATGCATCTGACAGTATTAAAACAAAGCCTGTCGTTCAGCCTGAGAAGAAAAACCATTTCTCATTTTCCAATCTCCCTGTGATACAATCTATTCCAGGCTTTGGTGGTAACAAAGAAGGTCAACCTGAAGAAACTGGTAAGGAATTAGATGCAACTGCAGAATATATGTACTTATTGGTTAGTGAAATATTTGAGCTTGATCATTTCAGCAGAGTTTTGCGTAAGCAACTGGTAGAACTTGTTCAACTGACATATGGAAAGAGCATTGATCGTGAAGTACAGGACACAATGAACTGGGTTTTTTCAGAACCAATGCTTCTTTTTTATTTGGAGACATTCAAGAACTCAATGTGGCCAGGTGGTAAGCCTGCATCTCCTCTTCCCACTCGAAGTGATGAAGATAAATCAAATACAAAAGAAGAAGCTAAAGCTAAGTTTCTAAAGAGTAGTCCTCAAGCATTGCAGACCATTCTAGGCCAAAGAAACTGTCAGATTGGAATGAGGAAAATATACGAGTTGCTCCAAGACCCAAAGGGAAATAAACAGCTTTTTTATGCTCTTCTGGAAGTATTATTATACTTGTTGGTTCCTGAGTTGCAAACTGTTGAAATAGAGGGTGGTGAGACTGATTGGAAAGATGTGTAACAGTTACATTGAGTGGTTTGGGAACTAAAAAATTTTACTCCACATCATGAGTGCTATTATTAAACAATCTTATTACCTACCATAATTATTATTATCCGCTCCCTATCACCCCGCCCCCTAGGCTGGGCGGTTAATTACGTGTGTGGGGGTGTATACAGCTATAGCTAGCTACCTACCTACGGCGCGACGACACGTAAGGCTTCGGTTCTGAGGCAAAAGCGATAGCAAGGCTGCGGTCTGCCCCAAATTCTAAGAGGGAATTTTGGAACTTTGCAGCACTTGAGCTGCACAGTGATGGCCGGAAAACCCTTCAAGTTAAGTATTCCCTCCCGGAATATCAGACGAGGCATTGTAGCGCAGAATTTGCACCACTTGCACGGCATTCTGCAGAAGAAGTTCGGACTCTCAAATGCCGGAATTTTTCTGTTTGATGGCACCCTAGTTTGCGACGAGGATTACTTCGGCTCACTGGCGCCCCAGACTCTGCTAATGGTGGTAGAGCCGGAGTCCTTTGTATCAGATGTGAATGGTGAGTAGAATGCAACTGTAGTAAGTCGGTTAGCTAGCATAGAGCGCCAGGATATTGCAGCAGAAATTTTTTTTAGGCCTGTACAATGAAATGGACAGGAATCTAACACATTAGATCTATTGTTTAATCACACCTGGACAGAGCTTAGAAAAGATGTAACTGTTAATGATAGTTATCTGTCACCTCCTTGCTGTGAATGTTTGGAAGAAGAAGGGGGAAGGGGTTGCACTGGTAGGGTCACCCCATGTCCTCCCCCAATTTCTAACTAATTAAGAAAGTATTTCTGTGGGTTTAGATTTTCCCAGCTGTGGTGCTATGTTGTTAGGCCCTGTTAGTAGGGACTGTGAACAATGGCCAGGAGTCCTTCTGGTGCTGGTAGTTCTGGGAACTAAGTTGTTCCAGTATTTAATCATAACCAAACATTAAAAATAATAATCTGGCTTTAGAGTCAAATTTATCTGGTCAGACAATAGCTATGAATAATGTTTTGAACCATCTTTTGAGCATGTTAATTCTTTCCTTAAGGGGATAATTGAAGGTAGTATGTATTCCATACATGACACTATTGTCTCCTATGGTGTCATGTGCTAGTAGAGTATGCATGTTATGGATTGTTCTGTGTAATATCTATTAATTAGGTTATGGCTAGAAGTATTACTGGTAGATCTTCCATGAACCTTATAATTACTTATTCCATAGTTAACCCGGAATGTCCAGGACAGTCCCCGAGAAATATGAGCACTGCAATGATTGTTGTGTTGACATTACACTTACCAGCTAACTTCTGCAGAAGTGCAAAAAAGCTACCTGATCTGCACTAGGAAGTAGCTAGCTGAGCTAACTGAACTATGCTAACTCTAGTCAGTCATAATAAACAATAAACATTGAAGTGCAAAGGTTAAGTGTAAGATGTGTGGCTTCTAAAATGGGTGTGATCTGAGGGTGTGGCTTCTTGACCAGGATTTTGATCCGGAAAAGTTGGCTACTATGTTTTTGGATAACTTTCTTCTATTACCAGGCTGTATAGGTTGGAAAAAAAAATAAGGGGAGATTTTGGACCTTAAACTCTATAGGAATATAGTGCTATTGTTGGTACATTATTTATTTATTGTTTTATTATCATGATCAAAGATATTAGATATATTTGCCAGAAGCACCCACATTGGGAAGTTAGTGGTTGGAAGAGACCTCGTCTAACTTCAGGCTCATCTAAACACACAATCTCTTGTGGACCTCTAAGGTGTTCTCCACCCTATTATTGCAATCACTCCTATGAGAGACATCCTGGTAATCAGCAGAATAATCATCATACCATGCAGATTGCTCCACAGCAGCAGCTAGTAGCAACGAGAAATCTAAATTCTCCATCTTCTGCTATTCCTCTTAGTCATATACCTTCTCCTGCACAACAATTAATACTAATGTCACAGGTTCAACCGCCTGGGGCCGAAATCGTACCTACAGTTGCCAGTACTCCTTTCCAATCAACTAATACTCCATTCCATCCTCCACCATTAACACCTGTTGAAGAAGATAGGATCTCCCTTCAAAAACAACCACCACCATTGTCGCCTATTTACCCAAGCCATACGTTATTACCTTTGGATTCTATGTTTGTTGACAGCCATAGAAATCAATCAATAATTTCGGGCACTCCAATAGGAATGCATGGACCAGTGATAACTTCCATCAGTCAACAAGGTACTCCAACTAGGGTAGGTGCCCAACCTGGACCAGTTGCTCTCTCAGTGGTTCCAGGTGCGCCAACAGGAATGCATAGACCAGTGGTCACTTCTATCAGTCAACAAGGTACCCCAACTATAGTAGGTGGATCAGCTGCCCAACCTGGACCAGTCGGTCTCCCAGTGGTTCCAGGTACCCCAACAGGGATGCATAGATCGGTGGTTGCTTCCATCAGTCAACAAGGTACCCCAACTATGGTAGGTAGGTCAGCTGCCCAACCTAGACCAGTCTGTCTCTCCGTGGTTCCAGGTACCCCAACAGGGATGCATAAACCGGTAGTCACTTCCATCAGTCAACAAGGTACCCCAACTATGGTAGGTAGATCAGCTGCCCAACCTGGACCAGTCGGTCTCTCTGTGGTTCCAGGTACCCCAACAGGGATGCATAGATCTTCCATCAGTCAACAAAGTACTATGGTAGGTAGATCAGCTGCTCAACCTGGACCAGTCGGTCTCTCCATGGTTCCAGGTGCTTCAACAGTATCTAACTTGTCTATCAGCCAATCAACACCAGTTTGTACTCTGCAAATCGTTGATATATCAACTTCCCACAAAAATAGACCAGTAAATTTAAAAATAACTAATTTGGAGTCCTCTAAATCTACAGATCAAGGAAAATATCTCATTTCTTCTATTTCAGGCACTCCAACAACTGTCACTTCTGCTGGTCAGCCAGTTGTAACTACTTCTTTGATTTCAGAAACAGTGATCCCTGAATCAGTGTTTGCTGGTCAAAGGGTCCCTGTTTGCAAATCAGTGAGAGTCAATACTGTGGCCAGCCAAGCATCAGTGATTAATAGTCCCACTAGTCAACCAAAATATACCATTCTGCCAAAAACAAGAACAAATGGTTCTGATTTGAGATCTATAGAAACATTAGCAGACTTTCTTGCCACTAAACTAAAATCTGTACCTCAAGTGTCCAATTCTTCCATCCCTCAATCAACTCCCAGTACAGCAGTAGTATATACCTCAACTATCACTCCAGTTACTGCTGCCAGTCCCAGTCTTTCTGTTATCAACTATCGGCCAGTTGATATGCCTGTGCTTGATAAGTCATCAAAAGAAACGGGAACATCTTTGTTTCTTGAACGACTAAGCCAACCTTTGGGAAGATTAGAGAGTGATAGTGAAAGTGAAGATGCTTTATGTATCGATGAGTTTGGGACTATGGCTGAAGCATCAGCCACATCAAAAAAATCTTTGGAACCACCGAGAGATAATTTGAATGCTAAAGATAATTTGAATGCAGGCATCAGGCCTTTTATGTTAGAACTTGGAGGAAAGCCTTCAGATTCCTCATCCATAGCTTCTGACGAAGGCTATGTCAGTGGTACCCCACGGAGTAGTGATGAATTATATAAGCAGCTCCCATTTGCCAACTTAAGTGGATTGGACCAGAATGGTTTGAAAATACTTCAAGATGGTCTGACAACTCTTGATAAATCTCGTGCAGATGATAAAGAATATGAGCAGGTTATTTCTCCTAAATCTGAAACAACAAACTTTTCTCCTTTTTCTTGTACAGAAACAGAGACTATTAAATTAGACTCCAGCTATTATTCTTCTGATGAGGCACTACCTGTTGTATTGAAGTTGATTAATGAAGAACTGATCACTGAGTGTAAAAATGATGACACTGATGATTTGTACTCAATTGATAAGTCAAAAACCACTTCCTTTGCCAATAATAGTGCACAAGCAGCTGACCACAAACACAGGGATTCTGATGTCCAGGTAATTTCTTTAAAATCTTTGCTGAGAGAAAGTATTACTAATTCTTTATAGGAGGAGCAACTGGTGGTCAGCATACCCAGGAGGATAAGTTCACAGTCAACCAGACGTGAGTATTCTTTTAATTAATGTTTGGGGTATGAAGGAATTATATAATAACATTCCTGTGAGTAGTAAAGTATTCACACTTCAAATATACCTATAAAATTATTCTATTATGCTCTATTAAGTATAGTAATAACAAAATTCCTCATTCTGTTGGGTGTGAGTTAGTGATAATTATGAAAAATAGGTTGAGTGTTTATTGATGGTCATTTATCCATTCCAGTATCCATCACCTACAAAAATCCTGCTGCAGCAGTATCTCAAAAAGTACATGCTAGAAAATCGTCCCAAAAGGTGAAAAAAGAGACTGGTCCTGAAGAATTGATAGTTAGCTATAGGACAATATGCAAGGATGGGAATATAGTGATTCCTACAGATAGAGGTACTCCAATCACTAGCATCCATAAGGAGGAGAGCAATGCACCATATGTGTTTATAGATCTAACAAAACTGGAAGAAGAGTCTGACCAACCAAACACTAAAGGAAAACTAAGTATTAGAGGCAGTAAATGCAAAACTGAATGTTGTAAACTCAGGGAAACCTTTAAAGAAGAGGGGCCAGTAGTAGCAGAATATGCCAGGGAGATGATGGTGTTATCAACCAATGATAAGTGTACTGACGAGGATTTGGACAGGTGTATAGGAGAGCTGGTTGCAACAGGAATTAGACATCAGCAGAAGTCAAGAATTCTTGACAAGGACAACATCTTAGACTTGCAGGCAAAATCTTGTATAAGTGTGGAGGATGCGTATATGGATGTTTCTAATGAAGTTGAAGTAAATGATGTGATTCAGGATGACTTTATCAAACTCATTCCTCTTGGAAATCATGACATCTCCAATACCCAGAGAGTGAAGTTTGTGTCAAAGGACCAACTCTGGCCCATCAGGTGAATAGAGTATTGTAAGTATATAGCTATAAAATACTTTATTTATTGTTTTGTATTCCAGCACTGACGACATTATACCCCTTCAAAGACCATAATGACATTTATTATCATAATCAGAACAAGAGTCACTTTGTGTTGTAGTAGCTACAGTAATGTGTACAAGTAAAGATTAACATAATGTTTCAGACCATGTCCTTCAGCAAGCCAAAGTTGGGACTTCCCCAACCTGAGGCAGCATCCCAACCTGGGCCTGCTTTAAAGCCCTCACAGAGAAAGTCTCCATTCTGACCCTCTGTGATATCAATGAATCCTTTACCCATCAAGTTCTGGTAAAGCAGAGGGTTCAAGAATCCCAAAGTCTTCTCACCATTATTCAATCGGATGTCATTCAAACTAGAGATGATCCCAGCAAAGGTAGGTGTGGAGCAACTGGTTCCATCTACAGGCACGGTTACTCCATCATCAAAAATGATAAAGTTTGTAGCAAATGCACTTACATCAGGATACGCTCTACCAGATGTGTTGAATTTAGAGGTATCAGAGAGATTAGCAACATATGCTTTCACCACATCAGCTTGGTAGTCTGGCATGCCAAACACATCTGAAAAACCACTCCCACCAGAGGTCCACACTCTTGTTGTGCTTTCAGTTCCACCCACAGCAGTGACATATGGACTACTAGCAGGCCAGTTTGGAGAGAATGTTTTCTTCCTCCCTTTAACCCTACACGAGACACCACTATCGCCTGAAGCAAATAAAATAGTTCGGCCAGAGATTCCAAACTTCATAAATTCATTGTCTACACGAGACAAGTAGTCCAAGTCTATTGTGTGCTCCACATCTCCATAACTTGCAGAATGAACCCACGGGGAGTCCGTCGTATTTACCTGAGACACAATCCATGACAGGAAGTCTTCTTGTTGGCCATTTGAGTATGTTGAAACAGAAACAAACCAGGTATCCACTCCACGTCCTGTTGCACCAATATACTGGACATCAAGGTTAGCTTCTGCACCAGGATCATCAGGAATGTTTTTGCCAACAACTTTAAATATCTCCTTCTCAGGAAGATGATACTTCCGTTGGAACTTTGCAAGGTCAGTAGGGTCATAGTATTGTTTCAAAAAAGCTGCAATGGACTGGGAATTTTTTTCGTTAGTGGACATGTACTTTGAAGTGTTATAATCCGTTGCTATAGTATCGGGAGTAACAAAGGATTGAGTCAAGTTCAAGGTTCGGATAGTTTTGGGTTTTGCACAGGATGGGAAACTCTTTATGCCTGATACAAAGTCCAAGTGACCCTCCAAAGATGGGGGCAGAGTTGGTGATTCTGAGGTAATAATTTTGTCTCCACACTCTTGATTTTCATACTCGTAGAAAACAGTTGAGAAAAGTTTCTCAGCAATCTTTACCGGTATCTGAACAACAGCAAAATCTCTGCCAAGAGTGAAATCAATGGATGATAGTGAAATACCCACAGACTGCAGAGAACTGAGCAGAGCCTTGACAGATTCAGGCCTTCCATGCACATGATTGGCTATCTCATCAAAGTTCATGTAGTTTCCATACTCCGGTGAATTGGGGTAAGATACAGCCCTTATCTTCTCTGCCAACCACTGGGTGTTTGTTTGCTTAATGGCAAAGGTTACAGTCAAAGAATACTCAGGATCAGGCAAGCCTATTATCAACCAGTCTTGGAACTCCTTGCCATAATAACCACGAAGGACAGAAAACAAAACCAGACCCGCTATCACAAGCTTAAAAGACATGGCAGCAGCACCGAGGGATTATTAGTGCAGCGTGCAGTCACGCTACACGCATGCGCATTGACCGGTCGCTCATACCCGTTACTAAACAGGGACATTCTTTATCCTGGGTTAGACCAATCAACTACAATGTACCAATAAAACAGTCCTATTGACTGGCATTTTAAGTTTCAATTTCAATGTTTTATTTCTTGGTGGATACATACATAGCTAGGCAGCAAAATCATAAAGTTTTTTTTAATGCCATAATGCCATGGTACAGCAAGTTGTATTCTTCAGTCAGACTCATTCTCCAGTTCTATAATTGTACCAACAGGAAAGCAAGAACTTTTCAGCACTATCACAACATTATCTGTTTAAATGATATTGATTGTTATTATATGAAGAAACACTTCCTAGCTACTAAAATTTCAAATTAAAACCTGCTCCTACTACTCTCTCATCATCACCACCACCCTGTACAAACAAATATATAACAACAAAAACAAAAACAGCAGCAGTAACACTCACAAGAAACTTGTTAAGTCCACCCTCAGGTGCTTTTGGACTCTTCTCTCTTTTCTTTGATTTGGTCATTTCACTTTTTGCAGGCCAAGTTGGGAACATGGAGGGTGGGACAGCCATGGGAGGTTCCTGTGCAGTCAAGAAGGTACTAATCCTTGGTTATAACTAGAGTTTAGCAATTACTTTGAAGTACTGGTAATCCAATGCCTCTAATGCTGTTATCCTCTTCTTAGGATCATAAGTAAGAAACCTTATCAACAGGTTAAACCCACTCTCTGTCAGTGAGGTATGTGGAAACTTCTTCCGAAGGTTATTGTAAGGATAGCTATTGAAGGTGACCTGTATATGACGTAATAATGACTTTAACTCTTAAAAAGCCTTGGCTTAACACCTTTTCCACTGTAGGGAGTTTGTTGTATCCTGGCCATATTCTTTCATTTGGTGTACCTAATTCCTGCAACAGACACCAAAGGATCAATAATTATGATAGTGTGAAAAGGGTTAATTTTAATTGGATTAAGTCTAGATTAGGGGTTACCTTGAATATCAGATTAATCTGATCAATTTCTGATTTCCCACGAAATAGTGGTTCTTTTTTTAAAAACTCTGCAAAGATGCAGCCCACAGACCACATGTCGACAGCTGTGGAATATTCCTAATAAAACAGACATGATATCACAAGAATCACAAAAAGATTACAGTAATATCACCTTTTCCCCCAATAGCAGCTCAGGTGCTCTGTACCACAGTGTCACCACAACTGGAGTGTAATTTTTGAGTGGTGAACCATATTCCCTGGCCAAACCGAAGTCTCCAACCTGTTTGTGTAAGAATACCTCAATTATCTTGTGTCTTTTACCACATAGTCTCATACCCTAAGAGAAGGCTCCAGTTAATTAGTAGGTTTGCATAACAGGTAAGGTTGAAAGAATGGGCATAATAAGCTCCAGTATGGGAACAATGAAATTAATAACAATAGATCTAGTGGAATTTAATACTGAGTGGCTACTAGTTAAAAACAAAGCCTCTTTCTGCTCTATTCAGTGGGTTCTTCATGACTCTAAAATTTCATAATAATGTTGGAACATGACAGTGTTGAATTAGCTCCACTATTGTTAGTGATGAGCTAACATTCACCATTGAAAAGACTACAGGATACCAGTTGGAAGATGCAAAGTATTCTAAGAATTTTTAAAAGTGTGTTTAAGAAGTTTATTCTACTCAGTTATTATAAGAAACTATGTGAGAACAATAGGGTTATTTGAAAGAATAATAGTGTGTGAGTGGAGGGGAGGGAGAGGAGGAAGAGCAAAATAAAAATTAGAGTATTGGCTAGATGTGATATCCACCCAGTGTTTACATGCAGCAAAGTACCTGATACCCACCCAGTGTTTACATGTCACATTACCTTCAGAATTCCCTTGTGGCTGAGCAGAAGATTGGAAGCTTTCAAATCTCTGTGTAGAATCCAGTTATCATGGAGATGATGGACTGCTCTGAGCAATTGAATCATGAGAGTCTTCACTTCTCCTATTCAACAGAGATAATTCAAACACACACACACACACACACACACACACACACACACACACACTTCACAGCTCACCTTGGAGGAATGGCTGCTGCATGGTCTCCATCAGAGCTTTGAGATCATGTTCAACATACTCCATAACAATAAAAATTTTATCCATGTTACTACCCACCACTATCTCCTACAGACAGAAGATAGAGTGCTAATGAACAGAGAGGTGTATTGTGTATTGAAGGGGGAAGTGTACCTTGACATGGACAACATTAGGATGCTTTGCTTTTAGCAGCATGTTAATTTCTCTCAAAGAAGTGATGGGGAACCCTTCCTTCTCCTTCTCCATTTTAAGCTTCTTGAGAGCAACAATTTCTCCTAATTGAGAATAAGGACTAGATAATGTTATCCCCTGGTAATCAAAATTTAAGTATACCTGTTTTCTTATCTTTAGCCCGGTGAACAACTCCATATGTACCCTCTTCGATCTTATTCAACCATTCGTAGCTCTCTACGTTTCTGCATCCCATGAGTGCCGGGAGATAGCAGGGAAGAGAAACCTTCTCCTCCTCCAGTTCATCATCCTCTGCCCTGTCCAACTCTTCTGACAGCTGAACTGACAGTCCTGTGAAAATGTTAAACATCAAGGTGGGTGGGGCTAGTAAAAAATTATTATATGGTACAGATGATACAGAATTTAACTCCCATATTAATATATTAACCATTATTAATATTATTAATAATAATCATATTAATATATTAATCCTATTAACCATTATTAATATATTAATAATCATACTATTAATATATTAATCCTATTAATATATTAATCCTATTAACCATTATTAATATATTAATAATTATATTTATCATATTAAGCCTGAAGATGTATATTAGGGAAATAACAGTTCTTCCCATAGCAATAGCAGTCTTGTTCCCCACACCCAGTCTTGTTCCCCATACCCAGTCCTGTTCTACACACCCAGTCCTGTTCTACACACCCAGTCTTGTTCCCCACACCCAGTCCTGTTCTACACACCCAGTCTTGTTCCCCACACCCAGTCCTGTTCTACACACCCAGTCTTGTTCCCCACACCCAGTCCTGTTCTACACACCCAGTCTTGTTCCCCACACCCAGTCTTGTTCCCCACACCCAGTCTTGTTCTACACACCCAGTCTTGTTCCCCACACCCAGTCTTGTTCCCCACACCCAGTCCTGTTCTACACACCCAGTCTTGTTCCCCACACCCAGTCCTGTTCTACACACCCAGTCTTGTTCCCCACACCCAGTCCTGTTCCCCACACCCAGTCCTGTTCTACACACCCAGTCTTGTTCCCCACACCCAGTCTTGTTCCCCACACCCAGTCTTGTTCTACACACCCAGTCTTGTTTCCCACACCCAGTCCTGTTCTACACACCCAGTCCTGTTCTACACACCCAGTCTTGTTCCCCACACCCAGTCTTGTTCCCCACACCCAGTCTTGTTCTACACACCCAGTCTTGTTCCCCACACCCAGTCCTGTTCTACACACCCAGTCTTGTTCCCCACACCCAGTCCTGTTCTACACACCCAGTCTTGTTCCCCACACCCAGTCCTGTTCCCCACACCCAGTCCTGTTCTACACACCCAGTCTTGTTCCCCACACCCAGTCTTGTTCCCCACACCCAGTCTTGTTCTACACACCCAGTCTTGTTCCCCACACCCAGTCTTGTTCCCCACACCCAGTCCTGTTCTACACACCCAGTCTTGTTCCCCACACCCAGTCCTGTTCTACACACCCAGTCCTGTTCTACACACCCAGTCTTGTTCCCCACACCCAGTCCTGTTCCCCACACCCAGTCCTGTTCTACACACCCAGTCTTGTTCCCCACACCCAGTCTTGTTCCCCACACCCAGTCTTGTTCTACACACCCAGTCTTGTTCCCCACACCCAGTCTTGTTCCCCACACCCAGTCCTGTTCTACACACCCAGTCTTGTTCCCCACACCCAGTCCTGTTCTACACACCCAGTCTTGTTCCCCACACCCAGTCCTGTTCTACACACCCAGTCTTGTTCCCCACACCCAGTCTTGTTCCCCACACCCAGTCCTGTTCTACACACCCAGTCCTGTTCTACACACCCAGTCTTGTTCTACACACCCAGTCTTGTTCCCCACACCCAGTCTTGTTCCCCACACCCAGTCTTGTTCTACACACCCAGTCTTGTTCCCCACACCCAGTCCTGTTCTACACACCCAGTCTTGTTCCCCACACCCAGTCCTGTTCTACACACCCAGTCTTGTTCCCCACACCCAGTCCTGTTCTACACACCCAGTCTTGTTCCCCACACCCAGTCCTGTTCTACACACCCAGTCCTGTTCTACACACCCAGTCTTGTTCCCCACACCCAGTCTTGTTCCCCACACCCAGTCCTGTTCTACACACCCAGTCTTGTTCCCCACACCCAGTCCTGTTCTACACACCCAGTCTTGTTCCCCACACCCAGTCTTGTTCTACACACCCAGTCTTGTTCCCCACACCCAGTCTTGTTCCCCACACCCAGTCTTGTTCCCCACACCCAGTCTTGTTCCCCACACCCAGTCTTGTTCTACACACCCAGTCTTGTTCCCCACACCCAGTCCTGTTCTACACACCCAGTCTTGTTCCCCACACCCAGTCCTGTTCTACACACCCAGTCCTGTTCCCCACACCCAGTCCTGTTCTACACACCCAGTCTTGTTCCCCACACCCAGTCCTGTTCTACACACCCAGTCCTGTTCTACACACCCAGTCTTGTTCCCCACAACCAGTCTTGTTCCCCACACCCAGTCTTGTTCCCCACACCCAGTCTTGTTCCCCACACCCAGTCTTGTTCTACACACCCAGTCTTGTTCCCCACACCCAGTCTTGTTCTACACACCCAGTCCTGTTCCCCACACCCAGTCCTGTTCTACACACCCAGTCCTGTTCTACACACCCAGTCCTGTTCTACACACCCAGTCTTGTTCCCCACACCCAGTCCTGTTCTACACACCCAGTCCTGTTCCCCACACCCAGTCCTGTTCTACACACCCAGTCTTGTTCCCCACACCCAGTCCTGTTCTACACACCCAGTCCTGTTCTACACACCCAGTCTTGTTCCCCACAACCAGTCTTGTTCCCCACACCCAGTCTTGTTCCCCACACCCAGTCTTGTTCCCCACACCCAGTCTTGTTCTACACACCCAGTCTTGTTCCCCACACCCAGTCTTGTTCTACACACCCAGTCCTGTTCCCCACACCCAGTCCTGTTCTACACACCCAGTCTTGTTCCCCACACCCAGTCATGTTCTACACACCCAGTCCTGTTCCCCACACCCAGTCCTGTTCTACACACCCAGTCTTGTTCCCCACACCCAGTCCTGTTCTACACACCCAGTCCTGTTCCCCACACCCAGTCCTGTTCTACACACCCAGTCTTGTTCCCCACACCCAGTCCTGTTCTACACACCCAGTCCTGTTCTACACACCCAGTCTTGTTCCCCACACCCAGTCCTGTTCTACACACCCAGTCTTGTTCCCCACACCCAGTCCTGTTCTACACACCCAGTCTTGTTCCCCACACCCAGTCCTGTTCTACACACCCAGTCTTGTTCCCCACACCCAGTCCTGTTCTACACACCCAGTCTTGTTCCCCACACCCAGTCCTGTTCTACACACCCAGTCTTGTTCCCCATACCCAGTCCTGTTCTACACACCCAGTCTTGTTCCCCACACCCAGTCCTGTTCTACACACCCAGTCTTGTTCCCCACACCCAGTCCTGTTCTACACACCCAGTCTTGTTCCCCACACCCAGTCTTGTTCTACACACCCAGTCTGTTCTACACACCTAGTCCTGTTCAACACACACCTGCTGACTTCTCCACATCTCATTGTAATCTGATGAGGTTTGCAGGTCAAAGATTTTTAATTAAGGAATGTTTTCAGACCATTATTAACCTAATACTCAAACCTGAAGACATAGGAAATAACCTGAGAAATTATCCCCATATAACCACCTTCAGCAGTCTTATTCTTCTACCTGTACCGATCACATGAATTAAATTTCTTGAGTAAATTTCATTTTTGTCCCCTATAACCCACATCCTGTTTTTTCCATATGGCACCCCATCTGTCATTACCACTATCATACATTACACATGTCAGAGTTAGGACCATCTGTCATTACCACTATCATACCTTACACATGTCAGAGTTAGGATAAAGTAACACAGTTACTATAGGATAATAACCCACTAGTTATTGGGAGGGCATCAACAGTTCAAGTTTCTTATTTCTCTATGAGTGAGATGTGAAAGAATAATCTATAGCACAAGAAACACCCATGAGAGATACATGAGTGTGCTGCTGAGTGACATACACACTCCATCACAAAGAGATGAGGGTTTTTCACTCTTAGCCATGTAGCTACAGAATGATGCCCAAACATGACATTTGTCAACATGACCTCAGTCAACATGACAGGTCAAGCATTGCCTTCAGCGTGGGTTTTAACTAACTTATTAATTAGCTAAAAAAATTTTTGAAGCTGAAGCAACCTCAACAACTATTCAAAAAATCTTTCCCAATCCCCAGATCTAGGGACTTTTCCCTACATATAGAGACAAAGACCAGTAAATTCCTCACATTACTATTAAGATCTTGCAATACCACTGGTATGCGTGTGTACAGTTACATATTAATCAATAACTCACGAGCTAACGCCATCTTTTTTACACCTAACTTCAGAGCAAGCAATGTTTTTCTGTTTCATACCCCCCCCCCCCCCCCCCCCCCTTAGGGCAGTCTGGGGTCAGAGGGCACTCTGGCGCTAACTGGGAATGCAAACTTGATATGTGCTGGAAAAAAAAAAAGCTGAACAAACTCCCCACAAGCACCACTATGTGGTGGGTACTTTGCTAGTATTCAATAAAGATTACTGTAATATACCATAATAATACTGTAAGGAAGTTTACACATAGAAACACCCTGTTCTACACACCTGTTACTTACAATAGGGGGTGGGGTGGGGCCTAACTGGCTCCTACTCCACTGATTGATAATGCTGACACAATGCATTTAGCTAACAGGTCACCACCTTAAAGTTCATTCATGAACAAATCTTTAGCTAGACATATCAAAGAGAACTGACAAAATGATAAGAAAAATCACGTGACCACATCAAACTAGTTCCTGTAACATCATGTGGCCACATCAAACTAGTTCCTGTACTATCATGTGACCACATCAAACTAGTTCCTGTAACATCATGTGACCACATCAAACTAGTTCCTGTACTATCATGTGACCACATCAAACTAGTTCCTGTAACATCATGTGACCACATCAAACTAGTTCCTGTAACATCATGTGACCACATCAAACTAGTTCCTGTAACATCATGTGACCACATCAAACTAGTTCATATTTACATACATTCCTATAGAAATATCACATGACCATATCACATTTATATACATTTCCATAGAAACATCACATGACCACATCAAACTTAATATAAAGACTGACAAAGGTTGGAGGTGGAGGGTCATTCTGAGAACCTGTTCTCAAGGGAATACTCTACTGCTGAAAACCCAATAAGAGTTAAATAAAGAATGCTAACACAGAATACTAACTTCGGTTCTTAGCAGCCTCATCTTCTTTATTGGAGTCTTCCTCGTGTGGGTGCTCCTCATCTGTTTCATTGTCTCCAGAGAGAATTTCCTGATATGGAGGAAGGGGAGGAGGAAGAGGAGAAGGAGGGACGTTCTCATCACCGGAGTGATCTTCATCGCTATCAAACTTGGATCGAATAATGTGCATATGTTCATTCGACTTAACTGTTGAATATTGTAAATACATAATAGCTTGTGGTGTCAGTTATGGTAATGATCATCAAAATAACAAACCACTCCCTTGATGCCATTCTAATACATGTTTAGTGGAACAAGAGTTGCTTTACTGTCTATGAGAGGGAAATCATTTCTTGGAAACAGAGAGAACACAGGGGCAGACATGATTAACTCCTTATTTCCAACTCTAGGCTCTTTCTCCTAAGGGCTAGGGTTAGGAGATACATCATTCCTGAAATTAGGGAGAATGGTTTCATATACAAGAACCGTGCAAATATGGCAGCAGGTTTATTTTATTGATTGGGTACATGTTAGTATTTTTGATTGTATTGTAAGTAAATTTTGTGATAGATAGAACAGTGTTTAGAATAAGGAGTGTTTGGAAAAGAAGCACTAACCAAAGTAGATAGAGCTGTTATGACAAAAGCAAAAATTATGTAGATTCAGTTTCTATTAATTATCCAATTATTGGTGAATGTTTACACAGTCTGCACATAGCAACCATCAAACACTGTCTCTACTGAAATTACTACCAACTGTGTATTGTCTAAACACTGTAACTAGGAGAAGTAGATGTAAAGGGAGAAACAAGATCAGGCCAAAGATACTACCAAACTCCTGAAGGATTGGTGTGTTCTAGAAACTTGATAAATCAGTCCTTACTGTGCTGTGTAAAGTATATGTCCTGGTAACTAGTAGATTGTAATAGGTGTTCTTGTCTGAGGCCTTTCTGAAGCAGCCTGTGGCAGGTTTAACGTGGTAATCTTTTTGCTAGCATAAATTAGTGGGAGTGGTCAAATCAATTCAACCAGAGAGGTCAGTAATACATTGAATGTCAAGCAAGCCCACACCTAACAGAGCTCTCTTTTCTAAAGTCTGTCCAAGCTGATGAGAGCCACGGAAGCAGCCTGGAAGTGCTTTAATATTATTCATAGATACCTCGCAATAATAACAACATTCACGATGCATTTGCCCAGAGAGCAGCTGACTCTCCATGCAGCAATTTTTATTATGCATAACACTCCTTGTGGTCCAGGGTAACGCCATAGGATTTGTATTAGTCTCCTGTATCTCTCTATGGGGCACTACAACAGACTAAACTGGCATCTGGTAAGAAGCGCCTTGGTAAGAGCTGCTAAATGATACCAAATGTGCATAATTTGAAGTTTTTTTAGCTGAGTTAGGCATGTTTTTGTGAGGCTCTCATCAGCTTGGACAGACTTTAGCTAGCTGTAACATGTAGCATTGAAAGGTAAGTGTATAGAGCAACAGAAAGTATGCTGAAATGCTGAAAAAGAAAATTAAAGCATAGTTTTGTATTATGGGTGGGATCTGATCATCTAAAACTGCACCTTCTGAATCTGGTGGTGTTCGGCTCTGGGTCCTGGAATCAGAATGAGATTCATCTTTATTAACAGACTTCACCTCACCACTGGAATCAGAATGAGAGGAAACCTTTTGACTGTCCCTCCCACTTTCTCCTACCTAAAAGTAGTCACGAATGACATCAGCTAATCTACCTAACACTTGCTTACCCTGTGACTTCCTCCTTCCTGGTCACTGACAGAGCCATCGCTGCTTCCACTTAGGCTCCCAGTCTCCTCAAAGTCTCTGAGGAGGCTATCGATATTTGTGTGCTGATAACTAACCTCCCGATTAGGACGACGACTTTCATCAGAAGACAAGCCTTCCTCCTCTTCCTCTTCATCATCACTGGCAGACTCCACCTGATGGCCTAGCATGGGTGACCTTTCACTGTGTTCCTGATGTCGGTCAGTACTCCTATATCTTCTCCCCTGGTCCTCAGTTGGTAAACTGCCACGCCTTAAGTCTTCTTTTCTTCCTCCGATCCATCGCTTTCCCATGACTGATTCATCTCTGAATGGAGAGCGACTCCTTCTCTTTACATGTTCATCTCCTCTGTGAGGTTGATAATGACCTCTAGGATTCAGATCCCGTTTATCTTCACTCATCATCATGGCTCCACCAGACCCCCTCCTACCCTCCCTGAGATGTCGAACACGTTCCCCTCTTCTTCTATAAACTTCGTCTCTCTCTGACTGGTACCTATGTAAGCTCCTTTCCCGATTTTGTTGGTCCTGCCATCTTTCATCATATGTGTGAGGGCTGTTGTGACCGCTGGACACATTTCTCCTTGCCTCATGGCCTTTATGAGTGGAACCTGAGGATGGGTGTGGTGATCTTTCACGTCTTTTTCTCCCTTCTCTTTCAGATCTGTGTTTCCTGTGTTCTCTTGACTTTTCCTTCTCTTGGCTGGACAACAAGGCAGTGTTACCTGCACGATATCGACGTTTCTTTTTGGCATCACTTGTTCCAACTTTAGCTAAAGGAAACAGTTCTGAATCAAGGCTATCAGACTGGGAGAACTCCTGGCCACTATATGGAGACCTACTTCTACTCCCTGGAATAAAAGAAGAAAAAAAAAACCCCTCAAACCTGAACAAACTGTGCAGTAGCTAGCTAGTAAATAGTCAGTTGATGTCCAATGGTAGTTTCCGGATGTGCTTTAATTAGAATAGTTACCTTCCTGGACCTGGTAGTCGTCCGAAAGAGGTGATTCTCCACCTATAACTATCTTAGGTCGTTTACTTTCTTCATACTCTGTGTCTTCCGCTTCCCTTTTTCTCTCCATAAGTCTATGCTTTCACCTTTGACCTCGACTGGAAAGCTAAAGCCGCGAAAATATTATAATCAGCTACATTATTATTCTTGAAGGGTAGTCTCCACTACTGTAAAGGTTTCCCCTACATGTGAACATCTTACACAGACTGTGTATAACACTTCCAGAATACAACTGAACTGGTACCACTCTATAAAAATACTTCATTAATAATATAAGACAGAAGTATTATTTAATTGGATCTGATCCTGTTAGTGAAAAAGAGTGCTGTTGTAAGTCTGTTATCTTATTTCCCTATGTGCTGCTGGATTTGGTACTTGGTGGACCTGGTGAGGGTCTTTCTCAATGTCATTCTCGTTGGCTTCCTCCTGGTGATTTCTATGGAGGAGTCTTTTGCGCTCCTCATACATTTCCTGGTCATACGCCCTTTCACCTTCATCTCTACCATTATTCTACAAAATAAGATGTGAATACAAGGTTGTTTGTTATTATTTTCTCACTAATATTATATCAGTCAGTCATATCACAAGAGGTGAAAACTCCTCCCTTCTAACCCATCCCTCCTCTAGACAGTACTTAATCAGTGAAAACTTTAACCCTTTAATAGCAGCTAAAGGGGAGGGGTGGGGTTAATTTTCACATTTAGCCACAATGAGAAATTTGTGTCTGTGTTATAACAGCATACCCCATTTTTCCTACCATAAAACTTACCACCTCAAAGTCCACATTTGCACCAGCTCTATTCCTGTTATCCATTGCCACGTACTCATCGCCATCATCCCCATCCCCGTTGTCTTCATGGTGATGCCCAGCTGGTGCATGTAATGGCTGGTCTACTCCTCCTACAGCTGGGTCTACTCCGCCCACAGCTGGATCTACTCCGCCCACAGCTGGATTTACTCCACCCATAGCTGGGTCTTGAATTTGATTTTGTATAGGATTATCCCTCTGCCGTAATCCCACAGCATCTCTAGCCTCAGGGTTGATGTGGCGATTTCTTCTCTCTTCACCTTCAACTAACTCCACCCCTTCGTCACGTTCCTCCTCTTGTCCGCCTGCTCCTCCAATGTTTTCATTTCCCTGTTCAACCCTGGCATTATCAAACTCCCCTGCTTTTTGCTGACCATCCACAAGATCTTTAACCTCTTCTTGCTCGTTTTGAATGCCAGGAACTGGTGGCTCTTGCACAACTGGATCTTGATGGTGAGCATTAGATGGAATATGATCCCGATTCCGACTGTCTTTGACTTCTCCTTCAGGGACATGATGAGAAGGTTGATGACCACCTATATCTTCACCAAAGTATTGGGTGAGAAGAGAATAGAGTTTTTGCTCTTTCTCAGTTAAAATATCACCATTTAGAATTTTTTTATGTAGAGAATTAAACACGTTCCTCTTCTTGGACTCATCTATGTGATTCTCTTTATTGGGCAGTGGAGCTTTTACCTCATCCACACCTCCAGGTTCTGAATAATGATCGTGCTGGGGCTCCTGATGCATGTCTTGCCTGTTCCTGAGGTGAGATTGATTGTTTTGTTGAGCTCCTGGTGAATGGTAGCCATTGTTGCGTCTCACAAGATTATGAAGGTTGCGATTATCGGAATTTTGAGGATGAGGCCTATTCCCATGCCAGGGATTTGGATCCAAACTATCATCTTTGTTTTCCCGTGGTATGTATTGTTGTTGTGAATCCTGGTGGTCCTTCCTCTCCGATACTCCTCTTGGTAAGTTGTTTCTCTCCCGTTGGTTGTTGCTGTCTAGCTGTTCCAGCTGTAATAGTTGAGAATGGTACCTGTCAGATGTTTGACGTTCATTGAGGAGCTAAAGGAGAGGAGAAATATTTCAAATACCATACAGAAGATCTAGTCTCATAATTAGAGTCACCAGTTGGTTATACCAGTATACAGTGAAACCTACCAGCATCGATTGTCATGGACACAAGTCATTGACATTGAGAGAAGGTATGTATGTATGGCATATAATTTTCATCATTAACCTTCCTAGTGGTCCACTCGCCACCAATTATAGTGGTCACCCTTGGGACACAACCAGTTGGCTGTTATACAGAGGTGGCCTGCTTATACAGTGGAACCAGTCACCCTTGAGTTACAACCAGTTGGCTGTTATACAGAGGTGGCCTGCTTATACAGTGGAACCTGCATACCCTTGGGACACAACCAGTTAGCTGTTATACAGAGGTGGCCTGCTTATACAGTGGAACCTGGTCACCCTTGGGACACAACCAGTTGGCTGTTATACAGAGGTGGCCTGCTTATACAGTGGAATCTGACCCTTGGGACATAACCAGTTCGATGTTGTACCAATCAATGCTTTGTTATCTGCACACTTTCCACTACACAAGCATGCAACTCACATCAGTATTGCAACTTGTCAAGGAATCAGATTTTCGTAGAAGTGTATCACGACAAGTTCCCAGGTCACTGTCCAAACTAGCAACTCTACTATTGCAATGATCTATCTTTACATCACATTCTCTCTGGAGCCGATGTTCATTATCAGTAGCGTGATTCTTTGCATCAGTGCATTCCTGTGTGAGGGCGTCCAATCGAGAAGAGAAACGATCACGCTCTCGTTTAAACTGATCTTTCTCTTCCTGTAAGGAAGTATTTTAAAGGGTCTCTCTTAAAATAGATTGAAATGACTAAATCTGTTTGACTGACATTTAATTGATGCTTTTCTTTTGCCAACTGGTTCTTCTGGTTCTACAAGGTTACAATCACATTATGTATAATAACATGAAAAACCTATAGGAATAGCCTTCACCTCATTTCTACTCTGTTCTGCTCGACACAACCTCCCTACTTCTTCTTTCTCTGTAAATATCATTACATCCAGTAACACCCATCCACCCACACAAACACACATCCACACACACACACAGAACCCACAGCCATCTATATTCACTACTTGGAAGCATATTCTTGTTCTCACAGCCCTGCAATCACAGAGAATATATACCTCGGGTAGTCTGAAGGTGTGCCTTTTTTTCATTCTGAAGTTGCTTCTCAAAATCAGCAGATTTATGGAGTATACCTGGTCACCAAGGCAGTCAAAGGGAGTGTTTTCGTCAGTACAAATGGTTCCAGACATGTTGAAGGGAATGAAACAAAATTGGAATAAATGAAGTACTGGATGTATGGGTAGCTCTATAGAGCAGGATAGTGAATAACAGGTGTACAGATATTACATAGTTGCCAACTTTTCTAGATCAAAATCCGGGACAAGAAGCCACACCCCATACCACACCCATTTTAGAAGCCACACTTCTTACACTTGACCTTTACACTTCAATGTTTATTGTTTATTATGACTATGACTAAGAGTTAACATAGTTCAGTTAGCTCAGCTAGCTACCTCCCCTTGGAGATCGGGTAATTTCTGCAGAAGTTGGCAGGGAAGTTTAATGCCAGCACAACAATCATCACAGTTAGGGATGGGCACATTATGCTGGCATAATATTGGGCATAATAGGCATACAAAAGCATTGAGCATAATGCCAGGAAAATTATTAGAGTACACAGCTATTTACAGCATGAAAGTGTTTACAGAAGCAATTGACACAATGACTGTCTATGTATTGAAGCTTTTGATACTGGGCAGACTGAAAAAACAACAACAACAACAACAACAACAACAACAACAACAACAACAACAAAACACCTTTCAACCATGTACTCATGCATGATATCACATGATTTATAAAATGTACCTGGTGGTGGCAATTGCCAAGTACTATTGTTTACACTTATCTTTGAAGCATAATTGGAGCATAATGTGTGACCTGTGAGGGCATAATGGGTGACCTGTGAGGGCATAATGGGTGACCTGTGAGGGCATAATGGGTGACCTGTGAGGGCATAATGGGTGACCTGTGAGGGCATAATGGGTGAACTGTGAGGGCATAATGGGTGAACTGTGAGGGCATAATGGGTAGAAAATTGGAGCAGAGGAGCATAGCATAATAGGGAAGATTTGGAGCATAATGTGCCCATCCCTACTCAGCAGGGAAATTGACAGGTCTGAGAACACTTCACAAAGCAGCAAAATTTACAATGATTACATATCTCTTCACTAGAATACTCTACCCAGCTAACAGTCTTTTAACCACACTACAAGTTAGCAACTACTGTAAGTTACCAGATGAGCAGCTGCTGTATCAATTACTAGAGTTTCTATATTTGACGACCCTTGCCAATTAGAAATAGTTCTTAGATCCACCCCTAAAATAACCAACCAACCAACCATGGATACAACAAATCCACAACCAATCACTATGCATGTGTGAGGGGGTAAATTAGCTACATAATCACTGTGGCTACCTAGAGCTAAACAATGATGAGAACTCACTCTTTAACTCGCTGCTGAGTAAATCAAATCTCTTACTCATGGCCTCGGACTCCTCTTCCGCTAATTTTAAGTGTTGATTCTTCAGTT
Organism: Diacarnus erythraeanus; assembly: GCA_964016965.1. Classification (NCBI taxonomy): domain Eukaryota; kingdom Metazoa; phylum Porifera; class Demospongiae; order Poecilosclerida; family Podospongiidae; genus Diacarnus; species Diacarnus erythraeanus. The sequence continues at coordinate 5,330,571 of OZ024685.1, read as the reverse complement.
TGAGCTGGTTGTGCAGATGGAATATACTGTACAATATGTAAAGGACGATAGCAAGGCCTGCAAGGCCAACTAATAACCGTAGGGTCTTCCCGTTCCTCTGCCCAGCCATGAAAAACTCAAACCCGTCTGTATAAACGGCCAGTGGAGAGATTAGTTAAGGCACTCGGCAGCGAGCAGGGGAGCACGTTAGCAAACTAGCTACTTACATATGCGCACACACACACACAGCAGCACAAATTTTCGATTAATTTGGAATAGTAAAATTAGACTTTGCAAGCATCCAGTGCTTAATAAAAATAATTATACAATGTACATGTAAGCTGCCGTTTTGAGTCGACCTGTAGCTCACTTAGGTTGATTTTCTGGAGATGGCTGCGCAGGATGTATCAGAACTGGAGTATGAAAAATCTCTGGTGAGGTTTAGTAACCTTTTGTTAGTTAGTGGTAATTAGCTATTTCTACTACACCGGTACTAGCTATGTAACTAGCTACAGGCTTGTTACCTGTTACCTACAAGCTTACCGGTATTATCTATTCAGTGCATAAGACGGAAATAGTTGTAGGGACAACGCTCATAATAGCTAGCTAGCTTACTTCAGGGTATTGTTACTTAGCTAACTAGCTTGTTAGAACGTGCTATGTATAGATAACAGTTTATCTACGGTGCAGCTTACTGAGGATTCACTTGTAAATAGACTATTGCATGGTTAGACAGGACATGTTACCCAGTAATGGGCCTATTTCTGCTATCTCCACCCACCACAGATGTATGGACAATATTCGGAGCTCAAAAAGTTTGCCCGTGACTTTGCTTCACAGTCCAGATACAGGAGAGAGGTCGTGCATAAGCGGCCACTCACTATTGAAGAAGCTAAGCTAAGAAAGAGCAGATACTGGCGTAAGTTGAAAGTAACTACAGAGGCTTTGGACCTTAATATTCATTAGACTTAATAGCAGCCATTGGGTGGTGCAGTTAACCCTTTCCATCCTAACCTTTGCATGAAGTTATAATCTGTATCTTAGGCTAGTGCTTAATCTAGGCATAAATTTTGATAACCAAAAACTATTTCTTCTGTGGTAACCTGCAGGTGTATGGAAGTATATCTCTACCAATGCCCTGCCTTATGTTATAGACTGGCTCTTCATTCTGATACTGGGCATTCTGATGGCCATTCTCAGTTTCATCATAGACTACTTAATTGAAAAGATCCGTAGAGGTGAGATTATTCTGACTGATAAGGCTACTTGGATGGTGGACCAATGGTGGTCCCCTCTTAAGGTGTCCTTGGCGGGTGGACCTGATGGTGTCCACTGCTCAAGGCTGTACTGACAGTAGTCCCCTCTTCAGGGATTTGGTTACCCCCTCCTTACCACAGGGACATTTTTTTAAAAAATTAGACGAGGTTCATTTGTACCTCCTGGAGAAGGATCTCAGCTTATCTTTTATTTTCTCCCATCTCCAGCTCACGTGGTCCTGAGTTTAGTTTTAATCAAGTCAGTAGGGGTACAGTACATGTTTTGGTTACTGTTTCCAGTGGTTTTTATCCTGTTCTCAGTGGGGTTTGTCCAAATAATGTCTATACATGCCATAGGTGAGTCCTAATTGTTGTGTTGAGGTGTTGGTATCCTCTCATGAGGAAATAACTATTTTTAGGCTCTGGTATTCCCGAGATGAAGACTGTGTTAAGAGGAATCACGCTCACAGACTACCTCTCCTTCAAGACCTTCATCTCAAAGACAGTGAGTAGGTGTAAGGCAACTATCTATAATTCCATTTAGACAAAGCAGAGCTTGACCGAGTGTTTATTTAATACATAACACTGTCTTTAGGTTGGCTTGGTAGCAGCTGCTGGTAGTGGACTCCCTATAGGGAAGGAGGTGAGTGAGATACATAATCTAGTCTTAAAGTAATTACTTAGAATTTGTAAAGGGTTTTAAGGACAATGTTTTCATTTTTCTAAATAAATTTTTCACTACATGTGGACTGTATTTTTATAATCAGTAGAGATAGTGAGCATGCTATATCATTCCTTCCTGTGATGATGTAAGCATCTTCATCCTGAAGTGTTTTGATGAATGAAATTCTCCATTGTGAGCTGACCTTGTCGGTATAATTATGCAGGGACCGTTTGTCCACCTCTCCAGCATCATAGCTCACCTCATGAGTAAACTCATCACCACTGTCAACAGAGTTTATGCTGTGAGTGCTAGCCATTTTCTTCCTTAGAGTGGTGGAATGCCACTCCCCCTCTGTATTATTTATATATAGAATGAAGCTCACAGTAGTGAACTGTTGGCAGCTGCCTGTGCAGTAGGTGTGTCTTGCAACTTTGCTGCTCCAATAGGAGGTCAGAGAAAATGTACCTGAATGTAGTAGCATCCCTCCTCCGTTTTCCCAGATCCTCCTCCACTCTCTCAGACCCTCTCCCTCCCTCCTCCACCCTCCCAGATCCTATCCCTTCCTCCTCCACCCTCCCAGATCCTCTCCCTCCCTCCTCCACCCTCCTAGACCCTCTCCCTTCCTCCCCCACTCCCTCAGACCCTCTCCCTCCCTCCTCCACCCTCCCAGATCCTCTCCCTTCCTCCTCCACCCTCCCAGATCCTCTCCCTTCCTCCTCCATCCACCCAGATCCTCTCCCTCCCTCCTCCACCCTCCCAGACAGTCTACCTCTCTCCTCCACCCTCCCAAACCCTCTCCCTCCCTCCTCCATCCTCTTGGGACCCTCCCACTTATCACATTATGTGTGGGGTGAACTGTGGACAAAGTATGAATGGAGTGTGACTGAAATGTTGTTAATCTGGTGGTGTGGATGTATCTTTGCACCTCATCTGCCTGTCGCCCTTCATGTTTTTGTGTTGTAGGCATGGGAATTGAAAGGGTGTTGCAACCTTTTGAATTGAAGTGTGTGTTCTTATCCTGTTCTCAGGAGTTCTCTTCAGTATTGAAGTAACTGCCACTTACTTTGCTGTCCGTAACTATTGGAGAGGGTTCTTTGGGGCCGTGTGTGGGGCTTTCCTCTTCAGACTGGCAGCTGTCTGGTTTCAGAATGAAGATACCATCACTGCTCTCTTCAAGACTTCATTTAGAATTGACTTCCCCTTCGACCTTCAGGAGTTGTTGGCATTTTCATTCATAGGGTTAGAGAGGGGGTTAAAATGTGAATTTTGAGGACCTTGAATATTAAGGGGTGTAGAGGGGGTTAAAATGTGAATGTGAGGGCCTGGAATATTATGGGGGAGGGGGAAGGGGTGTAATTTGTTGAATCTTTATAAATCAACGTTCCTTTCCTCTTCCCCTCCCCCCTTCCCTCCCCCTTCCCTCCCCCTTCCCTGGTTTATCTGCAACTGCATTGTAACCTTATCTTCCATATTCAAAACCAATCATTTTAAAGATTTAAAATAAGTGGATAATTAGATTTTTTGAATATCATTATATTTAGGTCCTAATCATTTTGAAATCTTAAAATAACCAGCTAGTGGATAATTAGATTTTTTGAATATTATTAATTTTGAAATCTTAACATAATCAGCTAGTGGATAATTAGATTTTCTATGAATATTGTTATATTTTAGGTCCTTCAAAACTAATCATTTTGATAATCAGCTAGTATGAATATAATTATATTTAGGTCCCCACTAACAATGACTTGTAGTTAACGTTATTATGTACTGTCATTTTGTTGTCATCTTGTTGTCTGTTCAAATCACCAGAAATGGTAGCTGTTAATACATGAGTAGTGGTTACAAATCTTCCTCTGGGCATGCTGACATTACTATTGTCAGTGTTTATATTTCCCTAGTGCCTCCCTCCCCCCCCCCCAATCTCTATGTAATATATCCCTCCTCATCTCTATCTGCCCCCTCCTCTTTCTGCCCCCCCCCCCCCCCCCCATCTCTCTATAGAGTTGTTAGTGGTCTGGTAGGTGCTCTATTACATATCCCCATCTCTCTATAGAATTGTTAGTGGTCTGGTAGGTGCTCTATTACATATCCCCATCTCTCTATAGAGTTGTCAGCGGTCTGGTAGGTGCTCTATTACATATCCCCATCTCTCTATAGAGTTGTCAGCGGTCTGGTAGGTGCTCTATTACATATCCCCATCTCTCTATAGAGTTGTCAGCGGTCTGGTAGGTGCTCTATTACATATCCCCATCTCTCTATAGAGTTGTCAGTGGTCTGGTAGGTGCTCTATTACATATCCCCATCTCTCTATAGAGTTGTCAGCGGTCTGGTAGGTGCTCTATTACATATCCCCATCTCTCTATAGAGTTGTCAGCGGTCTGGTAGGTGCTCTATTTGTCTACTATCATCGGCAATATGTCATTCTGAGGAGGAGGTACAGGAAGTATACAAGATGGCTGGAGATGCAGTAAGAAAGACCCTCTAGTGTTATATAGGCCTATCTTGATTAAAGTTACCAAATTAATGGAAGAGGATGGACTGTAATTAACTAATGCTTCTTTCTTTCCTCCTTCCACAGTATCTTCATCCTACCTGCTGTTGTGGTCATTATATTCAGCACTTTGACCTTTAGACCTGGATTTGGGAAGTACATGGCGGGAGAGCTGACTCAGCATGAAGCCATTCAGCTGTTGTTTTCTAACCAGACATGGGGGATGCTCCCTAGCCCATCAGAAATAGACCAGTTACCTGTAGCATCGGAGGACTACATGCTTGTTCGGCATTGGGGTAGCCCTAACATCTGGGTTTCCCTCATGTTATTCATGTTGGTCAGAGTAAGTGGGTGTGGCTCTAATGTTACCATGGTGATGGTTTGTGTTTGTGTAGTTTGTGTTTACAGCAGTTGCTGTGTCCTTACCGATTCCTAGTGGACTATTCTTTCCAATATTTGTAATTGGTATGTAGCGAAATGACTATTTCTCCTCACTCACTCCCCCTTCCTCTCTCCTCCCCATCCCCTCCTCCTTTTCTCCCTCCACACCCTCCTCCTCTCTCCACACCCTCCTCCTCCTCTCTCCTCCCCATCACCTCCTCCCTTTTTCCCTCCACACCCTCCTTCTCCTCTCTCCCTCCACACACCTTCCTCCTTACTCTTTCCCTCTCCTCCTCTCTCTTTTTCCCTCCACACAACCTCCTCATCCTCTTCCTCTCTCCCTCCACACACCCTCATCCTCTTCCTCTCTCCCTCCACACACCCTCATTCTCTCTCTTTCTCCCTTCATACACCCTTCTCCCGCATCTCTCTCTCTCTCTCTCTCTCCCCACACCTTCACTTCTTCTCCACCCCCAAGGTGCTGCATTTGGTCGTTTCATTGGTGAACTGATGGCCGAGTGGTTCCCTATGGGGATCAACGGGATCCCTATTTCCCCTGGGGGTTATGCCGTGGTGGGGGCTGCGGCAATGGCAGGAGCTACCACCCACACAATATCTACTTCCGTCATTGTGTTTGAACTCACTGGACAGATCACGCACATCCTGCCCGTCATGGCAAGTTCTCCTTCAGTTTGTAGATAATCTATAACTACAGCTCTACAAATAACTCATTATTATTTTGTTGTAGATTGCAGTGTTGATAGCTAATGGCATTGCTAGTATCCTGCAACCATCTGTCTATGATAGTATTATACTGCTCAAGGGTCTCTCCTATCTTCCTGACCTCAAACCAAACAAGTAAGTGACTTCATTTTATCAGGATAATATGTACAGGGTCTTCCCCAGAGAGTAGAATATTCTTTAAAGTGGTCAAGAGACTGTAAACAAACAACCACTGGTAAACAACCACTGATAAACAAACCACTGACAAACAACCACTGATAAGCAACCAACCACTGATTTCCTTTTGTTGTGTTATTATGACATTGCTCTGTTCTGTATATGCCATGGACTGTTTTTATTTTCCTGTCCAGATACTACAACTTGTATGCCACTGATATAATGCAGTCTTCACTCGACTTCATTTCTTACCAATCCACATACCGTGAGCTCAACGACCTCCTACAATGTACAAATCATCAGTCCTACCCATTGGTTGATGCCTCAGGTTAGATCACATGATCTCATTCATACTATGACCCTTGTCGCCACACCCTAGATTCTCGGATATTGATTGGCTCTGTTGCTCGGAGCACTCTGAAGTCTATGCTTGACGTGCACATGAAAGGCGTGTATGAGCATGCCCATCAGATCAAAGAGCAACAGGTCATCTATCACAAGAGTACACAGGAAGAAGAGGAGGATCAGCTGGAGATTGTGAGTAGTGAGGGTTAACTGTAATAGGACTCTAGTAAGGGTTAACTTGGACTGTGAGTAGTGAGGAGGTTTAACTGTGGTGTGAGTAGTTAGGGTTAACTATGGTGGTAGGAGTGTGAGCAGTGAGGGTTAACTGTGGTGGTAGGAGTGTAAGTTGTGAAGGTTGTTCATCATCCCACCCCCCCACCCCCCCACAGGTTACTTCCAGGTCACCATCACCTAACCCAGAGTCATCATATGGCTTCAGTATCTCTAGAAGACTCTCCAGTGGTAACTCATTGTAGATAACTCCATTATAAGATATTCATATACATTAATACTACTTCCATTCCCCTTATTCCCCTCCTCTCTCTCCTTTCCCCCTCCTCTCACAACCGCTCCTACTCTCCCAACTTCCTTCCTCTCCTCTCCCAACCTCCCCCAGTTCCACATTCACTGGCAAAGTTGTTTGGTGGACAGGATGAGATAGATACAGTGAGTTTGTCAACTCTGCCCCCTATAACGCCTCCTATAACGCCTCCTATAATGAATTTATTATTAGACTATTTTGGATGATGAAACAGAACAGCCCATGGAAATACAGCAACTGAAGGACCAGCAACTCGCTCAAACCATAGACTTCAAAAAGACCCACATTGACCCAGCCCCCTTTCAACTTGTGGAAAGAACTTCTCTTTATAAGGTAATGGTGATCCCAGCCCATTCCTTGGTGACGACGTAACCTGCTCTATTTGTTAATTAGATCCACAGCCTATTTTCCATTCTAGCTCTCTCTCATGCCTATGTCACCAGTATTGGGAAACTGGTGGGTGTGGTTACACTCAGAAATGTAAGTTATTATTTTATAGCTAACAAACATTTTAATTTAGCCTTGGGGGTTATAACAGTCAATAAGGGTGTGTCTCAAATTTTGTCATTCCCTCCCTCCCTCCCACCACCTTCTTCTCTTCCTCCCTCCACCCATCACCCCCTTCCCTTCCTCCCTCTACCCATCACCTCCTTCCCTCCCCCTACTTTAGCTAAGTGATGCCATTCATGGGAGGAAGTCACCCCATGATGCAGAATTCCCTTGTGATTTTGAAGTTCCAACATTTGACCTCCAACCCCCAGATGAAGAAAGTAATGCAAATCTGAACATTCCTCCACCAAACACATCAATACAGTAGCAACCCAGTCAAGCTTTCTCTTCCCAAGTCTTATCCTTCATAACCCTCTCTTCCCTAGTCTTATTATTCCTCATAACCCTCTCTTCCCTAGTCTTATTATTCCTCATAAACCTCTCCTTCCAGTCTTATCCAACATAACCCCTCTTCCCTAGCTATTCTATTTATTCTATTTTTTGATTTCTTATCCTTCATAACCCCTCTCTTCCCTAGTTATTCTATTTTTTGATTTCTTATCCTTCATAACCCCTCTCTTCCCTAGCTATTCTATTTTTTGATTTCTTATCCTTCATAACCCCTCTCTTTCCTAGCTATTCTATTTTTTGATTTCTTATCCTTCATAACCCCTCTCTTCCCTATTTATTCTATTTTTTGATTTCAATTTGCAAAAAAATTTCCTAAATTTTGAATGTTGACTCTAACGATGATGGTTCAGTGGGAGTGGTCTGGAGTGGTGAGACCATGTATTGAATTTTAAGGCTAATAACAGAGACCATCAATCCATTCTTGAACCTCCCTTATATTGGCTGTCTTTTTATCCTTTCCACGGGCACTACACTCCATGAAACAAACACCCATCCATGAAGGCAGATCACTGAAGTTAAACTCCTTCCCTTCCTTGAAGAATTCTACTCGTGATTGAGCCCTAGGTCCACCATCCAAAGCAGTTGGCTTTGCTTGTCGACTTGAGTGCAGTTTAGTTCTATATAAATATAATTTTATTAGTTCAGCAGTTTCCTTCATATAAAAGAAGGTTCCTCCCCTGAAGTGGTGGTTCCAATAGCTTAATTAAGGTTCCCCTAAATTAGCTTAGGTGGCAACCCAACCCCCAGCAATTGTTCATAATTGATAGCAACATACTACTAGTAGAATATTATAAGAACATGTAGTTTACATGTAAACTACATGTAGTTTACAACACCCAACAATAGAGCTCCCCCTTCAACTTTAAGTGGGCATTAGAGCCTTACTTCCTCCCCCAAATCCAATGAATGGCTTCGGTTGTATCGACCCATGGCGAACAGAAAGACATGCTCACATTTCTTTTTCTAGTGCTGTCATAATGGAGTCCTTGGGTGCGGCCAAAGCCAAGTCTTGTTTATTACATGCCACGAGCAGAGGAGATTTTGATTGGTTGAAATTTGGATCAGAGAGAAGATCATAAAGTAACTCTGCTACGTCATGAGCTTCTGACGGAAAGTTGGCACTATCCAGGACCAGGACAACTCCCCTGGAAACACAGCAATACACCATTAAACTTCAACTAGATTGAAAGTTCCTGTTTACCTAAGTACTTCCTTATATTTGGAAAACAGTCTGTCCCTTATCCGTTCACTTCCTGGGACATCTACAAGGGTTATTGGCTTAGAGTTCTAACAGAAACATCAATATTTGTAATGTCTTGTAAATTTCACTTTATGGACAAGTACCTTCACATTTGAGGGTTCATACTGTTGGACATTTTCTACTATGGAGTTCTGAGTGTCACCATAGCTACCAAACTTCAACTGGAGATTTAAGAAAGTGTGCATTATTAAGAATTATAAACTTTACCTCTCTACTTACTTGTAAAAAGAGAAGAGTCTTCCCAGAATTGCTCAAACCTAGCAGACAAACTGTTCTCCCTTTAACTCTCCTTCTTATACACCACCAAACTAGGACTTTAGTGATCACCATGTCAACAAATCACTGTCTCGTTAGTTAGATTACATATTACTCACTTGAAATTACTAACACGCTAATTAATACGATTGCTAGGACTCCAGCTCCGTGCTCAGGCAAGGTAGGTGTCTCAAACTCAGCTTCCATTGTCCGGCTTGACCTCAATGTACTTTTTAACTATTTTCGTGCCTTAGTAAACGATCTTTACCCAATGTTCAGAGATGGCTGAAAATTTAGTTCAGGAGAGTGGAAATGCAAGGAAAAAGGTATAAACGCTTATTCCATCATGTATGTGTGAAGAGTTTCTTCCGTGTGCTCAGGGAATTATTTTTACCAAGTCTATTGTGTATGGGAACGTGGCTCGGTACTTTGGAAAGAAGAGAGAGGAAGATGGCCACACCCACTCCTGGACTTGTTACCTCAGGCCATTCAAGAATGAGGTTATTAATATGAGTTATGATTATATTTATCCTAATTGTGTTTATATACAGGATATGTCAGTGTACATCAGGAAGGTTCAGTTTAAACTACATGAGAGCTACCCCAACCCAACCAGAGGTAACCACCACAATCTTTCACTAGGAGGTTAAAGTGTTGTCTTTCTAGTCCTGACAAAACCTCCATACGAGATAAACGAAACAGGATGGGGAGAGTTTGAAATCATTATAAAAATATTCTTCTCAGACTCATCTGAAAAACCAGTAAGTGTGAGAGAGAGGTCATCTGTTTCTTGTCCAGTGCAAGCCTGATTGTCACTCAATTCAGCACTTGATTCAGTGCATTCAGCAATGGGCAGTGTTAATGGCTCCATTCAAAATCCAGTCTATGTGAACAAACAATTATTTTTAATCTTCTTCAGCTCACAATCTATCACGTGTTGAAGTTGTTTGACCACCAGAACGATCCTGCTGTGGTCTCAGGGAAGAAGAATGTGGTGGCAGAGAACTATGATGAGATTGTGTTCACAGACCCGACCAATACAATGTATCACCTCCTCACGAACCCCAAGACAATGATACCCGCTATACGACATGAACCAGGAATGGATTGTAAGTGATTTTGTCTGGAGAGCCAGGTCTGGTGACATTTACCAGGTCAAGTGACACCTATTCAGTTCTTTGTAGTGGAGGAACAAGGAGAACTATAAGTACTTACCACACACAAGCCAAAATATGTAGCCATTATGACAGCTATAAGATTATTGGACTATTTCAAGAGAACCTCCCAAAATCATGAACCACAATGTCACCAGATCATCTCATTTTTATGATGACAAAGTGGGCTGGACCACACGATTCCCCTCCCCATCATTTTCTCTATATATCCCAACTTGCCCCTCCCCTCCAGATAAAGACATAGAAGAGAAGACCTTGGCAACACTCAGTAGTGCTCAGAAGAAGATAAAGCTAGAGATCCATGACTTGAGTGAGAGGGTGAAGGTCAGTAAAGAACTGATCCAGAAACTGAAGGAACAGATAGAACAAGCAGAGGAAGAAAATGGCTAGAAAAATAGTCGCTGAATTAATGTTTGGCTTACAACATTATGTTCTGGTCTGTATAGATATGTCTGAACACAGCACACTCCAAATTTATGATGTCTGCAAGACATCAACATTGTGAACAGTTCCATTCTCACACCCCATTCCCATTTTGATTTTCATCCACAGAATAGGTTACAGTTCCATTCTCAAACCCATTCTGACTTTCATCCACAGAATAGGTTTCAGTTCCAAACTTGACTTCTCCAGCATGACCTGACTCATCTAGCGGTTTCTTTGTAGAATTGCCGGGATCAGAAGTCCTTTGCCAAATAGGAATGCCATTGGTCACTGCTCTGTTTGGTGTGGGAGGGAACTGGTGTCGGCTGAGAAGAATTCCTTTTAGCGAGCTCACTTCTTCTTTGAGTTGTCTGAATGGTTGGCCATCAGTTTGCTGGGCCAGAGATGCCTGAAGTCCTGTCACTTGGGTTGTTAGCAGCTGGATATGCTGCTGTTGCTCTGACAACAGAGCCTATAGAGTAATAGTAATACACATTATAGAATAGGTCCCCAATGTGTCTTTATTACCTCTGAATTAAGGACAGTTTCAAAGGTCCCTTTATAGAGAGGTTCCACTGTATATTATCTCTGAATTAAGGACAGTTTCCAAGGTCCCTTTATAGAGAGGTTCCACTGTATATTATCTCTGAATTAAGGACAGTTTCCAAGGTCCCAATGTGTCCTTTATAGAGAGATTCCACTGTATATTACCTCTGAATTAAGGACAACCTCTATATAAAGGACAGTTTCCAAGGTCCCAATGTGTCCTTTATAGAGAGGTTCCACTGTATAACCTCTGAATTAAGGACTACCTCTATATAAAGGACAGTTTCCAAGGTCCCAATGTGTCCTTTATAGAGAGATTCCACTGTATATTACCTCTGGATTAAGGACAACCTTTATATAAAGGACAGTTTCCAAGGTCCCAATGTGTCCTCTATAGAGAGGTTCCACTGTATATTACCTCTGGATTAAGGACAACCTAAAGGACAGTTTCCAAGGTCCCAGGTTAGTAGTCTTTCAACCACAGAAAGAATTGGTGACATTAAGTAGTGCATATGTAATGGATTAATGCAGGGCTCCAATCACTCTTAACCAGTGGAGAGATGTTAGAAAGTTGTGCTAATACAGCGTAATTCTATGGTTTGCACTTAGTAGTTTCTCATTAACAGTGAGCACAGGTGTTCTAAATGGTACCTCACCAGCTATGTAGAAGGCCACATTTTTGAAAGCTGATACCATAAGAGTACAGAGTGCACTGGGTGAGAATACCTGACACTGGGAAATCTTGCATGGGACTAGGTTCTCTCACAATTATAACATGTTCTCCCCAGGGAATAGATGAGATTACATAGATAGGGGTAAATGAAGTGGGTCTATAACATTCCTTTGATGTTATGTTAGTGGTATCCATGGAAACTATCTTAGTGGTCTCCCATGGAGAACAGACCCTTATACCTGTATTGATTTCGTAGATTCCCCCAGGCTAATGATGCTTTCTCCTACTGTACTCTGCAGCTGGTTGATGGAAGCTTGAACATCATCTAGTTTCTGTTTTTGACTGCTGGGAGCTTGTAACCATGGAATGACATAGGTCTGGGATAAGAGATAAGGAAGAGAATATTATATTTTTCTTACAGTAAGGAAGTTAAAATTTACTCTGAGGAACTGGACGACCACATAGCTGACTCCTCCCACAAATGCAGCCATTATTGCATACTCACTCCATGTACGAGACCTTGGGTGGGACACCACAGGTCGAGGGGGGAGGGGGGGAGGTGAACTACTCGGTACGACAGCTGATGTTGTGCTGTGCTGGTCAGCGATTCTCAAAGCCGCATTTATTTCAGCATCAGTCAAACCTCCAATTGTAATAAATAAAGTAATAACTGACTTTTAACTAAAGATTGCGAACCTTTCTTAGTTAAGAATATTTTCTTATCTTCCAGAGGTTTATCAAACACTCTGGGATTATTGAGAAACTTTACGGCCAAGTCAACGAGGCTACCTCTAAGACCAGGCCCAGAGTTAACCTCCGAAGAAATACCATCAGTTCTGGGATTGAGATTGGACTTGCTGCCACTCTCTTTAGCTTTGCTACCTTCCTCCTCCATTTCTAGATGTGTTCTATTTAAAGAAAATGGTATATACGGTTACATGTCACATGTGCGCGTAACTTGTATTATATTCCTAGTTGATCCTTTAGCTGATTCTTGCAGATACTTGGCTTTTGAGAAGCTGCAATTTACAGTGAGTACAGTACAGGATCAGGAGTGAGTCAGTACTAATGCTAAAGCCGACGTTGTGTATACTGCTGGCGCTGTACGCAGCTAGCCTTACCCATGGTGAGTAAGAACCGGCTCTCAGCTGTTATTTCACATTCAGCTGCATGTTTAATGCATGTATTCCACACACAGAAATCATTAATTGGTAGCTAACTACTTACCTTCCCTAATATAGACCTGGACTGCGGTGGTATGGAAGTAAAGTTTGTTTATGTATTGTAAGAAAGTGGGAACATGGGGTACTTTTTCAATCTTTTACAGACCAGTTATTATAACAATGGAGGTTTACAGTAAATGGTTATGCAGTCATATTAGAGTAATGTCACATTATGTGAAGTGCTATGTAACTACATAGCTGGTTATCGTGTCTCGGTGATTACTAATATCCTACTTTCAGGTCACTTCTATGGTAATAATAGTTTAGAATTAGCTTTCACATACTGTGCAAAGGCTGATTTCAATGTGTAGCTATCGGTAATTTCCTACAGTTTTCTGAGGAGACAACAGGACATGAAATCCAAAATAAGGTTTATTTGTGTACAGATAAAGGGAGTTGTACTCTATGTATATTAGTAACCACAACATCCAGTGACAGCTGTGACATTTTAACTCTAACATCCTCTGTGTGTATGTGTGTGTGACTCAATGATCTCTTTACTCGGTGTGATGATGGTAGTAGTCATTTGAATAGTTACTCCTTGATTAGGACCTTTCTAGTGGGAGTTACCCCTTTCTAATTGGGTCTGGGTAGCTTCATGAAGTCTGATGATGATTATGATGCAAATTTAAATCTCTGATCACATGCTCCACATACCACAGGAACTACTATAATTACAGGTTATATAACCCTTAAGCAAGGGGTTAAGTGTATTTTATTACCACATGTAATAGTTAATAATATCACTATGTACTGTGTACTGGATACTGTGTACAGACTAGCCTGATAGATAGCTCTCTTCTTGTGGTAGTTATTTGCTTGTGAGGCTCCAACTGGTTGTGTCCCAAGGGTGACCACTATATACAGGTTCCACTGTATAAGCAGGCCACCTCTGTATAAAAACCAACTGGTTGTGTCTCAAGGGTGACCACTATATACAGGTTCCACTGTATAAGCAGGCCACCTCTGTATAACAGCCAACTGGTTGTGTCTCAAGGGTGACCACTATATACAGGTTCTACTGTATCAACAGACCACCTCTGTATAACAGCCAACTGGTTGTGTCCCAAGGGTGACCACTATATATATGTTCCACTGTATAAGCAGACCACCTCTGTGTAACAGCTAACTGGTTGTGTCCCAGGGGTGACCACTGTATAAGCAGACCACCTCTGTATAACAGCCAACTGGTTGTGTCTCAAGGGTGACCACTATATACAGGTTCTACTGTATCAACAGACCACCTCTGTATAACAGCCAACTGGTTGTGTCTCAAGGGTGGCCACTATATACAGGTTCTACTGTATCAACAGACCACCTCTGTATAACAGCCAACTGGTTGTGTCTCAAGGGTGACCACTATATACAGGTTCTACTGTATCAACAGACCACCTCTGTATAACAGCCAACTGGTTGTGTCTCAAGGGTGACCACTATATACAGGTTCTACTGTATCAACAGACCACCTCTGTATAACAGCCAACTGGTTGTGTACCAAGGGTGACCACTATATATATGTTCCACTGTATAAGCAGACCACCTCTGTGTAACAGCTAACTGGTTGTGTCCCAGGGGTGACCACTGTATAAACAGGCACCTCTGTGTGAACAGACCACCTCTGTGTAACAGCTAACTGGTTGTGTCCCAGGGGTGACCACTATATAAACAGGCACCTCTGTGTGAACAGACCACCATGTCCTAAAACTATTGTTAGCATGTTATATTTATCACAGCTCAGAACCGTCTTCGAATTCGTAACCCTAACACCACTAGTATCGGAGAGCAGTACAGAGGTATTGTGGAGGTCTACCATAATGGTGCTTGGGGGACAGTTTGTAACACCAGCTGGACCTTTGAAAATGCCTTCGTAGCCTGTAGAACAGCTGGTTTTAATTCAGCTGTTAGAGGGTTATCAGATGCAAGTACATACTTTGGTCCCGGAACGGGCTCTGTGTTACTTGATAACGTGCAGTGTACTGGGAACGAGATTGCATTATGGGACTGTCCTCGTACTCCATGGGGATCGTATAATTCTCGATGCAGTAACCACATGTATGATGCTGGAGTAGTGTGCTCAGATGGTGAGGAGACAAGCATACAGTTAACTCCCCTCAATAATCTTGTCCTTAATAGCTCTGTAGGGTCTGGGAGTGGAATCCCATGTAGCTGCTAGGGTATGTGTATGGGATAAGGGGTATTGTGAAGGTGTGTGATAAGGGATGTGTACCAAGGGTAGTACAGGATAAAGGGTGTGTATGACAGTGGTATGGGATAACGGTATGTGATGGTGGTATGTGTGCGTAATGGTGGTGTGGGATAAGGTGTGTGTGATGGTGGTGTAGGGTAAGGTGTGTGTGATGGTGGTATGGTGATAAGGGGTGTGTGTGATGATGGTGTGGGATAAGGTGTGTGTGTGATGGTGTTGTAGGATAAGGTGTGTATGTGTGTGATGGTGGTATGGTGATAAGGGGTGTGTGTGATGATGGTGTGGGATAAGGTGTATGTGTGATGGTGGTATGGGATAAGGTGTTACCACCAGAATTTTCTTCCTTCAGATGCTGCTGTTAGGCTTGTGGGTGGCACCTCGCCCAATGAAGGTCGTGTTGAAATCTTCCATAGCAACCAATGGGGCACTGTCTGTGATGACGGCTGGACTATTCAAGAAGCAAATGTAGTCTGCAGACAACTGGGCTTCCATGTAGCCCTTGAGGCACCACGCTATGCCAGGTTTGGACGAGGAACCGGACAGATATGGATGGATAATGTTCACTGTACTGGAAACGAGTCTCACATAGCTGACTGCCAGTTTATAGGGTGGGGCATACATAACTGTGGCCATTATGAAGATGCTGGGGTCATATGTCACAATGGTGAGAGTTAAAGATCAAGCAGAAGGGATAGAGGGGCCACTAAATGAGGGGGGCCACTGGAACGAGGGGGGCCACTGGAATGAGGGGGTTAAGGATGAAATTTCTAACGAGATGATGGGGAAACTGGATATTAGTACTCGATGATGATTATTATGATGAACTTTGTACTTATTTGTCTTTTTTCTCAAAACTTGTAGTTTCCTTTAACCACACCTACCACCCTGTTCGGCTGGTTAATGGGTCCACCAACTCTAACAACACACGAGGTCTTCATTTTGGCAATGTGGAAGTCTTTGTCAATGGCACCTGGGGCACAGTGTGTGACGACTCGTGGGGCATTGAGGATGCAGAGATTGTCTGCAGGCAGCTAAGTCAGTGTTCTGTGCATGCTTCTAGCCAGTCTCTCACCTTAGCACAGAATTCATAGCTGTAGTGGTCCAACTACTTCAGTGTAATGCTGTGCATAGTATTGGGTGTCCACCTTCAGTGCAGTGCTGTGCATAGTGTTGGGTGTCCACAGTGGCCCACTACTTCAGTGCAGTACTGTGCATAGTGTTGGGTGTCCACAGTGGCCCACTACTTCAGTGCAGTACTGTGCATAGTGTTGGGTGTCCACAGTGGCCCACTACTTCAGTGCAGTGCTGTGCATAGTATTGGGTGTCTGTGTTTCAGCAGGGCAGTGTACACACAGTATAGGATATATGTGAGTCAAGCCCTGATACCACAGTGCATAGAGGTGGGTGGGTTGATTGGGTTAGTGGACCAGCACATCTTGGGGGATGAGTTTTGAAGTTATTGTTGTTGTTGTTGTTGGTTGTTGTTAGTTGTTGTTTATTTGTCCAGACTTTACTGGTGCTATGTTGGCTACTTCAAGGGCAACCTTTGCTCGTGGCGGAAATTTTAGTCAGCCGATATTTCTTGACCAGGTGACTTGTCTGGGTGATGAGCCCGCCCTCTCTGACTGTCCCCATCTAGATGTCCATGATTGTTCCCACTCTGAGGATGCTGGGGTCATCTGCGAATCTGGGGGTAAGTCACTGACCACATCCTTCTGATAATTTGCCAATAAATGTCACCTCTCAGACATTTGTGAGACACAACTAGTGTATTCTGCAGATATTGTATTGTGATGTGTGCTCTCTGTGATGTGTGCTCTGTGTGATATGTGCTCTGTGATATGGGTGCTCTGTGTGATGTGTGCTCTGTGTGATGTGTGCCCTGTGTGATGTGTGCTCCGTGTGTTCTCTGATGTTTGTTCTCTGTGTTCTGTCTGTGCATGTGATTCTAACATCCATAACCCCTTCCTCCATGCCCAGCTGCAATTCCTATCAAAGTTCGTTTAGTGGATGAGGATGGTGTGGCTAGTAGTGACTTGTCCTTTGGAAGAGTGGAGGTTCTGTTCAATGGAATCTGGGGGACTATATGTGATGATTTCTGGGATATTAACGATGCCCGTGTGGTGTGCAGGTTAGTTCTCTTTTATTGGGTAGGGAGGAGAAAAATATAGCTCCTCCCCTTTATATAACTAACCCCTCCTATTTACCACCTTCCAATTAACCCCTTCATCTTCTTCTGATGCTTTCTTACACGTATTGGCATATACTCATGTCAGTACCTAGATAGATTTTTCCTATTCTATTCCAGATCTTTCAGATCTTTTCTATTTTATTCCACCTATTCCAGATTTTCCTATTCTATTCCGGCTATTCCAGATTTTCCTATGCTATTCCAGATTTTCCTATTCTATTCCGACTATTCCAGATTTTCCTATTCTATTCCAGCTATTCCAGATTTTCCTATTCTATTCCAGCTATTCCAGATTTTTCCTATATTCCAGATTTTCTTATTATTTTTCCTATTCTATTTTCTAAATATTCTATTCTAATGTTCTATTCTAATGTTTCTGCATTCCAGAATGCTCAACTACACAGACGCTATTCGAGCCGGTACCACTGGTTTCTTCCGGTTTGATTACAGTAGTTATGGTCCGATTTGGATGGACAATGTCATGTGTGCTGGGAATGAGAGTAATATAGAAGATTGTACCTTCCCAGGATGGGGGCTCCATAACTGTTACCACTGGGAGGACGCCACTGTAGCCTGTGATGGTGAGTGTCAATTCTCAGGAGGAGTCTATGTGGATATGATGGGAAGGTTTTGTACAGGAAAGAAGGGAGACGGGGGGGGGACAAGGGGACAGAGGAGAAGGGAGATAAGGGGGGAAGGGAGACAGGGGAAGGGGGGAAGGATGATAGGGGTGGGAGGAGGATAGGAGACAGTGGTCCCAGCCTCTTAGTTATTTTCAATTTCTTGTGTAATGTATCATTGATCTGGTTTTATTTCCACTGATCTCAGTAGTAGTTGATTCTAGTTTCATAAGGTCCTATTTTTATAATAAAATAATTTATTTTTCGCTGTCAATGGCCAACAGTCAGTAATAATAGCGAAAATAAAGTGGCAGTGAAATTTACCAGAGGACAATCATTGTGTGATCCTCAGAACTTGGCTCTGATGCAAGAATGTCTTCTTTCAGTTTCACTATGCAGCCCAAAATACACTATCACCATATAGCCATCATACTCCCCCCACCCCCGTTAAACCCCACCCTACCCCCATTAAATTCCCATTAACCCCTACCGGTTAACCCCCACCCTACCCCCATTAAATTCCTGTTAACCCCTATGTGACCTAGGGGGTGGGGGTGTGAATCCTGGAGGTGTGTCTAACTCTAAGGAGGAGGGGAGGGAACCCCCTTGTGACTGGTTAGAAGGGGTGTGTGGAGACTTGGGGTGTATCCAGATGGGTGTGGAACTAGTCCATTAAATTCCTGTTAACCCCCACCCCACCCCATTAAATTCATGTTAACCCCCACCCCACTCCCATTAAACTCCTGTTAACTCCTAATGTGTGTATATCTAGAAACCTTACCTGGTGATCCAGTGAGGCTAGTTGGCGGGAGCACTACTGCAGAGGGACGTGTTGAGATCCTGCATAATGGAGTCTGGGGAACAGTGTGTGATGATTTCTGGGATCAGCTTGATGCAACTGTTGTATGCCAGCAGCTTGGTTTCTTTGGTAATGCTACGGCAATCACTGGTCCACAGTTTGGACGTGGTATGTAATGGGTTAATTGTGTTATGTGCTAATATAACTCCTGCCCTGAGTTAGCTTCACCTCTAAACAGTTTACAAGGCTGTAACTCCCACTTACTAGCTAACAATTATTCTTCTCTCTTTGTTTTTTAATTATTATACCAAAACATAACCATAACAACCTACTGAGCATGCTCAGTAGAGATGATTAAATAATAATTGTGATGATAATGATTGTATAACATGTTTTCAACATGTTAAGAAAGTTAATAAAGGGTTAACAATAGAGAGTTAACAATAAAGGGTTAACAATAAAGAAGTTACTATAATAATTGTGATAATATTTAGTGGGAGGAGCTTAAATGCTTTGATGTGGTCTGAAACTCCACCCGGCCTCTGGGTGAACTCTGACTAGAGGTCAAATCTTCTTTCTTCTTTACAGCTCCATCTAGACGGCGGATCTGGTTAGATAATGTTCAGTGCGAAGGAACTGAGAGGTTCCTCAGTGACTGTCGGGCCAATGCCTGGGGGCATCACAACTGTCGACACTCGGAGGATGCTAGTGTTGTTTGCACAGTCAGTGAGTTTTACTATCCTCTTCGGTTGACCAATGGAACTTCTGCCAACAATGGACGTGTGGAGATTAATGTGAACGGCAGGTGGAATGCTATTTGTGATTTTGGCTGGGATATTCGTGACGCTAGAGTCGTCTGTAGACAGCTTGGCTATTCAGGTGAATGTGAGGGGGTGTGGGGAGTAACCTAGGTAATATAGGGGATAATCTAGGTAATATAGGGTGTGGGGAGTAACCTAGGTAATATAGGGTGTGGGGAGTAATCTAGGTAATATAGGGTGTGGGGAGTAATCTAGGTAATATAGGGTGTGGGGAGTAATATAGGTAATATAGGGGGTAATCTAGGTAATATAGGGTGTGGGGAGTAATATAGGGTGTGGGGAGTAGTGATATTGTGTGGGGGTAATATGGTGAGGGGTGTAGTGATATTTGTGTTGGGTGTAGTGATATTTGTGTGGGGGTAATATGGTGAGGGGTGTAGTGATATTTGTGTTGGGTGTAGTGATATTTGTGTGGGGGTAATATGGTGAGGGGTGTATGATGGTTCCTTAATAATCTACCATCTTACAGGTGCTACCAGGGCATTTACTAACGGGCACTACGGGAGTACTAGTCTTTCTTTTGCCACTTCCTACATCTATTGCCGTGGGACTGAACCCCAGATTGCCAACTGTAGTGGCATGTACCCCACTCCTAATCGTCCCTCTAGATACTGTCGCTCATCAGATGCAGCTGGAGTAGAGTGTTATGGTAAGGTTATGAGAGGTTAGGATGAGACCATGGGTGGAGGGTTAGGCTGGGGAGTGATGAGACCATGGGTGGAGGGTTAGGTTGGAGGAGAGTGATGAGACCATGGGTGGAGGGTTAGGTTGGGGAATGATGAGACCATGGGTGGAGGGTGGAAGGGTGAAAGGCAACATTGGGAAGGTGTAGATTGGAGTTATTATGGTTATTATATAGTGGGTACGCAAACTCCTCCCCCAATCAGACTAGTGGGTGGTACTAATCGTTATGAAGGTCGAGTTGAAGTCCTATTACAAGGCCAATGGGGGACCATATGTGATGACTACTGGAGCAATGCCGATGCCAGAGTAAGGAAACTGTCCTGTTCCCTTATCATTTAACCAGACTCCTCCCCTTCTTCACACCAGGTTGTGTGTCGGCAGATGGGGTTCCAGGCTAGTGGGGCTCTTGCTCTAAGGTACTCTCACTTTGGATATGGTTCCGGACCTATAGTGTTGGATGATGTCCGCTGTAACGGTCTCGAGGTGTACATCACAGATTGTCCGAGTGCTGGTCTCTATGTTCATAACTGTGGCCACGCTGAGGACGCCAGTGTCAGGTGTCAAGGTATGACCCTCACAGGGTCAGTTTTGCATGCTTGATCATGTGATATCCCGTGTCCTGATTCCTCATTTCCTATGTAGTCACATGGCCTTCATGTGATCAATCATGTGACTATAGCTACATGTGATAAATCTGGCATACATTTTAGCTGTTTTTATCTTCTCTCTTTAGCTCCTCCTACAGGTTCGTTCAATAATCCTGTTCGGCTTGTTGTTCATGGGAATGAGACAGCTCAGAATGAGGGAACAGTCGAGATCTTTTACAACGGGACGTGGGGGAGTGTGTGTGATGATTATTGGGGACTGAGTGAGGCCAGAGTGGTCTGTAGGATGTTAGGATTCAGTGATGCAATCAGGGGGTGGAGCAGGTGGGTGTGGCTCTGAAACCAGAAAGTTATTTAACCTCACTGAAACTTTATATAAAAAAGACTTATCTTTGGGGTGGCCCCTGGACCTCATTCTAATTAGAATATTTTATCCTCAGAGCTCATTTTGGTGCCACTCAAGGACCTATATTCCTCGATAATGTCCGATGTGCCGGATCAGAGACAGAGTTGAGTGACTGTACACATCTAGGATTCGGTGTCCATAACTGTCGACACTCTGAAGATGCTGGAGTATCATGCTCGAGTAAGTTGGGGTAGATGGTGGAGTGTTGTGTAGGAGTAAGTTGGGATAGATGCTGGAGTGTTGTGTAGGAGTGAGTTGGGGTAGATGCTGGAGTGTTGTGTAGGAGTGAGTTGGGATAGATGCTGGAATGTTGTGTAGGAGTGAGTTGGGATAGATGCTGGAGTGTTGTGTAGGAGTGAGTTGGGGTAGATGCTGGAGTGTTGTGTAAGAGTGAGTTGTGGTAGATGCTGGAGTGTTGTGTAGGAGTGAGTTGGGGTAGATGTTGGAGTGTGTTGTGTAGGGGTAAGCTTGGGTGAAGGAGTCTGTAGGGACGTTTACATCTCTTTTTGTAGATTATGTTACACCAAATTATCCAATTCGCCTGAGGGGAGGGCGTGTTCGTAGCGAGGGACGTGTGGAGATCCAGTACAATGGAACGTGGGGGACAGTATGTGACGACCAATGGGACATGAATGATGGAAATGTACGTGAGAACTGGGCAGAAGGGAAGAAGAAGAAGAGGGATACTTTATGAGATGCTAACCCCACCCCATGACACCCCCACCCCATAACACCCCCCCCCCCCCCCCCCATTCATATCCCCTCCCAGTTTCACATTCACTACCATTTAATGTCCTCAGGTGGTTTGCCAACAACTTGGTTATGACCACGCCTCACGGGTGACAACACGGGCGGAGTTTGGTCGTGGACGAGGTAGGATCTGGTTGGATAATGTCCGCTGTGTTGGCACTGAGAGCAGTCTTGGTATGTGCGATCATAATGGGTGGGGCCTTCACAACTGTAACCATGGAGAAGATGCTGGTGTGGCTTGTGTGGGTAAGTTGGGGCTATATTTCACCACACACCCTTTGACTATTGGATTACAGGTGAACGCCTTCCTGTACGGCTGGTGGGTGGCTCCTCCCCCATGGAGGGGCGTGTGGAGGTGTACATTAATGAAACATGGGGGACAGTGTGTGATGATTACTGGGACATTAGAGATGCTCAAGTGGTCTGTACTCAGCTCGGATATTCATTAGCCACTAATGCCTACAGATATGCTCACTTTGGGCAGGGAACAGGTTAGAGCTGAATGTGCCGAGGGAAGGAGGAGGAGAGGGGTTAATGGAGATCATTAGGAAGGGGGATCTGTGGAGGGAATTTAGTGTGTGAAGGGAGGATAGAGGTGGAGGGAGGGTAGAGGTGGAGGGAGGATACTGTGAGAATGATTCTGAAGGTGTGGAGTCCCATGTCAAGTAGGTACATTTATTATCAAGGGTTGATGTTGTTTCAGGACCCATATACCTGGATGATGTAGCCTGTTTCGGCACAGAGACAGACATATTCCAGTGTAGTAATAATGGACTTGGCATTCACAACTGCAGACACACAGAAGATGCTGGAGTTGCATGTAGCAGTAAGTATTATTAGTACTAGTATATACAGAGAGATTACTAAAGAATCCAATACTAGAAATTTCAGACCAAGATTACTGAATCATTTACAGACTAAGATTACTGAATCGTTTACAGACTAAGATTACTGGCATGATTTGTTATACTAACCAGACACTACTGAGGAGTTACAACCCATCCGGATACGACTGGTAAATGGAGTCATTGCTAGCGAGGGTCGTGTGGAGGTCACTCGAAATGGGACGTGGGGTACCATCTGTGATGACTCGTGGAACATCCAGGATGCTAATGTCGTTTGTCGGCAACTGGGCTACGATCGAGCTCTGGCTGCTTTCTCTAATGCATACTTTGGATATGGATCGGGACCCATTTATCTTGATGACGTGACTTGTTTTGGTACTGAATCATCTCTTTCTCAATGCTTCTCGTCCAGTTGGGGGGTCCACAACTGTAGACATTATGAAGATGCGGGGGTCAGGTGTGACGGTGAGTATTAAGAGTGTGGGGGTGTGGCTACTAGTTATGTGCTAAATTTCGTTACTGTAGTACCACATGACTATATTCGTCTTGTGGGTGGGGATAGTCCCAGCGAGGGTCGTGTTGAAATCCTCCATCAAGGAGTCTGGGGCACTATCTGTCATTCCCATTGGAGTGTGAATGATGCTAATGTGATTTGCAGGGAACTCGGTTACGCCAGGGCAATTTCGTTTCCAGGTTATTCTACCTTTCCAGGAGGAACTGGACAGGTTAGTAAGGGGGGACCCTGGACAGGTTAGTAAGGGGGGGACCCTGGATACGTTAGTAATGGGGGACCCTGGACAGGTTAGTAAGGGGGGGACTCTGGACAGGTTTCTAAGGGGGGACCCTGGATAGGTTAGTAAGGGGGGACCCTGGATACATTAGTAAGGGGGGACCCTGGACTAATAAGAATTTTAGACCTTTGGTTGGGGAGAGTAGAGATCACTGAATAATAGTCTTTATCCCTATGGCAACATGACCTTTATCCCTATGGCAGCATGTTCACATCTCATCTCCATGATTCTTATGCGTATTCTTTACAGATCTGGCTGTCTAGTCTTAACTGCACTGGCACAGAAGATACCATCTTCCAATGTTCCAAGTCTGCCTGGGGTGATATTAATGGTACTGGATGTAACCACAATGCAGACGCCGGTGTCCTGTGTACGGATGTACCTGTTAACCCTTACCCTGTCCGACTGCAGGGTGGGACTAATCCCAGGGAGGGACGTGTGGAGATTTATTACAACAATGAATGGGGGACTATATGTGATGATCACTGGACAATAATGGAGGCCAATGTCATTTGTAGGCAGTTGGGCTTTCCCGAAGCACAATTTGCCCTTCCCAATTCTAGGTAATATTGTTATAACCCTATGCACATTAACCCTCTCTTCACTTTAATGCTCTATAATGCGTGTGGTATAAATCCTCTTGATTTATGCATGTAATTAACCCACTAGGTACAATACTATTAACCCTTAGGTACTTTTAATCCTCTAGATACAATATTATTAATGCTATAGACACAATAATTATTAACCCTCTCTGCACAATAATTATTAACCCTATAGGTACAGTATTATTAGCCCTCTCATACGTGGGTATAGTATGTTCTCTGTTCTTTCTACCAATGCAGTGGTTTTAACTCTTCTGTAGGTTTGGTCTGGGAACTGGTCACATTTGGTTAGATGAGGTGTTTTGTAATGGCTCCGAATATTTCATCCATCAATGCCAACACAATCACTTTGGAGAGAATGACTGTGCACATTACGAAGATGTTGGAGTCATCTGCTTACGTAAGTCAAGGAGTCCTCTATGCCACAAGTTGCGGACAGCAAATTGAGAGGAGGAGACTTGTGTGTGGTGGGGGTTTCGTTGAAAATGAGGAGTTGAGTTAGTGATTGAGGGGTCAAGTAAGGGATAATGTGGATTGAAAGGAGTGGGGTTTCAGTGGAGTTATCAAGTGAGGAAGTGGTTAAACAAAGTGACCGTGGGGTTAAATTTAAAAGGTGTGGTTAATGTTTTTCTTCCTATTTTGTTTTTGTAGCTGTCGGGCTAGAAATTCGTCTAAGTGGTAATGCCCCCAACAACTCGGCAGGTCGTGTTGAGGTGAACTATAATAGACAGGGGTGGGGCACTATCTGTGATGACTTGTGGAGTATAAATGATGCTGATGTAGCATGTCGTATGCTTGGATTCAGATCTGCTTATTCAGCTACTCAAAATGCCTTCTTTGGACCCGGAAATGGCACAATCTGGTTGGACGACATCATCTGCTTTGGAAATGAGACAACTCTTATGGACTGTTCACATTCTGGTTTCCACGTGCACAACTGCCAACACAGAGAGGACGCAGGAGTCGTGTGCTCCAGTAAGTGCTGTAGAACTAGCAGTGTCTTATAATGAACTGAAATCAGGGGTGTGGTCATTGGTGGAGGAGGTGGCTGTCATGTGACTGTCATATGTCAGCCATGTGTCTGTCATGTGACTGCCGTGTAGCTGGTAATATTTAATAGTGCTGTATAATCATTATGTCATCATT
The DNA here is from genome assembly GCA_964016965.1 of Diacarnus erythraeanus. NCBI lineage: Eukaryota > Metazoa > Porifera > Demospongiae > Poecilosclerida > Podospongiidae > Diacarnus > Diacarnus erythraeanus. Next base: position 5,305,086 of record OZ024685.1, on the reverse strand, counting down.
ACACTTGAAATGGTCATGTGATTTGTGTGTGCAAGAGACTGTCATGTCTAATGAATTCTATTGGCCTGCCTTAAGGTAATGTTTATAAACAGGTACTCATTTTAGCGAATTTTCAATTTTTCGTTAATATTAAACTCTGTCAAATTAGAGGTCTACAGGGTCAAAGGTCATCAGGTAATCATGCGCATGGAGATTGATGAAGCAGCTTGCTTAGCTAGCTAGCTAATATGAAAGAATTGTTATTGTAGCTAGCCAAGTCTTCATATCTGATGAAGGGAAGGCACTTGAAGATATTGATGCTGATGTCAGATTGAACCATTACATGCACACAATGATTGATCTATGTCTACACTTATTTAAAGGTCCTTAAAGAGGTTGGTCTGTTTGATGGCAGCATGTAATTTTTTGAAGACATCTTATGTATAAAGATATTCTGATGGTGTACGTTATAATAAATAATAATATTTGTACCAGTTAAATGCCTCAAAGCGCAAAACCACTAAATTTTGTACCAGTTAATAAACGTTGCCTTGAGGTAGTTAACTCTTGACCCGAGGCAATGTACTAAGCTGATAGTGAATCTCTTATAAATCTATTTTTCTCTCTAGATGAAGCTGTCTGTCCTAACATGGACATGAGTAATGGTGTCTTCGATTTCACACACAACACCACAAGAAGGGCCACTCATGGTACCACTGTCTCTGTTCGATGTAATACAGGTTTTGCCGCCAGAGAGGGAGTGTCCCATGCTACGTGTGGCGTTGATGGGGCATGGTTTCCTGCAGTTCCAGGCTGTGATGGTTAGTTGAATAAGGTTCTCTCCAACTAGACACCTTCTCCCACATACCTTGACACTCCTTTCTCTAGGAATCTGCCCCTTTTTCCCAGATCTACCCTTCCCCCCTTTCTTTAGAAATCTGCTCCCCTTCTCCCAGATCTACTCTTCCCCCCTGTCTTTAGAAATCTGCTCCCCTTCTCCCAGATCTATTCTTTACCACTCTCTAGAAATCTGCCCCCTTCTCCCAGACCTATCTTTTACCACTCTCTATAGAAATCTACCCCCTTTCTCACAGATCTTACCCTTACTGCCCACTTCTCCCAAATACTTCCTTAATATTGTCCTCTGTCATTCATTATTAACCCTTCCCCTCCTCAACCTTCCCCCTTGCCCCTCCTTAACCCCACCCTTCCTGCCCCTCCTTCTCAACCCCTCCCCCTGCCCCCTCCTCTACTCCTATCCTTCCTCCTTTCTCTGTCTCTTGTCTCCTCCAGTTCCTTGTCCAACCTTAAACCCACCTGATCACCTCATCCTGAGTGATGTCCACACCTACCCTGGCTCTAGAGTTAGCTACTCTTGTGAAACTAATTATAGTCTGAGTGTGGGCGTGGCCAAGTCTATTACGTGCCTAAATGGAGGAAAGTGGAGTCAAGAATTACCAACATGCATATTGAGTGAGTCTATTCTGTATGGGCCTGCACCAGGATGGCCACAAGGAGTGTCCTCATTTCAGGGTGTTGGAATAGAGGGGTTCCACTGTATACAGAGGTGACCTCGTTTTAGGTGTTGGAATAGAGGGGTTCTACTGTATACAGAGGTGTCCTCATTTCAGGGTGTTGGAATAGAGGAGTTCCACTGTATACAGAGGTGTCCTCATTTCAGGGTGTTGGAATAGAGGAGTTCCACTGTATACAGAGGTGTCCTCATTTCAGGGTGTTGGAATAGAGGAGTTCCACTGTATACAGAGGTGTCCTCATTTCAGGGTGTTGGAATAGAGGGGTTCCACTGTATACAGAGGTGACCTCGTTTTAGGTGTTGGAATAGAGGGGTTCTACTGTATACAGAGGTGTCCTCATTTCAGGGTGTTGGAATAGAGGAGTTCCACTGTATACAGAGGTGTCCTCATTTCAGGGTGTTGGAATAGAGGAGTTCCACTGTATACAGAGGTGTCCTCATTTCAGGGTGTTGGAATAGAGGGGTTCCACTGTATACAGAGGTGTCCTCATTTCAGGGTGTTGGAATAGAGGGGTTCCACTGTATACAGAGGTGACCTCGTTTTAGGTGTTGGAATAGAGGGGTTCTACTGTATACAGAGGTCTCCTCATTTCAGGGTGTTGGAATAGAGGAGTTCCACTGTATACAGAGGTGTCCTCATTTCAGGGTGTTGGAATAGAGGAGTTCCACTGTATACAGAGGTGTCCTCATTTCAGGGTGTTGGAATAGAGGGGTTCCACTGTATACAGAGGTGTCCTCATTTCAGGGTGTTGGAATAGAGGGGTTCCACTGTATACAGAGGTGTCCTCATTTCAGGGTGTTGGAATAGAGGGGTTCCACTGTATACAGAGGTGTCCTCATTTCAGGGTGTTGGAATAGAGGAGTTCCACTGTATACAGAGGTGTCCTCATTTCAGGGTGTTGGAATAGAGGGGTTCCACTGTATACAGAGGTGTCCTCATTTCAGGGTGTTGGAATAGAGGGGTTCCACTGTATACAGAGGTGTCCTCATTTCAGGGTGTTGGAATAGAGGGGTTCCACTGTATACAGAGGTGTCCTCATTTCAGGGTGTTGGAATAGAGGAGTTCCACTGTATACAGAGGTGTCCTCATTTCAGGGTGTTGGAATAGAGGGGTTCCACTGTATACAGAGGTGTCCTCATTTCAGGGTGTTGGAATAGAGGGGTTCCACTGTATACAGAGGTGTCCTCATTTCAGGGTGTTGGAATAGAGGGGTTCCACTGTATACAGAGGTGTCCTCATTTCAGGGTGTTGGAATAGAGGAGTTCCACTGTATACAGAGGTGTCCTCATTTCAGGGTGTTGGAATAGAGGGGTTCCACTGTATACAGAGGTGTCCTCATTTCAGGGTGTTGGAATAGAGGGGTTCCACTGTATACAGAGGTGTCCTCATTTCAGGGTGTTGGAATAGAGGGGTTCCACTGTATACAGAGGTCTCCTCATTTCAGGGTGTTGGAATAGAGGAGTTCCACTGTATACAGAGGTGTCCTCATTTCAGGGTGTTGGAATAGAGGGGTTCCACTGTATACAGAGGTGTCCTCATTTCAGGGTGTTGGAATAGAGGGTTAACTGCTACAATAGTGAGTGTCTCTATTAATAATTAGCCCCACCTACCCACAGATCATTGTCCTACGATAACACCTAGTGCTCATATGACGGTGAGCGTTGAGGGCAGTCAGTTGGGTGGTTCCGTTATCTTTGGCTGTATGAACGGATACAAGTTGACTGGTGCTCACATAATTGTCTGTCAGAAGAATGGAAAATGGGATAAACCTCCACCCAAATGCACCTTCACTGGTGGACGTAAGTCAGTATTGGGGAGTGGAGCTGGGTCAGTAATGGGGGTGGAGCTGGGTCAGTATTGGGGGGGTGGAGTAAGGTCAGAAATGGGGGTTGGAGCAAGGTCAGAAATTGGGGGGAGGGTAGAGCTGGGTCAGAAATAAAGGTCATGATGGTGATAAGGTGTGCAAACACAGAATTCTATTTACTAGCAAGTAATGTATCATACAGTTAGCATCAGAGTACCCTCTGACCCCAGGCTCTATTGGGCCCTAAGAGTTAGGCGTGAAGTTACTCAAGCTGGGAAACACAAAACATAGCTTACAGAAGCTTCATACAGTTAGGTGTTAAAAGGAAGGCATTAGCTCATGAATTATTCATGAATAGTTATGGAAGGCCATGCAGACAAGTAGTACACACACGTATCTTATATAGATGACATTTTTAGTCAATTACCTTCAAATAGCTTTCTAGGGAGTAGTTTTATATATATATATCTGTGCACTATATAGACCTTATGTGTGCAAATAATCTTTCCCCTCTCTCTGCTTTAGCCAACATTTGCAATTTGTCACGTGACTCTCTGCCTTCCCATCTCCAAGCCAGTGATAAAGCTGTTGACGTTGGGGGCCAGATAAGATTCCAGTGCAATGATAACTACCTTCTCAAGGGAAGTGGAGGGATAACATGCAACCAGAGCTTGGAGTGGGATACCCCTCTCCCCAGCTGTGTGAGACAAGTTGAAGGTTAGCTACATTCATGAGCGTTTAGCCAGCTCTTGTTATTGTAATGAATTTCCATGTCCTTAGCTACCACCAGCAAGAGCATTGTGACTCCAATGGTGATAGGTATTGTGGTGGGAGCAGCTCTGTTGGTGGCTGTGGTTATCATCACTGCAATCATCGTGTGGACCTTGGCGTGAGTTGACCCAAAGATTACATGTATCTATGTGATATCCACATACTTATTTACTGCCACGTGTCTGTACTGTCTGTACTGTCACGTGTCTGTACTGTCACGTGTCTGTACTGCCACGTGTCTTGTACTGCCACGTCTGTTAGAACTCATGTTCTTACTATATAGAATACACATCAGTAAGAAGAGAGAAGGCTATGGACGGTTGAGTGTACGTGCACACATGGGAGATGAAGATGCCAGAGTAAACCTCTTCTCAGCAGATGATGAGGGTAAGTATTTAACCAGTCTTTCCTACTGGTGAGGTGAGATGGAGTTTTAGACCACACTTTCAAGCTTCATTTGTGGTTCACCGCTATTCCTACTACCATCCCATCCCACCAGTATCCTGGGGAACAGGGTCTACTGTCCCCTGCTGTTAATGCTGACCCTGTGTGACCTCTAGAGCAGTTCTTTTGAGTTCCATTTAACGCTCATCTCTCCTGTATCTAGATAAAACTGAAGAGGCCAGTGATGAACCTCTCTATACAGATCAAGACGACCAACCCATTGACCTCAAATAACATACACAATAATTTGGAATGACAATAGAATGCACACTCACTGTATTGTGCCTGTACAGAATAGTCTCCAGTGGTTAATATGTGTGCTATAACATTTTTATCATATGTCCACTATACAATATGTTATTTTGATAATGCAAAGGGTAAACTCCACTATTTGGTAGCCAGGGAAGACTAATGTTTGCAGGATGAAGGTGTAGCGAGTGGGCTGCTGAAATTCCTTATCAGCCAGCCCCTCCTCCTCTAGCTACTTCTTCGGGTACTCCAATGATTTGGCCCACAAATTTAATGTGGTTTAATTCTCTGATATATTATACACATGTACTGGGACTGATTAGCCAGAAACATTTACAATTCTAAGCAAGTTGGTTGTGAGTGTGGTGTGTGTAGTGATTGGTGAGTGTGGCATGTGTAGTGATTGGCTGTGCTAGTGGTTGGTGAGGTTGTGAATGGTGGTGTGTGTGTTGTTGCAACATGATAAATGAGGGGATCACTTTCTTCCTGCACTGCCACGTAATCTACAGAAGGAACACATTAGGATTTTCAGGGTGGGTGCAGTATAATTATACCCCATCCTTTTGTGTACCTCTACCTTTTCTCACCCTCTAGTTTACCCTCTCACCCTTTAGTTTACCCCTATACTTCATTTAGTTTGGTCTATACACTCCTCACCCTTTTTTTATAGTTGGTTGTTGTGTGGAGAAGAGTCCACCCAGTCCTCCTCCATCCCTCATCTCCTCGGCATCAGAACTGGCCACTTTCAATGTCTGCCAGAGCTGCTTTATCTCTGCATCATGTCTTTCTTTCTCCTGTACCCCCTCACTTTTCAGGTGGTCTGCACGAGTCATCTCTGACTCCACTAGTTGCAGCACTGATGCACAATTCATACACCTGCAAACCCGATGGCATGACACATGTTGAATATGCCGACCACTCACCCTCCCCCCCAGTTCTGTGGCTATCAATATTCTAAGCTCCCCTCAACTCAGCAGTCAATGTGCCACTCCCTCCACCCCTCCCACCAGCTATGTGGCTATCCTCTCAGCTCACCTCAGCTCAGTGGTCAATTTGCCACATCCCCCCTCCCCAGTTTTGTGACTATCCAGTAAGAGGGAGACCCTGGTCATTAGCTTTATAACTCACCAGTCCTCCAGTGTCTCTACCATGGAATCTAAATGTTCTGGCTTGATGTCTCTGCCAATCACACACTCCACCTCGAGCTAACACAGACAATGAAATATCATCAGATGAAACAAAGGCACTCGGACTCACCTGGGAGTTTTTCTGGTCCAACTTAGCCTGGATGAGGCCTGCATATATGGCTTCTATAATTAAGTCCTGCAATAAGCCAGTGATTAGTAATTGTAGGCGGAGCTTAGGTACTTTATATAATGCTCACCTCTAGTACTCTGAGGTCCTGTATATCCAGTTCTCTTAGCAGAGTAGAATAAGGGATTTTCTGGAGGAATCAAACAATTTCATAAAGGAAGCTGAATATCTTTCCTAGTTATATGGTACAGTACTACTGAGACAAGGACATGAGTCATGACACTGATAGATGGCCACCTCCAGTTCCCCATGGTTAGATAGGGAGGAAGCTACCTGTACACTCACCTGACATTTAGCTGCAAGTGAAATGATACTCAAGTGCTTCAATTTAATAGTCTGTGCTGCTGTGAGAGCAGGCAACAGATTCACATCCCCTAGCAACAGAATCATCACTGAAAAGAGGGAGAGGTTAAATCCAAAAACATACTTTTATAATCACTATATGTCCCAAATGCAAAGATTTCCAATAACTTGAAGTAGCCAGCGTCTGTTCCTTCAGAGAGCTGCTTCAGACAGTCAGTTTTTAACAGTTCTCCAAACACATAGACTCCAGGAGCATCTAGCGCTTGCTTCACTAATTCAACAGCAGCTGGACCTCTTGCTGTCTTTGCTAGCAGCAGGAACTGTTCCAGACCATGGTAACCAGCCTGAGAGAGAACAGGCGTGGAGTGAAGCAGGGAGTCTTCCATGGAGGTCAAAGGTCACCGTCTCTAGCACTACTATACACTTATTAAAATAAATTAATAGGGTGAACCACGCCCTGCAGGGGGTGGCCCAACAATTTGCTGACTCAGCAGAAGTTGGTGAGCGGTGTGTCACGGAAGTGTAAACTGGGCCCACAATGGCCTCGCCAATGGCAACACGAAGGCTAAGACAGGACTACATTAGGCTAATGAGGGACCCCGTACCTTACGTGGACGCTGCACCACTCCCTTCAAACATACTTGAATGGTAAGATGCTAGTGGTCTATTGTACAACTAAAACATTTGAGTACATGTACAAAGTAGCAAACGTCTCTCCAGTGGGACTAGTCTAAGTGCTTTACAAGTTAGTTCTCTCATTAAATTTTTTTTTCACAGGCATTATGTGGTGAAAGGGCCTGAAGATACACCTTACTATGGTGAGTGAAGACATTAGCATGAATCACAGGCTTCACAGCCTATAAAATTGTTACCTCCCCTCATTAACTCTACTCCCATATATACACACCTTCTATTACTTTCCCTCCCACGTATATAGGTGGTTACCCTCATATGCACACCTTCTATTCTATACCTTCCAGGTGGTTATTACCATGGAAAGCTTGTATTTCCAAGGGACTACCCCTTTAAACCCCCTCGAATTATAATGATCACTCCTAATGGTCGGTTCCAGGTCAACACACGCCTCTGTCTCTCCATCAGTGACTTCCATCCCGACTCCTGGAACCCAGCATGGTCTGTAGCTACCATTCTAACAGGCCTGCTCAGTTTTATGGTTAGTATATGGGTAGGTAGTGTGGAATGGGTGGAGTAGTAAGTCAGTAAGTGGGTGGGGCACGGAGAACAGTCTATGTACACTATACTATTTTCTTTAGGTTGAGAAGACAGCCACACTTGGCAGCATTGAAACACCTCTGGAGACAAGGAAATCACTGGCCATTGCTAGCTGGGCCTTCAACCTCAAGGACACCACTTTCTGCCTTCTTTTCCCCCAGCTCTGTGAGGTCAGTCTAGAGAGAGAGTGTGTGTGTTTTACATTCAGTTGAAGTACTACACACGAACAGTGTCCTTAATAGATCTGTTTTTGTAACCTTTCCATGTCATCATAATGGCAAAAATTAATTACAAGAGATTACAAAATTTTTCCAGGCTCAGTTCTCAAGTGAGCTGTGGCATGCATATTTAAAACATGTCATTCCCATGGGGCTATATGGGGAGGCCATGTCAATATTATTCAACAAAATTAATGTTGATGTGAACAGGAGATTAAGAAGAGACAGGCAGAGTATCTCTCCAACACTGCCAGGAATGATCAGGGAATGAACTTGTCTAACACAGACCCAGTTCAGAGTCAGCTAGCTCCAGACCCCAATGGATACTGTAACAGTTATCTAGCAAATCTCATTCTTTTTATTGTGGTAGCTCTGTTTGTGTGGATTGCTCAGTGTCTGGTGCAGAGTGCATCTTGACACTCCTCACAGGAAACATTTCATATCATATCTTGCACTAGTATTTTGTATGTTGATAGATAATATTAAAAAATTTAATCAGGCCTTTAACTGCTCCTCCTGGCATTGCAGTCTATATACAGATATTATATACAACATACTATACTGAGCCTTTTACTGTCTGTCATAAAAACAGGAGTATACCTCAAACTGACATCTAGCTTACACTCTTCATCTCGGGATCTATGACATCCATCTTCTTCTCACTGGAAAGAACTTTATCCACTTCCACAGCAGTGTCCATCTTCCCTTGACTAGAAGTCCTCCCTTCCACAGAAGTGTCCATTTTCTCACTTCTCTTTCTATAGGGTTCCATGACAGGGGAACATGCCAGGAATTCGGCAGACACCTGAATACCCAACACATCTGGAATCATGTGTGGCTTCAGCCAGAGAGCTAACGGAGTTCGTCCAATGATATACCGACATTCCTTGTGGATGAACAGGAGACCATCCACCTGGTAAGGGGGAGTTTCTGCAAGGATCTGTGTCAGACTCTCCCTTGTAGCTGGGTGATAACACAAATCTTGAAATGGTAAAGGGTTGATGCGAGAGTATTTTGAGATCTCACTGTGTTCCTTGCATTTCTGTTGCTTCCAAAAAGTTCTGAATTCTGTGTCGCTGTTATAAACCGGGTGACCATGCCAGCACATTACATCCAGAATAAAATAGCTCTGGGAAATGTCATGGAAGATGCAGTCCAATATACAGTAATCACGTTGCTGTCTGTGCATTCGCCTGCAGCCACCTGGAAGGAGGGAGGGGAAATTGTTGATGACTGCCCCAGATCTGGAGTAAGCATATGTTGTCTTACGAGCAGACACTACGAGACTTCGTTTACCCACGGGGACAACCACCACAAGCCAGTTCTGCTCAAAATCAGAGGGTATATCCAGAAGCCATTCTGAGAGCATGAGTTGGTTTTTGTAAGGAAAGCATCGATTTCTTCTTGTATACTTCTATAGCAAGGACAGAGGGGGTTAGGGGGTGAGTGGAAGGAAAGCTTCCTCCCTAAACACTTCAGCTTCCCCCCCCCCCTCCAAAATTTTTTGGGATGTATATATAAAGTGGAATGGATAGTGCAACTATTATACAACTCTCTCTCAGAGCTCCCCACCCCCCCACCACCAATTAATAATCCTATGGACAACAAAACTTTACCTCAATTAACTTAGATAGACTGCTCTATAATACTGCTGTATAACTATTATCATGAACTGTCTCCAATGCTTTCTATAGCACATCCAGTGGTGCTGGCTTTCAACAATCATACAGACTCCAATGCAGCAGAATTAAGAGAATTTCACAGACATCTCTGTCATTTCTAGTCAAGATCTAGCAGGAGACTGTAGCTATACTGCAACTACTGGACTTAAGAAAGTGCTAATGAATAAAATAACAATTCATCCTTTGTTTTTTGACAGAAGAACTGTCATCAAACTCCATCAGCCCAAGAAGTCATCAAACTCTTAACCACTTGACTAGTTATAGTCTCATTCCAAGAGAGACAAAAATTCGGTGTCACCAGAACCTTCAACAAGGCAAAAGAGGACTGGTCCACAAGACTAGATGTCAAGGGGAGTGTATTATCATAATCTCCTCTCACCTGCACTGAATCTCCTCCATTGCACACAGTATTCACCTGGTCAGCAATGGTCTCTTCCACGTCACCATCATCTTCCTCCACCTCAGAGAGCTCGCCTCCTTCTGCTATCTTTCGAGCGTGATCTGCAAAGTTTCTTCTCCTTGACAGCTGCTCCTCCAAAAACTTGGCTCTCCTCTCTTCCTGGCTGGTATAGACTTTCTTCTTAGACTTGTAGGAGTAGTAGTGAGGGTAAATTCTCTGTGGGTCGTTCACCTCGCTACTAATCAGAAAAGATGACTCAAACTGAGCTAGAACAGAATCATCCATGTTGATACAGTTGGTAAAGGGTCTTTGCTAGCTAAATACAAGCAGCCAGTGAAGTATGTGAAGCCATGGATGATGAATGGTCTTGTCCTGGGAGCACGCAATGCGATGCTACGGAAGATATGATGCAGGTTGGGGCATCTAAATATTTTTCCATCCCTTCAATCTTTTCTTCCACCTTATCTTGCGTTGGATGCGTCTTCATCATTTATTCTTATTGCAAGTAAGCTGCCTGCAGCATGTTGAGCTAAATATTTCATGGTAGTTAGCTATATAGTTGATGGTATAGGTACTGAAAGATAGTTTTCTAACACTTTAATGTGGTATATTTGTTCTGTTGGAGAATATTGGTTCAGATCTTGTCTAATAGTTTGCATAGATATAGCTGTTTTGTTCTGTCAAAAGGTGGAAGGATATTCGTTCTGGATCTCGTTCAATCATTACCTTTCTTTCAATTGCCGACTTCTTCACAGCTTTTGGTTACATAGTGGGTTCTATAAACCACTTCGTCAGCTATGACCACTCACTCGATAGGTGCATTACATTCACTTATATTTGTCAAATCCAGAGTTTCGTCACAACATGGTCATCCCTGAGCTCATTCATTTGGACTCTGATCCTAGCCATATATCTCTACGTTTTATTGGTCCAGGAAAAAGTCTATCACATCGAGAAGCTGTTTCCTATATTTCACATACTTGCTTGGGGGTTCCCCATCATCATATGTCTCCCTTTATTGGCTACAAGTCATCTGGGTTATACCCCTTACGTGGCATCCACCTGGTGCTATGTGAAAGTGGAAAAATTGGATACTAAAGGGATATTTTTTAGTCTTCTTGCAGGAAAATTCTGGGAGATTTTGACATATATTTTTGTCATTATGTTGTACATTCTTATCAAGAAACACATCAAGGTACAGTACATCTACTTGCAATACAGTTATAATGAATAATGAAACCTTTGAGAAAGGACACTCTGAAATGAGGACAATCTTGGACACTCCTCCAGTCCATTTAGCATACTATTACGTCTCAATTGGAGTTTATATGGTCCCAATGTGTCCTTTTAAATAGAGATTTTATTTATGTAATCATTTTTCATAGCAATAATTATTATAGTCTAAAAAGGGGCAGATGATGAAATCTCTCAATCCAAGGCTACTAGCTATTTTGCATAAGTCTGACAGGAAGTTGCTAGTTGTTCCAGTTCTGTTTGTCTTGCTGAGATGCTGGGGTACCATCCACTTCTTCTATTCCATAGCTGTGCATAATCGTGTGCATAATGGCTGCATTTCCAGGACACTGGCTCATATATTTCAATTCCTGGGATTTGTCCAGGTAAGATGAAAGTTGACCTGCCCCTTTCCCCCAACACACACACACACACACTTTTTTTTTTTTTTTTTTTTTTTTATCCCTTAGGCTATTGGTGATGGAGGGCAGGGCTGGGGCAACTTTATCCTCTGGGTAATGGCTTCTGAAAAAATTCGTAAGAAGTTATTTGGTTGCTGTGCAAAGACAGATGGTGTCTCTATAAATCACCTCCTCGAGAGAACCCCTACTATAAATGGACAGAAGCAGTATGAGACTATAAATGGAGGTCTTGACGAGGGAAATGTGCTTGAATCTACCACATCTACATAGTGATCACTATAACAAATCCCCAGAGTAAATGTCATCCACACTAGCTAATAACACTCATAGGCTTGTAATTCATTAATTGAAAGATTTTCTACTTTTCTGTGCAAAAATTTGTGTCTAGTCACATAAAATTTTTTGATCAAAAATGTTGTCTATAATGAAAAAATTTTGTGGGCACAGACCCTACATTACTAGTAAAAATCCTATCTACTGTTGTTGCAAGCTTTGCAAAATTATCTCTGATCTCATACTTGACCTGATGTCCTTGTTTGTATGATGAGCTGTCCACACTCACAACTTGATCATAATTATTAGACACTACACTACAACAACAGAGTCTAGCTAAGATAAATTAGGAAGTTGAAGGAAATCATATAATTAATTTTTTTCCTGACAAATCAATGTAACAGTCAATTAATAGTTTGTTTGTTTGCTTGTTTGTTTGCTTGTTTATGTGGTATTATGGTTGTCCTGGTCTGAGTCCCTGTGCTATCTTGTGAGGGTCCACAGTGACTGATTTAGTGGTATTGTCCGTCTTGTAGATGCCTACAAGTCGATCGGCTAACTCAAACATGTTATTCCGAAGACTGATGATAATAAACTGGGAATTCTTGGTCCGCTCCTGTAATAAAAATAATAATTTATCTTCACTGTGAGAACTGACAAAATTGTGTGTGTGTGTGTGTGAGGGTACGATAACCTTGATGTAGTGGGCCACGATAGAGACGTTCTTGAAGTCAAGTGCGGCATCAATCTCATCCATGACATAGAGAGGTGAGGGCTTGTAATGGTGGAGAGCAAACACTAGAGCCAAGGAACTGAGTGTTTTCTCCCCACCAGAGAGATTGGAGATGTTTTTCCAGCTCTTCTTTGGGGGGCGGACGCTAAAGACGATACCTTCGGAGAAGGGGTCCAGGCTATCAACTAGCTCGAGTTCAGCATCTCCTCCCAATGTTATCATCTAATGGAAAAGTATCTTGCTGAAAGACAACACAGTACATACTCTTCCAGGATAAGCAAAGTGACCTTTACACTTTCCTTTGATGTGATCTGATTTTATTGCTCTAACACATTCTTAATGATACTAACACGATTAATGCTAACTCACCTGATACATTTCCTTTAACTTGTTAGTAATCATGCTGAACCCGTCCATGAACTTGTCCAGTCGTTCCTTCCTCATGTTCTCAAACTTTCTCCTCGCCTCATCTCTTTCCCCAGTCACCTCATCCAACTCCTTCAACCGTTTCTCGTGTAGCTCCTCTTTCCGTTTGTACTCCTCGATGGCTGCCATGTTGGGTGTCATCTGTTCTAACTGCTCTCTCAGGGCAGTGATCTCGCATTCCAGTGTCTGTCTGTCCACAACCTTTAGCTCCTCTTCTGTTATTTCCTCGTCATTGACGTCCAGTTTCTTCAGCTGTAAGAAGAAACAATGTATTAAGATTTTCGAATGTTGTTATCGCAAACCTCAGCCATATAATACTTGATGTTATTCTGACAATTCTTGAGGTCTGTGTTATGTTTGCTCAGCTCATGTTTAAGGTCAACTAAAGCCTCTTTCACAGCTGTCTCCTCTCCCTCAATGGAGTCTATCTCAGCCTTCAGGTCCAGCATCTCCTTATTGCACTGTTGCAATGTATCCTGTAATGAAGCATTAGTGTCAGGGCAAGTCACTCTACACAGATAAGATCATTTTCAACTCACTTTTATTTCTACTTGTCTTGCCAAGATCTCCCTTGCTTCATCTTCTAGATCTGTTAGCACTCTCCTCATTTCTTCATTTCGTGCCTCCAGCTCCTTTAGCTCGTCCTCCAGTGACTGTATCTTTTTCCTGCACTTTACGCTATTTCTAGAGGGGGATAAAGGACCTTCTGAAATAAGGACAACATCTGTACAGGATGGCTAAAAATAGTATAAATTAATCTCCTAGATAAGGACAGTCTTTCTATGAGAGACAGTAGACCCAATCCCAATGTGTCCTTTACTCTGGCAAGAAGACCGAGGGACACTGGCCAAAGGCCCTGGGCTGTAGTGAGAGTGCCTGGGGCACTTAAAATTCAAACTACATGTCTCTGTGAGATTTAGAAACCTCATATTGACCAATCATGTCACTTCCATGTGACTAACTAGTTAAATGTTAGGAAACAGGCAGTCCACCCCCCTACCCTCGGGCCCAGCAAGCCAACTGCTAAGGATCAACTCATGTAGATGTAAGAGAAGATCCCACCTTTCAGCTGTCTTCATTCCAACATTAGCCTTAGCTATAGCCTCATTGGTTTGGAGTATATCTGTCTTGACTGCATCCACTTGTGCTTGCTGACTCTGCATTCTGGACCCACCTACTTTCATAATGGACTGGTGTATCCTGAGGGAAAGTGGGAGGGGGCCAGGGAAGGAGTGAGGGGGAGAAAGTGGACAATGAGGAGGAGAAGGGGGCCAGGGAAGGAGTGAGGAGGAGAAGGGGGGCCAGGGAAGGAGTGAGGAGAAGGAGGGCCAGGGAAGGAGTGAGGAGGAGAAGGGGGGCCAGGGAAGGAGTGAGGAGGAGAAGGGGGGGGACAGGGAAGGAGTGAGGAGGGGAAGGATAGGGAAGATATAATTGGTGTATGTCCATAGAGTAACGTCACAGATCACTGTTGGCCATTCACCAGGTTTAAATGTAGAAGTGTGACCTCATACTTGAATAAGGTTATCAGTGGTTAGTTGTCCCCCCACTAAACATATCTAACAGTGCAGTGCACGTGTGGTATGTAAGGTGATTCCTTACTTGTTGACCTGTTCCTGGATCTTCCCCACTGCCTCAGCTGCATCCTGATATTCCTTCTCAAAAGTAGAAACCTGTTTTTCCAGTTTTTTGAGGCGAGTAGGATCCATGACCTGTTTCTTGGCCTGTTTCTCCAAGTCCTGAATACGCTGTGAAAGAGCTGTGTCCTGAACTCCCATGACCTCTAGGTCACGGAAGAGCTGCTTCAGGGAGCTTTCCATTTCTTTGATCTCTGTGGTGAGGCTTTTGATCAGGTCTTGCAAACGATTCCTTTGCTGAACATTGTCCTACAAAGATGGAAAGATGGTAGAGTTACTATTTATCTACAGAGCAAAGATTCTCCGTCAAAACTACAGTGGAACCTCTGGAACACATTGGGATCAGGTCTACTGTCCCTTGTAGGAGCCCGTCCTTTATATAGTGAGTGTTCTTATTCCAGAGGGCTATTTATCGGAGCTTCTACCATACGATAACGAAAGAGTAAGTCACCTGGAAAGCCTGTTCATCAAATTTTAGTTTCTCCTTCACTTTGGCTATCTGTTGTGGAGTAACATCAATCTGTAGCTTACTGGACATGCGTCCCTTTATTGGACGATTTCCTCCACCACTCATCGTCCCTAGATAAATCATGTGATTTTATAGTACACCTTCTCTATTCTAACCTCCTAAAAACAAGGCTATAGCTATTGGGACAGTTTAGTACAGAGCTGTCCTCAAGGGGGTTGGAATAGAGGAGTTCCACTGTATACAGAGGTGACCTCAAGGGGGTTGGAATAGAGGAGTTCCACTGTATACAGAGGTGTCCTCATTTCAGGATGTTGGAATAGAGGAGTTCCACTGTATACAGAGGTGACCTCAAGGGGGTTGGAATAGAGGAGTTCCACTGTATACAGAGATGTCCTCATTTCAGGGGGTTAGAATAGAGGGGTTCCACTGTATACAGAGGTGTCCTCATTTCAGGGTGTTGGAATAGAGGAGTTCCACTGTATACAGAGGTGTCCTCATTTCAGGGTGTTGGAATAGAGGGGTTCAACTGTATACAGAGGAGTCCTAGTGAGGGAGGTGAGGGGATAGAGGTGTCCTAGTGAGGGAGGTGAGGGGAAAGGTGTCCCAGTAAGGGAGGTGAGGTATAGAGGTTCCACGACAGGAAATATACACTGTGTCAGGATTTTAAAATGTATAAACCACACCCATTAATCAACAAAGGTGGGAGGACATATCTCCCTTCCACTGCTTCATCACAATATTGAATCAAGACAAACCTGCTTTGTCGATTAGTTGACCTCCTAGAGTGACAACACGATGCCGTACCTTGCCCTGCAGCCCTATACGAGTGGCCTGCTCAAGGTCCTTAGCCACAAGCATATCCCCCAGGGCATAATAAAAAGCTGTCAGATATCTTGGGTCCTTGAACCTGACAAGGTCAAAGAGGCGTGGAACACCATCGGGTCTAAAGGTGAAGGTTTAGCTATAGACGTGTATACTACATAATATTTTATTTACGTGGAAATTTTGTCTGATGCTTTTCTCCTCAAGTGTTCAATCTATATAACTCAATGAATATCATTAAACATTCTCTAATTAACTCTTAGTCCACCTTGTCAAGTGCAATAAATGTAGCCACACCCATATTATTTTTGCGAAGAAACTCAACACACTTGACGGCAGATTCCATAGTATCCACCACAATGTTGTCCAACGGACCACATGACGTGCTTATTGCAATATCATACTTTTCATCAATGGCACCCAGGTCACCCTATATGGTAAAGGGTTTAATTAGTTAAAAACATTATTGTAATGAAGAGATGTGATGCCTATAAGCAAGAGTACCCTTTACCCAATATCTCACCAGCCTTCCATATATTCCTGGGATATTTCCAAGCTCACGCTGCTCTATGAGAGATTGTAGGATATTTCCTCGGCTCTTGTGAGACTCCAATGAACTCCTCATCTCCTCTTCCTGGCTCCGCCCCTCTCTAAGTTGCCAATTCAGCTTATCCAGTGACTCAATAATAACCTTCACATCAAAGAGAGAAGACAAGTGGATGGTTACTTGTGTACATGGCTGGTTTCTTGAAGGAGAGGGAGATGCACACAACTACCAGAGAATACTGTGTACAGTGGAATCTCAACATATATGGACATCCATTACAGCCAACATCAAATTTACTCACTGCTTCCATCCATAGGGTCTGTATATAACTGAGGTTCCACTGTATATTGTACAGACTAGTGCCAGTCCCATAGGGTCTGTATAACTGAGGTTCCATTGTATATTATACAGACTAGTGCTAGTCCCATAGGGTCTGTATAACTGAGGTTCCACTGTATATTATACAGACTAGTGCTAGTCCCATAGGGTCTGTATAACTGAGGTTCCACTGTATATTATACAGACTAGTGCTAGTCCCATAGGGTCTGTATAACTGAGGTTCCACAAATTTATCAGCCCCCAAACATTTTATGGAGATGTGTCTACATATATTAGAGACAACTCACTACCTTCAATTCCGACTCAGACTTGGTGATTTTGAGCTTCTTTAAAGGCAATGATTTCTCTATACTCTTCACCTGTTCTTTCTTGTTCTTGATGTCCTTGTGAATGGCTACCTGTCTCTCCTTCACCTCCTTCAACTCCTTCTCTCCACCAGTAAACTTCTCTCTATAGAGCTCCAGCTCTGCTTTAGACACATCAAACTGAAGACAGGAATGGGGAATGGGAATTGAATGAACTTAGATGGAATGGGAATGAAGTAGAGTGAGGGAATATTGCTCACCTTTGATTTAGCAGCATTGAGGATTTGGTTCAAGTCGATGAGTTCCAACTCCAAACCCTTTAAAAGAGAGACACACACAAAAGATTATCGATACTTTAAAACATTGCCACACACACCACCCCTTCCCCCCAGCCCCCCCCCCCCCCCCCCCAATATAATAACCTGTTCCACAGGTTAATCTACATAACATAACAGGCCAGCCAGCACCATGAAGCCCACTGACAGCCTGATACAGCAACCAACTGTTTTTTTTGTTTGTTTGTTTTTTTCCTCCGGGTTATTGTATAATTATGTTTGTGTCAGTTCTCTACCTCCTTCTCTTCTTGAAGGTCTTTAGTAGCTGTCTTCAAACCTTCCATGACCTCAGTTAACCTCTTGTCTTCTGCATTCTTCCTAGTCTGGGTCAAGATGATATCATCATGGATTAAATAGAGTTAAAGTAGCATCAATTAACTCCTTCCCACCTGAAAATTATTGTAAAGTGCAAGGGTTAGGTGCTATCCACCATTTCTGGTCCTCTAGACTACCATACCAAACATTAGGATGTCATGCCAAACATCAGGGTGTACAGGTCCAGGACAGCTTCTCTCCCACTAGACCACTTGTCCCCAGGAGACTATCACATCAAACCATGAAGGTGTTATCAGGTTTGTATGCACTATCAGTAGATTTTAGGGGGTGTGAAAATATTGGTGAGTAGGTGTCTGTGGGTTTTGAGAGGATGTCATCTCTCTCTCACACACACACACACACACACACACACACACACACACACACACACACACCTCAAGTATCTTTAACTTCTTCTCCATATCCTTGACTTCCTTGGCCAGCTTGTCAGGTGTGGACTCCAGCCCAACCAGTCTTTCTCTCTCCTTCTCCAGGGACTTGACTATCTTCTTTAAGGTGTTCTTGGCATTCTTCAAATCCTGAGGGCATGCAGACACCACAGGGACAACTAGTAATCCTGAGGGCATGTAGACACCACAGGGACAACTAGTAATGTAATCCTGAGGACATGCAGACACCACAGGGACAACTAGTAATCCTGGGGGCATGTAGACACCACAGGGACAACTAGTAATGTAATCCTGAGGACATGCAGACACCACAGGGACAACTAGTAATCCTGAGGGCATGTAGACACCACAGGGATAATCCTGAGGACATGGAGACACCACAGGGATAATCCTGAGGGCATGGAAACACCATGGGGATAATCCTGAGGGCATGGAGACACCACAAGGAATAACTAGTAATCCTGGAAACTCTATGAAACCTGACCTCAGCTCATTCATTACCCAATAAATGATATAATAAAGAGAGACAGAGGTTAAGAGTTTGTGTTACTTTCCAGATAATGGTGCAACATGAGAACAGTGCTAACTCTACTACAATAATAGTGTCTAACATATTCTAGGAATGGCTATGCAATGTGCCAAGGGAATTAATTTTGACAGACTAATGAACTGTTATTAATGACTGTAAGCTACACTCCCCATACCATAAGTTAGCTGAGCCTTCTACTATGCCAAAACCTCAAGTTTACAGCAAGTTTGGGAAGGGATAGATTTCCATTAATTCAAGAAGTCGCCTAACCTGTCTAGTACGGACATCTCGTGTCTCACAGGAAGCTATCTTCTCCTTGCAGTGTTCATTCTCCTCTTTCAACTTCTCAAATGACTTTAATGCTTTCTTCTGAGCTGCAACCTTCTCTTTCTTGTTAACTACAGGGAGAAAATCACATAATAATGATTATTCTGGCTAGCCAATGGAGCACTGTAATTCACTGACATCTGTATTATGAAATGACAATACCTCTTTCTAAATCCCCTGAAACAAGGACACCTCTAAATACAGTGGAACCCCTCTATTCTAACCCCCTGAAATGAGGACACCTTGTTTTACATATCCCAGGAAAACAGAACCTCCATAGTGATACTGAAATCCACACATCCTAACTGAAAACAACCATGTTATAATAAGCTGAAGTGAGGGGGTGAGGACTGAACTCTAAACCCTGGTTATGTAATAGGCAACTGACAACTGTTATGTATCAAGGTCTGATGTCATATTCACCCCATTTCTTTGAAAGAAGCTATACAATGTCCCTAGATCAAGTTTCTCCTGTCCAAAAAAGTTTGTAATGTAGGGAAATGTTTTTTAAAGACTGTTATTTTTCATGTTTTATCAGATTAATGTAGTAGATACAACTAATCCTGTTGTTATTCCTGGAGCTGACTAGTAATCCTGTGGTTATCCATCTTTACCTCTAAAGATAACACCACAAGTCTACATAGCCCAGTGAAGGGTTCAGAGGGGGAGAAAATAAGAGGTTTTATTATTATGTACACAGAGTATGGTAGGGGTTAATAAAGTAATGGAAGGATGCTACATGAGGGTTAATAGTTAGAGTCATGTTTATTATATTGTATAGTAAAAAGGTTAATACTAATTCCAAAACCACACCCCTTTACAAGGTGACAGCTATGACTTAGTATAGAGATAACAGCTGTTCTGCTTATGTAGGGCTCAAATGTTACATGCATAAACTCAAATGTAAGATGCATGTACTCAAGTGTCACATGCATGGACTCAAATGTCAGCTACATGTGTCAGGATATATAAATGTGGCAGGTTGCTCTTTTATTCAAAAAACAAAACAGGTCACTAATTCTGAATCACACCACCTGTGTTCCCTGTTACTGTGTACACCTCCCTATCACACCTGTGTTCCCTGTTACTGTGTGCACTCCCCTACCATACTTGTGTTCCCCTGTTACTGTGTGTGTATCCCCCTACCACACCTGTGTTCCCCTGTTACGTGTGCACCCCCTACCATACCTGTGTTCCCCTGTTACTGTGTGCACCCCCCTACCCCCAAATCCCTTTGTTACTGTGTGTGTATTGTGAACACCAGAGACTGATTATTACAGAGAACTTGTAAGGAAGTGATCTTGTCTCCTTACCAGAGTGGCTACTCAGTGTATCCTGGACAGAACTGACTTTAGCCTCCACCTCTTCCTTCAGCTGGTTTGTCTCCTCCTCCTGTGCCTTGTGTTCAGCACTGAGTGTGTATAGAGGGACGAGTGTATGTATAGAGGGACGAGTGTGTGTATAGAGGGACGAGTGTGTGTATAGAGGGACGAGTGTGTGTGTGGAGGGAGGAGAGGGATAGAGATTACAGTAATTACGAGGTCAAGGTACTATAATTCCCCCAATGAATAAATAATTAGATGTTGGTATAACCAATTAAGCAGTTTATGACCGGTCAGTATCCACTCCTCCTAGGAAAATAATGGTTTGTGAATACACATTGTCAACACCACAAGTACATACAGGAAGCTTACCACATTATAACTCATCTCCACTATTCACATGAAGGAGGCTCACCACTTCCCCATCTTTAACTACCTCCATTATTCACATGGAGACTCACTACTTCCCCATCTTTAACTGCCTCCACTATTTACATGAAGGAGACTCACCACTTCCCCATCTTTAACTGCCTCCACTATTCACATGAAGGAGGCTCACCACTTCCCCATCTTTAACTGCCTCCACTATTCACATGCAGGAGGCTCACCACTTCCCCATCTTTAACTGCCTCCACTATTCACATGCAGGAGGCTCACCACTTTCCCATCATTACTTACCTCCACTATTCTAAAGAGCTAATACTCACATGTATTTAGAATAGAGAATGTGTTTCTTTCCTGCTTGTTCTCTCTGAAGTGAGAGATAGTTCTCAGCTTCATTTTTGGCATCTTCTAAGTTATTCTTATCTTTCTCTGCAGCCTTTACTCTGTTTAACTGTAATGGAATACAGGGGTCTGGGTGAGGGATAATGGAATACAGGGGGTCTAGTGAGGCTATTTAGAAGGGGGTGGAATGCAGGGGGTCTGGTGAGAAATTTTAGATAAGCTAGGATAAGACTTTTATCTAGCCATGCTAATCTGCCTGCTCAGCCATGCTAGGTATGTAGTCTGTTCAAGGTGTTATAGGTATGGCAATCTGTTCAGGTATGCTATTCTATTCACCACTAGTGTTATCTTGAATTCCTAAACACTCAGACCTATTGGAACACACACACACACACACACACACACACACACACACACAATTTCACCTATTTGCTGCTCTAAAGACACTTTTTCTTACCCCCTAGTTCCCATCACCTTGACTCCTCCCACCATTCCTCAACTCCTCCCATTTTTCCTCACTTCACTAGTTCCCCTCATTAGCTAGTTCCTCTCCCAAAGCTCAAAGAATTTTAATTACCTTTTCCCCACGGACTTCACCTAACTCCTCCAATTTTTTTGCCAGCTCTTCAATGGGCTCTTTGAAGGAGCTAGTCCCAATAATGTCCTCCAGAAACTCTAACATGCCATCATCATGTTCAGAGAGAGCTTTGGGCTTCATCAGGGCCACCTGTTCCACCTCACCCTGGCAAGAGAAGAAGGATCTTATTTCTAGAGTCAAAGATAAGCTAGGTTTGGTAGATAGGATAGGTAAAGATGCCACATTAGTATGTAGCTTCATTGGAATGAGAAGACTTCCTTAGATACAATAATGAATTAGTAAGCTCTTATGTGTTACATGTTTGACATGACAGCTCCTTACAAGAAGATGCTATAGCTCAGAAATATGAACAGCCCTCAATGAAGACATATCTTCCTAGTGTAGTTACCCTCGCTAGGAGAATTATTGTACATTACTACAGAAATATAGTGGATTCAGGTCACTGGTTTATCAATATTCATAGTTTATGATCTAATATAGTTACTCCTCAGAGCAGAATAGCGTGGTAAATAGGAGGTGGTTTAGACTAGTGTACTTGTGTAAACACTGACAGTGCTATATAAACCAGCACCTTAGTCATAGTCTTTAACAATGCACAGGATTAGGTTGTGTATAGATAGGGGAAAAAACAACACCCATTTCACTTTTCAGTACAAACAAAAACTCCAATCTTCACCTAGTTCCAGCACTCCCTCCCTCCCTCACTCTCAAAAGGAACTGATCATAATTGAAGAATGGCTCTAGAGGTAAGAGAAAGCCAATTAGAGGAGGAAACAGGAAGAACTTTGCCTAACTACTCTCTGCTTTTAAGAAAGACAGGTATTACCACACCAATTTTAACTCTTTCACAGTCTCTTCATACCAATAAGACTCCCCCAAAGCAATAACTTTTAACCAATAGCATTAATAGAGGTATAGTCTAAAGGGAATTCTTCACAGAGGGTATAAATTTTCTATGACACCTACAAGGTTGGTCACAGCAGGCCAGTAGTGACATAGAGGTATCAGATAACAGCAGTTACAAATACAATGATAATATATTGTTACAACTCAAACAAGTCTTGACTGGTTAGCTGACTCAGCTTGCATGCACATTTTCCAGAAGTCCAAAATAAAAAGCACTCTTAAATTGTCTATTGGAGAGGGTGATGCTATAGCATCATTACACTTGATTAACCCACCAAATTCCTAACATACCCCTGAAGAAGCCTAGCCCTAGCCCCTAGCATACTTCATGGTGGGGGGGAATCCAGAATCCCATGCATATCCAGCATAACCATAGAGTTAAAAAAAAAAAAGTTCCAAGCTTTAATCTAGTCATGGACTTGTAGGGACCTTATCTACAATAGCTAACATCTGGAAAGCCAGATGACCCCATTAGAGGAATCAATTGAGCAGAATTGAGTTGAGCTGCTTCAAAGTGTTCTAAATATGATTAGGAGGGATTCCCTCATAATGAAAGAGATTAAAGAAGTGTTCAAGGTTAGCTGTGAATTCACTATAAGCTATCAGCTCTTCCCATCTCCTAGACAACAAACAGTTCTGGCTACAGGGTTGAAGTGATAAGACTTGAATGGTCCCAGTCATCATGTACAATAACCACAACAAGTGAATATGTTCAGGTTCAAATCACAAACAAACTGGTCACTAGCAACCACCATATTAACCCCTAGCCCCTATAATAAAATAACCCCTCGAGAGCTAAATTTATGAGGATACTAAATCTATTGAATCAGGGGACACTTCTGTATACAGTGGGACTTTTCTATTTTAACCCACTGAATCCTCAATATTACTGTGGAACCTCTCTATTTTAACCCACTGAATCCTCAATATTACAGTGGAACCTCTCTATTCTAAGGGGATATCACTATTTATAATGGAACCTCTGTAACTATACCTCATCCTGTGTAGAAAAGGAGAACATTCACCCAACCCTACTAAGCAGGGGGGGAGGGGTTCTTTACAGTACGTACCCAGGATAATTAAATCACATTTCCCCCAACCAGAAACCAAGAATAACAAGGAAAACCAACAATAAACTGCCTAACCTAACCACACACTCAATTGGAAACTTTGGAAGTTTATGAGTGGGGAAGTCAAGGTTATTATTCTAAGTAGATAAGGTTGGGTTGATCTGATGTGGCTGAAAACTGGAGGGAGGTAGTAAAATTATCCAGATCATCACAACTGAAGCCAAATAAAGTATGCAAACTCTCTTTCAAATCATCTGAACTGGAAGGACTTCCAAGTCATTGTGGCAGAAATCTAGTTAGTGAGGACAATCCTTCAAATAAATTCTTCCCATCTCCATACCAGAAAACAGCACTTGTCAACTCAAAGCAAATATTTGACACATTCAATTAGAATAGGAATGTCAGGCTCTGCTGTATTCATTAAGGAGAGTTTCCAAAGTTTCAATGTGTCCTTTACAGGTATCCTCCTTAAGTAGCTAGGAAGATAGGAGGATATTATATACATTCATGTAATCCCCTCTCTAAAGAGGTGCTCTCATATTTCAGGAGTTTATAAGTGGATGGAGTATCCTCATTAAAAGAGGTGTCCTCACTTCTGGGATAGTTTTGTACTGAGAATACATCTCCTTACCTGCAATATAAGGAACCTGTTGTGATCCAGATCTATCCCACAGCCCCTCAAGAGTACAGCCACCTCCTTGAAAGGAACCTTCTTTCCATTAAGCTGGTAATAGGAACTATTGTCCTTGAAAGCAGTTCTGGAAACAATGAACTGACTCCCGGGGATCACTTCCAACTCATCTCCAGGCTATAGGGGAAAAAGACACCAACCTTAGGTTATATCCAGTCTATAACTATATCCATAGGAACTATCAGGGCCAAGTATTAGGTGTCCTGACTCTAATTACCATTAGGGCCAAGTATTAGGTGTCCTGACTCTAACTACCATTAGGGCTAAGTATTAGGTGTCCTGACTCTAATTACCATTAGGGCCAAGTATTAGGTGTCCTGACTCTAATTACCATTAGGGCCAAGTATTAGGTGTCCTGACTCTAATTACCATTAGGGCCAAGTATTAGGTGTCCTGACTCTAATTACCATTAGGGCCAAGTATTAGGTGTCCTGACTCTAATTACCATTAGGGCCAAGTATTAGGTGTCCTGACTCTAATTACCATTAGGGCCAAGTATTAGGTGTCCTGACTCTAATTACCATTAGGGCCAAGTATTAGGTGTCCCGACTCTAATTACCATTAGGGCCAAGTATTAGGTGTCCCGACTCTAATTACCATTAGGGCCAAGTATTAGGTGTCCTATATTAACTCTTATCAATGAAGCAAGTGACAATCCTGTGTCCTGATTAATTTTCTTAGGCTGGGAACACCTTATTTAGATGTGTCCACCTTATTTAGAGGTGTCCCAGCTGAGTTTTGTACACATAACTAAAGATCTAACTGATGTAGGTGTTGATTCATATTGGGGTTTCATGAAAGGTTTCCACCAAAATGCAATGTTGTCTGTGCACTTAATCTGTACATGAATGCCAATGTAGACCTCTAAACTTGGATCTCAACAAACCACTATATATCACACTGAACACCTAAGCTGAATAACCTTGAACAAAGGAAATCTATTCACATGCCTCAGAGGGCAGCACACTGATTACCTCAGTCTCAAGGCTCTAACACCCCCACACACATTAATTCTATGCTAGCCACAAATAGCTACATTGAACTGCCCAAGCCAACCCAGCAGGCCAGCCCAGCACTCACTCCCCAGGCTTAACCAACAAGGTTTAGTAGTAGCATTGAACTGCCCAACAGGCCAGCCCAGCAGGCCAGCCCAGATCCCCAGGCTTAGCCAACAAGGTTTAGTAGTAGCATTGAACTGCCCAAGCCAGCCCAGCAGGCCAGTCCAGCACTCACTCTCTCCAGGCTTAGCCAACAAAGTTTAGTGGTAACACTAGATTTCAAATATTTGTTTCTTGTTGTTTTAGAGAAGACATGTTAGCATAATGTTCAGAGTTAGTTAACATGACTCTAATAAGCTGCTACTAGATTGGCTATTGCTAAAACTACTAATAACTCTGGAATTCATCAGTGTTTAGTGGGGGGGGAGCTACCCAGATTTAAATAGGAACAGCTAGGCAGAGAATATAGGACCCATATTTAAATAGGGTCCCAGTTAACAGCTAAACAGGACATAGGACCCATATTTAAATGGGATCCCAGCTATCAACTAGACAGAGAACATAGGGACCCATATTTAAATCAGGTCCCAGCTATCAGCTAGACAGAGAATATAGGACCCATATTTAAATAGGGTCCTAGTTAACAGCTAAACAGGACATAGGACCCATATTTAAATGGGGTCCTAGCTATCAGCTAGACAGAGAACATAGGACCCATAATCAGGTCCCAGCTAAAGAGAACCTAGGACCCATTTTTAAATGGGGTCCCAGCTATCAGCTTGACAGAGAACATGGACCATTTAGAACTCCATAAAAACAGAAGTTAGTGGTCACTTCTATGGAGCAAGTGTTTGCATTTATTCATTCTTACCAGTGTTTACACAACCAAATCTCCTGTGACCAGCAGATAACATATATACTACTACATTCTGATGTGTGTATTGTGGGGAAATGGTGAGTGATGGGTATGTAGTGCTCTGTGAGGAGTTGATGGCTATATAGTGATGTGTGTAGTGAAGTGATGGGTATGTAGTACTCTGTGAGGAGTTGATGGCTATATAGTGATGTGTGTAGTGAAGTGATGGGTATGTAGTGCTCTGTGAGGAGTTGATGGCTATATAGTGATGTGTGTAGTGAAGTGATGGGTATGTAGTGCTCTGTGAGGAGTTGATGGCTATATGGTGATGTGTGTAGTGAGGTGATGGTGTATATGAGAAGGTGATGTGTATGCAGTGAAGAGGTGACAAGGTCTGTGTAAGGTAAGAAGAGTGTATGAGAGGGGTGGTGCTGTGTGTATGTGATGATGGGAAAGTAAAGATCCCTTTAGCTACAGTATTTCACTAGCTGCAGTTTCAAAGCCCACCTCTATGCCCATCTTTGTGTCTTGATTGGTAATGCACAAGTCTTCAATGAGCTATTAACTACTAAAGGACTGTATGCAAATATGAAACCTGTTTTTGTCTGAATGGAATGTGAATACTCAACAGTCTGGTCAAACCACCACTTCTCAAACTGCAACAAAGTTATTGGCATCATTCACACATCATTTTCATCATGCTTTGAAATCCTTAACTTTGGCTATGTGGGCATTAGAGAAACTACATATCTGAATTAACAAAACACCATCCACCCACTTTGTAGAGCTCCCAATCCTTTCTCTATGGCCAAGAGAGGTGAATACATACATGTGTTTACAACCACCACAACTTCAGGTTTGTCCACTCACTGCATCTCACCACAAAACCTCAATAAGAAATTATATCTGGATGCTACAATGACCTCCATCCCACTAAATAGAGCTGTCTCCAAAGAGATGTTATTAGCATGCCTGCTATATAGGCCTAAGGTTTCTTGACATGTCACATCACATAGATTTCCAATGCATTGTTATTTTATTGGCTTTGCATGTTACTATGAACTTACAGGAAGATTTGAAGGCATGCAATGTTTACTGGTGCTTCTAGTGAGGTTACAGCAAATCCACATGACATCTTCTGATCAATTTACAGTTAATGTGTCTCACATTACGTGGTCTAACTGAATCAGTGTTAGTTATAACTTTGCCAGAAGTCATGTCCAGAGAATATAATCAACTCATTGTGAATACTACACTATTTCAGACACCTAATGGGCATCAGGTGTCCTCTGTTAATTAACAAGGAATCTCTCTATTGAGGTTAATATATTCTCATGCAGATTAATTCCATTGGCATACCTCCTGATCAGATTCTTGTGCTAGTGAAAATCTAATGAACTTCTTGTGCTTGTCCAAGATAAGTGAAAATCTGATGAAGTAGCTGTAAATATTGTCTGTGCACATGTTTTGATGAAGTGTGTGAAGAATCGGCATTTTAATTCTGAATGCTTACAAAGTGAAAAGAGTCCCTAATTTGTTTACAGTTCTGTGGTAGAAGACAGACAACACGGAAACTTGACTAGGGTCA
The DNA here is from genome assembly GCA_964016965.1 of Diacarnus erythraeanus. Lineage (NCBI taxonomy): Eukaryota > Metazoa > Porifera > Demospongiae > Poecilosclerida > Podospongiidae > Diacarnus > Diacarnus erythraeanus. The sequence goes on along the minus strand of OZ024685.1, from coordinate 5,277,280 downwards.
AGGTGAAGTTTGAGTTACAAACACAAGGGATGTGAGTAAACCTCTCCTTACTGGTTCTCTTCAAAGTTATGCAGGTTGAGCTAAGATTTAAGTGTTCCCAAAGAGTGACCACTGACCACTACAAACCACCTCTGTATAACAGCCAACTGGTTGTGTCCATGGGGTGACCACTATATACAGGTTTCACTGTATGAGCAGACCACCTCTGTATAGCAGCCAACTGGTTATGTCCCAAGGGTGACCACTATATACAGGTTCCACTATATAAACAGATCACCTCTGTATAACAGCCAACTGGTTGTGTCCCACTATATACAGGTTCCACTGTATAAACAGATCACCTCTGTATAACAGCCAACTGGCTGTGTCCTATGGGTAATTAGGTGACCTTCCTCCCCAAAGGTGACCACTATGTACAGGCTAGGGTGGTATCAATTAACTGTCCTAAGAGGTTTACAAGTTGACCATTTCAATTAAGCAGGCTCCCAACTATACAATACAAAATTTACATTGAAATTCACGAGTTCCAGAAACTTAATATGTTAGAAAACATGTTAATTCTGTCTGTCAAAAGAGAACTAGCAAACCATGACTAGGCAGAATAACAGATGTGTTGGCTTGTCTCACTACCTACCAATATAATTACTTGTGGTGGTCAGTTTATACCATAGTGTATTCCTAACAACAATCTGCCATATCTCAGTAACATGAGCCTTCTACAGTTACAACCCACCCTATATAACTCATCCCTTGTAAAGGTGAGGTGTTCTGTAGGAGGTATTTGTAGTCAGCACTTCAGAATACTAGGTATGTAGATATTGAGAGAGAGTTTGCCAAGTGGCTGGTGGTGTGTATGTTAAAGAACTGTTACTAATTTAGCCCACACATGTTTCAAACATAAAGTGTTCATTTGGATATAGAATGCTCTGTTTGTGAGTGTGGTAAAGAAACTGTTGATTTTGTCGTATGACTGAGGTTAATAGCTAGACTTGTGTGAAAAGGGGTCAATTATTGATATGAAGTGTTGTATGTGCAGGTTGTATCCTTTATGTGCCACCACCCCACTTAGTGATATCTGAGTGTTGGAATATAGGCAGTTTCATTACATATTATGTAACGTGGCTACAGGTTCCTAATGTGACACCACATGCAGATTTCATTTGGTTAGCAGTACTCTATGAAGTTGCATTGCTAGGGTTCAGTTAAAAGGTGATCACAGTGGCAAGATTGACCATATGAATTCTCTACAGCACCTTATCTTCCCACATACAACAGACTCCCATATTCCCACCCTCACAGATAACAGACTCCACATTCCCCCTCTCACACATAACAGACTCCCTCTCACACATAACAGACTCCACATTTCCCCTCTCACACATATAACAGACTCTCAGTAAGGTAGAATATGTGGCATGTTCCAGTCTGTCTTCCCTGTACTTGTTTCCACATAGAATAACAATCTAATCTTTCAGTTTATACAATAGTGTTTTAAAGAGAGGGTAAAATATCAAATCCTGGCTACTGTAACAGAGTGAAACATCAACTCTGGATGTCTACAACAAGTATATATGTACATATGAATACTATACAAGGTTTTGAACAATTATTGGGACATCTCTGGGATTAGAGGCATCTCTGTATTAAAGGGTGTTGATCAGAGGACAGGAGAGTGCCATTATGAGCCAGTACACAAACTATTATAAGTCCCCAGCTAGAAATAGCTACATTAGGAATAGTATCAACAAGATTTCTTACAATTACCTGGGAATTTAATAGCCTGTAGGGAGTGGACTAACACAAATAACCCTCAGGGGCAATGAAATAATTATTTGTAGAGTAATTATTATTAAAACTCTGTTTATTCTGAAATTTTACTCCCTATGTGTTTGTGAAATTTTCCATGGCTTTGTTAGTTATCCCAGACAATTAAACACACAACACTTGTGCATTTAAACTCTCTCAGGTCTGCCCCCCAATACCACGCCCACCAGGAGAGGTCTACTCCCATACCATGCCACCAGGAGAGGTCTACTCCCAATACCACGCCCAGGAGAGGTCTAATCCCAATACCATGCCACCAGGAACACAAGAGCTAAGTGGTAAATGTATAGCATATGAATGGAGATGAAGATGGCTAGGTCTGTTTTGTGTGCACTTGGTTGGTTGCTGATGAATATAATCTGTGGAATGTCATAGCATTGGCTATGATTCCTTATCTGACACTAAAAAAATTCCACGAACCTCACTAAAGCCCATTAATGAAGTTTCCATGTGTAGTATAATCTATTGGTATTGTATGGTTGCTACTCCCAGAGGAATCAAAAACACTTCAGCCACTGTCTACAATGCTGTGTGGAATATACTTTTATTGGCAACCATATTCCAAGTTTTGACATCTCTGTATACAGTAGAACCCTCTATTCTAACCCCTTGAAATGAGGACATCTCTGTATACAGTGGAACTCCTCTATTCCAACTCCCTAAAATGAGGACACCTCTGTATATAGTCTATTCCAACCCCCCTGAAATGAGAACATCTCTGTATACAGTGGAACTCCTCTATTCCAACACCCTGAAATGAGGACACCTCTGTATACAGTGGAACCTCTCTATTCCAACACCCTGAAATCATGACACCTTTATAATTATTAAGACACCTTAATCTGTCCCAAGGTTTGAATAGAGAGGTTCCACAGTATGTAGCACTATAGCACCTGCCACCATATCAATTATGTTAACATAACCTTCCTGCATGCTAGCAGGTTATCACCAACCACCAAAACTATATAATCCCGTGTGTACAGCGTTCTCCCACTAACTGCCAGTAGATTATTAGTGAGACTTGAGGTATGTCTCTTGAAGCAATTACAGCAGTTCTAAACAACTTATCTACTTCAAAAAAACAAATGGAAGGCTGTAACAGACTCTCTACATGTACTCTGACTGGCTGCAGTCCTGGCCATTCAACCGGAGACAGGAACTAAGATATATCTCACTCCAGCACACGTACTACTTCTATTTACAGTCTGATTATTATCAGAGAAGACCTTGAAACCTTTCTTAAAGCTATTATTGTTACACTAAAGACTGTGTGCTATCATGGGCCTCCTTGCTACACTCTGCCAAAGGGATATCTCCCTACATAGTGCACACATTGTAATAATAGTATGGTCTCCACTGGATCACTTAATTATCCTCAATTGGACACTTATTTTGTACCCAATAGAACATTGACCCTTGGAATAGTTGTAATAAGTTGGTCCCCATTCTTAGGGTAATTTGAATAATATAAGTCTTCATTCTCTGGCTACTTAAGATAGAGTTTGAATTCCCTTTATAGAATACTTTTGAATAAAAATTATTATCTTGTCTTCCTCAAAACAAACAGTTATTTTCATTATGACCAATGGCTATGAAAATGCATCACAACATGTCCATCTCCCAGCAACCCAATAACATAATGGTTGAAGGACATTCAAGACAGGATGTGACGGAGTCACTGCACCTTTGATAAGAGTCTACAAACACTTACATGACTTACTGTGTCTTTGATTTTCTGGAAGTGGACGCTGACTGTGCATGATTTGATATTGAGATGATGCTCAGAGTTATGGATGAGAATAGATATCTTCTTAGATCGAATCTTTCTGGCCCTGTACCCAAACACGAACAGCATGGAGTCTATGACGTTAGACTTTCCACTCCCATTAGGTCCAACAATGGAAGTGAAGCACTGGACAAGGAGAATGATTGTAACATAGAAGGCTTTTGTGGTTACACATTATCCTAAATACACACAGTGTGAAGCCACTTAAGAGTTCCCTGTTTACATAGTATAGAGTATTCATTCACCCCTGAGAGTACCCCATAGGTTTGACTGCAACCAGCTAGAGGTGGCCTGTTTAAACATGAGTATTCATCCCTGAGAGTACCCCATAGGTTTGACTGCAACCAGCTAGAGGTGGCCTGTTTAAACATGAGTATTCATCCCTGAGAGTACCCCATAGGTTTGACTGCAGCCAGCTAGAGGTGGCCTCTTTAAACAGCAATCTCTGAGAGTACTCCATAGGTTTAAACTCCATAGCTAGATGTGGCAGGCTTTGAGTATAGTTCATGATAGAGCACTCAAATAAACTTGACTATAATGTCTCTGAGGATATAACCTGCATTAATTGGTCACCAGCTAAGCTATAGTTAACTTGAGAACCTAACATCTATTATATACAATAATCTCAGACTTGGCTGTGAAGAACAAGAAGTCTTGGAACAGACAGCACAGCATACACACCTGCTTCATACAGCATATTTTCATACAGCATATTAGATATTGTATAGGTGAGTAAGCACTTGCATGGTGGCACATTTACCAAGGAGTGTTATTCTTAGGAAGTCAAAACACACATCTGAAGAAAAGTGGTTCTAATCAGCTTGTTAGCTAATGATGCACTCTACTGAGGGCTGATAATGAGAGGTGTAAACTTGAACGTCAAAGTTAATTCATTAGAGTGGTGTTAAGGGTTAGCCCAGTAATTCACAGTGCCAACACTTAGCTTGACTTAAGTACTTCAATAACCTCACAATGGGAGTGAGTGAGCTTTCTTCATTCTGCCATCATTTGAAGCATGCAACAGGCCAACCCAGATAAGTGTTATATTAACATGACAAATCAGATCTTGCTGATCTGAGCAGCTAGCTGTTATAAAGATGGCTTCTTATTTGCTAGTCCCAGTATGTAGTAATCATTGCAATGTGTTGAGTGACATCACTGCATCTGATTGGACAAAGGTCATGTGACCAGCAATAATGAATGTTGGTGTAAATGCATTCTAGTGAGGGTTAAATTTTAGTGCAAATTCAGTTTAGTTAGGGTTAATAATGCATGGCTAGCAGTGAAAGTTAATTGTATGGTGTAAATATACTTTAGTGAGGGTTAATAATGTATAGAGGGTGCACTGTATGTATTTTGAGGTTATGTGAAAAACCCCAACTCTCCTAGTTTGGCAAACACAATTTTTATGTAGCTATGCAGTTGGGATTGTGTAATAGTGCTTATAGTCTTGTGGCTAGAGGTTTCGATCTTTTAGGGAAAGTTCCGTACACATCTCTGAAATAAATGTGTACACATCTCTGTGTGTCTATAGTGTCTTCATCCGTAAGGTTGCTAATCACAACCAAATCAGCTGGCTGGTAAAAAAGAAGAGGCAGTGAGATATAGACCAAACCCCTATCTATAAGATGTCAGATAGAGTTGAATCTTCTGTAACATGGCTTCCATTATCTTAATTCCATAGGTATTGGTCAAATACCTTGTCTCCATGGCAACAGAAGTAACCTTCTCTCTCTAGCTCACCACAGAAGGTAATTTTAACTACCACTCCCAATAGGCCCTCTATATTAACATACTACAAAAATGTCTATAGATAGTCAAGGACTTGTTAGTTGACAGAGTAAATCAGCTTTCAGTGTTTTGATGAAGTCATTCAGTCAATATATATAACTTGTATACAAACACAATACACATTGCTGAGGTAATTACCTTGTGGAAGGGACCAAGTTCCCTCACTCCAGCATAGGACTTAAAATTTTCACAGACAATCTTCTCTATAATCAGTCTAGAGGTTGAGTCCCCTTTCTCTGGTCCCTCTAATCCTGTCTGGCTATCCTCAGGTAAAATAAATGACTCATTTGCATCCATTACTAGATACCCTGACAGAATTAGGTCCCTATATAATGTTCAGCACACACACAGCACGCACTCACTAACCAGGTAGCTTAGTAACACGCCGGTACAACCGGGTATCCACAGAGAACACCGTCACCAGACTCTCGGACCAAGTCTATAGTGCCCTACAGTACCAAGAGCTGTCTAACTTACGTCAGGATCGCCAGCGAGCATCGGGTTCATAGCATGGCACAAGAAAGAAAAATTTGCCGCCAAAAGTTTACTTCCTGTGTTACAGGTAGTGTAGTACTAAAAATGGGCTGTTTTGGTATGTTAGGAATGCAACCAGCTGCGAAGGTGCAGACGAATTTATTCTAGTTAATAGCTGGCTGACTAAAATCAACTAGTTAATTTAGAGTTCTAGTCGAAGATCCTGGAAGTTGGTACAAAGTTTTGACTAAATTCGTGTAGTTTTGAATTCCTGGAGTGTGGAGGTGCCGGATAGTTTGGCTGGTGCTTTCTGAGACTGGATTTCAGTTTTCTTCCCACTTTTTAAAGTCATCTTCTCAATTTAGGTCTATAAATATGGCCCGGACGAGGAGAAATAACCGGGGAAATAAGTCGAGAAACTTTCACAGCAATTCACCACCAACCTCTGTCCCCACTCCTCCATCTAACAGCGGCAGGAGAAGTGCTGCTGTAGCAGCCGCTACAGCGAGCAAGGCTTCTGGACGGCAGAAGGCCCAGGGAAGCAGGCTCAGGAGCAATCGAGGGAGGAGGGGTCCAAATTCATCTAGAAAGGGCCAAGCTATTAGTAACAGAAGTACAAATGGAAGAGGCAGAGGGAGAACTGCTAAGAAGGACAACACACCGCTACAAGATCCTAGTTCTTACAGAGATGATAATGGTGAAGTGTACAGAAGGGGTGGTAAGTTTTCAGTATTAGAAGAAGCACTTAAAACCAGCTTAACCTTTAGTGAGGTGTTGCATTAAACTGTTGCAATACAGATCCACTTACAAAATTGGTTTATAATAGCTGTATTTGTTACAGACTATGCATATGTTGACAGCCAACAAGCTGAACTGCCATACCATATCTGTTTGATTCGTGACTTCAAAATGGTATTCTCACTAAGATATTAACTTTATTATAATGTAGTAACAGTAATAAATTATTATTATTATTATTATTATTATTATTATTATTATTATTATTATTATTATTATTATTGTCTTACCCACACAACAGAATTTACTGATTTAGCTAAAAACAGTGACTTAAGTTGTATGATAATCAAAAACTGCATCACCCTGCTAGGAAGTTTGTCTGTTACACAATGTATATCTAATCTCTGTAACTATGTGGTGTCTTGATGTGTTTGTGCTGTATTAATGCATAAGTTACCAGGTGGAACAATTCATAGTGTCTGTGTCTCTCTGAGGATAAAAAGCTAGCTACCTTGTCAAATAAAAAGAGGAATTTGGTCATATCTATTAGTGTGTGGGAGTAATTTACATGTCAGTGTTATGTCACTCCAAGTGTGTATTCACCAACTCTATTGTGAGGTTATAACTAGATACAACATTGCATACTAGAATTCATAATGGTAGCAGCCATCTTTAGTTTGTTGCATGTCACCTCTATGTCAACTGTTTTTATAACAAGGATGTTTACCACACAGTAAAGATGAATGAGCTTCCATATGGTATATGCAGGCTAGAAAAGAAACGGTTATTGCTGAGGTCAAGTGGTTTTATCGAGTTTCAGAACTACCAGAGGCTGTCTATTTGTTGTTGATGGAAGACAGAAAAGAAGGTAAGGATAAACTATTAAGATTCAGTGTCTTTTCAATCTCTTTCTTTTCTACAGATCTTCTCTTTGCAGATATCAAAGCTAAGGAGCGTGAATTATTCATGGCTTTCAATATTGACACCCACCCAGCTTCTCTCCTGAGGTGAGCCTAAGAATTATTCACTTCTTCATGTGTTAATTCAAAAGATTTGTTCTGTGATGCTGATAATTAATGTTGCTATATGAGGGGTTTTTCTTGCATATATGTGATAGTTTTTGGGGGGCTAGGAGTGCCAGAGAGGAATTAATTTACCTCTTTATTAAAGACAGTATAGACAGTGAGTGAGAAAAGATGCTGCATAGTGCTTCATTTATAAGGGTGTTCATTGAATACAGGGAGCACTCCCTTCCCTGTCCTAAGGGTCTTACCAGATGAATTGTGGTGTCATTTACAAAGTGTTATGAAAACACTATAGGGTCACTCACAAGCCTTTACTCAGTTAATTAAATTGATATGTATAAACAGTTATAGATGTAAGATAGTTTTGTTGTTTTCGTGACTCCTTCATTAAGGAAGTGTCCCTGTGTAACTGGAAAGATATGCTGTGTCCTCAATAGAGGTGTGTCTTTAGTGGTAGATTTTGTATTCATTTCTATATAGTGGGGTTTGTCTTTGTGGGACACCAATATATCAGGACATTAAAAGGGTTACCTGGTCACCATCCATAATTGTTACAGGGGTAAATGTAGAGTAAAGAAATTCATGGAAGTAAAGGATTCTCTCTCTACCTTTATGGAAAAGGACCATGTCTTCTTCTACAAATATGGCTACAAACCTGAATCAAGGTATCTCATCTAATATATTATCCATCTAATAATAAGATAGAGGATAACTGAGGTCTCCTATCTAATTGGGTAGATGGTGATGAGGTCTCCCATCTAATTGAGGGTGAGGTCAAGTATTCCACCTATTGGAGTAATTGTATCCCATTAATTTTGGTGACCATCCAAGTATGTTTATGCTATAGATCACTTCTGTGCACTATTAAAGCATATTGAATAAGACTCATCAAAGCAAGCATAGATCTTTTATCTTGAAAACTTAATAGGGAACACTCAGTATATCCTCACTTACCTTCTCAGTATATCCTCCCAGTATGCTATGCTGTTGTAGTTAATGGTTGTGTGCAGCGATATTACATAAGGGAAAATATTTTTTTATCCTTTTGTGGTGAGGTATAAGTGTTTCTTACGTGCATACATTTGACGATGATCTCAGTAATGTTATGAAATGTTTATGTTTGTCCAAGGAACAAAATACTTCCTTATGGGCCATTGTATGACTAGTCTGATCTAACTCTTCAATCACTTACGATTCTTTCCCAACGTTTTACCTTATCAATAATCCATTGTCATGTATATAGTATACTGACATAATATACTACCATAGTATACTAACACAGACCCTGTATGTGTTTGTATGAATTGATTTAATGTTGTAGGAGGCTGACTGAGCTGAATGAGGAATCCTATGTGCCTCACAGCCAACAGGTGCAGTATTATTATAATGTCTTATTTTGCTAATATTTGACCCAATAATGACCCAATAGGCTGTATTGCCCGAGTACTTGGGTCCTGATTCCTGTGACAAGGCCCCAGCAGCTGCAGTTTTAGATCGATATAGTTCAACGGATGAGAAGATCAGAGCTTATGAGCATTTGGTAAGCCAGATTAATTTAAACAAGAAAATGCTATGCTATACAAGACAGGCGAGTATCCAAGCATGCTGTGTAATATACAGGCATAGTATACAAACACACAGATGCTATTGCATCTAATATACAGACTAGTATACAAGCATGTAATTATACTGTGTAAACATTGTAATATACAGATGTAGTATACAAACTTGGTTAGCAACCTTGAAAATGTGAAGGGTTTTTTTATGTGACAGGATCAAAACACTATGTACTACCAAATGTGAAGTAAATGGCATTCAGGGAGTAAATGGTGCTGCAGCAGCACTGACAGTGGCCACACATTAGAGTACCAGTATATCTGTAGCTGCACTGACAGTGGTCACATATTAGAGTACCAGTATATCTGTAGCTGCACTGACAGTGGTCACATATTAGAGTATCAGCTGTATAGAGTATAGCTGTAGCTAGTCTGTTGTGTAATGTTGAGGAGTTCTTCCTCAAGTGTTTACCTGTTAATTATTTCAAGACGTTGCAGTGCATTGGCACACTTCATTGCTTTTCCAATTAGCTGGAACTTTAGGAATTTGAATGCCTTGGGCTAGCTGAATCAGGACTCTTACAGAGACCAGGAGTGGTAGCAAGCTTAAGTAGGGCCTTGGGCCATGGAGGAGAGCTTTAGGCTATATTCCCCTCCCCAGAGCTAAGACTACTGCTAATTATAGTATAGCTTCAAGGCATGTGGAAAAAATTTATGCTGTAAGGACAATAATAGAGACACTATCTTAGCTTAGCCTCACTAAGCTATAGGACACCATTCTTATCTCCACCTGGACTACAGTTAGCTTCACTAAGCTATAGGACACCATTCTTATCTCCACCTGGACTACAGTTAGCCTTACTAAACTATAGGACACCATCTTTATCTCCACCTGGACTATAGTTAGCCTTACTAAGCTATAGGACACCATCCTTATCTCCACCTGGACTATAGTTAGCTTCACTAAGCTATAGGGCACCATCCTTATCTCCACCTGGACTATAGTTAGCTTCACTAAGCTATAGGACACCATCCTTATCTCCACCTGGACTACAGTTAGCCTTACTAAGCTATAGGACACCATTCTTATCTCCACCTGGACTACAGTTAGCTTCGCTAAGCTATAGGACACCATTCTTATCTCCACCTGGACTACAGTTAGCCTTACTAAGCTATAGGACACCATCTTTATCTCCACCTGGACTATAGTTAGCCTTACTAAGCTATAGGACACCATCCTTATCTCCACCTGGACTATAGTTAGCTTCACTAAGCTATAGGGCACCATCCTTATCTCCACCTGGACTACAGTTAGCTTCACTAAGCTATAGGACACCATCCTTATCTCCACCTGGACTACAGTTAGCCTTACTAAGCTATAGGACACCATTCTTATCTCCACCTGGACTACAGTTAGCTTCACTAAGCTATAGGACACCATCCTTATCTCCACCTGGACTACAGTTAGCCTTACTAAGCTATAGGACACCATTCTTATCTCCACCTGGACTACAGTTAGCTTCACTAAGCTATAGGACACCATCCTTATCTCCACCTGGACTACAGTTAGCCTCACTAAGCTATAGGACACCATCTTTTAGCTCCCCACTTAAATTACTTCAGAAATGCATAATTATATTCATAGCTACTACAGGAAGTGCATAAGTTAATTGCCTCCATACTAATTGCCAGAGCCAGAGGGCCTTAGGGAGAACCCCTGCTATAACACCAATACCCTGAGCCAGAGAACATTCCTTTCACCACATCAAAGGAACCAGTCTTATTATCTGTTCTCTGTGGACAAGGCTCTCTAATGACATGATGATAAATTGAACATCTGCTCCTGTGAAGAATTATAAAAGCCTTTAGCTGCTATTGAGGTGGACTTGATAAACTCCTAGGAATACTGAACTGCCATGGTTATTGTAAAGTGTGAAAAAGGATGTGAGCACCTGGTCCCTATGCTTTGGTGTATAGCATTGTGTGCTATATAGCTACATCTGTGGGATCACATCACCACTACCACCAACTCAACATCCAGCTCTATGAAAACTTCCTGTCACCCACTCCAGCTCTTCCAGAGGAATTTAACTGAAGCTTACCCCATAGCTTACCAGAACCCCCCACCCCCTCCCACAGCTAGCCCCCACAGCTTACCTGAAACCTCCCCTCCATAGCTTATTAGCTTAGCCATTAGGTGTGTAAACCATTAGCTGGCAAAGAAAAAATAACACTAATCTTCTCTTACACATACTAGACTTGAGGTTAGTTGAAACTGACAAGCTAACAAAATTACTAGTATTGCTAATCACACCTAAACCAGAACTAACCGGATAGCATTCGAATGTGGGTTTGAGGAATTGGAACAGAGGTGTGAGTGAACTTTACATTATACGTATCTCAGAACCTGTTTACCCCCTCATTGAAGTAATGACACCTCCATAACTATGTATGTCATAGTCAGACTAATCATGAATAACAATGCCACCTTGACACAGGGCAGCCTGTAATTATGATCTCACACTCAGCTATTTAGTGGGGTGTTGTCATTTAAGGAGCACAACTGGCAGCCATTATAATTCCATATATGTCTTTCATTGTTATTGTGAGTTGTTGCAGTCTCTTCAAGTCTAAACAACTTCCTTATTATTTATGTGGTTTTGTACACATCTTGATGTAGCTGGGAATGTGTGAGGTGTCCTCATTTCTGGGTTGCATAGTGTGTCTAGATTAGCTGGGAAGGTGTGTGGTGGTGTCCTCATTAAGGAGGTGTCCAGATTAGATAGGAAAGTGGTTTATTCCACTGTCAAGTATATTCATGAATGATAGTTCCTTCCATTCTATCAGGTGTGGCAACCAAAACTCACAGATGAAGATCTCCTTATGTATCTGAGGGCAGCAAGGTAAAACTACTCATTAACTTCCTACAACTTCCTTAAATATACATTATATTCTGTGAAATATATACCTTGTTTAATCCAAGAATTTGACTACATGACTGTATCATCTTTCTCCTCAATCTAGGAGCATTGCACTCCATGCTGGTGTCTGTATGACTGGATACATGGCTGATGGATATCTGGTAAGTCACCTTCTGAGGAGTAAAGGATACACTGGGACCTTGGAAAACTCCTTTATATAGAGGTTGCCCTTAATTCAGAGGTAATATACGGTGGAACCTCTCTATAAGGGGCACATTGGGACCTTGGGGTAGAGGTAATATACAGTGGAACCTCCCTATAAAGGACACAGTGGAACCTTGGAAATTGTCCTTAATTCAGAGGTAATATAATACACTAAAGTTTGTGGTAGAACAAATGATCTTTCCTATTTCAGATTGTCCTTCATCAGAGACTCCATGTAATGCTGTCCTATAAACACTTAATCTCTGTTTATGCAAATATTTGAATTCTTGTTTCAGTTCCAAAACTACAGTTATTCCAATGTCCTAAGGAGCTGTGTGTCCACTAGTAAAGACAATGTCCTAAATAACTGTGTGTCCACTAGTGAAGGCAATGTCCTAAATAACTGTGTGTCCACTAGTGAAGGCAATGTCCTAAATAACTGTGTGTCCACTAGTGAAGGCAATGTCCTAAGCATAATTGTGGGAACAAGCATTATTATCCTCTAGCAATGTCCTAAAAACTTACACCTTGTCTTTTCTTTCCTATAGGCAGTGTCTTCAGATGAAACAACACAACATGCATTTGATGTGGTATGTTAGCATTCAATCACTTGTAGTTGTTAGGGAATCTGACCTCTCTGAGGGATGGCAGCTAACTCCCTGTTCAATGATTGTAACCTCTGTGTGTGTGTGTGTTGCATAGCCAGCAAACTAAGTCTTCATCCACATTAGAACTTCATCTGCAGCTCTCTAAAGAGTTTAATATGTGGGACTGTTCCTTTATCTAGCTCCCCTAGTCTTCTCCTAGTCCTTCTTTGCCTATCCCTTAACCCTCTCCTTCCTTACCTATAGCCCTTAACCCTCTCCTTCCTTACCTATAGCCCTTAACCCTCTCCTTCCTTACCTAGTCCTTAACCCTCTCCTTCCTTACAGTTGCACAAGAATGACTACGACACAGAGAAAGCTCTCTTGGACCTAGTCAAACATCCAATTATCAGTCACCTCATTGGGAAGAAGAAGTGGAGCAAAGAAAATGCTGTAAGTATAATTATAGCTCTTTTCTATAGGACACCATCTTTAGGACAACATATAGGACACCATCTTTAGGACAACAATGTGTACTTAGGGATCTATGAAGGAGAATATGTATACCACTTTAATGTCTGTATCTATCAAATACTTCTCTAAACCAAATAGCTAACCTGGAGATTATCTCTTTGACATTTTAATTATGGAGTTGAGGTAAAGTTTAGAACTATTTTCTTTCCCAAAGCTCTGTAATGACTATTTATCAGAATACTCACTTCACTTATAGATTAGTGGTTGCTGTGGTAAGCTCCTAGTTAAAATTACAATAATTATTACTAGGCAAGCAGCTGCTTCAAATGAATGTTTTGTTCTGTGACACATAGGTTCTATTTGGCAAGGGAATGAGGCAGTTTGGAAAGAACTTCTCCAAGATAAGGAAAGAGCTACTCTCAGATAAAATGATTGTGAGTAATTTTATTTGTTCAAGTCATGTGATTCATTATTAATGCTGTTTATTTGTAGAGATGTCATGGTAGTGGGATGGGAAAGCATTCAATAGCATTCATAGTTTGTAAAGATATTCACAGCTCATTAAATGCATTCCAGAGTTAAACTAGTCCTGTTGTAATAGACTGATGGCTAATTTGCCTTCCTATAAACATTACTATTAGCAATGAATTCTGTTAGGATTATTAGCTAGTATGCCTGAAATCAACATGTGATATAGACCTAGTCAGAGACTTACCTCACTGGTTTCTGCTGTTTGTGTTGTAGGAGAAACTCTAAGCTTATTGACCTGGTTTCTACTGTTTGTGTTGTAGGAGAAACTCTAAGCTTATTGACCTGGTTTCTACTGTTTGTGTTGTAGGAGAAACTTAAGCTTATTGACCTGTAGTGTTTGTATTGTAGGACCTCACTGGACTGTAGTGTTTGTATTTTAGGAGATCCTTTACCTCAATGGGCTGTAGTGTTTGTATTGTAGGACCTCACTGGGCTGTAGTGTTTGTATTGTAGGAGATCCTTTACCTCAATGGGCTGTAGTGTTTGTATTGTAGGACCTCACTGGGCTGTAGTGTTTGTATTGTAGGAGATCCTTTACCTCAATGGGCTATAGTGTTTGTATTGTAGGAGATCCTTTACCTCACTGGGCTGTAGTGTTTGTATTGTAGGAGGCACTTAAAGCTAACTAAACATGTTATTTTTTTGATGTGATTGTTACTCAGTTTCATTCCTTTTTAGAAGTGAATTTGTTCCAATTCATCCCATTAATTAGGTCACTTCTTTATCTGCCAACTCACCTCTGAAATCAGTCAGACCATCACCTTTATTGATGTCCTTTCAGACCACCACAATGTCCCTGTAATAGGTGTCCTGAATAAAGGGGTGTCCTGAATAATGGGGTGCCCTGAATAATGAGGTGTCTATGACAGCAGTTGATATTGTCTAGTATGTGTAATTTTCCAAGTGTTACTCATTAATATAATAATGAGGACCAGACACTGAATTAGAACCAATAAGGATGTGGCATTCCTCCCACATGTCACTGCTTAGGAAGAATGGAGTATTCTAAAGTGAACGTAATTAATACAGAGTACTGATGTCATCCAACCAGTAATATTACATCTGCATTTAGCATACCTTCCCAGCTGTATGGAGGATACTATAAAACACTTACTTCATCAATTCTGACTATACTGATTATACATTTCCTTCAACCTCTCCCTCTCTCATCTCCCTCCCCCCCCCCCCTCCCTCCTTCTATCTCTCATCTCCCTCCTTCCTTCTATCCCTTCTCTCTCTCTCTCTCTACCTTGTAGGAGGAGCTGGTTGAGTATTATTACTATTGGAAGAAGACCAATGCAGGACTCTCCTCTCGAAACACACGAAGACAGAGAAAAATGACGCACATCAGACTGAGCAGGTCTCTCCTCAAACCAAGAGAAATCACACCGGAAAAGGAATTTAGTAAGCACAAGAGATCCCTCCCTTTCTGTAGGGGGGACACATTACATAGGGGTGGGGAGGAGTTCAGTCCATGAGTCCCCTCCATGGGTGTGGCTAGCCTGATATGGCATCAAGCCACTAGTTGAGAAGATTGTAGTTCAACGTAGTATCTCTGTATCTTAAAACACACCTCCTCCCCTAGGTCATGCTGATACTGACCCCAGTTATAAATGGGTGATGGGTTATTGGGTGTGTGACCCTGTTAATTAAAGGTTTAACTCTGTACAGTGGATTGGGAGTCATGTGATGAAGATGAGGAGGAATTCAAAGGGAAATTAAAGCAGTAAGTCCCTGATAATTAGTGCAGATCGTGGATCAGGAATGGAATTTACCCACTACAGCTACTACGCCTGCAGACATTGTTATTGTCAGGATTCCAGAAGTTGGCATCATGCCGGTCCCAGTAAGGATATTCTCTGCAATCCTTGTCGCCAATATTTCCAACATTATGGGGTCATGTGCCCCCTACAAGAAAAGAAGAAACCCCCTGACTTCATGTTTAAGTGAGTTATACCCACCCCCCTCTCCCAATTAGCTGGCACCTCTCTCTCCTCTCCTCCTCTCATCCCTCTCCTCCTCTCATCCCTCTCCTTCCTGTCCTCCTCTCATCCCTCCCCTCCCCCGTCTCTCCTTCCTCTTCTCCCCCTGTCTGCCCCTTCTTCTCCTTCCTTCTCCTCCTAACACTCTTTTTTTCTACCTGTAATTAAAGAGATTTCCATGAAGTTTCATCACAAGACCAGATCCCTTCTTCGTCTGCTGTTAGTCACGACCTTCTCAGTCCTCCTACTACTGGACGCAAGACTAGGAATAGCAGTGGCTCTAGAGGGGGTGTGTCAAGCCGACCTGGACTAAGGAGTGGGAAAAATAACAAATCTGATACTGATGATGAAGAAGGTATATATAGTGGTGTTTTTGTGTTGAAGACCCTTTACCATGTAGAATCTAACATCCTAGTTCTCTAACCTTCTGTGTACCAATGGATAACTGAATATAGTTCACTAACCTGAATACCCTCTTCTCCCAATGAGAGGGTTTACTGTGATACCTTGTATTTGTTGTTTAGCTGAAGTCAGTGGTGAGAGTGGAGATGAAAGTAGTGGTGAAGACGAGATGGTGCAGGTCCCTATCAAACCTAAACCTCTTCAAGCCCGGCACTCATTACTTGATAACTTGGTAGAAGAACCCTCTTCTAAAACCACTTCTGACCCTGCCTCCAAACGGTTGAAACGGGACGATAATGTGGTCAGTGATTGCCATATAATTTCATTTATGGTAGAACCTGTGATTAAAGGACACATTGGGATCAGGTCCACCTGTCCCTTGTATGATGCTGAATAAAGTGGAGGCTGTCCTTATCTCAAGTTAATTTACACTAAGGTGGACCAGAGGGTAGTCCTCATTTCAGAGTGGTCCCTTACCAGCATAGGTTCTACTGTAGTGAAGCCAATTTATGACACATAGATGTAATGTCATGTGACAAGTCATGTGGTGTATAAGTCATGTGATCCTTCTTTATGCAGAGCACCTTGAGTGAAGACTATGGGAGTGGCGACTCCACAAATGGCGAACAAGACACCGACAACCCGACCAAATCTCCTAATACTGGAGATAAATCTCCCAGTCAGAGCTCATCCAGCTCCACCCATGCTGATGACGAGGGGGATTCACCCTGTAGTGGAAGTGGTACTCGGGGGACAGTAGAAACTTCGGAGAGGACATCCTTGTCAACTCCCCAAGGGTTTATGCGTGTTACAAGGGACACAGAGTCAATGTGTGCTCGTACTGACCTGGTGTACGTCCATCCACTAGCCTCCGAGAAGGCTATGGCTACATCCACCATCAAGGTTAGAGAACTGATAGTGTTATGTGCTGAGAGGAGTATGGTGGTCAGTTTAAATGCTAGTGATATTAAACAAGGTGAACCCTCACTATTAAACACAGTGAACCCCTCACTAATGAGGTAATATTAAACACAGTGAACCCCTCATTAATGAGGTGATATTAAACATGGTGAACCCCTCACTAATGAGGTAATATTAAACACAGTGAACCCCTCACTAATGAGGTAATATTAAACACAGTGAACCCCTCACTAATGAGGTGATGTTAAACATGGTGAACCCCTCACTAATGAGGTAATATTAAACACGTGAACCCCTCACTAATGAGGTGATATTAAACATGGTGAACCCCTCACTAATGAGGTGATATTAAACACGGTGAACCCCTCACTAATGAGGTGATATTAAACACGGTGAACCCCTCACTAATGAGGTGATATTAAACATGGTGAACCCCTCACTAATGAGGTGTTTATAATAGTTTGGTTTATGGTAACAGTGGCCATTAAGTATGTGCTGTCAGCTCTCTATGTCTATACATTAGGTTCCCATTCCCGGTCCCGGGTCCAGTGCTCACGGAGGAGGGGGTGGAGTTGGTGGGCATTTATTACAGCAACATACTCTTCCAACAAATGTCAAAGTCCCTCTTATCACTCCCCATGACCCACGACTGCCCATGGGCCCACCTACAATGATGGGGTTTCCTCTACCGTATCCTCCTCCCATGACCCCTCAGAACGCTGGTGGACAGCATGTGTCTTTGGCCCCAATTCCTACTGCTGTTGTTGCTCCAGAAACGATCAAGTCTAGCAGCTCTATGGAACGAGATGATCAACATCTCCAGCAGCAACAGATTGCATTATGGCAGCAACAGCAGTTAGCGATGATGCAAATCCACCCGCACCACCTCTCTGTCCAGACTCCTAGTTTTGTCACAGGGATCCCTCCGCACAGTACTCATGCCCACCCACTTCCTCCCCCTCAGTCTTTAGAACAGTCTGCTTCACATAAACCACCCCAGGCATTTATCTTTCCCGAAGAATTTAACAGCCGGCGATGGGTGGAGCATTTAGCATCTCATGGAGCAGTGACTCCACATGGAATCCACCCTTCGGTATATCCTCATATAATGGAATCCCCCTATTCTCAACAACAGATGGCTCCGCCTAATAGCACTACCCCACGACAACTAACGGCAGAAGAGATGGCAACTTTAACCATGCAGGGACCTGGAGGAGCAAGACTTGTTCAGGTACCACCTGAAGTTTTAGCAGCGGGGATCCCTCCCGAGCTGGCTGTAGAACAGATTGTTGCTCACCAGCAGCAGCAACTGATGGCAGCGCTGGCTCTAGGTGGGCCTGAACCACAGCATATGGTAGAGCTTAGGCAGTTAGAGACGGTGGCACAGCAAGTCATGAAAGATCCATCACTTCTTCAGAATCCTCATGTGCAGATAATGTTGCAGCAAAGAGAACAACTGATACTTCAAAATAATATGAGGATGCAAGAGTTTATGATTCAACAGGAAATGCAAAAGAAACAATTTGTTCTTGGACAGCCACCCACTAGGCACGACGACCCTTCCTCCTCCTCCTCCTCCTCTTCTTCCTCTCACTCTCGGAGTAGGCCAGGGGTTATTGTAAACCAGAGTAGACCCACATAACTTCCTGTTCTTGGGGCAGGGAGTCCCAGCTGGCCCACTTAGCTTCAATTCTATAATCTAGGTGTAATATTTTGCGTTTTAAATAATATTAATTAGTTGTCCAATTTTGTCTCTAGTACAAATTAATATTTCTTCTTTCTTTTCTGTCAGAATTTTCTTAAAATGTTTAACTGTACCTGTATATATAATATTTATTATAACACTATTTAATTCACTGCAATTACTGGGTGGGTGGTGGCAGTACATCACTGTTTCATCTGAGGGGGAGGCTTCACCCTCAGATGACTCCCTAAAACATTGCACAATGCATTAAATTGCTTTCAAAGTTAGGCATAATTATTATTGAGTTGTTTAGAAAGTCGATAGTGTATATCCTGGTTCCTCAATGCTCACCCTCGTGGCTTCATCTGATGTTTCATCACACAATCTCACTAGTTTCACAATTCACTGAAGCTTCTGGAAGCTTCTGGAAGCTTAGTTTATAGAAGTTTATAGAATACTGCATGGCCCTCCCACCCCCCCACCCTTCACAAGTAAAAGAGGAAACCCTGTGCAGCATTCAGAGGGTGGCAGTGGTGGATTCAGAGAGAGGGTGGCAGGGGTGGATTCAGTGGGTATATAGCAGAATTCACTGTGTTGTGATGCATTGTGACTATAGTCACTGCAGGAGATTGTTCAATGGGACCAGAAATCACTGAAAATTTTGATTTCTTTACAACTTCTGATATTCTTTCGTGAGTTGGTCAACACAACGCAATATGTCAATAATCCACAAGGACATTTTTACTATTACTAAATAAATGATTTGTCTCCAGCCCTACAGTATATTAATAGTACACACTTCTTAATATTGTGGCCTAGGTTCAGTGTAAATGTACATTATTCCACTATCATGGACATGGTAAGTGAGACTTTCCATATTTGGAATTGAGGTTCACACAACTAGACTCTGTACACAACTATTAGCACAAATATGGCACATTATTGATAGTGTGGCAGATGTTGAGTGTTATCATGACAGCCATAGTTCGCACAAAACTCTAGCACACAGACACATTAGTATCTCACCCACACTGTTAGAATAATATATAAAATATATATTATTTTCTAGCTATAGCATTCCATTATAATGATGAACCATATTAGTAGAAAAACAGCTCGAGTTATAATAGTACACACACACACACATCACTGGTGTTCAAATGTAGTACTTTGACTAATATGAGAATTGATTGAAATATCATCAGGTATAAAGATCTCTTCATCCTCTGGAAATGCAGAAGATGTCTTTGACGAGCTTGATTTCGTAAGAGTTGTCCTTGATCTGTTGGTACTGTACAGAACTGAAATATCACTGACAGTAGATTTCAGTGAATCTGTAAAAAGCAAAGGATCTCGTTCAGTGGGTCCTTCATTCTTCTTGACCCAAATTCTCTTATGTCTCACTCGTTTCTTGTATAGAGCTCTACTTATGGCCCTAATACACAAGTTCCCACATGTGTAAATGCAGGGACATAGCCGCTGCGATATCTTATGATTGAAAATGACAAAGAAAAGTGCATTTGACCATCCTTGACCCGGGTCACAAATACTTTGGAGATACACTAATATATTGTTATAAACAAGAGTTGAACTTCCATCAATTGACATAAAGAATCTTATATTTCCCCATACTCTCAGCAGTAGAAAGACAATTGGTAGCCATATCAGTTTCTGATCCACCTTGATGAAAGCAGCCTGTACTTGTCTCCTCATGTTAATGCTACTAAATTCAGATTCTTCTGTATCAGCCTATGCATACACAAGAAATCACAGCTCACTAAAAATTGCATGCAGATTAAAAATACTACCTAGAGTATAGCACACACAATCGATCATCTTTCAAAAGTGACTTTAGCCCTCCCATAGAATGGAATATTACAGTCTCCATAGGCAAGCTGTTCTATATAAAGTATGGGGTCATAGGAATGCCAATAATAACACCAGAACCTCTAGAGTAGTGGTCTCGTTTTAAGGAATCATTATTCAAATAGATTTTTTTTTCAAAAGAAGTCATATTGGAAGGCAGTTGGCTCTGCAAGATTTCTCTATTTGGGACTCAATCCATAAATTAATTAACCCTTATAGCTACCTATCTCTTTAATCCATAAATTAACCCTTATACCTATCTCCTTAATCCATAACTTAACCCTTACATTTATGCTCTATATACCTTACCTTTGGGTGTTTGTTCCTCTTCCAAACAATCACCTTTATAGCAATATAGAGCACTAATGCCAACACACACACCAAAATCTCCCACACTTTTCCAGCCATTAATTCTATGATGAGGTAGCTAGTATGACTCAGTGATGATTTGTAATATATCCAGCACCATGCACCACTGGACAGAGTAGACGGCCCGAAATCGTCAGCAGATAATATCGCTAAGCAGGTCACAAAGGGAATACCCCATGCTGTTAAATGAAACAAAATCATTAACATTTTAGCAAAGTTAATCTTCTGCAAGGCAATTGCAAAGAATAGGTAAATGGCCAAGTTTGCTGTCCAGAAGAAGGAAGCCATTGGCATGAAAGTGGTAAGAAAACTCTGAGCTTTACAGAGGGTCAGGTAGGTGGAGTCATTTTGTGGGTAGGCTGTTGTGTTGGTAGTTACATTGTCATCTGGACAAACACCAGTGATGATGTAATAATGTAGGTATATTCCACTTCCAAAGATGTAGCCAATTCCTGTGAACAGGTCTGCAATGGCTAAGAATACCACGATCATTCGGGCAATTGTGCGGAGATCTTTCCATCTCAGGAAGGTACAAATGACGAGAAGGCTACCAATGATAGAAGCCGTTGAAGAGACAATAGTCAGAATGACACCGCCCAGTTGAATGCATTTTTCTCCAGTTGATGAACCTGATGAGAGATTGTACACATGTGTGGTATCCATTCTGCTGCAATTTAGTTAGCTATCTATGATAAATTTACTTCTACTTTCACACAACATGCACTACATGCACTACATGCACTCAGCTAGCTCAGCTGAACATGCACACACCTCTCACACCTGCACATTCCACGCCCTTGCGCATGCCCAGTTTCAGATAAAAAGTGGAGAGAGTCAAAATGCAGTTTGTTCTTAAAATAGTTCTGCACATTATGATATCTTGTTCAGAATATTGTTTGACAAACTGAGGTGTAATTGAAGCCAGTCAAAGTGAAACCAAAAATACACTCCACTACAGATACACTTCACCAATGCTGAAGAACAAACTAGTACCTTCTTAAGAAGACCACCAACCACTTGAGAAAACACACTATGCAGCTTAACAGTACAATGCAAAATGCCTGTGTGGGTGTTCCTAGACAGACTCCAGATTCTTCTCAATTTCCAGTGAATGTAAAAACATTACAGGACAGATAACAACAACAACAATTGTCAATGATTCTTACTGTTGGAGGAATATTAATTTTTATTTGCGAATTACTCGGTAAATTAAAATTATAAAAGGTCAGCCTACGCGCGCGCAGTCTAGGCGGCTAGCGGCGCGCGCAGCAATAATGCCGGTAGCACGTTATGAGGTGAAGCAGGCAGGGTGGCCAGAGGTCAGCGGCATTTGGAGTTGTTGTAGGACTGTGAAAGAATGGCTGGAGAAGTGCTGCAGCGGCCAGCTATCTGTCGCCATAACTCTGACCCCGTGTTCCAAGTAGTTCAGGATTCAGACGGTAATGACACGGGGATAAGCTCTGGAAAAAGTCAATCTCGTACTAGCTCTTCTGTCTCCAGCACTAGATCTTCTTCTCCTACTTCGACACCTACACTCCTTAGTCTCATTGACAAGATACAGGTAAGGTTTCTGACAAACTCTTAATTCAAGGGTCAAGATAATTTGCCCCCCTAATTCAGGGGTTTAGAGTTTTGTTATTTTTTAAATCCCCAGGCTAAAATCTCCAATAAAGATCATTTCTTTTCTCTGGAATTCTTCCCTCCCCGTACAGCTGCTGGTGCTGCTAACCTGATAAACAGGTTTGACCGGATGTTTTCAGGGGGGCCTCTTTTTTGTGATGTAACATGGCATCCAGCTGGAAACCCAGGAGGTGACCAGGAGACCAGTTCCCTGGCCATTGCCAGTACCTCTCTCAACTATTGTAGCCTGGAGACGATGCTACACCTTACCTGTGCTAACCAAACCAAAGATGTCATCACCAAACACTTGGAGAAAGCTAAAAGTCTTGGGATAAAGAGCATATTAGCACTCAGAGGAGGTAAGAAGACCATATGTGGTAATAAACTTGAGACCATGAATTTCCAGTTCTTGATCCAGCCATTTCTATGTGAAGAGTACAGTTGAAATAACCTATTGTTTTTAAAGGGATAAGGTCACTGCCCCTGGTGTGCATGTGTAAACTGTAAGTGGGATGACCTAATAATGAGTTCTGGGTGTTCATGCCTGACAAATTGACTCTTGAATGTTATCTTCCATCTGATAACAGAGGAGTCAGATATAGTATGATAAGTAACACCTCCACCAATACCCTCCTCCATATCACCCTCCTCCATATCACCTTCCACCATATCACCCTCCACCATATCACCCTCCACAATACCATCCACATCACCCTTCACAACACCCTCCACCTTACCCTCCACTCTTCACAACACCCTCCACCCTCCATAAATGAATGATAGAGTTTATTCCTGGGGACCTGGTAGCTTAATAAGTGGTATATTCCCCTCCTACCTCAGACCCACCTGATGGAGAGGACTGGGAACCTGTCCCCAATGGATTCTCGTATGGTGTGGATCTGGTGAAACACATCAGACAAGTCTTCGGAGATTACTTCACCATTTGTGTGGCAGGTAAAAGCTAAAAAAGCTAAAAAGTTCATTTTTCATGGACAGTTTGAAGCTTGTAGTGTTTTCTTCCTCATATTACATACCTTGGTTCCTTCAGTGAAGGGAGTATCATGTCTTATCTTCCTTCATGTAATGAGATGGCTTCAGGGCATTAAGTCTCGTGTACTGTAATTTATACTCGTGAAAAATTTTTCAAACAAATTAGTCACGAGTAAAGAATTATTTCTAATTATGTGTTTTTTTTGTTTTTTTTTTGTCGGTAATTTTATGGTGTGTCTATAACCACAGATGTAGAGGTATACAGACAGTAACCAACACAGCTGTCCAGCTACAGCATCTTGTATGTAACAAACAACGAGAGCTTACTTTTTCATTTTTTATTTAGTATCCAAAAAAGTGTGTCTCCCTTCATCTCCTCCTTGTATACTGTAGGTCTGGAGAGTTCACAAGCATGAAATATTCCCTCTCAGCCCCCCTCCCCCTCCCCCCATGAATCATAGCTTTGTGTGTGCCCACTATAACTATACAGTTTATGACTGGAGTTTTCTTTCCCTTCACTACCACATTATAAATAAACAGGTTACCCTCATGGCCACCCAGACTGTGTGAGTTATGAAGAAGATTTGCTCCACTTGAAGGAGAAGGTTGAGGCAGGGGCAGACTTCATCATTACACAGCTCTTCTTCAAAGCCGATACCTTCATCAAGTTTTATCATGACTGTAGAGAGATAGGAATAACTGTCCCCATAATCCCTGGAGTTCTCCCCATACAGGTGTGTAATAACTGTCCCCCATAATCCCTGGAGTTCTTCCCATACAGGTGTGTAATAACTGTCCCCATAATCCCCGGAGTTCTCCCCATACAGGTGTGTAATAACTGTCCCCATAATCCCCGGAGTTCTCCCCATACAGGTGTGTAATAACTGTCCCCCATAATCCCTGGAGTTCTTCCCATACAGGTGTGTAATAACTGTCCCCCATAATCCCCGGAGTTCTCCCCATACAGGTGTGTAATAACTGTCCCCTTAATCCCTGGAGTTCTCCCCATACAGGTGTGTAATAACTGTCCCCTTAATCCCTGGAGTTCTCCCCATACAGGTGTGTAATAACTGTCCCCATAATCCCCGGAGTTCTCCCCATACAGGTGTGTAATAACTGTCCCCATAATCCCCGGAGTTCTCCCCATACAGGTGTGTAATAACTGTCCCCATAATCCCTGGAGTTCTCCCCATACAGGTGTGTAATAACTGTCCCCTATAATCCCTGGAGTTCTCCCCATACAGGTGTGTAATAACTGTCCCCTTAATCCCTGGAGTTCTCCCCATACAGGTGTGTAATAACTGTCCCCATAATCCCCGGAGTTCTCCCCATACAGGTGTGTAATAACTGTCCCCATAATCCCTGGAGTTCTCCCCATACAGGTGTGTAATAACTGTCCCCTATAATCCCTGGAGTTCTCCCCATACAGGTGTGTAATAACTGTCCCCATAATCCCCGGAGTTCTCCCCATACAGGTGTGTAATAACTGTCCCCATAATCCCTGGAGTTCTCCCCATACAGGTGTGTAATAACTGTCCCCATAATCCCTGGAGTTCTCCCCATACAGGTGTGTAATAACTGTCCCCATAATCCCCGGAGTTCTCCCCATACAGGTGTGTAATAACTGTCCCCATAATCCCCGGAGTTCTCCCCATACAGGTGTGTAATAACTGTCCCCTTAATCCCCGGAGTTCTCCCCATACAGGTGTGTAATAACTGTCCCCCATAATCCCTGGAGTTCTTCCCATACAGGTGTGTAATAACTGTCCCCCATAATCCCTGGAGTTCTCCCCATACAGGTGTGTAATAACTGTCCCCATAATCCCTGGAGTTCTCCCCATACAGGTGTGTAATAACTGTCCCCATAATCCCCGGAGTTCTCCCCATACAGGTGTGTAACAACTGTCCCCTTAATCCCTGGAGTTCTCCCCATACACGTGTGTAATAACTGTCCCCATAATCCCTGGAGTTCTCCCCATACAGGTGTGTAATAACTGTCCCCTTAATCCCTGGAGTTCTTCCCATACAGGTGTGTAATAACTGTCCCCATAATCCCCGGAGTTCTCCCCATACAGGTGTGTAATAACTGTCCCCATAATCCCCGGAGTTCTCCCCATACAGGTGTGTAATAACTGTCCCCTTAATCCCTGGAGTTCTCCCCATACAGGTGTGTAATAACTGTCCCCATAATCCCTGGAGTTCTCCCCATACAGGTGTGTAATAACTGTCCCCATAATCCCTGGAGTTCTCCCCATGCAGGTGTGGCTACACATTCTCTACACCCTCTCACTTGTACGATGAAAGAATAGTTAATTTTAATGTTTAATATTGCAGCTGGTGGAAGGACAGTGTGTCCATGATGCAGTCTGGACAGCAATAGTTTTATTTTTCAAATACATAAATTGTGCTATGGGGGGGGGGGGGGGGGGGGTGCACCAGTGTAGGGAGGGCATCAGTGTAGGGGGGGGCATCGTAAGGGGAGCATCAGTGTGGGGGGCTGTTTCTATGAGTAGACAGATCTGTGTAGTGACCTCTTTTGTTTCCATGGTAACAGTGATATATTTGGGGGTTACCTAATGTTCTCCTCTTTTAGAGTTATCAGAGTCTGAGGAGTCTGGTAAAGCTGTCTCGTCTCGAAGTCCCGCAGAACATAACTGAAGCCATCCGACCAATCAAGGACAATGACAGAGCAATTCAAAACTATGGAATCAGTCTTGCTGTCAACATGTGTACGGAACTCTTCCGGTCAGGCGTGGTACGTACCCAATCCAACATTGTTTCCCTCTGACAATTGACCCCACCCCCTGCCTCCCCCCTAATATTAATAGGGGAGAAGGAGCCGAATTTACTGCCTCCTTTTGATGGGAGAGTTGGCAGAAATTGACACGCCTTCTTGTCTTGTGGGAAGCATTGGTGGAAGAATCATGTAATTCAGGAGACAGTGTCAGTCCACTGCTTATAGGGGGAAGCTGGTTCTCAGCACTGCCGGGGGATTTTTTTTATATTGGAAGTGATGTAATGTGATTATTTCATTCTTTGATGGTGGTACACCTTTTAACAGGTGAACGGCATTCATTTCTATACTCTGAACCGTGAAGTAGCCGTCATTGAGATCCTCAAGCAGCTGGGTATGTGGTGTGAAGACCCCATCTCCCTCAAATCTCTCCCGTGGAAGGCTCCTGTCAGTCACAAGAGACACGGGGAAGATGTCCGACCAATATTCTGGTCCATGCGACCCAAGAGTTATATCCATAGAACTCTTGATTGGGACGATTTCCCCAATGGACGCTGGGGAAACTCCTCTTCACCTGCATTTGGGGAACTAAAAGATTACTATTTGTTTTATCTTCGGACTCGTTTCAAGCCGGAGAGACTTCGGGCAATGTGGGGGGAGGAGTTAACTTGCAAAGAAGATGTGTTTCACGTGTTCCATTGTTTTATTACCTCCCATAAGAATAAGAATGGGGTCAAGGTACATGACCTTTGGACTCAATTGCAGCTAGTAAAATTGACTCTACAGAGGTGTCTGTCATTCTGGTGGGGTGGGAGGGTGCGTTCAGTGATTCTGGTGGGGTGGGAGGGTGCGTTCAGTGATTCTGGTGGGGTGGGAGGGTGCGTTCAGTGATTCCACTGGTCTAACATTGTTGTCGAGGGAGCTAGCTTTAATAACATTATCTGTTAACCCTTAGGTAACCTCTCTTCCTTGGAGTGAGGATGAACTTGCCATGGAAACATCTCTCCTTTCCAAGCAGCTGTCGCACATCAATGGCTATGGTGTGTTGACCATCAACAGTCAGCCTTCTGTCAATGGGGCCCCCTCCACTGACCCTATGGTAGGGTGGGGAGCCAAGGGAGGGTACGTCTATCAGAAGGTCAGTGGTTTCTATGACAAGGAACTGCCTTGGAAAGTGCCTTTGGGTTTTGCAATGGGGTGGGTTTGGTTTTGGGTGTGGTTTGTAAGAATAAGCAGATGCCAATGTTTTCTTGGTAATTTCAGTTGAGCTTCACCTGATTAGCAAAGGGACTGACCAAATTCCAGAAATGTGTGCCATAGAAACTGTCCTCTGAACCAGTTATCTAGGAAGCATGTTTATTCCAAGGTTACCCTGTACTCTAAACCTTGTGCTCTGAGGAGCATTGAATGAACTTTAAACTTTGTACCCTAAACCTTGTGCTCTGAGGAGTGTTGAATGGAAGCATTCTCTTCGTGTTTGCTCTCTGTAGGCTTATTTGGAGTTTTTTGCCAGTCCACAATTTGTGGAGAATCTATGGTGTATCCTTGAGCTCTATCCACATGTCAACTACCACGTTGTCAACAAGAAGGGATCGGAAGATTGCACCAATTGTGACCCCTCCCAGCCTATCGCTGTTACATGGGGGGTGTTTCCCGGGAAAGAGATAATCCAGCCAACAGTAGTAGACTCCATTAGCTTCAACATTTGGAAGGTGAGTGACATCTTTTCCCCAGGAAAAGAAGACAATATAAGTCTGCAATAGCAGCTATCAATTCCAAAGCCCCTCCCATTTTATTGACTGGTACTTGGAAACTCAATGCAATAGACGTTTCAGCTGTCAGACACAGTAAGCAGTAACTTCCCTGACCAGGCTAGGCTAGGCTAGGCTGCCCCTAACCCTCACATCAAAGACTCGTAGAGAGACTAGTATTGTATGTTCCTCTATATCAGACAGTACCTTGTTCATTTACAGGACGAAGCATTTGCATTATGGCAGACACACTGGGGGAACCTCTACTCTCCAGGTTCCCTGTCCAGACAAGTCATAGACATGTTCTCTGACACATGGTACCTAGTGAATCTGGTGGACAATGACTACGTGAAGGGGAACAGCTTGTTCCAGCTGGTCTATGATGTATTGGAGAAGGTTGGACACCCGAGAGGACCCACCATAGCCTAGGTAGATGTTTAGGACATGGTCATGCATCTTTTTATTGGTCTTATCATCCATATCACATGACCCCTTACCTTGGTACGTATTCTCTTCTACTAATCTAGTCCACTCACTATTTAACAGTTATTTATAGAAATCATTATAAATCAATGCAATGCATGAAAATTTGAAAAGTGACTTGATTCTGGGAGGGATCATATGTACCTTTAGCCTGAGGCAGTGTCTCCCTTTTCTTACATGGCCAGAGGCGGTTTGGTTAGGGAATCTGCTCTCTTCCTCAGCCTGAGGCACTTTGGGCAGTTTCCTTTCTCTGGGTGGCAGACCCGATGGTAGACGGACTTGCACGAGACACACTGTCAAGAAGAATCAAGATGACTATAATCTATTTATTATCAGAGATTCATTAGTCAAGGCAGTTCCCAACATGTAGTCATAGAGAGAGGTTGGGGGTGCCAGTTAACCTGAGCTAGTAGAGACAGAGTTTAATGCTGTTTGTGGTTAATGTATTGTTTGTTTGAGGTGGTGTACAACAGGCAGCATCAGCAGAAGTCTAATAGTTAATAAGGGGAAAGTTATTAGCTGTGCCTGTGACCTGTTAATCCTGAGCATATAACACATTATATATAGCACTACAGGTTCCCCCCATAACTCATGTAATTACAGGTGGTGTTCCTATAACATACATACCTGTGAGGTTTCCTCCAAGTCAAAGGGGTAGATGACATTAGGGTCATGACATACCTCACAGATGAAACCCTTCTGAGAACACAGCTGTATTACATACAAAACAGTGCTCTATATACACACACCATGAGAACACAGCTATATTACACACACCATGAGAACACAGCTCTATATACACACACCATGAGAACACAGCTATATTACACACACCATGAGAACACAGCTATGTATTACATTATAGAACATTGAGAACATACTTACAGAACATTGTTTCACATGTTTGGTTCCAAATTTGACCAACTTTCTTAATCTTTCATTAAATGCTCCACTGTTGACATCAACCAATTCCTGCATGGGAATGAAAATAAGTGGAATGGAATGTAGTAAGAATAGGTATTCCCATTCCACTCACTCTGATGGAATACTTGTGAATATCTTCATAAATATGTGATGACTTTAATCTGAAGAGAACAAAATTAATTAATATGCTACTGCATATAACCAGAGAGATGTATGTCAGTGACATAGCAACCTCCATAGAGGCAGCCTGTTTGCATTAATGTCGTTACACAGTGTAGTCAGTAGTGATCTTGCTGGATGCCTGTGCATACGTATACTACTTCATAGCTATGCTCCTTACCTCTTTCTGAACTGTTCAAGTACATCTTGTTCCTTGCATGTAACCAGATAGTCAGAGATGTATTTGCATTGCTGTCGGAGTTTCTGTGATTTGAAAGCAGTGGGTAAAGTTAATTTGACTATGACTCAATTGTATGAGCCTTCTCATACATAATAAACTCATTGCATGCATATAGAGTACACATGATCATGTGATATACCACCTCACATAGTTCTGTACACATTCAAATGCCAACATGTAAACTATTTCATCTTCTATTTGGTTGGTAGGTTAATCAATCATGATGATGTCAAGTATTCTAGAAAAAGTAACTTACTAGTGCGTCTTCTAGAGCTGGTATGTATCGATAGAGAGCCTGGTTTATCTGTGCCACGTCCAGAACTGGGATTAACTCCATGCTATCTAGAAATTCACAACTCGACAAGCACACTTTGTAGACACGGAAATCCCAATTAAAGAGCACTCTTGCTGGTATTGTTCTCTCATCGTCACGGTGACAGTCGTAGCAATAATGTTGGCCGTTGAACTTACATAGTTTTGCCTGACCAAATACTAAAAGAGTTATTACATTAACCCCATTGAACTTGCATTGTTTGAATATTAACCCTTACTGATTCCAATATCTCTACTGCAGCCATAACACTTGTAATTCTGCGAGTCAAGTCCTTCCTCATTCACCAGTTTAACAAGATGTTCCATCATCACAGACTGTTGTTGCACGTGCTAGGGGAGAAGAAAGAGGAGAGAGGGAGGGAGAGAGAGAGGGAGAGAGGGAGGGAGAGAGGGAGGGAGAGAGGGAAGGAGAGAGGGAAGGAAGGGAGAGAGGGAGGGAGAGAGGGAAGGAAGGGAGAGAGGGAAGGAAGGGAGAGAGGGAAGGAAGGGAGAGAGGGAAGGAAGGGAGAGAGAGGTGAAGACAAATAAAGCTGATAAATGAGTACACATTGAGTCCAGACATACTTGTTCACATCTTCGAGACTCCACTAATGTGCCATCAGATGCAATGATCTATAAAAATAGCAAGCGTTACTACTAATATTGCATATCGAAGGTGAGATCCCCCAACCCCCACTAACAGATGTCTTTCACCTCATAATTCAGAGAGAGAGCGACACTGTAGTTCTTAGCATCCCCTTCTCCTGAAACCTTCCCTGCCATTTCTGTCCCCTGCCTGGTTGTGTCAGCACCAGTGGCTGTCTGAGGGGCCGAAGTGTCCGTTCTCTGAGCATAGTTCCTTAGCATGGCCCCATAACTTTTAGTAGGAGTCCCGCCCTCTGCATAGGTGGTCAGACTGGTATTACTAGAACTATCCAGACTACTGAAACTATCACTGCCCCTCCCCTTTTGGTTGGGAGGATAAATTCGTTCTGCTATTTCTCTGGAGATGAGCTGACTGTCGGATAATCCTGCCGTTGTTTTTCGCTTGCTATACTTATTGAGGGCAATGTCTATAATGGAAACCCCCTCAAAGTCAAAATCAGATGTTGGGGGGCTCACCCGCTGGACTGACGGTGATGTGTGTGCTGTAAAAGACAATTATGTGCTCTCAGTGAGTGTAAACTGTGTTATAAAGGAGACTCATTACCTGGAGAGGTGACGTTTATAGGCACAGTGCTTCTACTGGTAAAGATCTCTTCCCCGACTGTTGGCCCCACCCATATTCCTGCTTGTACCAGGACTGATGTGTCCCAGGTATCCAGCTTGGAGCTGGTGTGGTTGTAGTCGAGTTCCAACACGGATAATCCTCGTAGCAGCTGAATGACTATTTCGGACTGCTCTGGGTCACGTAGGAGGGCACCTCCCCCATAATGAAACCTAAGAGTATGGGATACAACGGCTTACATTATTAGAAAGAGCTAGTGCTGATTATAGTTACATCAGTATACAGCCATACTACTACCAATATATAGGCATAACAACATCAGTATACTAGCCCAGGATACTACCAATATACAGGAATAACTACATCAGTATACTAGCCCAGGATACTACCAATATACAGGAATAACTACATCAGTATACTAGCCCAGGATACTACCAATATACAGGAATAACTAACATCAGTATACTAGCCCAGGATACTACCAATATACAGGAATAACTAACATCAGTATACTAGCCCAGGATACTACCAATATACAGGAATAACTACATCAGTATACTAGCCCTGGATACTACCAATATACAGGAATAACTACATCAGTATACTAGCCCTGGATACTACCAATATACAGGCATAACTACATCAGTATACAGTGGCAGCTGAGGGTGGGGGCTAGAGGGGATAAGCTTTTGCCTACAATATTGCAATCTCTTTATTGAACTTGTTAGAACTTACACAACTTATCAAAGCGAGCAAGGCTCTGTAAAAACAATCACATCTGTTAATAAGCAATGTAATACCACCTGATTAAAAATTTGCAGCCAAATTGCTTGTATGTATACTGCATTGACTTGTATTGTCTGCCTGAACTTCATCTTGTTAGCTTACTGCTTTTAGTTTCTTTGTAGCCTACTTTCTACACTACACCTCACCCTTAGCTCCTCCAAAACTAAAATGCCTCAGCCACCTCTGGTATACTTCATACTTGCCCAGCAATATACAGGCATAACTACATCAGTATACTAGCCCAGGATACTACCAATACACAAGTATAACTTCTACTTGGTCTCCAGGGGTGTCCTGAGAGAACCCACTATAAACAGACCATGAACTGAACTGAGTGGACAAAATGATATTACAAATACCACTGGCTTATAAACCAGTCCTGCTAGCTGTGGGTGGACCAGTGAATTTGTTATCTCATAAACCAGTCCTGCTAGCTGTGGATGGACCAGTGAATTTGGTATCTCATAAACCAGTCCTGCTAGCTGTGGGTGGACCAGTGAATTTGTTATCTCATAAACCAGTCCTGCTAGCTGTGGGTGGACCAGTGAATTTGGTATCTCATAAACCAGTCCTGCTAGCTGTGGGTGGACCAGTGAATTTGGTATCTCATAAACCAGTCCTGCTAGCTGTGGGTGGACCAGTGAATTTGTTATCTCATAAACCAGTCCTGCTAGCTGTGGGTGGACCAGTGAATTTGGTATCTCATAAACGAGTCCTGCTAGCTGTGGGTGGACCAGTGAATTGTCCTGCTAGCTGTGGGTGGACCAGGAATTAATTGGCTTACAAACTGCGTTTATTTTGAACAGGTGTCCATAATTCCAGGTACTCCCATCAATTAAACAGTGCTGGTAAATACCATCACATGCCAAAGGACAGATAATAGAGTGACAGAGACTTACGCCAGTAAGCCTGGATGGCGCTGAAGATCCTCTAGGAAACTTATCATCATGTTCTTGGCCAACATGAGCCTGACCCAGGACCGACACTTCCTCACGTCTGACTCAGAGTTTCTCAGAGCTAGGAGTTGCATCTTTATCTCGTCAGATACCACCGGGTCTATGAATAACCAAAAGCTCTGGGGAGATGAGTATCCAGCAGTTACTTTTTACTAGTCTGATTATGGGTCAAAGCTGACAATCTAAAGACACCCAATTACTACAGAATGAGGTAGTACATTCAGAAGGAATGATAGTATGGGAGAGGAAGGAGGAGGGATAGTACGGGAGAGGAAGGAGGAATAGTACGGGAGAGGAAGGAGGAGGAATAGTACGGGAGAGGAAGGAGGAGGAATAGTACGGGAGAGGAAGGAAGAGGAATAGTACGGGAGAGGAAGGAGGAGGAATAGTACGGGAGAGGAAGGAGGAGGAATAGTACGGGAGAGGAAGGAGGAGGAGGAATAGTACGGGAGAGGAAGGAGGAGGGGTAGTACAGGAGAGGAAGGAGGAGGGGTAGTATGGGAGAGGAAGGAGGAGGAATAGTATGGGAGAGGAAGGAGGAGGGGTAGTACGGGAGAGGAAGGAGGAGGGGTAGTATGGGAGAGGAAGGAGGAGGGGTAGTACGGGAGAGGAAGGAGGAGGAATAGTACGGGAGAGGAAGGAGGAGGAATAGTATGGGAGAGGAAGGAGGAGGGGTAGTACGGGAGAGGAAGGAGGAGGGGTAGTACGGGAGAGGAAGGAGGAGGAGTAGTACGGGAGAGGAAGGAGGAGGGGTAGTACGGGAGAGGAAGGAGGAGGGGTAGTACGGGAGAGGAATAGTATGGGAGAGAAAGGAGAAGGGAGTAGGAGAGAGGTTTACCGGTCGAGGGGGTATGTTAGGGTTCGGTTGTATCAAATCTCTCCACAATTTACCCTGTAACAAGAATAATTTATAATATTGAAAGATATAGCCTCATAGTTCTGGCCATAGAGAGAATAGATTCAGTACATAGTAACCATTGGTGAGAAGCTAGAGAGAGATAGTACCTTGCTGTTCTTTAACTCATGGAGAAACATAGCTTCAATGGCCCCACACAAATGTTCTACCTCCTCTGAGAGGTCTGCATTAGTACTAAAACCACAAGCAGTGCTACATGAATAGGAGGGGAGGGAATTAATGGTATCACAGACAGACCTTGAACCATTCACTGAAGAGATGTACTTCTTCTGAACCTGTATGTAGAGCATCTCCATAAAAAACATATTGGTTAACTCTACATCCGAGGGAGAAGGTAGCATACATTTAATGTGCGCTGCGTCTGAGGGATACATCTGTTCTTATCTTACCTTTCGCACTATAGCAGCTATTTCAAAGCACAGTTCTTTCTTTCTATCTGCTTTGGATCCCTTGGCATCCATTATTATTATGCAATTACAAAAAAGTCGCAGTGAACTTTAAGGTTTGTCTACCCTTTACCAGCCACGTGTTGGACAGCTCTCTCATAGTCTCTATAGTACAGTACATAGAACATTTACTCCGTTAGTGATGGATTATTCTTACAACCAGCAGCCTATACGTGAGAGGGAAATGCTCTACAGACTCATTGTAAGGTAAGGGAGTTTTAGGTACTGGTGCGCATTAATTAAAAGGCTACATTGTGGTGTTGAATGTATTGTTAACAGTCAGCTTAGATATGATGGCTATGAAGCAGCTGCCCAGTCTGTGGGTCATATCATCTCTAGCTATCCTCCAACTGCTCCTTCTTCTCGACTCAGCCATCTTGTTCAACTGGGCCTGAAGACCGAGGGAGAAGGTGAGAGAGATAAGATTTAGACTGCTTATTGGTGTGGCTGTCCATAGTGATGAGTGCTGACATAATGAGCACTGGTATGGTTTGTCCAGAAACCATTCTAGGTGTTGACACTAATAGTTTTTATGAACACGAGTACAGATTCTCAGAGGGAAATGACCTATAGTCCTATAGGAAATAAGTTGTCAGCTATACTCCTAGTTTTACACTATATCCCTAACCTTAACTCATGTCCTCTTGTCCTAACTTATGCCCCCTATATAGTCCTAGCTCACATCTAACAACATATCTCTGGGATTAGCCAATCCTCTCTTTCGGATAGTGAACTCTGTATGCAGCACACTAGCAGGGTGTGTTGCACACTGTTGGGGTGTGTCGCACACTAGCTGTGTACTCAATGAATTGTGTCTTCTTCACTGTACACTGTGGAGTTAGTTTCTCTGTGCATTTTGTTGATTTCTCTTTCTCCTATACAGTTCACAATAACCCGGACATGTCGGATATCTTGCCTCACATGCGAGGCCAAGGAGTCATGGATCTTGAGTTTGAAGGAGATGGTAAGCTATGAAATCTACTTCACAATTTTACATCAACAAATTAAAAAAAAATCTTTTTTATATTTTCAGAGAAAATATCCGCACCTGATGTAGCGAAGTATGAGATAACGTACGTCACGAGTCACAAGGGTCCATCTTTAGTAGCTACCTTTAGCAGTGATGGTAAAGGATGCTTAGCAGTTCTGATCTTCTCCCAAATAGTCCAACTCTATTTATATTGCAGGTCGACTGGCTGCTACTGGTTCGGCTGACAACTCTATTAAAATATTAGATGTTGATCGGATGATGTCTAAAACAGCTCTTGGCCATCAGCAGGACCTTCATCCAGTGATACGAACGTTATATGACCATACAGATGTAAATCAGGGGTCAAGGGGAATAATTTAATAGTCCCCCTCCCTCAGGGGCCAGGGGAAAATAATATTCCCCCCTCCATCAGGGGTCAGGGGGAAATAATTTAGTATCCCCCCCTTCCCCTTTCCTTCCCTAAAATTTTGTACCCTTAAAAACATGAGAGAAAATTAAATTAAATTTTTAATATTTGGAACAATACCCTAAGCTGATATGTATAGTCAATATTCTTAATAATGTTTTTGTATTTTGTGCCTGTAGGCAGTTTTAGCCTTGGATTTCCATCCCACGTTCTCTGTTATAGCCTCTGGCAGTAATGACTGTACAGTTAAATTCTTTGATTATTCCAAGCCGTCTGTGAAGAGATGTTATAGAGTTATACAGGAGGTAGCTAGCGTCAAAACTGTGGTCTTTCATCCCTCAGGAGATTACATGATTGTTGGGACTGAGCAGCCAACCTGTGAGTATATCAGTCCTCCACACCCCTCAATACAGTGGAACCCCTCAATCCTCCATACCCCTCAATCCTCCACACCTCTCTATACAGTGGAACCCCTCAATCCTCCACACCCCTCTATACAGTTGAACCCCTCTATCCTCCACACCCCTCTATACAGTGGAACCCCTCTATCCTCCACACACCCCAATCCTCCACATCCCTCTATACACTCAATCCTCCACACCCCTCTATACAGTGGAACCCCTCTATCCTCCACACCCCTCCATACAGTGGAACCCCTCAATCCTCTACACCCCTCTATCCTAACCCCTGAAATGACTACACCCTCTGGTGACAGTATGTATAAAAATAAGTCTATCATTTCAGAGGTAAGCTTTCTGGAGTAGAGAGGTTTCCTGTCATCAATAACCATGTTATGTATATTATTTTATAGTGCGGCTGTATGACGTCAATACCCTCCAGTGTTATGTGTCTTCAGATTCTCGAGACCAGCACTTGCAACCAATCACTTCGGTAGATCTTATCCTTACGACCCTTGTGATGGTCATATGATAGTCATGTGATGCATTTGTCCAGGTCCACTATTCATTGGATGGTAGAATGTACGTCTCAGCGAGTAAAGATGGATCAGTCAAAGTAAGATAAGTATAGTGGAACCTCACTCATACAGACTAGTACCAGTCCCATAGGGTCTGTATGACTGAGGTTCCACTGTATATTATACAGACTAGTACCAGTCCCATAGGGTCTGTATAACTGAGGTTCCACTGTATATTATACAGACTAGTACCAGTCCCATAGGGTCTGTATAACTGAGGTTCCACTGTATATTATACAGACTAGTGCCAGTCCCATAGGGTCCGTATGACTGAGGTTCCACTGTATATTATACAGACTAGTACCAGTCCCATAGGGTCCGTATGACTGAGGTTCCACTGTATATTATACAGACTAGTGCCAGTCCCATAGGGTCTGTATAACTGAGGTTCCACTGTATATTATACAGACTAGTGCCAGTCCCATAGGGTCCGTATGACTGAGGTTCCACTGTATATTATACAGACTAGTACCAGTCCCATAGGGTCCATATGACTGAGGTTCCACTGTATATTATATAGACTAGTACCAGTCCCATAGGGTCCGTATAGCTGAGGTTCCACTGTATATTATACAGACTAGTACCAGTCCCATAGGGTCCGTATAGCTGAGGTTCCACTGTATATTATATAGACTAGTACCAGTCCCATAGGGTCTGTATAACTGAGGTTCCACTGTATATTATACAGACTAGTACCAGTCCCATAGGGTCCGTATAGCTGAGGTTCCACTGTATATTATATAGACTAGTACCAGTCCCATAGGGTCTGTATAACTGAGGTTCCACTGTATATTATACAGACTAGTGCCAGTCCCATAGGGTCCGTATAACTGAGGTTCCACTGTATATTATACAGACTAGTGCCAGTCCCATAGGGTCCGTATAGCTGAGGTTCCACTGTATATTATATAGACTAGTACCAGTCCCATAGGGTCCGTATAGCTGAGGTTCCACTGTATATTATATAGACTAGTACCAGTCCCATAGGGTCTGTATAACTGAGGTTCCACTGTATATTATATAGACTAGTACCAGTCCCATAGGGTCCGTATAGCTGAGGTTCCACTGTATATTATATAGACTAGTACCAGTCCCATAGGGTCTGTATAACTGAGGTTCCACTGTATATTATACAGACTAGTGCCAGTCCCATAGGGTCCGTATAACTGAGGTTCCACTGTATATTATACAGACTAGTGCCAGTCCCATAGGGTCCGTATAACTGAGGTTCCACTGTATATTATACAGACTAGTGCCAGTCCCATAGGGTCCGTATAACTGAGGTTCCACTGTATATTATACAGACTAGTGCCAGTCCCATAGGGTCTGTATAACTGAGGTTCCACTGTATATTATACAGACTAGTGCCAGTCCCATAGGGTCCGTATGACTGAGGTTCCACTGTATATTATACAGACTAGTGCCAGTCCCATAGGGTCCGTATAACTGAGGTTCCACTGTATATTATACAGACTAGTGCCAGTCCCATAGGGTCTGTATAACTGAGGTTCCACTGTATATTATATAGACTAGTACCAGTCCCATAGGGTCTGTATAACTGAGGTTCCACTGTATATTATACAGACTAGTGCCAGTCCCATAGGGTCCGTATGACTGAGGTTCCACTGTATATTATACAGACTAGTGCCAGTCCCATAGGGTCCGTATAACTGAGGTTCCACTGTATATTATACAGACTAGTGCCAGTCCCATAGGGTCTGTATAACTGAGGTTCCACTGTATATTATACAGACTAGTACCAGTCCCATAGGGTCCGTATGACTGAGGTTCCACTGTATATTATACAGACTAGTACCAGTCCCATAGGGTCCGTATAACTGAGGTTCCACTGTATGTTATACAGACTAGTGCCAGTCCCATAGGGTCTAGGTTCCACTATGATAGTGCAGGAGTGTCAAATCATGAAGGTAGCTATTTCTTAGTAGATAAATGTTTTTTTTTTCTTACTCCAGGTATGGGATGGTGTCAGCAACCGCTGCATCAACTCTTTCAAAGATGCTCATGGTCAACAGTCTGTTTCTTCAGTGAGGTTCTCCAAAAACTCGAAGTATATTCTCTCCAGTGGTAGGGACAGCAAAGCAATGCTATGGGAATTATCCACAGGTAAGTGTGATGAGAGAGGTACCACAGGAGAGGTTAGATGACAGAGCATGCCATGGTAGGTATCCACATGTAAGTGTGACGAGAGAGAGGTACCACAGGAGAGGTTAGATGACAGAGCATGCCATAGTAGGTATCCACATGTAAGTGTGACGAGAGAGAGGTACCACAGGAGAGGTTAGATGACAGAGCATGCCATAGTAGGTATCCACATGTAAGTATGACGAGAGAGAGGTACCACAGGAAAGGTTAGATGACAGAGCGTGCCATGGGAGGTATCCACATGTAAGTGTGATGAGAGAGAGGTACCACAGGAGAGGTTAGATGACAGAGCGTGCCATAGGAGGTATCCACATGTAAGTGTGACGAGAGAGAGGTAGGTTAGATGACAGAGCATGCCGTGGGAAGTATCCACATGTAAGTGTGATTGAGAGAGGTACCACAGGAGAGGTTAGATGACAGAGCGTGCCATGGGAGGTATCCACATGTAAGTGTGACGAGAGAGAGGTACCACAGGAGAGGTTAGATGACAGAGCGTGCCATGGGAGGTATCCACATGTAAGTATGACAAGAGGGAGGTACCACAGGAGAGGTTAGATGACAGAGCATACCATGGGAGTCATTGAAGTGAATTGTCTGGTGACACTGGTTCCTGTGAATGTGAGCAATAATAGCCTCAAAGTTGTCATGTAATGGTGGTATGTCTTTTGCATGTAGTTCATGTTTGAGTGTGATGTAATAACACTAAAGCAAAGTAGTTTAATAGCACGAGAATCAATTTATAACATCAGAACTAGCTACAAAGGCAGTAAGGAAGCCTTGAGCAATGAGGAGAGGTAGCTGTAAACAAGACAGGTGCATGCAAGAGACTAACAAGGGCAGAGGCTTCAAGCTGCCACATGTAGTGTTGGGACACATTTCTATATAACTACGTGTACAGGTTTGGGCATGATAATGCCTTGTTTGTGACTTAAAATAGGCATTCCATCTAACATGATGTAATTGTGATGCTGCACTGACTGAATACTTAAAAGTGTGTGTAGCAGCATCCTTTAAAGTCTATTTTTAGTCATAATATGATGTAATTGTGACAATGCAGGTAGACCACTGAACACATACCATCCTTCTAAGGTGCAACCACTTGATTATGGTCCATGTGCTATCTTCAATCACACTGAGGACTATGGTAAGTGTAGTAGTGTTCACAGTATGTTATCAGTGAGTGTAGGTAGTGTTCATGTATAGTGTTATCACCCACTGTACCTGCTACTAGTGCCAACAGCAAGAGATATGTGAGGAATTTTATCATATCTCCATAGCTTTGTGTTATGAGGTCATGTGTCCCCTTCTAAATGCATTATAAGTGAGGAATTTTATCATATCTCCATAGCTTTGTGTTATGAGGTCATGTGTCCCCTTCTAAATGCATTATAAGTGAGGAATTTTATCATATCTCCATAGCTTTGTGTTATGAGGTCATGTGTCCCCTTCTAAATGCATTATTTACTCACTAAACTATTAAAACTGAGTCTATTGTTGTTGTTTGTTGTTATTTTTGTTTGTTTGGACAGTTTTGATGGGTGAAGACAAAGGCCACCAGATAATCTTGTGTTGGGATGCTAGGACTGCTCAGGCCAACACTCCATTGAACACAGGTTACAGCACAGTACATGCATGCCAGAACACAGGTTATAGCACAGTACATGCATGCCAGAACACAGGTTACAGTACATGCATGCCGGAACACAGGTTACAGCACAGTACATGCATGCCAGAACACAGGTTACAGCACAGTACATGCATGTTAGAATACAGTTACAGCACAGTACATGCATGCCAGAACACAGGTTACATGTTTTAATGATGCATTCCAACCCACGACATCTCTGTATATAGAATCCTCCATTCTAATCCCCTAAAATGAGCAAGACTATTGTATTATTTTATTCCTCAGGTCATTTAGGGACTCTCCAGTACATAGCTCACTCGCTGACTGCTCCCGCCTTCATCACATGCAGCATAGACAATAGAATTAGATTCTTCTATTACAAAGATCAGCAAACTTAAATTATTGATAATAAATCTTAATATTAATAATAATGTTACAGGTATTGTTAATCATGCACATGTACCAGCAAAACAACAAAATATTATTATTTACCAGGTTGATGGATGTTTGTATGTATCATGATTGTACAGTTAATATGCCATCTCATCATTCTACTTTGTCCAACACTTTATATAAGTCCATGAGGTCCATGATTGAATTCATTGTCCTTGTAGGCAGAAAACTACAATAGAATAAATGAAACCTTTAAACATCAGGAATGTAATCAACACACTGCCCCCTGACCCCCAACACACACCCCTGAAATGTGGAGCAGAAGATGTGTTATCAGAAGTAATGCTACTCCACACATGTCACTTAGAGAGCATCCTAAAACTGACAGGTCATAATTATATGATGTTAGCATATAACGTTTAACTCCTATTATCTCCACTTAACACAACATCTGGCCTCATTCTCTCCAGCTGTTAATAGACGCCATGACTCACACACATTAAGAGCACATTAAGTTTTGACTTACCTCTTTAAGAATACAAACAGGTACATTAATCTGGGGATTATAACAATGAACTGTTTCTCCTCAATAGCTTGAATGACTCTCTCCGAGACATACTCTGGATCCAGACATGGTAATGGTGACGTGACACCAGTACCCATGCTTGTGTTCATGTGAAATGGACAAACACAAGTTACAGTCACTCCAGTTTTTTTCTGATCTCTTAGTTCATGGTATAAGGTTTCTGCAAATGAAAGTGAAGCTGCTTTGGAAGCACAATAGTCACTGAATTTTGGAAGTCCATTGTATGCAAGGATGGAGGAGATTTGGACAATCTGACCATAGTTGTTGTTCGTCATCCATGGAAGAAATGCCTTGACAGTCTGTGGAATAAATAGAAATATTATCTTACCCAGATAAAACCAAAAGAGGTAAACTCTGACCATATTCTGGCTAAAGTACTGACCCAATTGTGAGAGAGCATTGCCTTGAAAGGTTTGTTGTGTATTCTGGCCAGAGTACGGACCAGAAGTGAGACAGGGCATTACCTTGGGAGGTTTGTTGTGTATTCTGGTTAGAGTACTAACCCAGAAATGATAAAGCATTGCATTGGAAAGTTTGTTGTGTATTCTGGCCAGAGTACTGACCCAGAAATGAGACAGAGCATTGCATTGGAAAGTTTGTTATGTATTCTGGCCAGAAATGAGACAGAGCATTGCATTGGAAAGTTTGTTGTGTATTCTGGCTAGAGTACTAACCCAGAAATGAGACAGAGTGTTGACTTGGAAGGTATGTTGGATGCTTTTGTCGTCAATGTCCATAATATTCTTTCCTGACAGAATTCCTGCATTGTTGATGAGCAGGGACACATCCCCTACCTCAGCTTTCACCTGTGCAGCCACCCTGTATATGTCTTCCCTGCTGGAACAGTCACACACATATGGGAAAACATTACCTCCAAGCTCCTTAATTTCTTCAGCAACCTGTATTTGTTTTAAATGAATTGTCAATTGTGTGATGGCTATTGGCAAAATACATAAAAGTTTACAAAAAAATGAGTTTCACTTCCTCTGATACAATAGGAAGTAAAGATTTCTACAGTGTCCTTAGTTTAACCATGTATTCATATTTACATACATCTCTATGGGGCTGATAGTTTCCTCTTTTCTTGAGAAGCAGAAAAGAGTCTTGGTCAATTTTGGAAAAAATAATTATTCAGAGCTTTTCACATACATAGAGGTAGCTATCATAATAATAGAGTTTATTACTTCTTAGCTATAAATCTATATAGAGAGGGAATATGAACTTTGACCAGACTCTCGAAATAGTCTAGATTCTGGACAATATTATTTATTACCTCTTTAAGTTTTTCTTCTTTTACGTCCAATAAGACCAGAACAGCATAACGCTCTGCCAGTTTTAGAGCCAAAAGCCTTCCGAGGCCTTGAGCAGCACCCGTTATCAAACAAATATCATCGTCAAAATTTTGCTTCCCTATGGGTCTCCAACATGGAGACATCACTGCAAAGAAACCATCCCAGAAGAAGAAAAATAGACCTTTGAATATATAAAGCAGTGCTTTGCAGAACTGGTATAGCAAACACATCTCTGTCCGACACGAAGGTTTCTGTCTGTCCTTTAAAAAATCTTGGACACGAAAGTTTAGTTCTTGTAGTGAGCATTAAATAGAGCATTACTTCTATTTTAGAGGTACGGTTTTCCGGAGGGCGAGGCTCCGGGGCCCGAAAGGGGGGGGTGTGGGGGGCGGGGAGTGGGGGCGGCGCAGGGATAATAGTTACTGTGTTCGTGTGGTGGCGCAATGTACCTGAACGAAATGTGATATGGAGTGCTAGTATTAGAGTGGTTTCTAGATTCACTGTGGAACTCTGAACTGTCCACGTTGTATTAGAAGACTCTAAGCTCCTGATAAGAGGAAGAAGTTGTACAGATAACTATGTAAGGAGTTGTACTATTGATAGCTATTGTGTGAACTGGCAGTAGCTAGCTAGCTATAGCTAAATATAGGTCTACAGTGCGCTTGAACTTTGTAGTGTGACAGGTCCAGTTATAAGTCGAAACCTTGTTCTTGTCTAACTAAATGGAAGATAGAGAGTGTGACACTTGGAACTTGTGATGTTTCTCAGGCAGAGTCTAAAATATTAAGATTAAGTAAGGGGACAGGGTGAACTAATAGAGCCACATAAAGATATTCTTTACATAACTTGAACCACATAAAAAGAAAGTGGTGTGACTCACCTTTAGCTCAAACATGATAGTGTTGTCTGAACAAAATAAGACCGATTAGAATAGAATTATTGTACAGTGTACACATCTCTGTGTATATTAAAGTTTTACTGATGGTATTACTGCTAAGGTGTACATCAACAGTCCTTGGAACTGACTAACATCAACTCTTTTATGTGGGAGTTTATTCCTAGCAGTTGGGTACGGAGGCCATACCAATCTACATGTAGTGTAATCTCCTATACCCCCAGCTTAATACCAATGTTTGTTTTCCGAGATGGGAGAATAAGGAAAGTATCCATTTCCTGGGATTGAACCTTTGGCCAGGGCTAGCCATTCACTCAGCATAGGGTGTGGTGGGACTTGTGGCTTAGACTACTTGGAGTCTGATGCCTGGGTTTTAGCCTCAGAATGATCTGCCTCTTAGCAGGGTTTTTTTTTTTTTTTTATTTAACCCTCTTCATCTGAATGTGATTGTTTTCTTAGTTAACCATCAAGTAATG
This sequence comes from Diacarnus erythraeanus, assembly GCA_964016965.1. NCBI lineage: Eukaryota > Metazoa > Porifera > Demospongiae > Poecilosclerida > Podospongiidae > Diacarnus > Diacarnus erythraeanus. Next base: position 5,232,797 of record OZ024685.1, on the reverse strand, counting down.
AATATCTGGCATTTCTTATAATCATGTGCTTGATTTTAAACATATTCATTGCTTCTTACTTAGGGGCTTTACTGAGAAGAAGTAACAATAAATTCCATAGAAATTTGTCATTATTATGTAGCTATAATTTTCCAGTGAAGGCAGTGATGTAGCTTCACGGAATAAACTCTTATTTTACACTTGTACATTTCTACAGCATTCTATGGTAGTGACGTCATCTGGCCATACTACGCTCTAGCTCTAACCGCATCATTTCCTCCAACCTTGGTACAGTTACTTGGCTTCTGTGTGTCTGATAGTGTTGTAGTGTATTTGTCTATGAAGGGGGCTTGGAGGAGGGGGCCTGCTGGTCTGGGATTCATTAATAGTCTTGTAGTTTGGGGTTCAATGAAGATATTATGACTCATTCTGATCCCTTTGAATTGTTTAGGTAATGAGATGTAATTTGTCCCATTCCATGGTACTTACAAGATAGTCGTTAATGTTTTCATTTGTTCCACATTAAAAGCTCTCTATTTGTTAGACATGTGGAGTGCTTTATGTGGGAGAATGCAGTCTACTGAACCATTCACACAACTATTTTTTGGTAATATCATTGCTCCCTTTGTTGGCACACTCTTTTTGCCACACCCTTTGCCACACCTCTATTTCAGTGACCTGAACACAAAGCAGTGTTCTCCCTGGGATAGTTCTAGCTATGCCATCAACCTTTGATATAGGGTGGAGTTAAAATCCTTTGATGTAGTCTGAAACTCCACCCCACCACTATCCCTCCTACAAGGATGAGATAAACACTTCCTTTTTAATAATATATATGCTTGTTCCTTCCTTGTCTCTCAGATCAGGTAAATAACAATGACAGCATCTGTAAATCGAATGCCTGTTACTGAGACATGGGAGAGGATGGAAAAGACCTCTTTACCTGAAACAGCCTCCTCCCAGCCAGACTTCATTCCTATCAGTAACAGTACTGAAAGGAGTAATGCTTATGCTGATGAGGAAGAACCAGATAGCCTCAATGGCTTCCAACAACCTTCCCTTCCAAGCCAAGCCAAACGGAAACGTTTGATATTGGGTGAAATCACGACCACTTGTACCCCATGGAGAACTAAAGATTACACTTGTGATCCTCCTGGCTTGCATGAGGAAATATGTGATTTCTATGAATATATGAAACCGCGCCCTTCAGAAGTGCAAATGCGTAGTGAAGTCATTCTCAGGACCATGAGCATCATTCTGAGTCGTTGGCCACAGGCAAAAGTTCAGGTTTTCGGTAGTTTCTGTACGGCTCTGTTTCTTCCCACTGGAGATATTGATCTGGTAGTACACGGGCAATGGCCATCTACACCTCTCTTTTCTCTGGAAGAAGACCTTAGGATGAATAATGTAGCTCTGGAAGACAGTATATTGGTTCTGGACAAAACAATAGTTCCCATCATCAAGTTTATTGACAAGCTAACTGAAGTACGAGTGGATATAAGTTTTAACCAAGAGAGCGGCATAAAAAGTGCTCAACTTATTCAGCAATACATACAAGAGTATCCTTTCCTGCCCAAGCTGGTTTTCATCTTGAAGCAGTTCTTGTATGAACGTAATCTTCACGAGGTCTACTATGGTGGTATCAGCTCGTACAGTCTTATTCTCCTATTGGTCAGTTTCTTGCAACTCCACCCTCGTCATGCTGCTGCGGAATCCAATCCTAACTTGGGTGTGCTTTTGATAGAATTTTTCGAGTTGTATGGAAGGAATTTTAATTATATGAAGACAGGGATTACGGTATTGAACGGTGGGTCGTATTTTCCAAAGGAGGAGTTTGCACAATCCCAGGGCCCTGGAAAAAATTGTTTACTCTATGTTGTTGATCCGTCTAATCCAAACGAGAATGCAGCAGGGGGTTGCTTCGGGTTATGGCAAGTAAAACAGGCATTTGATTATGCCTTCTGTCGGTTACATAGTGCAGTTCTCACAAGAGAAAATCCCATTCCAAAGAGGGAATCTCTTCTTAGTGATATCATTAAAGTGTCAAAGGAGGTGGAGGAGTATAGGAATTGGGTTGACAGTAGCTGGGCAATACCTCCTCTTTCTCCCACACCTGGTCCTTTTTATTATCCTGTAGTTCATCCTGTCTTGCCCCTCCCCTCTTCAGCTGGCCACGCCTCTTATCTTTCTCCAGTTCCTCTTCAGCCACAAGCATACATCTCTCCTACCACAGAACCTCTCTCAGGGAAATATGTTGATCATCTGGCTAGTAGCTCTAATTCTCAGTCCTTAGACCACGCCACCCAGGATAGACTGTTATCGGACAGCTAGCCTGCAGAAGAATTTCCAGTATTATCATGATACCGTTCAGGATGTGCATCAGGGTATTGGGTTTTCTAGTTGTTTTTTTTTTTCCCCTTCTTTCTTTGGTTGTTTGTTCCTTTCAAATTATCAATATGCTGTGTTTAAATCAAGTTTTATCCCTCCCTTTCCTCTAAGCACAGTGTGTGAAATCTATTTACATGGACATCAGGTGATGTTCACATCTTCCTCATCTAGTTAGCAAAACAAGTTTATCCTTTCTTTCTTTCTTTCTTTTTTTTTTTTTTTTTTTTTGATTATTATTTTAATAATCTCTACAATTATTAGTGGACTTGTGTCTATTTTTTGTGACTGACAATATTGCTATTCCCCAATATGTTTTATATAATGTTGATGTGTATCACTACAGTCCATCTCTCTATCTCTTTCTTTCCTTTTTTAATTTTGTATCAAATAATAATCTCAAAGCCAATAATAATAATTAATAATTATAAGCACGAGTCACGTGCATGTTGTGCGCATGCGTTGACAGCCTGCTAAACCGGGTCTTAGATTCTGGTTCATCCTGTCCAACAGGATTTTGTAGCAGCTGATGCTTTGAAGCTGCCGCCGCACAATACTAACAAAACAACTAAACATCTTTAGGTAGAGGGATTCTCAGCATCTAGTTGACCTAGAGATCTGTGCACGCAATGTTGAGATAGCGTTTGTCTTATCTTCACATTCGTAGTGAAGCCAAGATTGACAACTAGCACCTCACATCTGTGAGCTCACCCAACGGCTCTGAGCTGTGATAGCTACTTAACAGAATGTCGAGGAAAAAATCACACTTCCTGTGTGGAGTAGTGGAGGGATTCTATGGGAGACCATGGAGCACAGATCAGCGATTCGACTTGTTTTCTCGGTAAGTATGTTCTGAGGTAGCTTGAATGGCCCGTGGAATACCAAATGGCCATACTGTGACATGTCTGTCATGTGATAGTCTATTATTACTATTGTTCAGTATGTCTGACTGGGGGATGAATTCATACCTCTATGCACCCAAAGATGACGAGAAACATCGGGCATGTTGGAGAGACCTGTACACACTGGAGGAGGCAACTGAACTCACTCAGCTGGTCAAGGAGACAGCAAACAAGGGCGTTAACTTCATATACGCCATTTCTCCTGGACTGGATATAGTTTTCTCTAGCAAGCAAGAATTGGCTATACTGAAAACAAAGCTGGATCAGGTTAGAGGGATGTGCACCTGCCTTTAGCTTACTTGGTAATAGGGGTAAATCACACATAGATGAAGGTGTGGATGAGATGGCTGACTCTAACCTAGCACCTTGAACAACAAAAAATTTATTCTCCTGTAGGTGGCAGAGCTGGGCTGCAAGTCGTTTGCCATCCTGTTTGATGACATTGACTGTGAAATGCTCTCAGTTGATGCGAAAGAGTTTCCATCCTTGGCCCATGCGCAGGTTACAGTGACTAATGATGTCTACATGCATTTAGGCCAGCCAGAGGTCTTCTTGTTCTGCCCCACAGGTGAGAGGGGAATGAAGATGATGTAGACCATAATAATAATAATGTTGTTTGCTGTTTGCTTGTTGTTGTGTACCTTATATAGCAGACCCGGGCATTTTATGACCCAGGGCCATGGCTGTTAGCTGTCCCTGCCTGGCCCACCTGAGGTTGAGTAAATTGCAAAGCATAGTTCTCTAGTTATGCTCTGCAGGCAATGTGTGTTGCTTCTAGATATTGATGTAGTGATACACATACGTGGTAGCAACTAGTCAAAAATAACATATTGTCGAAATGCTTTTTTACAATGGAAATGCTGAAAGTTCAAGTTAGTGTTGGTTCAGCCCTCCAACATAACTCGCCCCTCCCCTGCCTTATAGTATTCTACTAGGAAGGTAGAGAGATTAGTGTATAACCACCCAAATCAAATGGCTACTGGAAAGAATTAGCAGCTTACTTTATACTGGGCATGGGGACAGAATATTGCCATCTGCAAGTGGGTTCATCTTGTTTCTGTTCTTGTGTACAGAGTATTGTGCGTCCCGTGCCGACCCCTCGGTCAGGGAGTCACAATATCTGAAACATGTAGGAGCCTATCTGCACCGAGACATAGACATCATGTGGACTGGTAAGTATATAGGTATCTAGAAAATAGTCCAGAAACTGAAGGAGGGGATGGTAGTGGGTGGAGGGAGGGAGATTGGAAGGGGGGGGGGGGAATGGTAGGGGGTGAAGGGAGGGGGGAATGGTAGGGGGTGAAGGGAGGGGGGAATGGTAGGGGGTGGAGGGAGGGGGGATGGGGGAATGGTTGGGGGCTGGGAGGGGATAAGTCTAAAGATGGAGGGGGGGAGTAGTAGGAGGTGTGGAGAGGGAAGAGAGAATACTTATTTTGATCACTGACAGTTTATTGTTACCAAATCCAGGTCCAAAGGTCATATCAATGGTCATATCTGAATCCTCTATAGATGAGCTAACAGCAATAATCCAAAGACCCCCTGTTATATGGGACAATCTTCACGCTAATGACTATGATCAACGTAGATTATTTTTAGGCCCGTATATAGGGAGATCTGTAGAACTTATACCAAAACTGAATGGTGTGTTGACGAATCCTAACTGTGAATATGGTGCCAACTATATCCCTATCCATACCCTCGCTCAGTGGAGTCATTGTGGGAGGGATGTGGGTCAGAGGTCAAGTCCAATCAAGCAGTCTGTATTGCTGGAAGTGGAAGGTTCCAGCGATGGTAAGGGGGAGGGTTCTTTAGACATGTGTCTCTATGAGCCGGGGAAAGCCTTGGAGCTCTCAATGAAGGAATGGTTTTCAGAATTCAGAATTCCACGTAAAAACCCAGAACATTACAGACCAGTGAAAAGCACTGAGTCACTGGCCAAGGCCAACAACTATGAAGATCTTGGCTCTTCAAAAATGGACACTTCAAGACCGCCAGTTGTGTCAGAAGTCATGCACATGACTAATTCATTACCATGCCCTAGTGACCCTTCACCTTCAAGCCAATTCTCGCTGGACGATGTACGGCTATTGATAGATTATTTTTATTTGCCCCACATGCACGGCTCAAGGGCTCTCCATGTGTTGGAGGAATTTATCTGGTTGAAAGAAAACGCCCCAGGATATGAAGTGCTAAAGATGCACGCACATCTCAAAGGTTATGACGAGGACATAGGAGAGGAGGAGGAGGAAGAGGAGGAGGAGTTTAAGGAATCAAAGATTCCCCTCCCTGATCTCAGTGCTGATGCTGGGGATGGAATGAGGAGTGATGGTGAAACGTCCGAGTCCATTGCGGAGGATGAGGAGATGACTGGTGCTGATGTAAGGTTTCACAGTTGTAGCATTATTTGACAAGATTTTGGAAAACAAAATTTTTTGAATTAGGTTATTAGGTCAAAGTACATTAATTTAGAATGAAAGCTGAATGGTGGCTTTATCCAATTCTGTTCCTGTGATACGACTTCCAGAAATTAGGCATCAAAAAAAAAATTTTTTTTTTGGTTAATTCTGAAGACTACCTACCTACTGAGAAAGTATTTATAAGCTCCCAGATACTGGTGGAATAATATGGAATGATATGATATGGAAAGATTAAACTGTACAGGCCTCTTGTGCTGATGTTAAATAATACCTCATCATTTTGTCATTGGATGAAAGGGCTTTGTTTCTGTGTTCTTATTGACCTAAATTGCTTTGATGTTGACACACACTGTCTGTACAAATGAACAGTTATGTAAGACCAATAAATGTTCCATCTGTCATTGGTTTACTCCATTATCCTCAGGTGACTACATGGTGTGAGAGAGCTGAGAACTTCCATCAGTTGTGTATGAGGGTGAACGAAATGCATACTCGACTAACTGCAGTACCCAATCGAATGCTACTCTACGACATGTACCAGTACGTCTGGGATGCCAAGGAGACAACCATGTTGCTGGACTCGTACATTGCGTGGCTTGGTAAGGCAGTAAGTAGTGTTTTCTATAAGTTATTGCTCATTACATGTCACATGCCATGGCATAGTGTGTGTAGTGCTGGTAGTAACTGGTACCTCCTGTTTCTGGAGTGTGAGTTGTGCAGCATGTGACTGCTGTATCTTTGACACAGATTGCGTCTACTGCCTTTCGCGGTATGGCATGCGTTTGACATAAATATGCATCTGTCCCCATTAATCAGGTCTATTCAGACCCATTAAATATATGACCAAGATGACAGTTTTGTTGGAAACCCTAAACCAATTATTTCATCATTATATGTGACCCTTTCTGAGAAAAGGGATCTTATCCTGAAAAAAATATTTTTTGAGTTATTGGTACAGTTGGAAAGAGCACTTCTCCAGCTTTGTAATGAACCTTAAATCATTATCTACTGACCTACAGACCCAGAGATATAGGCTCAGAATTTGACACAAGCATAATCAACATTACAAGGAAACATGTTTGAAGTCTAGCTGCAAGCTAAAAATCAATTTTTCCCCCGTTCATCCGCGTCACACCCCCAGGCTGAACGAAGAAAAAGTAGAAAGGAAGGGTTGGAGCATGGATTCTATGGCTCCCATGGTTGGAGATTCTTCCCCTACATTCGACTAGTTAGCTATCTGTCAAGTAGAGTTGTAACTGATATATTTATAGACTAAAATGAAGTAGTTAGCTAGATAGTATAGGTAAATAAACTAGATAATTATTGTAGGTAGATGTTAGCTACTTTCTACTGGCTAGCTTACTTAGTTACGCTAGCTAACGGCTAGCTAGCTAGATATAAAGCTAAACTTAGTTACCATGGCGACATACGTATAACCGTATACTATCTAGTAATTTGTCCATTATTGTATTAAATAATAGTCCGGCCACGAGCAACTTTTTCCTGGAGTGGGCTTTTTTAAACGATGTGTTTGACCGGTTAGAAGTGGATTTAGGACACCAAATTTTAGCAGAAGGTAGGGGAAAGTCCATAGTTTATTATGATGTAATAAAAAAAAATTTCCCGGAATGAATTTCTGCATTCCTGCGCGATAAGGTCCCTTTTCTCAGATTCAGTCACATGTAGAAATTAATTAGAAATCACTTATTTCCGTATGTTCTAATGCAAAATCATGTCTGCCTTGTGAATTAATAATACTAATAATAATCACTGGAAAGTGGTGAATATCATTCCCTGCGGAAAGTTATTAACATACTCTTTAAAGAGGCTGCAACATTAAATGCTGATATCCTTCAGATGTGGTATTACATTGCTCCTCTACTCAGGTTTCAGGATGTTAGTATAATGATTACAGCTCTAAATGTATGTATAAGGGTGCCTCTTCCTCTGTAGAGGCCGGTGGAAGTGAAGTTAACCCAAATCACAAGCCATTCTGCCCTAGAGGAGGAATCACGGCTGAAATGCAGGTGAGAAATAAGGTGTAACCTCTCACACACGGTCCCACAAGTGACCACACTAGAGATGTTACACTTAATAAAACTTATAAAAATGGAAAAGCAGTTTGCCAATGGCTATTGTCTCATGAACATGCCATCCACATGTTGCTTCTCCATGTATAGTTGGGTAAATCACCCACAAACGTTTCAGTACTCTTGAGAGAGAGGTAGATGTTTGTCAGTTCATGGGGGGATTGCTACATGTGCAGGTTGCTTCTCCATGCCATGTATAATACATAGTTCTAAGTCACTAATTAACAGGCTGGGTCTTCTTCCATTTTGCATGTTACCTCTAGCACGCGATGTATAACCTCTGCAAGTGTGTGCCTGTGTACAACATGGAGTCTCCTTTCTAGTTATCCTTGGAAGCTCATTGTTTTGTTTGGTTGGTGGTGAATGGGTGTGGTGGGTGGGTTGGGTTTGGGAGAATAATAATTTACGGTTAGTGCCTCTATATTGTGGTACTCTGGATAGTGTTGATAGATCGTCTCCATCTAAAGCTGTCGTGACCTGTAACCCCTCCTCCAAAATCACCTAACAAGTCATATTTTTCCGTGTGTCTTTAAGTTAATCGTGGGCTCATAAATTCTCTCATTATTGCAAAAATCAGATGTAATTTGTCACTTAACTCACTCAGAAATATCATAGAGAAATGTTTTAAATTCATTGTTTTATTGTTGTTTTGTTTACTGTTTCAAGTGATAATCATGTTATTGTCATTTTGTTTTTGTTTACATATTTATCATTTTTGTCTTTTTAAAAAAATGACTTTTTTAAATACTTGATTTAAATTTCTAGCACCAGTTAATTGGATCTGAATGGAAGGAGAAAAGAGACGCACATACCACACCTCTGTGAAAGGAGGTAGTAAACTGATTAAAAAAAAACAACAAAAAAACCCGACAAACACCTGGAAAAAATTTCTATTTTTCATACAATTTCTGACCTAGTCTGAAAATTTTGGGGGCTGAAATAATTGGTGTATTCAGTACAGTGTTGAGGTATTCTGCTGGTCATATGTTTTATGCTTCTGTTGATGAAACCCACCAAGGGGTCAATGTTATTGCAGTTGGTGGGCACTAATGCTGCCCGAATAACTCGTTACGTATTCTTATGGTTGGGTTGAATCCACTGGTTTGAGTTGATGGTAGACAAACTATCTAGCAGTGCTATCCATGTGTTCATACAGTTAATACCCTTATGTGAGTACACGATTTTATCTTTGTACCCTTATATGAGTACATGGTTTAGGGTATATGTATTTACTGATGGATAGCAATGCTGTATATCCTATCTGATGCATGTGTACTGGTAACATGTTGCAGGCTTCAGCTTATATTTGCTGTGCGTGCACACACTGCCCCTTCCACAACAAACATTCCCTCCCTTCCCCCCTCCCTCCACCCCACCCCCATTCCAACCCCTCCCCCCACCCCACCCCATTCCACCCCACCAGCTTCTCCTGCCTCAAGTTAAGAGCTCCAGGAAGTTGATTGGTTGTTTGAAGCCTCCGCTTAAGCCGTCTCCTAATGTATTTGTCATTCGACCGTACAGAGCTGACGACAGGGACCTGCTCTATAGGACCTGTCTGGAGACTGGGGACAATGGTAAAGACGCTACTTACCTCTTCAATAACTACCCCAATCTACTGGGTGACAGGTGAGGGAGTGAGTGAATGTAATCTACTGGGTGACAGGTGAGGGAGTGAGTGAGTGAATGTATTCTACTGGGTGACAGGTGAGGGAGTGAGTGAATGTGTGTAGTCATCTATTCTAACAGGTGACAACGAGTGATTCAAGTACATAGAGATGTGTATAAAACTATCCCTGAAATAAGGACATCTCCTTAATGAGGACACTGCATACCTTCTCAGATGTGTATAAAAATTAATTTGAGGACATCTCCTCAATGGAGACACTACACACCTTCCCAGCTACTATGTAGAGTGTTTAATCGGTAGCAGTTATCTAGAGTGTATTGTCCGACATCATTCTTGGTGGAAGGGAGGGGAGGGGAGGTGGAAGGTTGTGATGAGTGAGTGGGGATTATGTATCTCCTGAAGGTTTGTGGGTCCCTATTTGGAACTATGCCGTGATCTTGCGTTTGTGCTGGAGGACTCCGAAGGAGTGTGTGGATATGTTTTGGCTGCACTTGATTCTGAGCAGTTCTATGTCAGGTTCAAAGAGGAATGGTTGCCGAAGGTGCTGGACAGATACCCAATTCCTTCTATCTCCTCCCAGACAAACCCAGAAAAGGTAATGTTTATGTAATCTTCCCCCTCCCTCTTCCCCACCCATCTCCTCTCCTCATACCAATAATGATGTTAGTGTAACCATTGCTCTGTTTCTTTTATCATGTCTACAGAGTCTGCTCTACGACATGCATCACTTGGAGTTTTTCCTTCCTGCCATTCTACAGAGAGAGCATCCTTCACATGTCCATATAGACCTCATGCGGAGAGCGCAAGGTCAGGGGATCGGCGTCAGGATGATAAAGACCATTCTAGCTACTCTCAAAGCAAAAGGTCTGTCAGGAGAGAGACGAATCAGAAGTATAGCTCTTTTTTCCCTAGTAGTGGTAGGTTGGGTTGCATACAGACCCCTCCTTTTGTAGTCACACCCAGTAGTAGTAGGCTAGGCTATAGCTTATGTTCCGGTGTCCTGGGGGTGGATAACCTCATGCCAGTTCATTACCAGTGGGAGTACAGAATAAAAGTTTTAGCTCTTTGGCTGTTCATTATCACCAGAGAGGGAGGGTGGGCCATACAAAGGGCTTATAGGACTATTGTATATAGGGGGTTAATAATAGGGGTTAATATAGGCGTTAATAGGGATTATAATTATAGGGGTTAATATAGAATTATAGTGGTTATATAAAATTTTACAGGTTCTCGTGGAGTTCACTTGGAGATGAGTGCCCAGAACCACAGAGCTCTTAGATTCTACAAAAAGTTAGGATTCAGGGTTCTCAAATTTCCTAAGGAAAGCTCACCAGCTGAAAATGTTCTATTGTTAGGGAGGTTGCTATGAGACAGCATTATTCATTAAAAAAAATTTTTTTTCTCTAAATTTGAATTAAGAATACTTGAAAATTAATATTGTTTTGTCAGCTAATAGTTAAATCATGTCCTATCAAAGGACTTTGTCCTACATATTAATAGCACATCCTGCTCTGCCAGTTCTCAATCCATCCTCCCACAATGAACCTTATCATCTCTTATACCATGTGGGAGCATACCAATGTGTGTGAACTGGTTTAAAAATGAATTCTTATACACAAAGAAGCTTAGAGAAATGCTCACGATGACTTGACATGGGTCTATTATTGATATAAGACACTATCCACTTGTCACTGTGAAATAATGTGATATGACAGGATGGCTATTGGGTACTGCTGGCCCAAGTTTTTAACTAGTGAGCACATTCTTTCCTAATTAGTGCACACCAACAGTTCTCTGTGTACATTTCCTTCCAGTATTCTTGTTATGGTATATTACAGTAATCTTATATTATTACTAAATGTTACAAGTATATTACAGATGTAATAGTGATGTAATTTACACAGAAGCACCTGTTCACTGCAAGTGTTTTCCCTGAGAACCAAGATTGGGATTATCAAAAGAGGGTATCAGCATTCTTGACTGGCATATACTGCATCAATTCTCTGAGGAAGACACAAATAGCAAATTAACTGTTGACCTCAGAACTGCATGTTGACCCATTGACTCCCAGTCACAGCTTTCAGGAAGAAGAATCACAGCTGACTTTCTTCACTGCCATGTGCTTTTAGTAGCTACACCTTCTCTTTCAGATCTTCTCTTTCTTTTGGGGGAGAGTCATACAGTTCCTTCCACTGCTCAAGATCTTGATAAATGTCTAACTCATGGTAAATAGCCTGTACCACAGTAGTCACTTGGTCGGGGGATTTCAGAGGGAGGTTGGGAAGTTTCTACACAAAGGTGAGGCTCACTGTGCTGTCACAGATCCAGAGATATAGATAGTTCTCATCACATGAGTCTGATATTGAGGGAGTTGGTTTGTCTGGGGAGTTTGAAGGCAGCAGTCAAATATCCGATAGATCCATCAGTTTCCTGACTCATTCAAAGGTCACCTTGTTACTTGTGTATCTTCTTTACTACCTGAGGCTTTGTGTTGGCCTGATCCATTCCTAACATCAAACACATCCACCATGACATGCCTTCCTCACACCCCCTCTTCTCCACCACTTCCTCCTCACTATCACCTTCCCTTACTCTCTTTCTAACACCACCTCTTGAGGATGGGCTGCAGTTGGACGCTGTAGCTAAAGGCCTGTCAGATTGAGAAGTAGCGTTAGGAACTCCAATGTTGTTTGACCGAAGATTTACTTCTTGTGGAAGAGTAGAACATTCAGTTTCCATGTCATGTACAGTAACAACACTCTCTACACGTTCGCCATTCATGGTCAACCAAGTTTGTTTTTCACCTACAGCGCATGCGCACCGTAAGCCAAAATTGCAGTATCCTGTCAACAGTATCTAACACTTTCTCCATGAAAATTGCTACACAGGAAGCCAATGATATGATTAGTAACAAGCATCTCCAGCGATAGTCTCATCTCTGCACCAGCCAAGGTAAAACCCAACTTCTTGATTCCTGCAACAATGCATGCTCCACAGCTTCCTTCAGCCAAGTACCAATTTAGTACATGGTATGAGTTAGATGATGCCTGTAATGAACCTCGAGCCGTTTTCACTGCTGAAAAAGCTGGAAATGGGGTCAGAGGGAGTGAGCTGTCTGCTCCACGTATCAGATTAGGTCCAGCTAATGTTCCATCTTTCTATGCTCTGCATTCCATGATGTACAACTGCAAGGAAGACACTCAATCAAGGAATGCTGTGGAGGACTGGGAAAATGCTAAAGTAATGTATACTTCTCAGCTTCATGTGGGGAGGTCTACAGTGTATACCCTCTCATATTCAATACAATAAACTTTGTACAGAGGACAATGTTTTAAATAAGCCTTTCATATAAAGACAGCTTCCCTACAAGGGACAGTAGACCAGCCAGTTCCACTGTATCTTGTAAATAATCTCTGAGATATTCCTACAAGGACAGATCTCAGTGTGTCCATTTTTCTGATTTTCCATTGCAGTAGATGGTAACTATCATGTTTTTTAATATAGTCAATGAATCTATCATTTCAAGGCTTGGGTGATGCCTATCAGAGAAAAAATCTTGTGCGATGTCTTAATCGGCTAGTGAATTGTACACACCTCCAGCTGATGGATAATTCCCTCACAGACTTAAGTGGTATGTTTTTAACCAGTTGTACTCAACTCAACCTTGCAAAGAATTTGTTCTCAAACTTCAAAAGATTGCCAAGAGCACCATTATTGGACCACCTCAATCTCTCAAATAACAATATCAGATCTTTGTCAGGTTTGGCTGTATTACATTCAAAGTACCCCAACTTAAGGAGTTTAGTTCTGCACGGGAATGACTGTGAATACTACTGTGATTACAGACTAAAGTAGGCATTATTATCATGTGTTGTTACAATAAAAATACTATAACATCAAATGAAACTTGTGGTTGTATTTGCCTGAAAATATCAGCCTTGTACAATAATTTGACAGTACAGTAACTGTATAAGTTTCCTCTGAATTACTGCATACAGTTAGATTGTAGCATGTGTCACCATAAATTATGTTCAGCTGCAGTTTAATTGATTTTTAGTGAGCATGTTCAGTGTCATTTTCTCTGTATTATTGTTCTCAATTAAAGTTCAGTCTGTCTATACCTAAGATACTACAGCTATATACACAGCTATATATACACAGCTATATTATAATAGTTTCTTTTCATTAACTCCATTCAGGATATTCACTTGTCTCCCTGGTCTTGAAGATTTGGATGGCTATCCGAATTTGAACCACGCCATTTCATAGGATGATTCTGTGTCATAGTTATTTTGTTCACATAATGAAATAAAAATTTTAGTGACTAAATTCCTGGATTGCAATCATTATAAACATTAAAAATATACGTACTAACAAAAATAAAATTAGACAATATTATCATAATGGATGTGCTCAAATGAAGGATATAAATGCATGTCTAAGAATTAGTATCAAGTAGAAGTATATGAAGCTCAAGACTGTATTTCTTTCGAGTCTCTACTAGCCGATGAGCTGGAGCTGGCCATTGACGTACGCTTGCTTATCCGTTCCGAGTCCACAAGGGATGCTACTTCGATGTCACGGAAAAATTCACTTTCAAGTTCTTCTACTAGATAAACAGAATGAAAAGATTATGTATGTCTCCCACATGTATATACCAACAAGTAAAACTTACGACATTGGCTTTGCCTGTCGTCTGAATGATTCTGAGCCTCAGCACGAAATGTAGCCATCCTCAGCCTGAGGAGAACAGAAATTATGTATTGGGAGAGGGGTTAGAGGATGCTATTTTATCAAAAACACCAATAATTAGAACACAGTCTAAACTTATTGACTCACACTGTGATAATGTCTCCATCAGGCTTCTCCATTGCATAGGATATAGGGTCCTTGCCGTCCATGTCTTTGAGACCAGGTATAGCTCCCTTTTTAAGCAGCATGACAACTATGTTGGGGTCTGTGTTCTGAGCTGCTAAGTGGAGACACCCTCTGCCTTGGGAATCAGTTGCTGTCAGCTTTCCTCCATTTTGGTAGAGGTATTCTATTAGCACTCTGTCTCCCTGAAAAAGTGGAGAAGTTATTTAAACCTCCTGAAATGGGTACATGTCACATTTCTATATACAGTGGAACCATTCGACTATTCTAACCCTTTGAAATGAGGCCACTCTTCTAATCAAGACACTTTAATTTGCCCCAAGGTGTCTGGAATAGAGAGGCCCCACTGTATAACAGTCCCCGAAATGAGGACATTCCTGTGTATACAATCCCTATTAGCCTTGTAACTAGTGTTCAACAAGACTGACCATTTCCACGGCTAAAAGTATAGCGGTCATAGAACCCTTTTCCTCGTAGACATGATTCACATCACCTCCGTGGGCTATGGCGCAGAGTATTCCAGGAATATTACATTCACACACACTTTCCAGCAAGAACTAAGACAAAATGAACAACATTGGTATCCATATAATTGTGTAAGTGGTTATTATGACCCTTTACCTTAGTTGGAGTGACTGTGTCTGGAATCACAACTGGCTCTTCTGGTGTGTCGGTTTGAGAAATATTCTCGGCACTGATCAACTCTCCATCCACTTGTTCTTCTGTCATCTCCTCCACTTTAGAGACCTCTCCCTCTCTCACTTCTTCTCTCACTTCTTTTCTTACTTCCTCTGTACTCTCCTTCCTTCTAACACCATCTTTCTCCTTCTCTTTCCTCTCATTGTCCTCAACATCTTTCTTCTCTTTCTTTTCATTGTCCTCACCTTCTTCCTTGCTTTCCTTCACTGTCTCGGGAAGGGCAGTTCCATTTGTGCTGCTCTTAAAGATGTCCTTTAGGTCTTGTTCTGAGAAGTATGATGTCATACCACCTGGCGAAGATGATGGCTTCTCACCTTTGAACTCTGTGTCAAAGTTGTCGTCCTTACTAATGATAGTTGATAATCTTTCTTTCTGACTTTTATTTCCACGAATAGGTAAGGTTCCGTAGTTGTCAGGTTCAGTATTACTCCTCAATCGCTTTGGAATTCTGACAGGTGTTAACTGCTCAGTTGGGGTCATCAGCTCTGAAGACGTTTCAGTATTATCTCTTTCTTCTTTACAGGGTATGATGTCTGATTCCAGTTCCTGATTCCTGCTTTTTTGATTTTCTGGTTCCAATGTTGAAGATCCAATGACAACAGTGACTGAAACACTTCTATCTTCATGTATCGTACTATTGCTTTCTTCAGATTGCGTCATGTCACCAGCTCTGAGAGTGGCAGTGCTGTCATTATACTCCATACAAGTAGGCTCGAGAGTGGTAGTGCAGTCAGTGGGGACTCTGGCCATAGGATTAGGGCTACTTGGAGGCGTGTTAAACTTCTCCTCATCGACTGACAAGCTAGATAAGACCCTAGTATTGCTATCTGCTTCCTTGTGTTGAAGAGGAGACATAAATGGATTGAGCAAATCAGGAGAAGGTGAAACACTGCTCCCGTCGGATGATTCAGCACTGTAGAATTCGGCACTTGTAGTGGAGAGGACAGAAAACCGGCTGTTTGTAACATCCTCGTGATCTGATGTACTGTCGTCATGTTTTTTAGGAGATACTATGCAATCACTCACGTCTGAATTTGGACACGTTGAAGGCACAGACAGATCCGAATCATCATTAGTAGGAGGAATTGGAATCGATTTTCTTCGTAAAGGGACTGATTGCACTAAACGATCATCGTCAGGTGTTGCTGGTAAAGAAGAAGAGTTTTCACGACTTTCTGACAGCATACGGTTCAAGTGAGGACCGTCTACGTTATCCTCAGAAATTGTTTGAAGTTTCACAGTCAAATCCCCATTATGCCGGGAATGAGACAGCTGAGGAGAACTTTCGGAACGTGTGATGAGTGACGATGTGGTAGTTGGAATGTGGCCATTGGCAAAATTATCAAAGACTTTGCTCACTTCCTTGATGGCAGAGAACACATCCCCAGAAAAATCATCTTCGGGAAAGGATATCTCCTCTTCAAAATCGTCGTCTGGGTACTCAGAAACCAAGTCCTGAAGGTTTTTGGTCTTGAATGTGCGAGGGGGCTTGGGGGGTGGATAAAGATAAGCAGTGCTGAGGTTTTGTGTACTTGCACTCATAGAGAAAAGTAAAGGAGTACTTTGAGTGTTCAAATTGTCCTCCTCTGTATCACTGAGTGATTCACGTACTGAGGGACGGTCTTTGTGTTTCCTTCTTGTAAATTTACGCATAAACGATTCCTGTCCTTCGCCAATCTTTGACACTGCATAGCTTGAGATCTTCTTTGAAGACCTCTTGGCTATCTTAAACTTATCACCTAAGTTAGCCCAGCTTCCTCTAGCAGATGTTCTTTTTTCTTTCTCCCGTTCAATTTTCTTGAAGTTTTCTGCTAAAAGATGAAGGGCAGATGTTGGTTCGTAAGACTGGGAGAATTCTGGTTTGTGTAAATCCTCTTCTGATCCTGCTAATGAGGATTGGTCTGTAATGCTCGAGGCTGCCGAGGATGGTCGAGAAAATCTACCAGAAATTATTCCTCGGGGTGATCGAACTTTGAGGGCAGGGCTAAAGGAACGTCTGTGAGGGGATTTTGGTGACCCTCCAAGAGAGGAGGATTTTGTCGGTGCAAGGAGATCCGGAATACTGAGCGGTGGTACAGGAATTTGAGGCGGGGTAAAATTAGGGTGTGAATGGACAAAGGCATGTTGCATGTATTTTAGTCTGATAAATGTCTCCCGAACAGATCTGGAATGAAGAATGGGAATCAGTTTAAAAGAAAGAACTATAGAGAGGCGTTTTACCTCGATGATTCAGAAGTTGGTTTCTTAACATGAGAAGGAACCTCGTACTCCAATATAGCATTGACTCTGGCATTACCAAGGGAACACATTATCTGTATATAGATACATAAGAATAGTCTCCAGAGTGGAAAAATCTCATAGTATATGAGCTTATAGCATCTGTACAGTACAGGAATGGTATGGTGGAACAGGAATGAATCAATGGAACATGGGAATGGATTTTTCATATTGTGGAACAGTGAATTTTATACACTATTACATATATCTACACTGGAATAGGATCAAATTCATGGAACAGGAATGGAATCAGCTTACCTTCTGGAGTTCCGGTTCCCAGTCATCAAGATTGATGGAGCGTACCTTGGATATGTGTACCCCCAGGCCTCGGTGGATTCCCGAGCACTCAATACATAGCATGATACCTAGGTTTATGGATGCCCATGTCGGCTTCGGAAGGCCACAGTCAGCACACTTATCATTACCAAGTACATCCGTAAAGTCCATACCCAGGGAGTAACTATGGGAGGAGGTGGGTGATAAAGTCAATACCCAGGGAGTAACTATGGGAGGAGGCTGATAATAAAGTCAATACCCAGGGAGTAACTATGGGAGGAGGTTGATAATAAAGCCAATACCCAGGGAGTAACTATGGGAGGAGGTTGATAATAAAGTCAATACCCAGGGAGTAACTATGGGAGGAGGTTGATAATAAAGTCAATACCCAGGGAGTAACTATGGGAGGAGGTGGGCAATAAAGCCAATACCCAGGGAGTAACTATGGGAGGAGGTGGGTGATAAAGTCAATACCCAGGGAGTAACTATGGCAGGAGGTGGGTACAGTGAGTGACTAGAGGAGGGGTCTAGGCAGTACAGGAGAGGGGGAGGGGTCTAGGCAGTACAGGAGAGGGGGAGGGGTCTAGGCAGTACAGGAGAGGGGATAAAACAGATACTAAATCATCGAATATCAGTACATGATATAGAGTATATAGATTTACTTTGAATAAGCAGTTTCAGAGCGATTGGTAGGGGAGTGGCTCAGCAAGTAAATGGGAGGTCCTTTACTGACTGTCACAGAACGTCTAGTAAATTCCGCCATGTCTTCACTTTTCTACATGAATCATGCAGACGCAGGACATGAAATAATTGATGATCAAGATAGTGGAATAGAGGAGTTCTACTGTCCTCATTTCAGGGTGTTTGAATAGAGGAGTTTCACTGTATACAGAGGTGTACTCATTTCAGGGGGTTGGAATAGAGGAGTTCTACTGTATACAGAGGTGTACTCATTTCAGGGGGTTGGAATAGAGGAGTTTCACTGTATACAGAGGTGTACTCATTTCAGGGGGTTGGAATAGAGGAGTTCTACTGTATACAGAGGTGTACTCATTTCAGGGGGTTGGAATAGAGGAGTTCTACTGTATACAGAGGTGTACTCATTTCAGGGGGTTGGAATAGAGGAGTTCTACTGTATACAGAGGTGTACTCATTTCAGGGGGTTGGAATAGAGGAGTTTCACTGTATACAGAGGTGTACTCATTTCAGGGGGTTGGAATAGAGGAGTTCTACTGTATACAGAGGCGTACTCATTTCAGGGGGTTGGAATAGAGGAGTTTCACTGTATACAGAGGTGTACTCATTTCAGGGGGTTGGAATAGAGGAGTTCTACTGTATACAGAGGTGTACTCATTTCAGGGGGTTGGAATAGAGGAGTTCTACTGTATACAGAGGTGTACTCATTTCAGGGGGTTGGAATAGAGGAGTTCTACTGTATACAGAGGTGTACTCATTTCAGGGGGTTGGAATAGAGGAGTTCTACTGTATACAGAGGTGTCCTCATTTCAGTAGATGGAATAGAGAGGTTCCACTATATACAGAGGTGTCCTTATTTCAGGGAGTTGGAATACAGAGGCACAGTGGTAGTTGACATACCACAGGAACTATACACCACAGGAACTGAACACATCAAGGGATGTACAGAGGAACTGAACACATCAAGGAATGTACAGAGGAACTAAGGAACACACAGAGGAACTGTGTAGCAGCTGGCTACTTTAAACACACACAAGTTTGAGCGCTGTACTTGATTCAAACACACCTTGTTTTTAAACACACACATATCATGTTTAAACACACACTTAATATCACCTTTCAGATCACAACTAGTACAAAGAACACTTTAAGATGTACTCTTACAGGTTCTAAATTCCTAAATCCATCACTAAATCATTAGCTCAATCAAGTCTACAAATTTGTTGCCTCAGGTCACTAAGTCAGAAGGTCAAGGTTCAAAACGGAATGTCACTGTTATAACATATAGTCCCCTCTCTGACCCAATCACTCTCTATCTCCCCTAACATGTCACCACCCACACACCCCACAACCTCCCAACAGGTCACCTCCTCACGCCCCACCTCCACACACCCCACAACCTTCCCATCAGGTCACCCCCTCACCCCACAACCTTCACAACAGGTCACCTTATTGCTTGCACTTATTCTCAGAGCCCTGGCTATCCCAGCCTCAAGGTAAGTCAGCCATTTCTTCCTCAGTACTTCAGAATCAGCCTGGAGCATGCAGGAACGTGTGGGAGTGACCACTTCAAAACAGAACCTTCTCTCCAAGTCCTCTGCCAGCTTCACTGTACAGATACGAAGATCTTCAGCCACTGTCACATGTTCCTACAAGAGAATTAAAGAGGAGGAAGGTGAGGTTCATTGATAATATTTCAGCAGTAAATAATATATCATGGATATTCCAGAGGGAAGCTAGATTCTGCATGGATTATCTTTTAGCGTATTGGGAGACAAGTTTAGTTGTAAACAGGTTATCAGCAGGTTCAAAACAAGCACATCTGGAAAAGTCCAAAACCAATACTCTGTAAACAGCTGAACATACCACACACAAATAGTATTCTACACAATACCTTCAATACTAGACAAACATTATTGAGGGTACAGCTGTAACCACAATGCTACCATCAGATCATATGGAGAACAATGCCCTCTGATCCAAATATTGAGCCCCCCCCTCCCCTCCATCTCACCCCTGATCCTAACCCTCCCAAAACACTGACCTCCTCTTTACTCTCTGACTGGTAAACCATTTTATTGGGTTTCAAAATAAACCACCTCCGACTCCATGATTTGAAGGGATTGTTGCCCTGGGGTCGTTTGAAGAGATATCCACTCATCTCAATGGGCCTGCAAGAGGTTACATAAAAAAAATTTAAATACCCATTTGCAAATTACAGTGATCTATATCTACCCTTAACAACCAGTATCCACCCTATAACACTGTCTAGTAACCATAGTGACCTGTTAGTAACCATAGTGACACACTGTTACTGGAGTATCAGTTTATTAACCAGTAAACTAATAAAACCTGAAAACTGCTCCTCTCTTTCGGATCTTCTCATGCACTTCTAACACAGTGTATGGTAACTACAGATTGTTGCTGCATGGCAACTACAGGTTGTTTGCTGCATGGCAACTATGGGTTGTTTGCACATGCCCAGTAGAAATAAGTTTGATTTCTGAGTTAGAATCTTTTTAACCACCTCTATCCATGACTTGTGACCTTGTCTCTACCCAACTTAAATGGTGTCATGGTTCCCTGTACTGAGAAACTTACAGTGAGGGGTTCTCCACAGGTGACAGAGTATCATTTGGAGTGCCATCCTAATAATATAAAAAAGATTTGAGTTATTAATATTATTATATAATTAGGTTATTATCTGGGCCTCAAAAACATCTCCCTCACCTGAAACAACAGTCTTTCATATCAGACATAGCTACTGCTTGCTATATTATACCCCTTTATACACATGTGACTAGTAATATACCCCTTTATACACATGTACACTACCTTTATATAGTAATTTACCATTTTATACACGTGTACATACCTTTATACACATTACCCCCTTATACACACCACACTTTTATACACAATATACCCCTTATACACATGTGACTAGCAATATGCCCCTATACGCAATATACACATGTGACTAGCAATATGCCCCTTTATACACATCACACCTTTATATGCAATATACCCCTTATACACATGTGACTGGCAATATGTCCCTTTATACACATCACACCTTTATATGCAATATACCCCTTATACACATGTGACTGGCAATATGTCCCTTTATACACATCACACCTTTATATGCAATATACCCCTTATACACATGTGACCGGCAATATGTCCCTTTATACACATCACACCTTTATATGCAATATACTCCTTATACACATGTGACTAGCCCTTTATACAGCAATATACCCCTTATACACATGTGACAGCAATATACCCCTTTATACACACATGATTGTACAGGCTACAACCAGCCTTACCTCTAGGTGGTTGGTTGAGACTAGAATGTGTCTCTTCTCCATGCCCTTGATGGCAGACTCAGCATCTTTCCTCAAGATGTCTACCTGACTGGCCACATTCTTCATGAAAGGATCAAACTCATGAAGGAGGTCGTATCCTTGATGGAAAAAGGTGAACTGAGAATACATGAACGCCAGAAGCTAGAGTGTATAAATGCAAATACAGTTTAACTGAAATGAGGACACCTCAATATAGTGGAACCTACCCCCTGAAATGAGGACACCTCTGTATACAGTGGAACTCCTCTATTCCAACCCTTTGAAATGAGGACACCTCAATATAGTGGAACCTCTCTATTCCAACCCCCTGAAATGAGGACACCTCTGTATACAGTGGAATCAACACCCTGAAATGAGGACATCTCTGTATACAGTGGAACACCCTCTATTTTTAAGAAAAGTTTTAACACACACACGACTCACATTATGAAGTATTTCGTATCCCTTGTTACAGCTGATGGTGTTGATCTGGTAGCCATAGTCTATGGCATGATGGCTGAACTGTTTCTGGAGAGTGAGGAGCTGTGCACTAGCCTACACAATAAGTTATACACCACATATCAATACCTAACATCAGGACACACACCAGTTGTATACACCATAATATACACACCATGCAGGTGGCCTGTATACACCATATACACACTAGTGGGCCATGTATACACCCAGATCAGTATAGGGTACACACCAGGGGGTCTGTATACACCCAGGTCAGTATATACACACCAGGGGGTCTGTATACACCCAGATCAGTATATACACACCAGGGGGGTCTGTATATACCCAGATCAGTATATACATACACACCAGGGGGTCTGTATACATACACACCCAGGTCAGTATATACATACACACCAGGGGATCTGTATACACCCAGATCAGTATATACACACCAGGGGGGTCTGTATACACCCAGGTCAGTATATACATACACACCAGGGGGTCTGTATACACCCAGCAGTATATACATACACACCAGGGGGTCTGTATACACCCAGGTCAGTATATACATACACACCAGGGGGTCTGTATACACCCAGCAGTATATACATACACACCAGGGGGTCTGTATACACCCAGATCAGTATATACATACCAGTGGGCCATGTATACACCCAGGTCAGTATATACACACCAGTGGGTCTGTATACACCCAGGTCAGTGTAGGGTACACACCAGTGGGCTTGTATAAGGTACAGATAGAGGGTCTGCACAAGGACACAAACCCCTGGCCTGCATAAGCCAGAGAAGACTTTGAAAGTCTCTCACAGGGTGTCAATTTTCAGGTGATTATTACTATTATACACGTCCTTAGGAACCCATACAACCTCAGACATCTTCACTTCAATGTTTTGATAAATGGTCCATTAATGTTTCAGGTGTGTGTATACAACATTAAAAGATTTTGTCCTTCATTAATCTCAATGTCCTTGTATAGCTGGAGAATCAACAGCCTACAGCCTTAGAATTGACCACAAATATTCCGAATGTGATCTTCTTATAATTAGCATCTTCCTGTAACGCTGACAATTAGGGAGATGTGGTCAATAGACTCTGGACACCTTTATGGTCTTATATACTCTATTCTAGCCGACTTTAGACAAATTAAATGTGTAGGTTTGCTGTTATTTGGGACTGGAATAGAGAGGGAAGGAATGGAGAGGGCAGGAATAGAGAGGGCTGGAATGGAGAGGGCAGGAATAGAGAGGGCTGGAATGGAGAGGGCAGGAATGGAGAGGGCAGGAATGGAGAGAGTATATAGGAATAGAGAGGGCTAGCTGGTTACATACCTCCTCTGCTTCCAATGGCTTATTCCTAGAGACATGGCCATTTCGATTAATAGCCCTGGAGAACAGAAAGACAAGTATTTCCTAGCTTACACACAGAGAGACTCTCACTTACACATTAAGCTCTTCGCTAACTCTGTGAAATGATTTCTTTGTTTCTTTGACTTTCCTTAGCTCACTGCATGGATAGGGAGAGGGTGAGGAGGAAGTAAGGGGCGGAGACAGGAAATGAAAGGGTGTTTAGTTAGGGAACTCACCCAGAAAGATATGCCTTTAATGTGCTTTGGACGCTTCTCTGTGCTTGATCAAAGAGGATCTACAAAGAATAACCAGTAAACAGCTCAGGTGTCTGATAAGAGGGGTGGTCCGGATTAGAAAGGTGTTCTTGATTAGAGGGATAGTCTGGTTAGAAAGGTGTTCTTGATTAGAGGGGTGGTCCAGATTAGAAAGGTGTTCTTGATTAGAGGGGTAGTCTGGTTAGAAAGGTGTTCTTGATTAGAGGGGTAGTCTGGTTAGAAAGGTGGTCTGAGCAGAAAGTTGATCTGATTAGAGGGATAGAGAGTTGATATGATTAGATGGATGATCCGGGGTGGTCTGACTTGAGTTGAAGATATTAAATACGGGAGTTGGGTTCCATTGTGGACCACTCAACTTACACTATAATAGGTTTGTAGTTCAGATAATGCTTCATAGAACTTCTTTAAGGAAACCTGCAGCAATAGACAGTTGAAAAATCTTAAGACTTCACTACAACTCCATCATTCTGTCCTGAGCATGCTCAGAATGGCTGTTACCAAGGATATTATTTTGTACTGAGCATGCTCAGAATGGCTGTTACCAGGATATATCATTCTGTCCTGAGCATGCTCAGAATGGCTGTTACCAGGATATTATTCTGTACTGAGCATGCTCAGAATGGCTGTTACCAGGCAGGATATTATTCTGTACTGAGCATGCTCAGAATGGCTGTTACCAGGATATTATACTGGGAATCTTGTAAATTCAAGTGGAGTACACCCCACCATTGAGTAGTACACCAATTCTGCCCAAAAGGAAGCACCAGGTTTGTGCACAAAATGTTTTTTTAACTCTAAACAATTTGGCAACATTCCCTAAAACCTCAGTATGGAGAGGTGTGGAGAATGAATGAGGTATGGAGAATGAATGAGGCAAGGAGAATGAATGAGGTAAGGAGAAATGAATGAGGTATGGAGAAATGAATGAGGTATGGAGAATGAATGAGGTATGGAGAATGAATGAGGTATGGAGAATGAATGAATGAATGAAGTAAGGAGAATGAATGAATGAGGTAAGGAGAATGAATAAAGGTCAGGTGGTGTGTAATGTGATAAGGTGGTTTAATAATAGAATTAGTAATGAGTAGAGGCAGGAGATGACCAATTATCTCCAACTATGCCTCATTCATTCTCCATACCTCATTCATTCTCCATTCCAAGGAGAAAATATGGGTAGAACCCCCCATCAATTAAAACGGTAAAACCAGATTAAAACAGGGTAGAACCCCATCAATTAAAACAGGATAAAACCAGATTAAAACAAGGTAGAACCCCATCAATTAAAACAGGGTAAAACTAGACCAATTAAACAGGGCAGAACCAGACCACTATCAATTAAGCATGTCAGCTAGAGTAGAGAGAACCCTATAGTCAGATAGAGATAGGTAGAACCCTATCAATTAAACACCGATTACCATATTAATGTAGGGTCATTGATGATACTCACTGTAACAACTTCTGTATCCTTAAAATGAGAAGACAATTCCTTCACACTCACAGAAAAACTCCTACAGGCTTCAGTGTAGATGTTACCAGTAGCAACCATCCTATCACAAGTGTTTACAACCTAATGATAGTCAAGGGTTAAGTTAATAATTATTTATGAATTTACAATTCATGATGGGTTAATTTGTGATGGGTTAATTTGTGATGGGTTAATTCATGATGGGTTAATTCATGATGGGTTAATTCATGATGGGTTAATTTATGAAGGGTTAATTTATGTTATGGGTTGCATACAAAGGGTTAATACAAGCATATCAACACTAATAACTTACCACTACAGGTTTAATCTATAGGTGGTATCTATAGGGTGATCTACAGGGGGCATCTATAAGGGGTACCTACAGGGGGCATCTATAGGGGATGAAGGGAGAAAGTTTACCACCCTCTCAAATTTAGTATCTCCCCCATATGATGTCCTGGGGAGGGGCCAATCCCACCCACTCCCTCCATTTTTGACCCAGAAATCCCTGAGGAGGCTAGGGCAGGAGGTGATGCCTCCCCACACAAACTATGTAGCAGTATTCTGGGAGCTACACAGCAATGACTCCTCAAAGGCATACCACTACCATCCACACCACTCAAACATGGCCAGTTACCACTACACAAGTCTGTCCAAATGGGGGGGTTTAATTAACACTATGACACTCCCTGGCTCAGAGACTAATGGATAGATAATTATTAATGGAATTATATCAGGAGTAGAACAGCTGGTTACCCAGAGGAGGAAAATGTTATACCTCAAGGAGTGTTTTGAATAGAGGGGTCAATATCTATCTCAGTTCCTTTGATGCCAGTTTGTGGTGGACTAGCCTTAGTCCTATATATACTACAACACAAAGACATACCACAGCACACACACACACACACCCCACAGCACACACACACACACCCCACAGACACACCACATCACAGCACACAGACACACCACATCACAGCACACAGACACACCACATCACAGCACACAGACGCACCACAGCACACTATTTGCAGGAAGAGAGTGAGAATAATGCATAAAGGTATTTTAATCTTGAAAATTTACCACATCACACAAGTTCAACAGTTTAGTTCCAAATGCACTACTTGTCCCCTTACAACACACTTCTCACCACCAACACAAGTCACACACAATGAATTAATGATCTCCTCTGGGCCACAAGTCACACACAAGGATTAATGATCTCCTCTGGGCCACAAGTCACACACAAGGATTAATGATCTCCTCCTGATCTGTACAGCTCAACATGTACCACAAACCAAAGAAGTATGCTTTGATTCTAAGAGTGACATCAGTGTTTCACACACTCTTTCTTTACAGGCTATAGTTAATGGAGGAAGCCTTTTAATGAGCATATGCAAGGATCCTTTGATGTATGTGTGGGTGGAGGCATGGGAAGAGCTTTCTCTCCCTAGGATAAACACAAACAGTTTTCACTTATATACATACAGTGGAACCTGTATATAGTGGTCACCCTTGAGACACAACCAGTTGGCTGTTATACAGAGGTGGTCTGCTCATACAGTGCCTGTCTGTATATAGTGGTCACCCTTGGGACACAACCAGTTGGCTATTATACAGAGGTGGTCTGCTTATACAGTGGAACCTGTATATAGTGGTCACCCTTGGGACACAACCAGTTGACTGTTATACAGAGGTGGCCTCCTTTATACAGTGGAACCTATATAGTGGTCACCCATAGGACACAACCAGTTGGCTATTTTACAGAGGTGGCCTCCTTATGCAGTGGAACCTGTATAGTGGTCACCCTTGAGACACAACCAGTTGGCCTCATACCTGGGAACTTAGTGATGTCCATGGGGACAACTGGGTGGAGTGTTTGTGTTTCTCCACACAGGAGAGCTGAGCCTGTTTATTAAAGAGGTGAACAGTGTGTTTAAAGGCAAGTATTAACTGTAAATCAACAGACAGGATGGCACTGAGTACACAAGCAGACAATCCCAATGGATTACAACAAGACTGGAAAATTATAAACTAACATTATCTTTCCAAAACCTTCCAAAACAACAACAATAACAACAACAACACTCATGTTTATTAAAACATCTGTCCATTAGAAACTGGAGATGCTTCCCCTAGTTTCAAATTACAGTATACTAGAATTTACTCAGCACTGTTCTGGAGAAGAAACCTAACAGGATAGTGAGGATGTCCTTTTTTATGACTATAAAACAATGTATCCTGGAGACAGCTGTGTTGCTCTTGTTCTCACTGTCCTGTTCCAGGAAGAAGCACTAGAAATACTCATGTACTGAATACTTGTTATTTCACTACTAAGCTCTAAACAAGAACACTACATCTGTCAAAAACTACTAAGTTCACTGAAACCACGCTTCCTGTTGAGTTCAGCAACTCAAGGGGCTATTGGATGGATTGGTCCTCATCTGGTTAATAGCTAGCTTCATGCAGCCACAAGGAAAATAATATGGAGATGTCATATTTACAACTGTCTGTGCTCTATAAGTAAATGCAAAGAGACTACATGTATGTAAAGATCAAAGTGACACCATAAGCCTTGGTTGATGGTCATAACTGGAGGTCAGTGGTTAATAATGAGTTGTCACCATAATGATGAATTACACACACGTGGGGTTACCACTCTGCCAAAACAGGATAGATTCCTATAGCTCGGGCCATACACCACAATAATGCAACAATTCATCATTAACCCTTGTAATAACTACCTCCATTGTCAGAAAATGTCATCTGATTAGCCAAGGTCACATCAACAGCCTCTTATGCAGCCCCATTATACCCCATCAAGAGCCTCTATACCCTGTAAAGGGTGATTTTACAACCTTCATACCCTATTAGAGTGATTTTACAGCCTTCATACCCTGTAAAGGGTGATTTTACAACCTTCATACCCTATTAGAGTGATTTTACAGCCTTCATACCCTGTAAAGGGTGATTTTACAACCTTCATACCCCATTAGAGTGATTTTACAGCCTTCATACCCTGTAAAGGGTGATTTTATAGCCTTTATAGCCCATAAGGGGTGATTCTACAGCCTTCATAGCCTATTAAGGTGATTTACAGCTTTCATTACACCCTCAACAGATTATAGAAAAGGTGGAAATTTTCAGCACAGCCAACTAAAGTGTTTTGATAGAAGAGTGGGGTCATTTCTTAGGGATAAAGTTAAGTTGTGGTATGTGTTTTTACTCTCACAATTAATATTTTAAATTTCTTAGCTGTACATATACATAGTCTTAATTAAGACTAGAATACAAAGTAAAATGGGTATATGTACCTTCTCTAGCTTGAACTCAAGGTCATTAATCTCTCTTTCCCTGTTCCTCAGCTGCAGCCTGTAGATATGAAAGGATGGGAAGGAACATATTCTATTAGATATTATAACATGGGATAGATCTCATGGCAATTTGTCAGACACTTAGTATTTCAGGAGACCAAAGGAGGGAGGGACATGGTATGTAGAGGACACAGACACCAAGATATTCATAACTGAAGCTGAGAAAATATGTATGTTCTCATCATAAGGCATCTCCATACCAGAGTTTACACCAATATACATAACAGATTAGAACAGTGTCTTGGACTTCAAACTGACCAAGCTAACACTGTTCTTAACAAGCACTGTACAAGCATCCATATCTTGTACAAGAGCACCACACTTCAAAGACAAAACCACCCCAAATGGTTATTTTTTTGAGGCACCCTAAGCCAGGTTCAAGATTCCCTTCAAGCAGTATATCCAGCTATCATCCACCTAGTTACAGTGAGTAACCCACTCCCTTTAGCTGGCTAGCTAGATGGAATTCCTGGTCGTCCTTGGAGGCTAGCTTTGACATTTGATTTCAAACCTGAAATGTGGCGAATCACGAACGCATTCCTTCAAGTCCATGAGATTTCGGGTGGTCTCCATAGCATCATGGCTCCCACTACTGCTAGCGCTACCATCCTTCTCGGAACCTTCTCCTGTACCCATATTATCACAGTTTAGCTAGCCCTGTTTTGTGTCGAGTCGATGATTTCAGCTAGGGCAGTAGCAACGAACATGTACATAATTTTACAGCTAGAAAGTCTAGTCCCAGAAAGTCGACAACCTGGGATACAACTTGCTAATCAACCCCAGGCCTACTCTCTCGCCAGCTATCTCCAGCCACAATACAACATCTAACTACGCTGTATTATTATTCTTACGTGTGATAATAATGTCTCCGGTCTCTGTGGAAAGGATCATCAAAGCTAAAAGTCGTTTAAGGTGCAGTGCAGTGCGCACCCTGGTGGTATGGTGTGGGGTGTACGTTACCTTTGTACAGCTAGCTATTAAGTAGCTGAAAGTGATTTCAAAATTTACCCTGAAAGATGAAGCTTTGCCCATTAATGGCAAGTTAGCTGGCTCAGGTTGGGTTCATGAGATGATACTCCCCATTCCATGCTAAAAGAATCCAATTGGACATTATTAGGAAGAAACACATTCCTGGAAACCACTAATATAACTAATCTAACTGCTGGTGAAGCCTTTTCTAGCTAGTAGCAAGTCCCACCCATTAACCGTATCAATTCCCATTGGTGACCCTATAATCACTGGACAGAGTCCGAGAGATATAGCTAATCCCACTGTATTCCTAGGGTTTACTCCAATAGGAAGAGGTGTGGCCCTGTTGGTGACCCCAGGAGAGAGTGATCAGGTATTCAGAGAATGGCAATAAGGAAGATGTTTATTTTGTTAATGAGTGTGAGAAGGGTAAATTGTGGCATTTGATAACTTTAACACTCAGTTGCCATCTGTTTGTCAGTTATCACCAAAGGTGCATGTGCATACCAAACTTCAGTAACCTTTTATACTGCTACCTATTAAGCTACCTATAAATTATTGTGCACTACTGGTCTCCAGTCAATCCAGTGTACTCTGTTATTACAGCATTTCATATTAGATGTCTATAAGATCTTTCTTCTTGTCCAGGGAATCAAATATAGCTACAGAGTTGATTTTTATTCTGTGACAAAAGAAACAGCACCATGAAAATATTCTGAATTTATGACATAAAAGGAGCTAGCTACATGTATTTATTTTTTATTGTAGCTAGACTTCCACACTACATTCGATAATGAACTGTGTTGGTTGGCTTCAAACTATGACGTATACTTCAAAATCCTCTAAGCCAGATTATTCTGTTTATTAATAACTGCGTCCACTTCTTAAATGCTGACCTCTTATTTTCTGGGTTATGTATAGTCAACATGTGACATTTCCATTAAGTCTTCACATTATCCTGTTAGGACTAGGGTTAGGGCTAGAAGTTGTAAAGTGAAAGACATACGAAGGCTCTGTGGTTTGAGGCCATCAGGAACAAGTTTATGCAAATATTCTTAGGAAGAATTAGAAAAAGGGCTTGAAGAGACATTACTAAGATGTTATGATTTACCTATAGTGGGGGGCTGATTGTAACAAAGTAACTTAGAGGACAAAAATTAATCTTCTTTTCTTAGTAAAAACTTAGAATAGGGTGCCATAAATTACGTAGGCCTTCCACCTAGGTAGAAGAAGAGCATTAAAGAATATTATTTATGTAGGACTTGCCAAATTATATGAATGAAAAATCAAAAAATCCATGGGTGGTTAATTAAATAGCCATTGGCCTTTTTACCATTTGTTCTAGCAAAGTGTTTTGTTCTAACTCTAATCTCAAGTCCAACAACAATAATAGACCAAGGTGTCCAATAAAGGAAGAGATTCCACTGTACACAGAGATGTCTTCAGAAGCTCAAGGTAATTATTTTTTTGCTAGCAATTACAGGCTCCGCTTTCTTGGCTGCAAACTACGACCGATACTATGAATCGTTATGCTATACTGCCACGTCTACCTTCATCCAGCACTCAATTCCACTCTCCCCAGATGATCAGCTGATAGATGTAGCTAGGTGGTGGAACAGGTCAACTTGTTCTCAAGACATAAAGATGGAAAAACCAATTGTATGTGTTGAGCCAGCTAAGGCGATGTTTGAGGTTGCAAGTAAGAAAGAAGGTGCTGTTGCAATCAACAAAACAGCTTCCTCTAAGCCAGATTATCCTCTCAAAGTGGTGCTTAATAACTGTGTCCACACCTCTTAAATGCTGACCTTGTATTTTCAGAGCAAAATATTTACCAGAAGATGGGATGTGTACGTATGGTCACATTCATAGCATTGCTATTTGATGACACATGCAGTTCCATTGATTATTCAAAAAAGCCAGAAATGAATTAATTGCTGTAGGTAAACTACGTAAGTCTTCACATTATCCAAAAGAGTTAAAGTGCAAGGTGGTTGAAAACTCAAGACATGTGAGATTGGAGAAGGCTCTGTGGTTTGAGGTTATTAGGAACAAGTTTATGAGTCAATTAGCAAAATATTCTGAAGACGAATTAGAAGAAAGAATTAATAGGAGAGTTGAAGGCACAATACATGACATAATAGAGTATATGATTTACTTTTAGTAGAACTGATTGTGACAAAGTAGCAGCATGTGTATTTAGTAACCACACTGATACTTTTTATGGCTTTTCTTATAATGTGATACCAGTTCATTGGCAATACCTTTTAAGGCATCAATGGAGGATTTAGTATAATTATATTACCATGCAATGGAAGTAGTAGAATTTTAAAACAGGTTGCTTTTATCCATCCATATATAGTTGGGGTAGGAACATTCCAATAGTTTAGAATCTCCTTCCCTTAAACTCACACCATGCTCATCTTCTAAAGACTACAAAGTTTTTGACCCAGAGAGTTCAAAGATAGAACTCTTGCAGCAAAAAAGGAGTTTAGCTTCATTTGAGCAATGTGAATATGCTTGAAATTCTGTCTGGTAATCTTGAATATTACAGGTAACAGGTATGTTACAGATGTAATAGTAATGTAAGGAGTACTTTACACATAGAAGTGAAGCTAGTGTGAGCAAGTACTTACTACCACCACACACACATGCACACACATACACACCATAGGTATGTGAAAAAGTGGGCACCAGCACTTGGTGCACCCCCGCCCCCTCCACCCCTGCTTACTACCCCCGCCCCCCATCCACCCCCAGTATAAACTTGACCGTGCCACGCATCTAGAACTAAAAATGGAAGCCCAAGGTATACTTACTACTTTTAAATTTCTCGCAATTATTTTCAATTACAGGCTTTGTTTCAATGTACGAGCTGTTGGCTGCCAACTACGACAGATACTACAAAGCGTTATACTATACTGCCACGTCTACCTTCATCCAGCACTCAATTCCACTCTCCCCAGATGATCAGCTGATAGATGTAGGTGGTGGAACAGGTCAACTTGCTCTCATGATTAAGTCAGACATAAAGATGGAAAAACCAATAGTATGTGTTGAGCCAGCCAAGGCGATGTGTGAGGTTGCAAGTAAGAGAGAAGGTGTCATCGCAATCAACAAAACAGCAGAAGAATTCTTTTCCTCTAAGCCAGATTATCCTCTCAAAGTGGTGCTCATTAATAACTGTGTCCACTTCTTAAATGCTGACCTTGTATTTTCAGGTCTAGTAAAATATTTACCAGAAGATGGGATATGTATGGTCACACTTCTAGCATTTGATGACACATTTCCATTATTCGAAAAAGCCAGAAATGATACAGTTGCTGTAGGTAAACTACGTAAGTCTTCACACTATCCTTCTCTGATTGAGTCAAGAGGGTTAAAGTGTAAGGTGGTTGAAAGCTCAGGACATGTGAGATTGGAGAAGGCTCTGTGGTATGAGGCCATCAGGAACAAGTTTATGAGTCATTTAGCAAAATATTCTGAGGAAGAATTAGAAGAAGGAATAACAGAGTTGGAGACATGTTACAAAGATGTTGACGTGATAGAGTTTAATTTACCCATAGTAGGGCTGATAGTGACAAAGTAGCTATTACATGTATATTACAGCATGTGGTTTCTTTGTAATAATTGTGAAGTTCATCTGTTACCTCAGTGTATGTAGTATGTAGTACTAATGTTTAGTACATGACCTTTGACAGGTACAAACATGACCATGCAACAGGTAAGGCAACTGCTTGACCAATGATTCTAAGCTACTCCACTACTTTGCTACTTGTCTTTACTTGTTTCTAAATTTGTATATAAGAAGAGTCAGTCATACATTTGGCACTTTCGAAATTAAATCTGTGTTGAGAAGGGAGGATTGCCATAAAGTACTCCTCCACCACTGATGCGTACACATTCTAGAGCCAAAAATTTATTATCTTCTTGTCTTAGGGTACACTGTGCTCAAAATCATACCTAATGATCTACTTTTTGGTTATCAAAATAACAATAAAATAGTGAGAAAATTATCAAAAAAATATGTAGGCCTTCTCCCTTTTTGCCTTATCAATCTTTCAGGATTATGTGGAGAATGTTTAGAGTGACATTTTTTGGCTGTGTTTCAAATAATAATGTGCATGGGATTATGGCAGTACCACAATAAAAGAGCTGGCTCCTGCCTTGTTATTTTCATGTTATTGTTTACAGCAGTGAGCAGTGCAGTCATTCTCTGTATTTCTCATGTTATTATTCACAGGATTACACAGTAGCTAGTGTAAAGTAACATGATAAGTAGTATAGTTGTAAAAATTCAAGTTACGCCCCCTTCTCGCTTACAATGAAGAACTAAAAAGGCCTTTTGTATCAGAAATGTCAGAAACTCAAGAAGTGTCAGCTTCAGGTATACTTGTTACTTTCTCGATAGCATTATTTTCAATTACAGCACAGGCTTCGCTTTATCCTACGAGCTGTTGGCTGCCAACTACGACAGATACTACAAAGCTTTAACCCATCCTGCCACGTCTACCTTCATCCAGCACTCAATTCCACTCTCCCCAGATGATCAGCTGATAGATGTAGGTGGTGGAGCAGGTCAACTTGCTCTCATGATTAAGTCAGACATAAAGATGGAAAAACCAATAGTATGTGTTGAGCCAGCCAAGGCGATGTTTGAGGTTGCAAGTAGGAAAGAAGGTGTCGTTGCAATCAACAAAACAGCAGAAGAATTCTTTTCCTCTAAGCCAGATTATCCTATCAAAGTTGTGCTTATGAACGGCTGTGTCCACCTCTTTACAAATGCAGACCTTGTATTTTCAGGCCTAGCAAAATATTTACCAAAAGATGGAGTGTGCATGATCACTTTGCCACGAGATGGCACATTTCCATTATTTGAAACAGCTAGAAAAGAAGCAATTGCTAGCGATAAAAAACACGACTCTTCAAATTATCGTACATTAATAGAGTCAAAAGGGTTAAGGTGCAAGGTGGTTGAAAAGGTGTCCCTTCAGAGGGTAGAGAAGGCTCTGTTGTATGAGGCTATCAGGAACAAATTTATCACTTTATTAACAAAATACTCTGAGGAAGAACTAGAAGAAGGAATAACAGAGTTGGAGGCATGTTACAAAGATGTTGACATGATAGAGTTTGATTTACCTATAGTAGGGCTAATCGTGACAAAGTAGCATATCTAGTTTTAGCTATAGAGCTTACAAAATTGGCCATGAGGCCCATGAAATGGATCTTTGCATTTATGTTATGAGCTTGTAAGTAGAATAGTCCACAATATCATGAATGGATGAGCCCAAACATTGTTTTATTCAAAAAGGCCACTGGTGGATATTAGTGTTGGGAAACTAGCACCCTATGTCATGTATAGACATAGACATTAGCTGATGATGCATGCATGATTGCCAACCTTTGACCATCAGAATCAGAAGTCACAAGGACAAGCCCATTTAATACTCTGATGTTGAACCGCTTCCTTTGATCTTTCAACAGATTATTCATGCAGATTACATCATAGTCAATTGTACTGTGCTGCTATAGTTATGGGCTCACTAAGGGGTTATTAGAGATATAGCTGTGGCACGCTAGACTTAACATAGTGCACAATTAAAATTACACCACCACTAATAGGTCAAAACCAGTCAAGAGAACTCCGTACCCATGGCTCAAGGCAGAGGGCACAATTAAAACACCTAGAGAGAAGGTATAAATTATTAACTAGTTTGATACTGGTATTACTAAACACAATCAAAGTCAGTACTGAGATAACTAAACAGCGAGTTACTGTCACCTTCCCTCTAAAGGATAATGTGATTCATTAACTACGTAAAATACTTCACTAGTCTTGTTTGAACTTTTCAAAATCATTCCTCAAAAGGTGGACACTGTTTCTGTGTGGACAGTCAATCATAAGGAGCATCATCCCACACTAGAGGACAAGTAATGACTCACTTTAACTCCTTTGATTCCTGTTGCATCATATCGAGTATTTAGTGAGGTGATTGATGGTTTCATTCCCACACTTTCCCTTTTCCTCAACTTCACTTTGCATTTCTTGCAATAGCACATTTTATAGCTAATCCTCCTTCTTGTAACTGTGGCGAGTGGCTTGTGTTTGCATTTTCAGCTTTGATGTCACATGTTCTGCAAACCACAATGCCGCCAGAAGGGATACTAATGGTTACCAATAGCAACAGTTAGACATCAAACACTCTAACTTGATTTTTGACAGTTGTCTCAGGATCAAAGGTGCTCCACTTCCAACCATATAGAAGGCCAAATACAGATAGAGATACCAGCCACACACGCCAACTGATCACCTTAGAAAAAGAGGATGAGAGTGAGTTTAATGATGTTAAAAAATCTTCATGTCTAAGTCCTGGATAATCCACTTGCTTCAATTCCCTCCTACCTTAACACACATCACGTCTTAACCAACATAGCCTAATATTGTAATTCTTAAGGATTACAGTACAAACCTACCATGAAAGCCCCACCAACCAAGACCATGGGAATAGCATATTCAGTGGAGAGAAGACCCCATAGTGATGAGATGTGATTGTATGCTCCACTTAGTACTATAGTTCAAGGTTCAAACTATTCTTCTGTAATATTACTTACTAGCCGACTGTTGGGAACAGACCAAGGGAATGGAAAAAATTGAAACTTAGATCAGGACTAAAATCCTCACAGAGGTCAGCACACATGAAGGCAAAGCTAAGTGAAGGTGAATTTATCAACCGATAGAAACGTTATCTGGTAACTTTAAAAGAGATTGGTAATCATCTGAAGAGAAAGGATAATAAGTATTTAGCAGAACATTATGAAACTAACCTATTAGATTTCCCTTTGTTTCATCATAGAGGAAAGTGAGAGAGTTAGTGGTTATTTCATTTAACTCTGAACTCAAAACATCATCCATGTAGTGAGACAGACTCTGTACATATGTAGTGATTCTGTCACTTCTCCCTCAAACTTCTGAACCAGGCCAGGGAGCTGGCCTTTCATATCCTTTATGACCAAGCTCAGTGTTGTCTCTACATCTTTACAAGTTGCATCAACATGTTCCTGGCACCTACATTTAACTTTTACCCCTTCAATCTCCATAAATTTTTTTTGCTTCATCAATTCTTTTTCTCTGCATCTTCACTACATAGTAAAAAATCAATGAAAGTGTATACATCTAGACTCTACTGTGTGCACATCCAGACTGGTTGTCTGACCTGGTTGCCTGACAGTGTGCACATCCAGACTGGCTGGTTGTCTGACCTGGTTGCCTGACTGTGTGCACATTCAGACTGGCTGGTTGTCTGACCTGGTTGTCTGATCTGGTTGACTGACTGTGTGCACATCCAGACCGGCTGGTTGTCTGACCTGGTTGACTGACTGTGTGCACATCCAGACTGGCTGGTTGTCTGACTGTGTGCATGTCCAGACTGGCTGGTTGTCTGACTGTGTATACATAATTACCTCTTCTGAGTTAACTCATCCAAACAGAGATCCTTTAAGTAATGGACAAATGGACACAATTTGTCCATATAGAATTGGAGTAGATGTTTAACTGCCCTATTGCTAACCTGACACTAGCTACATAGTTGTTTTTTGTCTGTTTGTTTGTTTGTTTTTGTTTGTTTGTTTTGGGCATAATTATAATGCACATTGTTATTATCAAGCTTGTGTACAGCTATAGCTATGTAGTAGGTAGTATTTAGATTAAATATAAATAACGTTGCTGAATCTCTTCTGGACTGAAAGTTGACATTAGTATAAAATAACATGAGTCTTTTAATTGTTATAACATCTAAATTATTAGGAGGTAGATGTAAAGACTGCAGTACATATACGAGGACGTTATTCGGTAAGCTAGGACGTAATTATAAGACCCTAGTCGCAAGATATCTGCGTCCTCCGGACGTAAATCCTAGGCATATTATACGTCCGGGTAGGACGCAATTCTCCTAGGACGTAATACATTATGACACCGGTACAACTGTAAATTTCCCGCCATTACTTTCTTCTCAGATCTGTCTTTTTTCATCTCTAAGTACGTAGCTCTTATGTACTAACTGAATTTAGGGTGTGATCATGGTACCTATAATATACAATTATGATGCAGACCTACTTCATTTTTATTAGCAGCAATACTACTGACAATTAACTTTTCCCCCTCTTTGTCCAGCTTCAATAGCTCTAGCTATGTATTTTTTTTTTTGTGATCAAGCAGAACTGTTTCAATTCAAGCAAAAATATGAGTTTAATCGAGCAAATCAAAATCTATGGGTTGGTAGGTATGGTGTAGTGAGTAAGCTAACTGAATCACATTCAAAAAACAAACAAACAAACAAACAAACAAAAAACAAAAAACTATAACATATCAGGTGAAATTACTATTATGTTAACACTTCAGAATTTGGTTGGCACTAGGTATCCTTCTGGTCATTATTCAATTTATTATTAATGATGAACGAATACTCTGCCAAGGCAGTAAAATTTCTTTGATGAACTGGAATATTCTGTGTAGTTTAGCAAAGTCATCTTGATCAAGAAAACTATCTAGGTTCTGAAGTAGCAGCTAACAGATAAAACTAATGTTACCACTGCATGCAGCTGCTTGTAGAGTCAAAAAAAAAAAAAAAAAAAGGTCAATTGTACTGAATAGATACACGCATAATGACTTTTGAGCGGTGTCAATTGGAGGTTGACCAGAAACAGGAATGTCATTAACACTGGCCTAATTAATATCTTCAGCCTCACCACTTAATTAAAGTTCCAGTACCACGCCATAAAAGGCCTTTTGTATCAGAAATGTCAGAAACTCAAGAAGTGTCAGCTTCAGGTATACTTGTTACTTTCTCGATAGCATTATTTTCAATTACAGCACAGGCTTCGCTTCATCCTACGAGCTGTTGGCTGCCAACTACGACAGATACTACAAAGCTTTAACCCATCCTGCCACGTCTACCTTCATCCAGCACTCAATTCCACTCTCCCCAGATGATCAGCTGATAGATGTAGGTGGTGGAGCAGGTCAACTTGCTCTCATGATTAAGTCAGACATAAAGATGGAAAAACCAATAGTATGTGTTGAGCCAGCCAAGGCGATGTTTGAGGTTGCAAGTAGGAAAGAAGGTGTCGTTGCAATCAACAAAACAGCAGAAGAATTCTTTTCCTCTAAGCCAGATTATCCTATCAAAGTTGTGCTTATGAACGGCTGTGTCCACCTCTTTACAAATGCAGACCTTGTATTTTCAGGCCTAGCAAAATATTTACCAAAAGATGGAGTGTGCATGATCACTTTGCCACGAG
This sequence comes from Diacarnus erythraeanus, assembly GCA_964016965.1. Classification (NCBI taxonomy): domain Eukaryota; kingdom Metazoa; phylum Porifera; class Demospongiae; order Poecilosclerida; family Podospongiidae; genus Diacarnus; species Diacarnus erythraeanus. Next base: position 5,194,018 of record OZ024685.1, on the reverse strand, counting down.
ATGGCACATTTCCATTATTTGAAACAGCTAGAAAAGAAGCAGTTGCTAGAGATAAAAAACACAACTCCTCATATTATCGTACATTAATAGAGTCAAAAGGGTTAAGGTGCAAGGTGGTTGAAAAGGTGTCCCTTCAGAGGATAGAGAAGGCTCTGTTTTATCAGGCCATCAGGAACAAATTTACCACTTTATTAACAAAGTATTCTGAGGAAGAATTAGAAGAAGGAATAACAGAGTTGGAGGCACGTTACAAAGATGTTGACATGATAGAGTATGATTTACTTATAGTAGGGCTAATCGTGACAAAGTAGCATATCTAGTTTTAGCTATAGAGCTTACAAAATTGGCCATGAGGCCCATGAAATGGATCTTTGCATTTATGTTATGAGCTTGTTAGTAGAATAGTCCACAATATCAAGAATGGATGAGCCAAAACATCGTTTTATTCAAAGGCTTTACACTGGTGGTTATTAGTGTTGGGAAACTATATGAATTTAATTATGAATTATTTCATTTTGTAGCCATAACACCCTATATCATGTATAGTCGTTACAAATGTGTGGCTGATGCATGCATGATTGTGTTCTGCTGCCAACCTCACAAACAGTTTTGTAATGTATAGTATTATTCTTATTATTAGACAGCCTGAAATGCCACCAGATTGAATTAAAAATTTCCTGGGGTGGGGGGAGGGCATGCCCCCAGATCCCTCTAGATGGTGGTGCACTATGTGGATTAATCTTTCATACTTTCATTTAATTAAATGGGTGTAGTATGGGCATGATGTGGGTGTGGCATGAGTGTAGTCCAGCACCCCCCTCCATGAAATCCTTGGATATGCCACTGTCATAAATACAATATTAGAGTATATACCGAGATAACTAAACAGCAAGCTACTCTCACATTTTCTCCAACCTTATAGTTAATATCTTAGGCAGGTGGTTTTTGCCATAGCTATTGTGAAGGTCCATACTTATGATAAGTTATAGTGTTCTGCTAGTGTTCGTAGAAATTTTTATAGACATCATGGGAGAGTCAACATAAAGGAAAGGATAATACATTTCAAAGTTTATTAACTCCATGGAATAAAGTGAGCATGAAGTTTTATTTATAATCTTCTTTGAATCATTCCTCAAAGGGTGGACACTATTTCTGTGTGCAAAGTACAAATACTTCTTATGACCTTTATCTTCAGCCTCACCACTTAAGGCTCCAGTACCATAACAGCTTATGGCTTATGGTGTGGTATGAGAGTCAAAAATTGATCTGCAATTCGAACAAAAATACTGCAACATTGCTCAGCACATTCGTTCCACACACATGCATCTGTGACTGTGCACAAGTGACTTTCAAGCCGACATCAGTGACTCTCAAGCCGGCTCCAGAGTTTAATTCTCAAGTGAACTTCTAAGTCTCAAGTCAACTTGAGTTGAGTCTATTTGGAACCAAATTCTCTTTGTCTTTTGGAGAAACGTCAATTGGCAAGCAGGAATTGCTAATGAGTCCTACTGTGAATATACAGTAGAAAGGCTTGAAACATGTGTTTTTTCATTGGTTGATCTACTTAGGTCAAGGCCACCATCTGCTACTAGTAGGGAAGTTGCACAGTTATCAGTTCAGCTGGCAGAACTCCTGCACAGTGTTTGAGAACAGAATGGCAAGCATACATTGACGAGGACCATACAGGAATGTTGACATCTTCCTTGTATTTCAATCTTCTAGTCAGGGATGGTAATCACTCTAGAACAACTCCAATACTTGAGTTCCATGTCTTTTCTGCAGTTTATTCAAGCACTGCAGCAATTTGCTGAAGCATGGAACAATCATGGTGTCAAAACAGAGCATGGACAAACTCCAAATCAAACATGGTTCGTTACCATATTTGGGGCCTAACAGCTTTGGATTTCTTTGATGTTGTCCCAGAAGCTTATGGTGTTGATAATGTGGGTGTTTCCTTCAATGATGATGATGGTGAATGAATACAGATAGCTAGCACCTCTAAATTTGGACATAACAGACAATCAAATGGCTGTGATCTGATTCACTCAGTGACAGTGACCAGAGTTTGGTGTATATTTGTGTTGGCAATTATTCACTTCTGAGTCAGATAGCTACTGAACAGTAATCAACTTTTTTGAATGTTCACAAAAATTATTATAATAATGATAATTGTTATAATGAGCAGTTTTTTTAACAACAGTCTATTGGCCAAGCCTCAAAACAGTGAGAAATACAAGCTAAGGGTCAAAAGACATTTTGGACTCAAACTCAAACTTGAGAGTGATCATAAAGATTTGGTTTGCCATATACACGGTACGGAGCGAAAAACGGTTAAATATATCCCCAGCAGGCCAGAGATCGAGCGATCGCGAGCCCGCGTGATATCGCGTGATTCGCGCGTGTCACGTGAATATATCACGTGATATTACATACCACACAAAAAAAACAAGAGGACAGTCGTCGTAGAGTGAAGAGCTACGAAGTTCGCCCCGTTTTTCATCTCACCCTTATCCAGAAATTCGTCTTCGTTTCTTCCGAATTAACCTTTAAAGCTCTGAAGATCATCCCTTAGAAAGATTAGCTATTAATATAAACAGTACTATTAAATAAAAAAATTTATCCAAATCTGAGGTTTCTCTACCCAATTTCCCCCCCTCTTTCTTTCTGCTTATCTTTTGTGTTTCAAAGATGAAGATAGCCGTTGTATGTTCATCCAACCAAAACAGAAGTATGGAGGCACATAATATTCTTAGGTAACAGCTCTTGTAACAACAGCTAGAGTATTCTAGTCTTAGAAAGTACAGGGCTTCTCTAAACTTCAATGTTGTAAAACTGGTGGTTTATGTTAAAAGTGCTCTTTCATCATTTAGCAAGAAAGGGTATGATGTGAAGTCCTATGGCACTGGCTCAGTTGTGAAGTTACCTGGCCCAGGACCCGACCAGCCAAATGTGTACGAATTTGGTACTACATATGAAGATATTTATCAAGATTTAGTAAACAAAGACCAACAACTGTATCCATCTGTATTAAGTCTTTGGCTGGTTACTGTGATGTGACAGAAGTAAAAGCAGTAGCTGTTAGGTGCAACAAAAGTGACTGATGAAAAGTGCATCTTTCATACAATGCATGTGTGTATGCCTAATTTTTTTCTAGAGTTCAGCGAGAGGATGTATAATACTGCTACCTACATGACAGCCATAATCTGGTGAGTAATAATTCTGTGTACAAAAAAAAAAGTGTGTGGGTGGGTGATGCAATTATGACGTTGTGAGGTCAAAGTGTATGAGCATGCGCAATATTTTATTTTATATAGATTTCAGACGGCGAGGCGGTGGTCCGAGGTACGGTACGTAGAAGGATTTGTCTTGTGCAGTGGTAAACAAAGTGCTCAGTCAGTGGAGCTCCACTTGCAACAGTCTATAGTTTAAAAAAATGACAGTAGATGTCCTTGTTTGCAGTCTGCTACATTTCCCCTTGCTCTATCAAATTGAGAGGGTGGAATGTTGTAGTGCTGTATGCAGGATCAAAAAATTTCACACACCACATGACAATCCTAGCCACTGCTTAAGGTCCATGTCACAAGGTGTCCAGCAGTTCTCTGACATGCATGCATAATTTTAGTGTCTAATTTCCTTAACCATGAAATGCCCAAACCAGCTACACACAGAATGGTCTCCTGCACATGTTAGACAGAAACAGGAGAATGAAGAGCAAGCCAGAGAGATTTCAAAATGCTGATGAACAGTTTGATGTGATTTTTACAGTAGAGGAGAGAATATATGATACTGTCCTGGAAGGTAGCTATTTATCTGTGTTAACAGTGCCATCACAGGCCCATCCTGACTGTTGGGATGATAAACACTACATCATTGTTACTTATTGATGTACTTTTAAATTGATGCTTCCTGCATGAATCTGTTTACATTGGTTGGCTGTGCTGATATCTCCAGCCAATTCTTTGCTGCAGTGAAATCCCTCTATAACACAACCCCCTTAAATATGGACATCTCTATATCTTAGATTTGACCCAAGTACTGCTAACTTCACCCCTTGAAGCCGAGGCTACCCATCTGATCAGGACACCTAACTTGTTTGAAGGTGTTCAGAATAGAGAGGTCCAACTGTTAACCAACTAATTTTTGTGTGCCTGTTTTGATGACCTCTCACAAAGCTTTGACCCTGGTACTTTGACCCATTTATAAGCACATCCATATTTCACCTAGCTATCATGGTTTCTACACTTGCAGCTGAAGTTTAACTTTACACCGAATCAAGAATACTGTAGTTTTGCACCTAAACAGTCCCCATTTACACTGCAGCAAGAATACTGTAGTTTTGCACCTAAACAGTCTCTTGGCTATGCATGTTATTTGCATGTAATTTGTTCATGTGATGCATATATACTACTATTGTCAGACTAGACTGTACAGTAGGAGTGTGGCATTGCTTCAATTGAAGATTTTGTCATAGGTAGCTATATAACTGTAAAAGACACATTACAAACTTGTGCTTTATAATGAAGGCAAACTTGAGACATGACACTTGTATAAACAGAATATTGTTCACATTTTCATTAGATTACACACAGAATGTAACTTGCATGCATGACCATAGGTTACCATGGTAACAAAGGGTGTTGCTTGTGGTGTGCACCTTATAGAATTAATTGGTTGAATTATCAGCTGCCTATTTTAATTGACATTTGTATCAGTATTTAGACTTAAAATTATTATAGTTAGATTTCCATGGCAATGACAGTTTTTGTATTTGTATCTTTAAGAGAACCAACATTATGACTTCACATTCTAGTCAAATGACAAACAAATGGGCAAAACAACAACAAAAAACTTTCTTGAATTCAATATTCCACATAATGTTAGAGTGTCCAGAGGTTCAAAGCCATAATTATTGTCAACATTAGCAATCTTTATGTCTGTAACTGATCACATTGTACTCGTGTAAGTGATTTATAACATTGTATGCTGTTTTTATTCAGCCATAGAGGGTAGAGGAGGTGTGTCCTGCACTCCAGTTCAAATTATCAACTTGGAAATTAAAGATAATCATGAAGAAGCAACTCTCGGAGCATTTCTACTACTTCAGCTCTGTGAAATGGTAAGTCAAAGCTAATCCAGTGACTTCTCTTAGCTACAGAACCTCCAATATTAGCTAAAGAGGTGAAATAAGGACGTACTGTCTGGTTTGGCTTAACCTCTGACCTCCCTACTAGGGACAGTAGACCTGATTGTAATGTGTCTTTTATTCAGATTATGTTAGCTGATAGTACAATTATTACTATTATTAGATGAAAAATGCAGAAGATTTGGAAGATGAAATAGAAGAAATTATCCAGGAGTTTGAAATGAAAAATTCAAGAACTTTGCTTCACACTGTTCTTTTTTACTAGCAATTCTTCAACTTTCATGATTCAACTTTTAATTTTAACTAATTTCATTGTTGAATTTTATGTCTAATCAATGTATAATAATAATATTATAACAGCACAATGTCCACTTTAACTGCCAAGATCATTTTATTAAATATAATTTTCATTTGGTTGGTTGGAATCTTAATATTTACAGAGTAATAATATACAATAACTGTTTAGGAGAGCTATATATAGTTAGTTTCACCTTCATCATGTCTTCTACCACGCACAGACTTCCAAAAATTCTCAAATCTTTTCAAGCTTTTTCTTATGAAAATGATATCGTCTTTTAAATCCAAACTCTCTGACCCTCTCCTAATGTTATAAAATTTAAGAATTGTAAGAATTGTTATTATAATGTACCTTCATTGGCCTTTTTAATGCAATTCCAGCTAGCTTCATCCCATTTTGGAGAGACTTTATATGCTTCTTAGCCACAGAAAACTGAATTTTTAATAAAGATAATAACATTATTCTCTTCTGTAAGGAGATATTATACATGTGCTTCCTTGTTAGCGTCCTCAACGTCAGAAAGAAGTCTTATGTTGTGTGAATTGATCCACCCACGACAGACAGGAGTATCAAAAAACACCACATGATATTTCACCTGAAACATGGACATGCATGTATCTGTTAGCATGCATGACCTTGGGCAGCACCATGGTAAGGTAATGTCTTGTACGGAACTATAATAATGTCTATGGGTCCATATAGAGTGGAACCTCTGATAAGGGATGTAATAACTCGAGAACAAACAATGTCATTTATTATTATTATTATATAGTATCACTAGTTGTCTGTGATGTCATCTTAATTAGTGCACGTTAATATATAGTCCATGTTTTTAGAGTTCGTTGAGTTTTTAGCATAATAATCTTTTGAGTATTACTAAAGTACTTGCGTGCAAAGCTATAGCTATAGTTAGAAATAACTATACAACAAGGGACACTCTGAAATAAGAACAACCTCCATACAAGGGATACTTGTCCTGTCTTCAACTAATATATACTAAAATTTAATTAGCTAATTAACTCTGAGTAAAGGACAACTTCTATAATTTCCAAGGTCCCAATGTGTCCTTATAGAGAGGTTCCACTCTATGGACTTTACACACGTAAGAGACATGCTGTATGTACCGGAATTAAGGTGCATCCTTCCTTCATTTCATAGTAAGATTCCTCATCTGGATCTTCTTCTATCATGGCTGGCCACCTACATAAAGACGTCAATATTTACAAGCTGGTCTCAGAATGAGGAAGAGCTATACAGTATACTGTACAGTATGAAGTATACTAATACAGTATACTATACAGTATACTACTATACAGCTATAGGAAATCATAATCATTTTGGTTAATAGCAAATGATATTTGGTGGGAATTTTTGGCAGTTGTGAAGTTTTTAATCTTAAATTAGGTTATCTAGCATTGAATACCATGGGTAACCATCCATTTTCGCCCAGACAATTGATCCAGGTACGAAGAGAGACTCTATAAATTCTTGACTATCGTTAAGGTCAGACCACTTTTCCTCGGGTGCTGAGCACTTGTTGTGCTCAGGGTCGGTATTCATGGAACATTTCCAATAATCTGGCACTTCAGAAGGATCAGCACAACCTTCCAACTTTCTCCATTTCTGACAGCCAATGTTCTCACATTGGACCCAGACAGGTCCACTAAAGTTTACTGGTTTGGTTCGTCTTCGTTTAGCCCTAGCCTCACTAAAATCATCCTCAGAATCAGATTCTGCAAAAGCAGCTCTCCTTTTCTGTTTCTTTGAGCTACTGATGAAACTATTACTGGACAGCTTTCTAGTCTTAGATGGGTCCTTTGTCTCATTACGTCTTCCAAGATTAACTTTTCTCTTCTTAGGATTCGCTTCTTTGCTTGTCTGTTTTGGAGGCTTGAACCGCTTAATACCTGCCTTCTTAAGAGTATTGTCAAATAGCTCATCATTTTTATCGAGTGTGGGCACCGGATAGAGATTTTGGGTGCTGTCAATGTTGTCAGAACTGCTTGCATTGTTGCTAGATTGAATTTCAGGTTTCTTCATTTCCTCTGAAATGATAGTGTCTTTCTCCTCTAAAGTAAATAGTTCTTTGGTTGCCAGTTTTTCATTAGTATCCTCAACATTCAGATCAATCTCTTTCTCAGTTTGTTTGCTGTCATGGCTGGTGTGCAATGAAGGCAATTTGCTCTCTCCACCCTTAGTAAAAGGTGGAATCACTGCCTTGCTTTCATTATTAGTAACTGACTTCTTTTCATGAAGATTCTTGGGTCCTTCTTTTGCCTGCTTAATGTTTTTTTTCTGCTCTCGCTCCATTTTCTTCAATTCCTTTTCTATTTTCATCTGTTCCTTTTCAATCTTCTTCTTTTCAACATCTAATCTTTTTTGTTCCTTCTCCTTCTTCTTCCGCTCCCTCTCAACCTTCTTCTGTTCATTTTCCTTCCGTTTCATTTCTCTTTCCACTTTTTTTCTCTCCTGTTCCATTCTTCGTGCCTCTTTCTCTTCAGATGAAAGGACCCTTTTAGCTTTCTTCATGTCTTGATTATTGTCATTTACTATCTCAGAAGTTGAATTTGATGGGATTTTATTCTTCTTAGGACTAGTTTTTGAGGAAGAAAATTTAGGTTTCTTGGCTAGTTTTGCTATTGGCATTTTTTCACTGCTTGTTTGTGAAGCAAATTCTTTGTTATGGCCAACTATGTCATCATCGCAATGCTTAGTGTCTGTATTATCACTCTCATGAGATAGCATAGAGTTATTTTGAACAGATGTATTTGCATTTTTTAGTGTTAATGACCCTTTGGTATCGACAGATTTAAAGTTTTTCTTTTTCCCAAAAGAGGGTATCTTTTTTGGAGCATTGGGAACATGAGTGGGGGCGGCAGTACCTTCATTAGCTAAAAGAGAGGGTGAAACCTGATCAGGACATGTGGGTGATCTCAGGACAATATTGCTTGTGGCTATTGAGTCAGCATTTATTCTTTCAGCTTTGATACTGAAAGGCTGAAGTGACAAGGCTACTTCAACATTTTCTAGTGCTTCTTTAGTATGCAATTTTTCAGATGAAGTTTCAGGAATTCTCTTCCCTTCGACATCTTCATAATTTAGAGAGTCATTCAAACTATTCTCAGATATGTCTCCAACAGAGAACTTCAATTCTTCTTCTATTGCAAGTGGTAACTGGGTTTCACTAAGGTCTTCATTGCAAAGAGAGTCATTTAGTACTTGTTTTGAAGTGTGAGCAAATTCTGGGTAAGAGGTAGCTGCTTCAGAAGGCAATTCAGCTTTTTGTGGGTCTGGAGTTATCACTGCATCTTCCTGGTCATAACCAGAAGTGTAGATACCACCACTCTGCTGCAAAGCTATATAAAATAGGGAAAATATAACTAGGTATTGAAGTATTGACAAATAGGAAGAGCTTACTTGGTGCCACAATAAAAGTTCTACCTCGCTTAGACATTTTTACAATGCAGCTGTAATAATAATAATAATAATAATAATTATTATTATTATATTATTATCATTGAATTTCCCGCCAATTTTTCGACCAACGCTCTGATCTTTTCCTAATTATTCGCGCTCCACTTTAGCGAATAAGAAATATTGGATTCCTGTGACGACGGACGTCAACAAACCTTGCAGCAGATAGATGGAGATGGATAAGCCGATAGATTTTTCTCGGAATAGATATCCCTATTGTGTGGTGTGGACGCCGCTGCCTTTAATAACGTGAGGTTATAATACCACAGAGTCACTGTAAGAATAATTTATGTCTATTGTAGATGGTTCTTTCCATTTATTGGCCACATGGGTATATGTACCAGTGCAGGAATCATCAGAGACTTTGCTGGACCTTACTTTGTTTCAGTAGGTTTGCCATACATGTATGTACCATTTTAACACGGAACACCCTCAATTCCAACACCCTGAAATGACACCTCTCCTCTGTATACAGTGTAACCTCTCTCAAATGAAACAACCACATCATTGTGGCTTACCCCTCTAATCTGGACACTTTCTGAGGTGTCTGGGATAAAGCTGTTCCTCTGTTGGTGCTTATACTTTGACTTGTGAGATGATAATTATGAAGGGTGTGTGTAGTGCTGACTCTTCAATGTATTGGGGAAGGATAAACATTATTTCTGAGTTAAGAAATAACAGTGGGTAGGAATGGCCACTCCACTAGCAGTAGCTATTCACCTACAAAGTGTGTGCTGGCGTACACAGTATTAATGTGTTTGTGAGTGAATGTGGGTGACAAAAAGAGGGAGTGTTCTGCCGTGGAGAGACTCAAAGAGAGGTCTCTCCTGCTACAACACACCAACATATGTAATAATAGACCCAATATTTATATTTATTTATTTGTTTATTTATTTATTTATTTATTTATTTATTCATAGGAAGACAACATGGGATTTGGTAACCCAACTATGTAAGTTTTATCATGAATTAGCACAGGGCGACTTATCAGCTTATTTCCTGAGAATCAGTTAGCTAGTTGTGGTTATTGCTGTGTACACTGGATATTTATAGGTACTGGCAACTTTCCCCATCTAAAGCCGAGTCAGCAGCGTGGGATAGTGCAGTTTACCAGGCTTCAGAAGAATACAACCATAGGATGGTAAGCTAAACCTCTTCTTTTCATATTTGTACGATTATTTAGTTTATGATTAATAATAATATAGCATAATCTGTTTTGTGATAATTGCCATTCTCATGTGGCCCGTGCCTTAAACTTGATGCGGTACGAGGGATCTTCATCGTGGAACATGTTCAAACTAACCTTCTTGATGTTCTGCAGAGGAAAATTCACAGGGTAATTCATGGGATAATCCACATGGTAATCCATAGGGTAATTCATAGGGTAATCCATGGGGTAATTCACAGGGTAATCCACAGTATGCTGATATTGGGAGTAGATCTTAATAGATCATTTTTCACACAATGGTAATATATAGGGTAAGGGGTTGTTGTCAGATGTAGCATATTTTTTGTTGTTCCATTTGGTGTATCTCTCAGGGTTGGAGGATTCCTGAAGACATGGCTGCCATTCATGATTATAAGTTTTATTGTTGTCACAGTCACAGTGGTGGCTACTGTTATCACTCGAACCTAGAGGTGTAATCCACACCTTCTTAAACTCTGAAAACTCACCAAGTAACATTGTAGTGTTCTTATGACATAAGTTTTATATACGTTTTATTCAAGTTTATGGGGAGGGAGGCTCTTTCTGAGACCTATACCATTCAGATTGGATACCAATCATATTAGTATTACTAGTAACTTGTAAAGACTTCAATGTATATTTGAGATTGTAAATTCTGAGCCAGGAATATAGCAAGCTAAGGATTTCTTCAACATGCCAGACACCACTCAGACATAGCATCCCATATAATATAGCATCCCTCACACAGCATCCCTCACATAGCAACTCACCTTTATTTCAAAAAACTCAATTTTATGAATAACCAATGCCCTGCATTGAATTATTTTAAAATAGCAAGGGGGAAAGGAGGAAAAAGGAGAAAAAAAAACAAAAACAAACACAAAAACAGTAACAAAAACAACAACAACAACAAAACATACAGAACAAAGGAAGAAGGAAAAGGGAAGAACTAGGTATGCTCAGTAGCTATATACTTAGAAATAGAAGCAGATAGAGTATAGTTTCCTGAATTAAAAATATAAAGTGGTGGGTTTTGTTTGTTACATGTGGGATTGGAGGTATGTTATTGGAGATAACAGAGAAGCAGAGAAAGTGAAATACAATTACATGTGATGTGCATTTAATAGAAAATGTGGTGGTGGATGAGAGAAAAAAAATTAATAAAAATTAAAGAAAGGAGAAGCATTAAGATGGAGCAAGCTCAAACTCACAGAGTAAAGAGAAATGATCAGATGGAAAGTGTGGATTTGGACATCCAGTGATCTTACACTGTTTCATCCATTCCATACTGATAGGCCCTAGCAACCCAGTGGTGGTCAGAAAGTCTGAACTAAAATAGATATAGTCGATGATGCCCTTGAAGTCGTGGGTATAATTACTGTAAGGCATCTGACTCTTGTTATATGCATGCTGGAGATTGAACTGGTGTACCAGCTCGGGCTTGCCTAACGGCGACCTCATACCAGGCCGAACAGAAGCACTGAATCTCGCCAGGAAACCTTCATAGCCATGATCTCGTAAATCTGTATGATCAATGGGTATCCTCCCGTTAATCAGATACTGTACGACACTTGAATCGGGTAAGGAGTTTAGATCACCACATGCCACTATAGGAATGCCTGGAGCACCAGGAACAGCTGTTTTGTAGCCGATTCCCTTCTCGCTCTGTGCCTTCATGATGATGCTGTCAAGTTCATTCATGAGCATGACTGTTTGGATTAGCTTTACGTCGGCAAATTCGGGATCCCAGTGGATGTGGGCGTTGGCTACTAGAATGTGTTGAGGTGGCAAGTGCGAGTCACTGGGAAGCTTTATTTCCAAGAGGGTTGCTATGCCAATATTGTCTCGGAGCATAACTCTATTCAACATGGACTCTGACCCCTCAGCATGGGCCAAAGCGAGTTGGTTGAATTCTATCAGGTAGTGTTCAATTTGAGAGAACCTGGGGCAAAAAAGAACACGTTCATCCAAATGTTCTCCTTTGGGAAATACACACACATGCATGTGATTTGAATTCGAGTAATACTTTATCAGAATCTCTTTCTCTCTCTTTGCATATTCTAATTACCAGATTGAAAATTAGGTAACTCACTTTGATTTGTGGAAGAAGATGGCACATCCATCCACAAACTTTCGGTCATGTTCCCCCATGGTTCTGGCACGAGATTTGGGACTAAAGATACCTTCATAACCAACTCTACACATCTCAGGGTAGAAGAAAGAGTAATATTGATCTGTCTCAACCTCCTACAGAAAATTTGGAGACTCATCACATGCTACAAGTTGTGGGTGACATGTGACACTAACTCCCAAAAGGGGACCAATGATGTTCTGGCCTGATGGTGATAACTTGTCTTAGAATGGGGAACAGAATTGTGTCAAAATCTAAAATTTCTACTCATGGCAGCCCCCTGAAGTGTCATTTCTAACAAATGACCTGAGGGAGCTGAGGGAGCTGAGGGAGCTGAGGGTTTCCAACCATTGATCCCTTGGCTGAAACAGCACTTCCTAGCTTCATAACCACAGTGCAACCCTCCACTAGATGATAATTGTTATTCAAGATAATAAGTGTTGACTGACTAGTGATTTAAATAATGATATTCATGACATAGAAGGTCTTAGCTGATGGTTTTGAATGTTATTGTATAGACGTGGGTCACTGCTCAGTAAAAGTGACCTACTGCTTGTTATGACTACAAATGGGTTTGTTGCATTATATTAGTGTCACAACAACAACAACAACAGTCTACTAACCTGCAATGCAATGATATCGGCACTAGCATCCTGGATCTCTTTGAGCAGAGCAGATTTTCTGTACTCCCATAGCAGTGCCCATGTGGGACAGTAGCCATACATCTGTCTAGTGGCGTACTTGTCACACAGAACATTGTATGACATGACAGTGAAAGTAACTGGAAGGGGAGATATAATATATATATATATCTGGTTATCTTACAGACACCCCATACCTACAGAGCATTACAATGGAACTCCTTATTTCAGAGTGTTATAGATGGGTAGACTACCAACGATACTACAATGTACTCTATATGATGTACATCTCAGCTATACCTGTGCCATGTACATCTACACCTGTGCCATGTAGATCAACACCTGTGCCATGCACATTTACAGACCTGTGTGTGACATGCACATCTATACCTGTGCCATGTACATCTACACCTGTGCCATGCACATTTACAGACCTGTGACATGCACATCTACACCTGTGCCATGTACATCTACACCTGTGACATTGACATATACATCTACATACCTGTGCCATGTACATCTACACCTGTGCCATGCACATTTACAGACCTGTGTGTGACATGCACATCTATACCTGTGCCATGTACATCTACACCTGTGCCATGTAGATCCTGTGCCTGCCATGTAGATCAACACCTGTGCCATGCACATCTACAGACCTGTGACATGCACATCTACACCTGTGACATTGACATATACATCTACATACCTGTGCCATGTACATCTATACCTGTGCCATGTACATCTACACCTGTGCCATGTACATCAACAACCTGTGCCATGTACATCAACAACCTGTGACATGCACATCAACAACCTGTGACATGCACATCTACACCTGTGCCATGTACATCTACACATCTGTGACATGTATGTACATCTATATCTTTGACTAAACAGAGTATTGTCACTTACATTTAGTTCTCTGCTGACTAGGTGGGACAAGAGTAATCCACTCCCTGTCAGGTGGGCGTGGTGGGACCGTCAGGTTGTCCAAGAGGAAGGACAAAAGTTTAGCTGTTCCATTCATCTCATTTACCATGCTCAAGATGTCTGGCTGAAGAGGGTTGCCAGAGAGTCCCAACTCCTACATATAATGAGATAATGGTGTAAATAATGGGATCACAGTGTAGTAAAATGCTCATACTGTACAGCTGCATGTTTAGGTATTTGTCATGTACCCACTTCCAAGAATTTGAGTGAACCCTTCTCTATTTATTAACTCTCTCCAGACACTCTCTCCAGACACACTCTCTCCTTCAGCTTCATTCAATAAGTTCTGACAATTTTGACCAACCACCACATGCTAAAAGGCTACCCATCTGACCATTAAGGGTTTAACCTCAAATTCCTTTGGCTGTTTTGAGTACATTTGCTTAACTTAAAACATGTAAAGAACAAGGAGTTTACTTGTTTCTCTACGAGTTACAACTGACACTGAGGGCCAAGGTCAACTTGGGCAGATCTCAGATGCTTACCTGCAATAGAAACAGCTTTCCTAGCTCATAAGGCAATACCCTGAGGGCATTGTTGTTGAGGAGGAGTTCTTTAAGGTGCGTCATGTCCCCCAGTTCTGCAGGGAGACTGCGAAGCTTGTTTCCTGAGAGGTCAAGGTGCACCAGAGATGTCAGCTTTGTGATGTCAGGTGGAATACGCTGAGAGAAGACAATAAACAAAATGGAACACTATCTCTGTAGCCAATAGACGAGTAACCCACAGTAATATACAGAGGTGACTTACATAGTGGAGCCTGTATATTATAGTGGTCACCCTTGGGACACAATCAGTTGGCTGTTATACAGAGGTGGCCTGCTCATACAGTGTAACCGGTCACCCTTGGGACACAACCAGTTGGCCGTTATACGTAGAGATGGTGTGCTATATATAGAACCTATTAACTTGACTGTAGTTAAGTCAACTCTCAAGGTTTCACCTTGAGATTCAAGATTTTGAGCCCATACTCAAGGTCTTAAGGGACATATCAACATTCCTCAAGGGAAAGTGGCAACGACCACTGCTTTTTTTGTGAGCTAGCTATCTCATCTGCTTTGTATTTTACATGTTGCATGATTAGCTAATGGATTAGTGCATGACACCTAAATTTGTGCCAGCTATTAGCTAGCTTCTCTGCCTATGTGGTGCTGCTGCTGAGGAGTTGCAGTCTTGCAGCTATGGCTGAGAGATTTGATGATGTCTGTGAACTTGGTGAACTGTCTAGTGGTGATGATCTGGGTGAACCTTCACCAAAGTATACTGGATAGAAGTACATAACCAAGTATTCAAAGGATTGGGAATCAAAGTGGCCATCTATTCCTCACAAACCCCATTACTTTCCACAATTATTTTGATGAAAATGGATTTCAACAGCAAACCTCCAGGTTTTCACTATGAATTCAAGGGTTTTTTTTCACTGACCTCAATATTTTTTACCAAATTAGGTTGGCAGGCCTGGTTACCGTACATTAATTTATGCATAAAACTGTTGGGAGACAAGTTGTTTTCAATGGCACAATCAGCTGGCCAAGTATTTTGTGTAGCTTATATTGGCTCCAAACTTGTACATGGAAAAATATGACCTGTAGTTACCCATGTACAGATTACAATGCATGGCAACTGATTATGAGCCTAAGGGTGACCACTATATACAGGTTCCACTTTATAAGCAGACCACCTCTGTATAACAGCCAACTGGTTGTGTCACAAGGGTGACCACTATATACAGACAGGTTCCATTGTATGAGCAGACCACCTCTATATAACAGCCAACTGGTGGTGTCCCAAGGGTGACCACTATATACAGGTTCCACTGTATAAGCAGACCACCTCTATATAACAGCCAACTGGTGGTGTCCCATGGGTGACCACTGACTGCATACCTGTAAATTATTATCATTGAGGTAGAGTGATGTGAGATGAGTAAAAGTCCATAGTTCTTGGCTGAGGTTCTTGATGGGTCCTCTGATTTCCATTTCCGTCCAATTGGACGACTTTCCATTTTCATACTCATCTCTCGACATTATCGTATAACTTCGCCTCGATGGTTCGTATGATCTCTCCTGACGGCGTGCCATCCAAAATCACATATTCGATACTTAAATCTGGTACTAAATTAAAACTAATCTAATTATAGACACGAAGACTAATATTTAAAATAATGTTCGTATAAAAAGATATCCAAATATAGCATTTCTTCAACCTCTACTTCTTTCTTTAAAGTCTCCAGCTGACAGCATAATTATTATAAAAACCAATCTTCACTTGGCTTGCTATAGTTCAAATACAACAACCTCAAAATAGATCCTGATGCTCTTAAATTGCAAGTAAAAATCATGCTGTAGTCTTGTGAGTGTAGCCAACAGCACTATTGCATAGACATCTGTACCACAGATGTGTGATAGGAAAGAGAGGACTTGGAGGAGGATAGAATCTGTGGGATGGTAACATACCAGACAGAATATTGATAACTATATTATTATACTGATAAACTATTGGAATGATGGCCTCATTTGGGGCTAAACTGTATGGAATATATCTTATCATGGAGGTGATCTCATTTGTGGGGGTTGAAATAGAGAGGTTTCACCACTATCTTCATTACAGAGGTGTCCCTATTTAGGGAGTGAGACTAGAGAGGTTCCACCACTATCCTCATTACAGAGGTGTCCCCATTTAGGGAGTGAGACTAGAGAGGTTCCACCACTATCCTCATTACAGAGGTGTCCCCATTTAGGGAGTGCGATTAGAGAGGTTCCACCACTATCCTCGTTACAGAGGTGTCCCCATTTAGGGAGTGAGATTAGAAGTTACATATGATAGATGCTACTAGGACACTTTCAAGGAATTTCATTTCTGCTTTCATTGAAGAAGGTAAGTACATGATTTGGTGTCAAATGTGGGACAGTACATAGCTCTATAGAGGAGGATTGCAATGTACTATTACCACTTCCAAAAGATGTTACAACATATCATTATACCAGAGACAGAAGTTTGTTAGGATAGCATGTCATGTCAGATTAGATCATTTCCTGTTGGCCATTGTCAAATTTTGGCAGGACAAGATTAGTTATTGTTGGGGTGGAGTTTGAGAGGAACAAATAAATAACCAGTGATCAGCTGTCGCAGGTAAAGATTATCTACTACTGTGGAGCTCCTCTATTCCAACCCTCTGAAATATGGACACCTCTGTATACAGTGGAATCACTCTATTCCAACCTTTAGTGGAACTCTTCTATTCCAACACCCTGAAATGAGGACACCTCTGTATACAATTGAAGCCCTCTATTCCAACACCCTGAAATAAGGACACCTCTGTATACAATTGAAGCCCTCTATTCCAACACCCTGAAATAAGGACACCTTCGTATACAATTGAAGCCCTCTATTCCAACACCCTGAAATAAGGACACCTCTGTATAAAGTGGAATCCCTCTATTCCAACACCCTGAAATGAGGACACCTCTGTATACAATTGAACCCCTCTATTCCAACACCCTGAAATGAGGACACCTCTGTATACAGTAGAATCCCTCTATTCCAACACCCTGAAATGAGGACACCTGTATACAATTGAACCCCTCTATTCCAACACCCTGAAATGAGGACACCTCTGTATACAGTAGAATCCCTCTATTCCAACACCCTGAAATGAGGACACCTGTATACAATTGAACCCCTCTATTCCAACACCCTGAAATGAGGACACCTTTATATACAATTGAACCCCTCTATTCCAACACCCTGAAATGAGGACACCTCTGTATACAGTTGAACCCCTCTATTCCAACCCCCTAAAATGATAATTATTATTATGAACCTTAATGTTGCATTGCATGTAAAGCAGTGTGTTAATGTGTGTCCTGTTCCATCACTACTAGTCTGCCTTGTCTAGAATGTATTTATTAGTCCATAGATAATATAATTATATCATTTCTACCTAATGAATATAGTTTTTATAAGGAGTGCAATGGTGATTTCTCAGGGGTCAAAGTTCAGACTACATGGCAGGCAGGTGAGATAATAATCATGTTATTGCTGCCCCATGCAGTCAGATGGATACACAGTTGATAGGGGCTGATGATTCCAGATTGAATGGCTTCCCTGGGGGCATTAAGTGAATCTACCGTATTGCTAGTTATGCAGTCAGTAGAAATATTTTTGTTGCAAAGGTCACAGATTATTCTGTATGTCTGAGAGAACCTTTTGAAGGATTAAAAATGGATCCTTATCTCTCTTAATCTTAAGGCTTTATCCCTATGCACTGTAACAGGACTTCAAATAGCTATCCTCAAATGTATTTGACCCCCCTGGGCATGCAAATCACATGACAAGACTGTGATTTCTCCTTTGGGTGGTAACATACAGCATGCAACACTAGATAGCTCGAGTGTTAATATTAACCAATGTAAGTGTGGGATCACACTTCAGCTGCGCCCTCGCATCGAACAATAGCTAACCATACTACCCTGAGGTCACAACCAGACCAGCCAAGTGGCACAAAATACAATCGATAGCTAATTATTCACACACCTTCTTTAGTACCAATATCTTTCACAGATTCTTCTACACGAAGACGAGAAAAGGATTATTTATTTGAAGAAAAGTCTACCTCCATCACATTCTAATATTATCCTACAGCGCTAGCGATATTTCGCATATTTAAAACATTTCACGCATGCGTACTAAATTTAATTGAAAAATTAAAATTATTATTATAAAGCAGTAACCTAATTAAAAGAAATGAAAAAATCCAGTTTTTCATATCCAACCAAATCTCCATCTTTTTCTCCATACAGGCCCATGGACACACTTTCGCTCATCTCACACATGTAAATACACACAAACACACACACTTGTGACCGACACCATCACTTCACGACACACCCCTATGGTATAGTATCTCTCTATTTCAGCTCTGTACACAATTCTCTGCACTCTTAATTAGATGAAAACTCGACACCACTCTCCAGTACTGCTCTCATGACTTGCACGATACTACACTTTACTTTCTCATCACACTCCAGCACCCACTAATGTCTTCCATCTCGCTCAACATTGATGCATTCTGACGAATTTATATACTTCCCCATTTAACAGTGACTTAAGACATCTTTGCTTGTCTCAGATATGACCTCTCCTTCAAATATAGACTTTTAATCATACACATGGTTCTTGTCTTCAGACACATCATCTTCAAACACATACACACTTAATCACCGTTTCTTGACCAGACACACATCCACTTCTTCACGGACACATACCACTTCGTCAACAAACCACTTCTTTATCACCCATAACCACTTCATCACACTTCTTCACCACACATATCCACTTCATCACACTTCTTCACCACACATATCCACTTCATCACACTTCTTCACCACACATATCCACTTCATCACACTTCTTCACCACACATATCCACTTCATCACACTTCTTCACCACACATACCCACTTCTTTATCACCCATATCCACTTCATCACACTTCTTCACCGAACATATCCACTTCATCACCAAACACACACCCACTTCTTCACGACAATATCCACTTTTTCACCACATACCCACCTCTTCACATCTATCACCAGATAATACCCACCTTTGTCACCACACAGCTTCATCAGACACCCCTACCCACTTCTTCAACACACACATACCCACTTCTTCACCAGACACAAATCATTTTTACTCTCCATCCCACCACACCCTACACTGCACCATCCCACCCACCCCACCCACCTCACCACACCCCACCACCTCCATCACCACCACCAGCACCACCACACCCATTCCCTCTCATCGGGTCATCTAATAGACCAAGTTGATTGGCCATATGCTTGCTGCTGTTCAGTGGTGTAGCCAGTCACAATGGTACCCTGTCCAGAAGGGGGTGTGGCTCCACTCACCGGCAATGTACGAAGAGAAGTCTACAAAAGAAAAAAATCTTTTATCAACGATGCAAATTCTTCCCCTCCCTCCTCCCTTCCTCCTCCCCCTCACCATTGAGCTAGAGCTGTGAGGGTCTTGTATACCAGCAGGTCTTGAGATGGCCACCTGTTGATTCTGTCCAAAACCCAAGGCAAATGCCTGTTGTGATTGGGTGGAGTAAGGGTACCTTGAACCAGGGGCTTGATGTCTTGGAATATGATGAGCTGGCGGGTAATGGAGGGACAAACCGAAGGGGTTAACAGCTGGGAAATGAGATTTTGAAGTTCCTCCCTTGGGATCCGCAAATGAGACATTGATGTTTGACTTTCGAATAGTGTGCTGCATGTTGACAACCTTTTGCGCCACCAAAGGGTCAGTGAATGTCACAAAACCGAAACCTCTATAAACACAATAATATCACGAGAAGTAACTTGAAAGGGCAATAGAGATCAAAATCCTTGTCATAGAAAGTGACGTGTGTTAAAAAACGTCAGCTTCATACTATACCTTATGGAGAAATGTGGACTATGGTGGACTATGGTAGACTATGGTGAACTATGGTGGACTATGGTGGACTATGGTGAACTACGGTGGACTTATGTAATGTAACCTTTTCCTTCTCATCGAGTGCAATACCTACCCACAGAAAAATACATGCTGATATAGTTATACCTGTATGGTTTGGGGATGTAGACATCTATAAGTCTCCCATACTGAGAAAAGTATTCCGAGAGTTCCTTGCTGTCCACTTCTGGCTTCAATGGTAGGCATCCCACAAAGAGTTTACTTGGTAAATATGACATACTCTGTGTAGAAATAACCACTTCATCATTATCTCAGATAATGTATTTTGGGTGAAGCAAACCTATAGCCTGACAGTATCCCAAGGGTGACCACTATATACAGGTTCCACTGTATAAACAGACCACCTCTGTATAACAGCCAACTGGTTGTGTCTCAAGGGTGACCACTATATACAGGTTCCACTGTATAAGCAGGCCACTCTGTATAACAGCCAACTGGTTGTGTCTCAAGGGTGACCACTATATACAGATTCCACTGTATAAGCAGACCACCTCTGTATAACAGCCAACTGGTTGTGTCTCAAGGGTGACCACTATATACAGGTTCTACTATATAAGCAGACCACCTCTGTATAACAGCCAACTGGTTGTGTCCCAAGGGTGACCACTATATACAGACAGGTTCCCCTGTATAAGCAGACCACCTCTGTATAACGGCCAACTGGTCTGTCTCAAGGGTGACCACTATAAGTATACATACACAGGTCACATCCTACTGCACCACATAGAATAATTATAGAGCCATAGGCAGATACTTTGACCATTTTTAGCTGCATTATGGCTATGTACTTTAAGGATAAAAACTAACTTGTTTTGGGTACTTGAGCTCCACCCTCCTGCCTTTGATGGTGTGACTAGCATCAAAGACATTAGCCTGAACCATACGATCTCCGTACCGAACAAAACCAAACCCACGACTTTTACCAGTCCTGGCGTCCTTCTTCACCTGTATAGGTTTGGGGAGAAAGAATTGATACAGAATTTCATTATGGTAGGGAGAAAAATATCTCATAGGTAAGAAATGGGGGCTTAAAACTCACCAATAGCAGTGGGAAACCAAACTACTCTTGATAAAGATAAAAGAAATTACCCCTTGAGAATAAGACCGCTCCCTTAAATAGGATCATCCCTTTAATTATGACTCTTCATTATGCCCCACAATACACTATTCTGGACACCATAGGCTAAATCAAAGTGTCCTGATTAGAGGAGTGACCTGATTTCAGGGGGTGAAGCTCTAATATTGGGACATGTCCTTAATACAAAGGTGTCCTCATTTCAGGGGGTTGGAATAGAGGAGTTCCACTGTATATAGAGGTATCCTTATTTCAGGGGGTAGGAATAGAGGAGTTTCACTGTACTGACCTCACAGTGGGCAAGTTCACCAAACTGCTCAAAATACTTCCTCAGTTCATCATCTGTTACAGTCCACTCTAACCCAAGGATAATGAGATCTTCTTGGTTACGATAGGCGTGACCTGTTGCTGGGGAGGCTGGTTTAGGCTGGTGAAAACCAAAGATGAGAATGAAGGAAGGGAATGAAAAGTGATATTATTAGTTAACGAGCTTCATATTACTCCTCACCCCAACCACCTCCGCCATGGATAATTTGACGTACATAATTTGGTGCCAGTGACCAAAATCACTGTCATTATATATGGTAAAGGGTTTACAACAGCACTGCACCATAATCTGTACCTATACTAATGGGGATTGTGACTGGGGAGAGGGACCAAGAGGGATTAGAAGATCATGACTGGGGAGAGGGACCCAGGGAGGGAGAGGGATTAGGGGATTGGACCAGGGTACTTACGTAATTATCAGGGGATTGTGATCGGGGGTTCTTTGAGGCCCTCTGTCCTTCACTATCCTCAAGTTTACGTTTATAACTATCCGAGGAATATCCCAATTCTGCCTCACAAGGCAGGTCATCCTTCACTTCCCTGTCTTCACCTAATACATCTCCTTCATTGGCCTCCGTCTGCTGGACTGTCTTGTTAGCCGCTATTACTACTACATAGACAGTGCTTCCCCATTCCTTGTCGGGTGGGTGGAGCAAGCCATCCACTAATTTGATAGCTCTCCAGCCACCTGTCACTGGATTCCTGTGTAAAATGTACAAAGATCTCCTGTAGGTTTGGCTGCTGTCAGAAGTCTTATTTCTCATTTTGTAGAGAAAGGTCTGGCACGTAAATAACTATACGAGTGTGTCACTATGAGTATTAGTTTTGTCCAGAGCCTTCATCCCTTGAGCTAAATAGTCTGAAAAAGGCTCAGGGCACCCATGGTGGGCATTACTTAGAGATGCACATGTCATTAATTTTAATAGAGATATAATGGGTATTAAAGATTTATAGCCTGGGAATTTAACTTACCTATATTTGAGTCCTGATGCTCCATTGAATTGGGACTGGAGGACAGATAATAACAGAGTGCCCTCAGCTTCTAAAGGCAACTCAACACCTTCCTCTTTAGCGCTTTCATCAGCACACACGAAAACGTAGCTATCACCAGACATCCTCACGACAATTGAATAATGTGGTCGAACTATACCAATAATGGCGGTAGAGTTATCGAATAAGACAGCAGCTATTATAAAAAGCTGAAAAAGCGGTACGAATTTTTTTTTAATTTCGTGTAATAAGATATCTGTGCCTACTCACGTGGTAGGTGGTTCGTGGTCGTGGTCTGCTTGCTGCAGCTAGATAAGGATGTCTTGGTTTTGGAACAGGAGTTCTACTACAAGGACTCCAGCAGATACAGCTGGTGCTGGAACCAATGATCCCAAGGTATCCAGTGTTGGGGTGTCTGAATTTATCCTCTGGCAGTTGGTTAAATGCACAGATGAGAATCTTGAGCACTTGTAGGGTAACTAGAACCATGGTGATCAATATGGCCCAACTCCTACCCTTAGGTTCCTCTAGGCATTGCTAAGTTACTGCACTAGCTTGTAGTCTATCTGGTCTTACCAAAACTTGAACAACTAGCCATCTTCCAGGTCTGTTATAGTGGATGCTTTTATGGGTGAGAAATAGAATAATGACCTTTGCACCCAGAATTTATGGATACATTTGTTTCATGCATTTGAAAGTGATAGAGTGTATGTAGGTCCTCACATGTAGCCATAGTCTGCATGCATGTAGTCATAGTCTAGCTGCTCTGATACACTAATGTGAAGTAATCTGCTCTTCACCCTGAGGTTCTTGAGATCCATTCCTTGTCCTTTGCTACTACGATGACATAAATATTTTTTTTTTTTTTGTAGAATGAAAGAAGTAACCAAGTTCCACTTCCTGCAGGAGGCAAGAAGTGGGTGGAGTTTGACCCCACAGGGTTAGAAAGAGCAGCAAAGGCTGTTAAGGAGTTGGATAGCTCAGGTATCACAGTGAAACTGGTTGTACGCACTCCCTCTATGTGACTGCAGAATTATGTATTGTGTTGTAAATCTCAAGGGCAGCTTTATAGTTAATCATTTCAGCAGCATACTTTTTAGTGGGTGTGGTAGCCACACCCATCTAAAAGCTACCTATATATAAATTCCTACTTTGTCTGTAGCTCACGCTAAGGAAGCATTGGACATAGCTAAACAGCAAGAAAGAACCAATCAACTGCTCCACGAGGAAGAAATCAGGGTGTGGTCTATATAGATGATAACTTATTGATCTGGTAAATGATATTCCTTACTTTCTCTCTGTTGGTGTGTGCACTTAAAGAAACATGAAGCAGCTATTCGTCAGTATGAGATTAACAAAATTCAGGTGGAGCAGGAAGAGAGAAGAAAGACACTTGCCTCTGAGACAAAGGAGCATCAGCAACGTTCACAATATCAGGACCAGTTAGCTAGGCGAAGATATGATGACCAGTTGGTTCAACAGGTATATACTTGAAAAAGTTGCTTCAATAATAGTATTGTAAGATCACGCTATGTTTCAGCGAAAAATGCAGGAGGACAACTTGAGGAAACAGGAAGACTCCGTGCAGAAGCAGGAGGCAATAAGGAGAAGTGTGTATGGAACATTAGCCAGGGTTATGATCAATAAAGCACGTTTTATATTGGGGTGTGTGGTGGGGGTGGAGGAGGGGAGGGGAGGGGTCACTAACTAGGTACGTGTAAATGTTTCTCTGGACCTCCAGTGACAACAGATGTTTATTGGAAATGTCAATCAGTTTGTAATATGTAAAGGGTTACTTTAATATTATACATTAAGTGTTTTAAGTCAGCGAGATCATCTGTGAAAATGTTTTTGACTTCAGAAACAATAGAGTATGAAGCTGAACTTCGGCATAAGAATGAGATGTTGAGGGTTGAAGCAGAGATCAAAGGAAAGTAAGTTATTTTTAAAATAAATATAATATTATTATATTTGTCCTATAATCAAAGGACTCGTATGGAACGTGAGAACCAAGATTTGACTCTGGAACAAATCCGACTAAAGGCTGCAGAGCAGAGGACGACTGTACTGGAGAGTTTAAAGTGAGATCATTATTGAATGCTATAAGAATTCACAAAGCCTCTTAAAATTGGGACATTGCTGGTTGTATATACACGACCCAAAACTCCCTGAACCTCATATTAAAGGGTGACTTAAGCATTCTTGGAGAGGAGATATCAAAACACTTCCACGATTTCTGGATGTCAAGCTCTCTATGTACAATAGCTGAGGTAGCCTCTAACCCAGGCATATTTTGACAGGAAGGAGATAGCCTGATACAAACCATATTCACATGTTCTCTTTCCTGTCAAAAAAGGCTCTGAATTTTAGGCTAATACATTTGAGAGGTTGATTTTTTTTGCCAACTTTCACATTTCTAAAACATTTTGTTTTGTTTATCGTTTAGAGCTGTTGGCACTTTGATAGGAGAAGGAGTTAGTAATTTCATCACTGACTGGGACAAAGTATCAGCAACTGTAAGAGCATTATTTTAGAGGGTTACTTTCTTAACCAGGACACCTTATTAACTCGGGAATGTGTTTCCTAGTATTAACATGTTTGCTCAAAGAGGGTTACTCCTCTAACCAGAATGCTCTGTGATTCTAGATGTGTTCCTATTATTAACAGCTTATGTTTGTCCCTTCAAAGAAGGCTACTTGAATGAGTGAGATTTAATGAGTAACACTTCTTAACACTTCACCTTTAGAAATGTAAACCCACCACATCTAACAGAGTAGGAGAATGCATGTCATTGTGGGTGTAACTGCATGTTTGGAAATAGTCGTCATGGACAATGTGTGAACCATAATGTTATATGTAACAGAAATTGCATTCAACTTTCTAGTGTGTAGTTTGTTCTGATGACTGACAGTCTATTCCAGCCTTTCTCCAACATATAAATTGGTTGGGTCCATCCAGTTTGTGCACTTACTCTTTGATTTTAATGAAGTGATTCAAAAGGCAATAAATAGTGTATTGTAACGCTTACAGGCAGCTGGACTTACTCTCATTGCCTTCGGGGTTTACACAGCTAAAATGGGGACTGGTATTGCAGGGAGATTCATCGAGGCTAGACTTGGGAAGCCCTCGCTTATTAGAGAAACTTCTAGGCTCTCTCTCATTCAGAGTTTTCGGCATCCAATACAGGCCATAAAGAGGATATTTGCTCGACCTTCAGATCCTCTGGCTGGTATTGTGTTTGAGGTAAGGACTTCATTCTCAATTTTGAGGCGAACGTTTTATTGAGAAATAGTATCAGAATTGGTAAATTCCACTGATTGTAGTTATGTAGATCTGGCTAAAGAGATTTAGAAGTTTGATTTTCATAGACAACATGGAAGAATTTTCTACTGTATACATAACAAGTATGCAGTGTAGAAATTACCATATTTCGATTTATTTTGGAGGAGCTCAACTTTCTTGTTTTACACGGATTAGGAAAGATCCACCAAACTTTTGTTCTTGAAACTAATCTCTCCATTTACCTGGCCTCTGGCCTGTGAAAGTTGTTTGTGAAAAGCTTCAGGATGACCTATTCATGGAAGTTGAACTCTTCCAAAATAAAGCACTATACGGTAGATGCTAACAGACCATACCATTAATAATTATGATGATCTTGCACATTAGATTCTAACCCGGCCAGATTCACCTTACCACCAAACTAACATGCAACAATATCCCTAGAATTGTGAAATTTGCCATTTCTTTGACGACTTCCTATCACCTTCCATGCATGTCTCATATTTACTTGCCAATTATGTTTCGTATTAGTGTCTCGAAGAGTAGTGATTGTGGCATGCCTGACATGTTGAATGCTGGATTTATTATTTTGTGTTTGTATTTTAGCCAAGTTTTGAGGAAAAGATGCGATCGCTTGCAAAGTCCACAATCAATACTAAGAGAAACGGCGGCCTTTATCAAAATGTCCTCATGTACGGTCCCCCTGGTACAGGAAAGACTATGTTTGCAAAGGTAGTTTTAGTCTAGGGTACAATAGTCACAGTCTCTATGGGCTGTGGGTCATTGACCATGGAAATTACATGCTTCAGTAATAATAATAATAATAATAATAATAATAATAATAATAATAATAATAATAATAATAATAATAATAATAATAATAATAATAATAATATGACCAACTTGAACTGAGGACCTCACAGCTATCAACTAGTCCTAGCTAGTAAATTTCACTGCCACTTTATTTTTGCTATGACTATAGACTGTTGGCCATTGACGGTAAAAAATAATCTGAAAATAGGACTTTATAAAACTTGAATCAACTACTACTGATATCAGTGGAAATAAAATGTCTTTAAAATAACCAGATCAATAGTATAATGCACTTGATGTTCTAGATGTGAGCACCTCTGGTGTTTGTTTCCTTATAATTGTATTGTTTGAAGAGATATAGCTCAGATTGCAGTTCTCATTCAAGTTACAGGGACCCACTACCCTTGGGGGCATAGCCCATGGCACAGGGACTCACTACCCATTATTGCCTAACTACCCAGTACCTCACTACTGTGTATTTGCAGTCACTTCATATGGTGTAATATGTGATTGTCTGTCTTGTTAGAGTCTGGCTGTGCACTCTGGCATGGACTATGCTGTTATGACAGGGGGTGATGTTGTTCCTCTGGGAAAGGATGGTGTCACTGCCATGCATAAGGTCTTTGATTGGGCCAATGCTAGCAGGAAAGGGTCAGTCATCTTACAGTTTAGTTCTGTTTGTGTTTGACCAAAGTGTAGTGAATCCTCAAAGTCTCTCTGGTCTCTGGGTAGAGGCCTTGTTGTGATTTAAAATGTGACTTTTTTTGTGTGCATGTTTTGGACACCCAAAGCAATGATATGTACAGTTTATTCAGAGAGTCAGCCATCTTACCCTTTAAAGGGATATTCTTATGATCTCCCATGTCCAAACAAGGAACACACACTACAGTATGTTACTACTTTATCTGTTATGTGTAATCCAGTGGGTTAGAGATTGCTACTTCATATATATCACATGATACTTCATGTGCATAGGGTTGTGTTGTTTGTGGATGAAGCTGATGCATTTCTGCGAAAAAGAAGTGAAGTAAGTCTGAATCTAACTGTAGGTTTTTTTTCCCACTGGAAAGACAAGCTTTCTAGTTATTTCAGCTTTAGCTTGCTGCAGATCATTCCTGTCACTTTATTTTCACTGTATGCTATTTATTGCCTGTGAAAGTTTATTAGTGTGATCTCATAATAAGGTATCAGTACTAGGCTTACTCAACCCTCCCTCCTTTCTCCCCTCCCTCCTCTTCCTCCTCTTCCTTCTCTTCTTCCTCCTCTCCTTTCTCCTCTCCCTCTCTTCTCCCATTCCTCCACTTCTTCATATCCTCTCCTCTCTCCTCTCCCCTCCCTCCTCTCCCCTCCCTCCTCTCCTTCTTGTGTCTGTAATTTAATGGTCTAAATGTAGCTTGAGCATAATTTTTTGCTTCTAGACTGAGCAAGAGTGGTATCTTAGTAGATGCAAATTTATTCTACTAAACCACGCCCCCTCCAGTGTCATGAACTTACTTCATGAAGGTCCCAGTCCAAACTTACGGACTTTTGTAATAATCTTCACAATTATTTATGGGTGGAGAAAATCCCACCCCCTTATAAGAAACCACTCCCCCATGTAGGTGGCTATCAGTGAAGATCTAAGGAGTACTCTGAATGCATTTCTGTACAGAACTGGAGAATCTTCTCGAAAGTGAGTCTATTAGTGAAACATAAGTAAGTAGGCTTGTACCGTATCCGAAAATATTTGTTAGGAAGAAATACAATAGAATCCAACCTCCTGAAATGAGGACACCTCTGTATACAGTGGAACCTCTCTATTCCAACACCCTGAAATAAGGACACCTCTGTATTGAGGACACTTGGATATGTCCTGAGTGACAGCTTGTGAGGCCACCTTAGAAATAGTTTTTCTGACATAGAGAATGGTGAAGTAATTAGCTGGAATAAATATTTCCAGGTATAGTATGTCTTTATTAACTTCATTGAGTAGAACTTTATTAGTTAGGGAAGTGTCATTTCCCCTAAACATCACACAAGCCAGCAGATAAAATAATAATGAAAATAATAATAATAATTAATAATAATTAATAATAATTATTACGATAATAATTAATAAATATTATGTGATAATTAATAATAATAATAATAATAATTGTTTTGATAATTATTATTAATATTATTATTAATATTATAATATCAGTATTGCTTCACTAATCATCAATATGATTATTGTAAAAGTTTCTCGTGACTGCTATATGGCCTCAACTGCATGGCCTGTTATTTAAAAAGATAATAATAAGAGTTATGGATTCATCAAGACTGAAAAGGTCACTTCAATTAAGATTAAAGTACAATTCATAGAGTTAGTTTTATTTTTATTTTTATTTATTTTAATTTATTTTAATTTTAATTTTTTAATTTTTTTAATTAAAAAAAATTTTTTTTTATACATAATTATATATACATTGACAGCACAGAGCTGTAATTAATGAAAGATTACTATTGTAAAATCCTGAGTCCATATATTTAAGAGCCAGGAAGCTGATCTGGGAATGTTGTTAATGCACTATTAGACCAAGGAGCCTTCAAAGCAAATTTTCCTACTCTTACCAATGAGAGGCAGGGGCTAGAACATTTTCTTTGAATGTCATTATAGCATTTAAAGTGAATGCTGTGGTATCATTAGCTCATGAATAATTTATGAGCCAACACTACCTTAAGGTGTGGCTTGGCTTATTGTCAATATATTGAACTTACATTTTTTGACATGTGCTCATTTAGAATATCAGTTGGAGTCCTGTCTGCAGGAATGATTGCATTTTTATTTGTTGAAACAGCCTTTTGTATTTTTTTGATGGTATAAAAGTTTAAAGCACAAAGAACAATTATTATTAAATGGAGGAAAGCTGTGAATGCTGCAATGACTATACATATGATATCAGAGGTCGATATCTCTCTGGAGGCTGAACTGATTGGACCCACTTGATTGCAGGTGTTAGCTCCTGTGGATGTGGGTGTAGTAGGAGGTGTGGCTATAGTAGCAGGTGTGGGTGTAGTAGGAGGCATGGTAGTGGTAGGTGTGGTTATAAAGTTGCAGATTTCATTCGTGACAGAACAAGCACTCTCCTGACCCAGTGTATCTAGATAAAGTTGTATAAGATCATTGTGATGGGGGGGGGGGGGAGGGGGAGTGTATTAGGATAGGGGAAATGGTTATTTAGGGAACTATAGAGAATCAGGGGAACACAATCAAGAGAAATGGGGTTATTTAGGTAACAAAGTCATTGGGAACCTTATATATAGAGCTAAAGAACAAAGTTGGGAGAACATTTTATTTTAGTGAAACTAGGAAACTGGGTTGTGTATTTGGAGAAATTGTATATTTAGAGAACTAGGGATGTATATTTAGAGAACTAGGGATGTATATTTAGAGAACTAGGGATGTATATTTAGAGAACTAGGGATGTATTTAGGGAACTTTTCAAGAGCATATTGGAGGATCACATTAAAGGACACATTTAAAGGTGAGAGTGTTTTAATGCACACTGGTATGATAACTTTGGCCTCTAAACTCATAAGATTATGCATCTCATGTGTTTACTTTCCCATGGACTAAATCAGTTTTTTAAACAGTGAAATTATCTGGTCACATTGAAGCTCACATCAACTCTTGCCTATTTCCCTTCTCGTATGGTGAAATGTAATTACATCTGTATTACTATCTGAGCTTGTGATGTGCAGAAGGGAATGGACTAAGACTTGAGTATAATTTCAGTGATAGTGGTCATAGAAGCGCAAATGTCACTATTCGGGTCTTTTCTGTGGCATGGAAGTTGTTTTGTTTCTTCTTTCAGCCTTATTAGGGAAGGGTGTGGTGGTGTGGGGTGTGGGGGTGGGCGGGGAGGGGGTAATCTAGCCTATCCTTCCTCTATGAATCTGTGGTTAGAAGTTATTCAGAAATATTCCAGGCCCTTCATGATATACGATACTCAACTGGCTAGTCCAGACCATGTCTTCTAACCTGTGATGGTCATTCTCTACACACAGCCGTGCTGGTTCACTATTAAAATAAATGTTTGCTTACCAAATGTTACTGATATGAGGGGAACTATCGAAGATACGACTATAAAGTCTTGAGTGATGCTGCAATATAGACACTTGTTCCTTGTGATATTTCTGATGTTTAAGTTCACAATTAGAGATGTGTCCATTGAAGGTGCTGGGTTCCTATAAAGTGGACTAAGGGGTGGATTTATAGTGTTTATTGCGGGTAAGACAAGCCAACCAATCACATCCCCTTGCATGAAATAGATCCTTTCATTCTCAGGGACAGTTGCATTATTGAAACTGAAGAAAGCTTTGCTGTTTGTACTAAGAATAGGTGTGATGCCTTCTCTCAGAGTTTCACCACTGAATCTTAATGTATTTGAACCAACTAGTGAATAACTTTGACCTCTTGAATCCGGCCTCCATACCTGGAAAGTGATGATATGTGTGAGGTGTTCGATAGAGTCTAATCCAGCAAGAATCAATGTGCGAGCACTCCAGCTAGTGATATAGCCTACACAGTTGAACTTCATTTGAGGTATGATGACTTGTCTGCGTTCCATTGGTATAGAAGATGCAGTCAAGTATTGTGCATCATCTTCTGTTGGTAATGGTGTGCTCTCAAAGTTGGTTATCCCAGAGAAGCAGCTGGATTGAGATGAAACTGTACAAGAGTTTATAGAAGAGAGTTGATGACTATTCACACAACAACATAAAGTTCTGATTTGTTAAAATCAGTAAATATGTGCTAGTTTGGGCATCAACAAACTTCCCTAGACTTCAGAGAGAGTTCTCTA
The DNA here is from genome assembly GCA_964016965.1 of Diacarnus erythraeanus. Taxonomy (NCBI): domain Eukaryota; kingdom Metazoa; phylum Porifera; class Demospongiae; order Poecilosclerida; family Podospongiidae; genus Diacarnus; species Diacarnus erythraeanus. The sequence goes on along the minus strand of OZ024685.1, from coordinate 5,162,324 downwards.
CCATAACAAACTACAGTACAGTATAGTAAAGACACACTATTGTACTCATCTCTTACCAGAATCTGTTAAGACTAGAAATGTCAAGAGAAGTGGCTGTAAAGTGACTAGTACAGCTTTTTCCATTCTTCTTATTGTTTATACAATAGTAACCAGGTTACACTATCTATATAAAATCATTTGTTTAATGAATAATGTTAAGAGGATGATGTTCATGGATGATATAATTTTTGGTATGCCTGTCTTTGAAAAGTACCTCCCAAAAGTAATATTTTCTCTATTAGATTTACTTATAATTATTGAGAGTGATATTCATGGTATCAATAGTTTTGAGCTGAAAAAAAGCTCTTCCTTCTAAGGGGGAGGAGCTAGAATTTAAGTGGGAGGAGCTTGGGAACCTGGCTAGGGAGGAGTTACATAAATATGATTCAGTAGTCAAGTTCATGATTAGATCTAAAGAAAATGTAATGTTGACACAAACCTTAATTGTAGTAATGTTGTTATACTTATTCTGTGTTCTTGCCTGCAGATTTATGTTGGTGCTCGCCAGTAATCAACCAGACCAATTCGATTGGGCCATCAATGATCGCCTTGATGACCTTACAAAGTTTAACCTCCCAGGAAAAGCTGAGAGACTTCGAATGCTGAAGCTCTATTTCAGTCTCTTTATCTTGTCTCCTCCAAGAATTAAATGGTGGAAGAAGCCTAAGTAAGGTCACCACAAACTCAGACATGTTATTTTATAGCTGTATCGGTATTTATGTTCCATCTTGTAGCTATTACAATGACACAGTTGACAATGACAGACACGAATGTGAGAATTAGTTAATGACAGCTGACAATGACAGTTGACAATGACAGTTAACAATGGCAGACATGAATGTGAGAATTAGTTAATGACAGCTGACAATGACAGTTGACAATGACAGTTAACAATGGCAGACATGAAATGTTACATTTATACTGTTAGCTATGTTCTTATGTACAACTGTGAAAAACATGGACATTGTACATGTAGAGAAGGTCCTAACAAAGCCATCCTGATGATGTCCAGAATACTGTGTAACATAATGGGGAGTTTCAAATCCATGTATTAGTGGTGATTGCTCGATACTGGTTTTGCTCTGGTATCCATACTCCTCCTGTCTTGATATTAATAAACTCATTATAAGTCTTGCATGGTTAGTCAGACATGAATTAATTAGTATTAGGCATGACTGGAGCAGTGACCTGCCCACACTTATTTGTACTGTATTAGCTAATAACACCAACACAAATATTAATGGCTGACAGGCTGTAGGAGTTTAGGGTTCATACAGCATCCAATAGTTTTTACTAAATACATATAAGTGTTCTGGTTGGGGACATGATGTTCCTCCATGTTTTCAATGGACATGTCAAGGATGGAACTAGTGTTTTGATGTGATCTATTATGTTCTCCTGAGGACAACACTGGGTATGTATCACTCTCTGTCATTGTAGGAGTGTACCCTTGGAAAGTGGTGTAAACTGGGAAGGAAAGATGGAAGAACTTTCGGAAATAATAACAGGATTTTCTGGAAGAGAGATTTCAAAATTGGCTATATCATGGCAGGTACAAACAATTATGTGTCTGCTCACTGCAGAGCTTACCAAAAGGGGGATGAGGGGGAAGAGGGATATTATTAACAATGTTAACATCATAATTATTCACTGCCCATGTTCAGTAGTATGAAATATAGCTGTCGTGATGACACAACAGATCATGAAATGTCTCTTGCTGCATGTTATCCACTGTGATAGTCATATAATACATTCTGTAGTTAATTCTTGGCTTTCATTTATTTAGGCCGCTGCATTTGGTTCTCAAGATGGAGTCCTGACTGTTGGCATGTTGAATAACTGTGTTGATGAAGCTGTCCAACAGCATGAACAGAAGATGGAGTGGGGGAAAGGGACACAAAGATAGTTAGGTTTAGTCTCAGTGGTGGACATTTCTGGAGGGCCTGGCCGTTAGGTATTATAAAGAGTATGTTTCAGTCATGAATCAATTGGTCCATTTGAAAGTCTGTTGTTTTAATAAGTTAAAACCAGCACTTTTAGCAAGAATACTTCCTCCTAAAAATGCATTAATGTGCTTAGAATGGAACCAGTTGGTCATCCACAGCGATCCAAAGTTGGCTAAATTCTCAACTCAAATTGAGAATACTAATGTAGACATAACCACATAGAGGAGACAATAATTACTAACACTCAATCAAGCAAATAGCCAACAGCACACACCACAAACCCAAAGGAATACTTCAAATCAGACTTCCTGAATGTATATCTATCCATTTTCAGTTTCTGTCGTCTTCCTGTTTCTTCTATGTAATGTTTTGCTTCAAGAACTTCTGCTTTGTTAAGTAGCTGCCATTTTCATAGCATTATAAATCTGTGTGTGCATGTGTGTATGTATGCATGTGTACGTGTGTATGTGAGGGGAGGGGGGAAGGGGGGGTAAAGGATCAGGTGATAGTCACATCACCATAATACAGTAAAATACTTTTTGGTTAATTTGCAGCAACTCTAATGGAAAATGTGTATGCTAATACTAAGTCGTGTTATTATTGTTGTGAATTAGTGAACTGGGGTAGAAATGTATCTTCATGGCTAGTAGTATTCTGAAATGCAAGATAGAAAGTCTTCTCTTGTTTTAAAACAGTTTCATGTATGGAATTTTATGTACGTACTTGCATCTTTCTGTGTTACAGTTCTATATTAATAATGGTTTCTGTTGTGTGGACTAGCCCTAGCCCTGTAACTATCACATGACTAACACATGAATGACAGCATGCAATAATGAATGTATCACATGACTAACATGAATTGCAGTAGTATCACATGACTATCACATGACTAACACATGAATGGCAGCAATAATTATGAGTGAAAAGACTATATAGCCAGGATAATTTTTGTCTTGTGATATTCAGGTACTGTTGGACAATTCAATATTGTTAGTTTTCATCTTGTTATTTATTGTTAAGTCAATAATACCAGCTGAAGCATGCAATCTGTTATTACTGTGGGTGAGGTATGCCATTGATCATTTTCTTACAAGCTTTTATCTAGAAGGCAAGAGTACAGTTAGTACTATGTTAATCACCTAGGCCAAGGGACAACACCCTCTGTTGGTTTGCACACCAAATTCCTGGGAGGTCTGGTATATGCTTCCTCATAATTTCAAGCTCTAAATCCTCTAAGGATGTTTCTAATGAGTTTTCAAGTACTATTGAGAATGGACTGACCTGTGTCTACTATCATGTCTTGTTGGGTTCCACTTTATTAAGGCAAGTTGAAGTATGATGAAGATCGGATCTCGTTTTGTAGGACAATGAGGTACTAAGGAATACAACTGAAAGCAAAATAAGCTTAGTTTTTTGTTTTTTTTACATGTATGCACTAAATAATGTAGTAATGCCATGCACATTTATATCAGAACTGGCTGACTCATACATAGATATGATTACTGTAGGTGACCTAACTATAGATATGATTGCTGTAGGTGACCTAACTAGATAGGATTACTGTAGGTGACCTAACTTGTAATCTGATTTAATGGCATCAAGTTAAAATTGAAAGTCTTGACTCAAAGTTATATAGGAGCAACCAGCATAATAAGATGAAGATGACAATATTAGTTGCTATAGTTCTGAGTAGGCATAGTTCACAGGATTGAGGTGTGTTTACTGTCTGATTTCCCTTCAGGCAATAATTATTACTTCCCTATAATTTTTCCTTCATTGTTTATGAGTGTTTTCTCCAATAGCTGAAGTCTGGCTAAGAGGGACTAGCTACCTTAAGTTGGCTATAATCACTGTTATTAATACTTCGAATAGCAAAATTATGTTACTGTTGTAATATTTAGTCTGTAATTAGCATGAAGTCATAACTAACTAGCTATTCAGTATTCATTCACACATGAGGGTTTTTTTCTTTTTATGAAGTTGATGTTGTAGTTTGCTTGGGGCTGTTAGTGTTGACAGATCTTTTCATCCGTGGGCCACATTTTTTCTTCAGATCTTGAATATTAACAGCAAATATCAGATTAACGATTGGTAAGATTCCATGAAAAGCGTAAGACAGAACAACAAGAGTGGTGATTATGACGTTATCAAATTCACAAGGATTCTCTGGATTATGGCCTAGTGCTTCACAGGAAAAGTATTTATTAAGTTCAGCTTCAAAAACGTCAGCTTTGTGTGCAAAATCAGCAAACGCCGTCAAGTTAATCACAGTTGACACAATGTAGTAAATAAAAATGAGTAGCAATTTTCGTTCAGAATTGCCAATTTTGTAAGGATTTTTGGACTGGTTAGCTTTAAGGAGTCCATGTTGCTGCATAAAAAGACATGTTATTGAGAGATATGTCTATATGTCTATTGCATGTATCTCTATAGGTTCTGCTCAACTGAAAATTTTATCTATGTAGCTAGTTTCTTGAGTTAGCTATTTTCATGCATTATGTTATACATGAAATCAATTGTTTTGTGGGCTAGAGGGTATGGCCATTATAATCCTCCAGCTCTGGGAATTGATCAGTAGATAGTGTAACTCTCTGACAGGCAATGGGCTACATTAGAATGTGAAACTTGGCTGAAATTTGGCCCCTTGAGAATTCCTATTCATAGCCATTGTTATTCAACTACAGTCTTGTACCTTATGCACTAGCCAAAATATTAGTATGATGAGAGTAATTCCAGTTGCAAGTATGATGTCAGATGGTAATATCACCGAGTAAAACAGCGTATTCTTGTCAGTTGTAACACAAGGAACAGGTGGAAACCGAACTTGGTTAAAACCCAAACCTCCTTTCCAAAAACTTGGTTTGGGAGGATCCTGAGACTTAAGGTCGACTGAAAACTTGGACATTATTGCTATTAATGGTATAAATGGGAGCAAAAATCCCACTATGCCACAAACAAGGTGAACGTATTTGACTTTGTGCCTCAATTCAAATGATCGAGCATGGATGGGAAACCACACCTTCCAGAATATTGCAGCTGTGAGCATTAACCACCATATTGCCACTGACGGAGTTGTGTAGATACCAACCAGTGCTGTATAATAATAAACTAGATAAAAATCTTAGCTAGTGAGTAAATATTTCCCAAGAAGTGCATGTAATTGGTAATTTAAAGGAATGTCATTTTGATAATGAATTAGTATATATAATGCCAGTAGAATATATTAGCTATAGCTTCATCATTGCTATAAATTATCAATCACTACATTCATGGCATTGCTGTGTGTATATACTGTTCTAATAGAGCTTCAATTATATGGACCCAATTGGTTTAGAATACATATAGTTAATCAGGACAGTCATAACTGAAGTGTGTATAAGTGAGGTTATTATACAGAAGCTACATTCTTTGTTCTTAACTTGGTAACTTAGATATTAGACACTAATCTTTTCACTTTTAGTGCCTCTTCCATAAGATACCAGATAACTATTAGAGGTGTTGTATAGAATGATTTTGCTTCAAGTAGCATGCCATTCAGCTGTTTTAGCCAAGAACTAATGTGTAACAGGGACATTATCACAGGTTGTGACAGTATCCAGTTAAGTGTCCTCAATTGGAACAGAGACACCACATTACCTGATATGACACAAAAAGGTGTTACATCAGTGAAAGTAGCAAATAAATTTCTAGATGAGCAGTAAAGTCCTCCACGATCAAAGAAAGTTACAACATAGAAGAAATCTGTATAGAAATAGTATATAGTGAAGTGTACAGTGAGTATAGAGGTATAAAAGGTTAATCATATTCCTTTGAGAATGATTATTTAAATTATTGTATTATAAGTTGTTGGAGTTCCACTCAAATTGTAGCTCATTCCACAGTATCTTTAGTTGTAACTGTGGTTGAGTGGAGAAGATGGTTGCTAAGAAGCTAGAAGTTGCCTAGTAACAGTGAGGTCACTAAAGTCTAATGGTGTTCACTTGAGCCCCATGCAGGAGCCGGAGGTTGATCAGACAAATGTTTCTATTAGCTAACAGCTGGAAAATATTTTTTAGCTGAGTCCCAAGAATTCTCTCTGGTGGGAAGCTGTGTACTTTATAGATATATAATAATAGTTACTTTGCTGAAGCACTGTGTACAGGGCTATGAAATGGCCATTAGATCAGGAGTCTGCTGGCATTGTTATAGTCTTGGAAAAGAGTTAAGTTATTAGCAGTGGTCAAGTGAATTTAGTTTTTGACCAATCAGTCTGGCAAGCAGTAAACAACATTAGTTAATTAGCTATGTATGTAACAAAATTATTAACCGACTCCTAGAAATGTCATTAAAAAATATGTCAGGACATCCTGTATCTTCAAGATTTCATAAACATCTATCATCATATTGTGGGAAATCAGGAGAAGCAGTTCAGTTGCTCAGGTTTTGGTTGGACCAACCTAGATGTTTACTTTGAAAGTTCTGTAGAAACTGTAAATTAGCAATCAGGTGTCCTTATTGTGTTCTTTATGATATAATCACAGTGCAGCTGTCTAGTAGTGGTGGTCAGGAAAGAGGTCTGAAAGTTAACTAAATTAATAAGCTTTACATTTTGTCTAAAACTCAAAAATTTAGGTATGAAGTGAAAGTACATTGTCTGCCATCTTAGATTTGGCACTTTATTTTCACTGATTGAACTATAATATTTTCACGGATATATTTTCACAGATATATTTTCACTGATATATTTTCACTGATTGATTTATCTTCACTATATTTTCATGGACTGATATATTTTCACTATTGTAGCTTCACTTTTTGCTTCCCAGTAGGTTGTTCTCTTGCACAAAGGACAACAGAGGAGGGACTATTGTTTTCTAGAATAACTACTAATAGTCTTGTGCTGTGCATATCAAACCACTTGTCTTCCTTTGGGTCAGGCTGAAGATCGGCAGATAGCCATCCTGGCTTACTATCTGACCAGTCACCTAGGCAGCTATTTAATGAAGATAAGATGTTGAAAAACTTTACTCATGCAAAGTCTACTTTGAGTGAGCATGAAAAGCAAATATATTAGTTTATGTGATATTTCTCTGTTAGCAAGGAAAGATTTTTCTGAGTATTTATGGTGATCATTGCTTTCAAATCTGGGCTATGTCCTTGCATCTCTGAGCCTGAACATAAACAGGAGCTAGTACTGCTAACCCTGTCACTCAGGTACCTTATGGTGGTAGGTAGCTACATGAATAATTAATTTATCATGAGGATGACCAGTCATGCTTGCTGTAACTAATTGCAACAGCTGATGATTAATCTCTTACTTTGCAAGAAGTATATGAAGGAAATATAGACAACTAAAGAATTTGGAAAGTTAAACCTGCAGAAAAATAATAATTACATAATTAAAACATGCAAATAGCTATGCTATTAATTAATTGGCAAGCCTTTAAGAAGGTAAGTAGCTACATAGCAATTAACACTATAGCTAGTGTATTGAAGAGGTGGACTCAATTTACAGATGTTGAGAGAGCCAACCCTTTGAATTACGATCATATCTAGCTATCTACTTGACTGAGGTAGCTACTTTGAGCTGAATAATGAAAGACTGATTAGGACACGTCAGCTGATACAAAATGCATAAATGAAAATACTTGTAGTGTTATATAACTAGACATTATTGTTATCACAGTAGGAGTAGTAATAATAGGTAATAGCAATAATAATGAAAATAATAATAACATAATAATAACAATAATAATATATAATAATTAATAATAATAATTAATAATAATAATAATAATTAATAATAATAATTAATAATAATAATAATAATTAATAATAATAATTAATAATAATAATAATAATTAATAATAATAATTATTAATAATAATAATAATTAATAATAATAATTAATAATAATATAAATTCTATTAAGCAATCCAAAAGTAACTCATTAAAATTAGAGTTAGCTATAATATTATACCTGAGTTATACATAACATGACTAGCTACAGTTGTATTATGACACTAATTCAACCTTTATTTTTGACTTGAGGTCAACATAAGCATAGTAATCATCTGAAACACTTAATTTTCACGTCAATAGTGAATGTATGCAACAACCCATACGCTACATTGCAATGTATGTGGTTCTTAGTCTTCTTCAAACTCATGCTGATAACGCTTACATTGAGTCTCTTCTGATGACAGCTATAACCAGTATGGAAGCTGCTATGATGAACCCAGAAGTGTAAGATATGCCCACAACTACATCAATCAAGATGGAAACTCCCTTAGGGTCTTGCCTCCAGTCAGGACAAATAGGCACACAGAATTTTGGATCAGGAAAGAAATTTTCTCGGCAGTTAAACATTGATGCTGCATATAGAACAATCACACATTATAGAATTTAGCTATTAGTTAGCCCTAGCCCTAGGTACTACTGTTTTTGTGTACTGGTGTAAAGGTACTGGTGTAAAAGCAGTGTTTCAGATAAAGTTGACATCATAAAGTGGTGGAAGTCCCATGAGGATAATAGTCAATACCCTAACTGGAGTCAAGCTTGTAAACTAGTCTTACTGGTGCAGCCGTTATCAGCTGCTGCTGAATGAGTGTTTTCCATGCTATATAACTAATGCACTTTTGCCACAGAAAGAATCTTCTTTAGAAGATTACACACAACTTTCCGTCATGCTACAGTACAACTATAGATAATCTCATTCATAATGTGTTATGTTGACATTTTTTTAGTGAGCATAATTGGGAAAATTAGGTAGAGTGAAAAGAAAAGAAGGAAAGAAAAATAGGTAGAATTTTGAGCATAATCCGCCAGGGCCTAGATTCAGCACTTTTATTGAACAAAAGTCAATAAAACAAACAAAAGGTTCATCACTTCCTATATTATATACTGTAGCATTATCGATGTTTCAATAATCTGAGGTTTGTTGTGCGACAAAACTATTAGAATAGGTATCCATTGGACACTGAGCCATTTTCAAAGCTGGCTAGATATGTGTCATGTGGTGATAATGACATGCTTACATACAAATTTTTAATGCAACATTAATTACATTATGCAACTTAGAGATTCATTCCCAAAATGCTTCTATTTTGACCTATAATGCCAGCATTATTCTCAAATGCTTCACTGTACCTAAAATGCTCAAAAAAATGCTAGCATAATTTATCGAGCCCTAGTGACAAGTGAATATTACTGGATTTTAATGTTGCTCTTTTGGTTGGATCTAGTTGGGAGAGACTTGTCATACATATTGATATTCCCTTTTCTTAAAAAGGCCCCCATACACCAGGCAGCAACTTGGTTGCTGGCAATAGATTGCTGGCAACTGATTGCAAGTACTTTTTGCAAGCAACCATCAAGCAACTGGTTGCTTGGAATACCATAGTAAAGTGTGAAAGCCTTTGATCTTTCAGGCAACTGGTTGCCTGAAGTTGAACCCAGTTTAACTTCCTGCAACCAGTTGCAGGAAACCAGATTGCTAGCAATTTCAGAACATACACTAGACAACCAGTTGACAGCAACCTGTTACAAGCAATCAAATTACCTCAAAGTTGCCTGGTGTATGGGGGCCTTTATAGCAAGTTTTCAAAGAAGACTGACCAACAGATTATCTACTAGCTACACAGGTGATAATCATGAAAATCTGTGGTCAAATTATTCCTTCACACACCACAATTTTGATTGTGACATGTTGTGGCTGTCTGCAGAGTATATTGTCTGCTGAGCAGTTGCAAAAGCAGTGTTAGCTATATATCTACTAGTTCCAAAGAACCCAAAGATCCCTCCCCTCCAGTATGAGCACCTGGTAACTTAGTCTTTGGTTATCAATAATGACAGTGTAGCTATTATTCTCCTGTAACTTTGTTATCAGTGAATAGTTAGCTATAGGTGTACTCACATTCCTTAGTGAACTCTTTGGCTAGAAGGAATTTTGTAGGTGGGTAGTTACATATACAGACATGTCTATCCTAATACTAGGTACTGTAATTATAGTAAGCTTGTATGTGGCTAATTAAATGAACTGAGTTATTTTTATTGCCCAAACAAGATGGTGTGTTGAACACCTCCTTTGCTAGCTCAGTACAACTTGGGTGGGATTTATAGATATTATGTTATTATAGCAGGATGTTAGATGTTCTTAAACTTTTATGTGACTTGGTAATAGCAGACAGAGCATGTTTATACATTTTGAAATTTCTGCACAATTTCAGGGTTTTATTTGCTAACTTTTATGGGAGTCCATGGGCTCTTTAAGCTCTTTTACCAACCCTCTCATTAGCTATAGGAAATATACAGTATATTATATGAAAGAAGTTCTTATTTAATATTAATAAGTGCATAGTGGTGCCCCCTGTGCTATAGGGAGGAGGAGAATATTGTCAGCCCCCCTTCTGCACCCCTATGAGTTATTTATTTAGCAACCTTCATTATTAGTCTTATGTCTGCTGGTTTGTTAATTTAACCTGACAACCTACATCACTAATTAATTATCTATCCTTTTGCTCAATGTCAACTGTTAGCTAGTTACTACTTTTCTTTCAAACTTTGGGATGTTATCTGGAAGGGTTTCATGCTGGTCTTGCACTGTAGCTACCTGACATGAGCAGGTATAATGTGCAAATTGAAACTTCATGTTGTATGCAGCCTCATTACATTTAATTGATTCTTTGTGCTCTGTAGTGCTTCTAATTAAATACTTTCTATAATTATAGTGGAGCTTCTCTATTGATATCTTAAAGTGTCCTGATTAGAGGGATGGCCTCATTTCAGAGGATGAAGTACAAGCATTTAATACAAAGACCTTATTTCAGTGGAATAGAGGGGTAGTTGAATATTTCATAACCGATACTGTATATGTTACAGGTTAGCAATAAATGCAGTTTGCATGTGACTTGTGTGTGTAAATGTATGTACTACTATAATCATGATTGTCACAAAGCTTTGTAACTATATAATATGTTGTTGTGTGCATAACAATATTCATAGCTGCTATGGCATTTTGGAACCAGATAGCTATTATTATAGTGCCATTAATTTTTTTATGGGTCAGTGCATCTAACTGAATTTTTTTCATGCATGAAATTAAATAGTTAGCTAGTTATATTTGATTCTGAAATTAATGCTGCTTATGTAAATTAGGCCAGTGTTAATGGCATTCCTGTTTCTGGTCAACCGCCCGCATTGGAAATTGACACCGCTCAAAAGTTACCACAATTCTCATTATATAGAGTACAAATTGACCTTTGATTCTACAAGTGGCTGCATGCAGTTGCAAATTAGTGCTGATAGTTTTGTGTTTAGCTGCGTTTTATCTGCTAGCTGCTACAGATAGTTTTCTAGATCAAGATGACTTTGCTAAACTACACAGAATATTCCAGTTCATCAAAGAAAATGGTACTACTATGGCAGAGTATCCGTTCATCTCATCAGAATAATGACATAATGAATAATAATCACTGCCAACCTGCGCTAGGTTGTGAAGGGAAATCCTGACCAGAAACAAGAATATCATTAACACTGGCCTAACTGTTGTGCTGTTACTTTTGCTTGTATTATTACCATTTTGAATGCTCGAATCACTTGCATTTGGAAAGCCCAAACCACTATCCATTTGAGTTTCCTCATTATCCTGCAGAGACACAAGTCAACAATTAAAAACAGAATGATGATGATGGGACAACGTCAATAATAGCGTTGTAGCTATAACTCCTTTGCATGTAGGGAACCTGTAATGCTTTAGCTATTAGGAATTCACAAGAACTGTTCCAGATGCTCTTTTTCAGACTGCAACCTAAGACAGTGGTCAGTGCTGTAAGTTAGGAGTGTAGCACTAACTTATAGCACTATTATCATAGTTAATCATTCTTTTTAGTATGCATGGTGGAAGGTGGAGGGTTCATGTTGCAACCTGTGAACTCAGGCTATTTATTACACCACTATAAAGAAGAAGGAAGTTGCTACATAAAAATTTGAAGTAGGAAAACACTAATGAAATAATATACCATGTAGGAGAGGGAATTATTTTGAAGAGGGAATGAGGAAATAAAGTAGATTATCAAGGCTTCCTTGACTAATTGATGCTAAGGATTCTAGGTCCAAATAATATTATTACATGCTAGCTACATAACAAAATTATGCTTCATGGGCATCATGGGCATGTATCTAGAATTTTTACTGGAGGGCTTCCATAAGGAAATCCACTATCTGTCAACAAGAAAGAATATGTTATGGTTGATGCAATTTGCAGGTTGATATCTGAGCATGGAAAATTCTAGGTCAGATACAACTCCAGGAACAGTATTATTACTTTATCCATGCACTCCAGTTACTTATTCAATAGTTCAGGTACATAGCTACTGTATAGTAGCATTAACTGGTGTAACTATGCATATAAATGATCTTTCTAACAAAGAAGGGACAAGAATTAGTATTAGACAAAACAGTTTTTAGCTATAGGTACACAGAAACAATATTTATACTACTTACCACAGACACAGGCAGGTAGAAGAAGATTACTGGCAATGTTAACAGTCCCCACACAATCACTATCACTATGCACAGTCCAATCACCTCGTACCGAAGCCACTTCTCATACTTCTTAACAAGTGCCTGACCTCCAAATAAATCTTCTTTTAACTTGCTGTCTCCTGGATCTTGTTTTTCGTTGAGCTGGATATCTTCACCATTTGTCAAAGCCATTGCAAGATATAATTACTGTAGTTAATGCAGTAAAGCAGCTAAATCTCTTAGCTAGATTACTCTGAACTTTAAAGACTCGCAGTTATGGCTACCGGCAATCGCTCATGCAGCACAGTGGAGCTAGAGCGACAGACTGTTTCAATTTCCCTTCGCAAGTGCTATTAATTTGTAATAGCTAATATTATCATAAAGCAGACTACTTCCGCCTAGAAAAAGGTTTAGCTATGCGCTAAATGGGAATTGACTCCTCTCCGTCTTAGGTCGCATTAGCTTAGTGTGGGATACTACGTGAGCTTAATTAAGTGTCTAGGAGTGGAGATAGCTATTTGTTAGAAGGCTGGGCAGCTAATCTCCTGGGATAATAGGCTTAATAGCTGAGAATTAAGATGATGGTAATTCCTATTATTGTTCACATTCTTGCACCCGGTTTTTTGCCACTCCCCCAAGCCCACCACACCACCACACACCACCACACCACCACACACCACCACACCACCACACACCACCACACACTTCAAATCAGTCGTGCGCATGGTTAGAAGAGTTATTGTAGCGCAGTGTGATATAGAATCCAGCTCTATTGGTACACAGAATGTATTGTATTTCCCCCTAGGATCTTTAACGTAACGTGTATAGTCAAGACAACTTACATTTTAAAGCAACTCTCAATGAAATACACTAACATCACATTCTGTAGTAGCTAGGCATGTACAAAACTAACAGAAGGGAATCAAGTTCATCTGTTGTATCTATTCTCAGGTCACCAACTCCAGATGTTGCAGGGACTTGAAATTTATCACTAGGAGGTGCCTTGAAGCCATTGAAAAGGCTTGGCTCCTATTAATGCAAATGGTGATGGAAGTCTGACTGATAAGCCTACACATTCACTTCTCCAACAACGGGTGGACTATGCAGCAGCCAGGTATTAATTGACTATCAGTTAGGGTTAGGGAGCAGTTGAAATAGGCTATACTACTTGTAAGAGATCTTAGATAGAACAGGCCCAACCTCCCAGAACAATGACAGGTGGCCCTGGAGGTCACTCCTTGCGTCACCTTCACAGCGTACCGCGTCAGTTCCACTGCGTACCGCATCACCCTCACAGCGCACTGCGTCACCTTCACATAATAATAATAATAATAATAATAATAATAATAATAATAATAATAATAATAATAATAATAATAATAATAATAAATAAATAATAATGGTTATAATGTAACTAGCTAGAACTGCCTATAAGATTTATTATTGTTTTATAGTAGAAGAATGAACTTTACTAAAAATGGAGCCAACTTTACTTTTCAAATCTTGAATGTTAATAGCAAAAATCAAATTAACAACTGGTAGAATCCCATGAAGACTATAGGAAAGCACAACAAGAGTTTCTGATATAACCCTTTTAAATTCACATGGATTTTCTGGATCATGTCCTCTTGCTTCACATCTAAAATAATGCTCAAGCTCTGCTGCAAAAACGTCCGCTTTGCGTGCAAAATCTGAAAAAGCTGTCAAGTTTATCACAGTTGCTACAATGTAGTAACAGAAAATTAAAAGTAACTTGCGCTCAGAACTGCCAATTTTGAAAGGATTCTTATACTGGTTTGCCTTGAACAGACCATGTTGCTACATAAAAGATAAAAATCATTGTTTGTACTTTGAAAATAAGATACTCCTACCTTATGGACAAGCCAAAATATTAGAATGATGAGTGTTATTCCACTTGCTAGTATGATATCAGAAGGTAGAATGTCTGAATAGAATAGCACATTTTTGTCGTTACCATTGCAAGGCAAAGGAGGAAACCTTGCTGAAGCAAAACCTAATCCGCCTTTCCAAAATGTTGGTTTGGGGGGATCTTGAGAATCGAGCATCACAGAAAAAGCAGACATCAGAGATATTATTGGTATGAATGGAACAAGAACTCCTATTATGACACAGGTAATATGGATGTAATGGAGTTTATGTGCTGTTTCAATTCTTCTAGCGTGGAAGGGGAACCATATCTTCCAGAATAATGTAGCTGTGAGGAAAAACCACCATATGGCCACTGATAGTGTGCTGTACACACTAACCATTCCTGAATAATTATAGAAATAATTACATTTAGAAATGGTAAAGGGTCTACTAGTGTCACTGACTATTCCTGCAGCATTTTATCCATGCATTAATAATGAGGCAACTAGGAGATAACTACTATTAATGCCCAAGGGTGAGGGCTGTTTACTGTTATTAGATGCAAAGTACATTGTGCTTATTTCAGGGTTAGAATAGAGAGGTTCCACTGTATACAGAGGTGTCCTCATTTCAGGGAGTTGGAATGGAAGGGTTCCACCTGTATACAGAGGTGTCCTCATATAGGGGGTGTAATAGAGGTGTTCCACTGTATACAGAAGTGACCTCATTTCAGGTGGCTGTAATAGAGGGGTTCCACTGTATACAGAGGTGACCTCATTTCAGGGGGTTGTGAGTTCTACTGTATACAGAAGTGACCTCATTTCAGGGGGTTGGAATAGAGGAGTTCCACTGTATACAGAGGTGACCTCATTTCAGGGGGTTGGAATAGAGAGGTTCCACAGGAGTGAACGGTTTGGCAAGGATCATCATGGAATAAAAATCCTTAAGAGAATGTATGCACCATAATTTAATATAATAGATATAATTATAGAAATCTTCCCAGTGTGGATCCCCAATTACAGCACCATGAAGTCACAAACAGAGCATGCTCAGTGTGGATCCCCAATTACAGCACCATGAAGAGCATGCTCAGTGTGGATCCCCAATTACAGCACCATGAAGAGCATGCTCAGTGTGGATCCCCAATTACAGCACCATGAAGTCACAAACAGAGCATGCTCAGTGTGGATCCCCAATTACAGCACCATGAAGTCACAAACAGAGCATGCTCAGTGTGGATCCCCAATTATAGCATCATGAAGTCAATGCTCAGTGTGGATCCCCAATTATAGCATCATGAAGTCACATGCTCAGTGAGATACAACTAAAGGTTCTAAGTTTTCAAACACTGGAGATAAGGCCCAATACACATTTCTAAGTATAAAGAAGAGGAATCAAGAAACATAGAGTGTCAGTGTGATAATCCAACTTGTGGACTTCAAGGTTAAATCTAGCACATAAAAAAGCACCTGTAGCCAATGAGAGGTAATAGCTAATGTATATAGCTATACATAAAAGAAGCTATGGATAAGAAGTAATGTAGCAGAGCCACAGGAGATAAGCTATGAAACCAACCTTCTTAATTAATTTATTTAGTATCCATGGAAACAACCATAACAGGACATAAAAATGCAGGAAGAAAAACATAGAACAGCTTTGTGTTATTTCTCTTGGGATAAATTATGTAATATGTGAGTAAGTTATGTATTACAGCCAGAATTTTGTCAATTTCAACACTGTTTTCAGAGATTGAATAATAGAACCAGGTCTGTACACAGGGTTTTGAAAATTAAAATTAAATTTTTGCTTGGCCTTGCCTAATTTCCCATAACCACAATCAAGATAACCTGGATGAATGCTAGTCTCGTTTCCAGGCCCTCTGCTAGCCTTCTCTAAAATAATACAGGAAGGCAAATTATAGTAGGGGAGGGGAGCAGAAGGCCTGGGAAGGCTAGTTGAATGCATGCAAGCTTGACACTTAATAAATGAGATAAGGAGATACAGTAATTTTATTTAAAAATTAAATCAAAAGAAGGGTTAAGAATGAAGATGATAATACAGAAATACTCAGGATAGGTATAAACTTCATAGGTGGAAATATTTATTTTTTTATTCTGTTTGTTTTTAGTCGGTGATACCTTAAAGACAGTGAAACCTGTCTAACCTGACCACTCCTTAAAGACCATTGGTCTAGTCTTAATATTGCTTTTACCTATTAAGGCAACTCTCTTTTTTTGGCCCAGCTATAGTCAGGTTTCATGGTATTATAAACAGTTCATGTGTGCTGGATTACCTGATATGACACAGAAAGCAGTTACATCATTAGCAGTTTCAAAGAGACTTTTAGATGAGCAGTAAAGTCCTCCACGATCAAAGAAGGTGACAATATAGAAAAAATCTGTATCAAATTAAACCCCCAAAATGAATTGATTAGGATTATCTACTTAAAACCCTTTCTGAAATACTGCTGTATGCTATAAAACTCATTCCAACTACCTGAATTGAAGACAACTATACATAATAGAACCCCTATATTCTGATCCCCTACAGTGGAACCCTTATTTATATATTCCAACTCCCTGACACTTGTGTATACAGAGAAACCCTTCTATGCCAACCTGGCTCTGAAATGAATCCTCCCTTGAAATAGAAGGTCACTTTTTAAGTGAAACTTCACTTCTCTATTCCAGACCATCAGAGTAAAGGCATCATAAAACTCCTCTATTCTAACCCCCTCCCTTACATAACAAGAAACATTGCATTGAGCTGGTAGTGATAAACCACACTTAATGAAGGGGATATGTGATTCACACATAACCATAAAAAATCATACTTTGAACAACATAGACGATAGAAATGTAGACAACCAGGGAGTTTGGGAATGAACACCTACAATAAAAAAGATTTTCTTGATTGCACACAAGTTTTGACATTGCTAATTTTATAAATGAAAGAAAATTGAGTACGAAGACTTGCTCATTCAAGATGAGCTCACACTCTATAAAGGTTATCTTGTTGAAATATCAGCTGTATAGACATGATGTCTTAAAGCAGGAAGTGAGGTAATTAACCAGGATTATAATGAATTAACATTGTTTTTACCACAGTACCAGTCCATATTAGATTAATGAATACATCAAGGTCTTGACCATTACTTCAAGTATTAGCTTACTTGCTCTCTGTTAAACTATACTCAAAAGACAGGGGCATATGAAGCGTACCTTAAGTAGGGTGGCCCCCCACATGAAAGGATAGCAAATTCAGCAGTAAATTATGGTTTAAAGTGATTGCTATTTTCTAAGGGAGTTCAGGTCAACATGAACAGCCTTAGTGTAGTTTGCTTGTACAAGGGAAATTTGTCCCTAGACAGTAATAGGACATTGTACAATGACTTAACTTACATGGTATCCCTCCTAATGGCAGTAATAACCAATATGACGATGGCTATAATAAAGCCTGATGTGTACGATAATATCACAACAACATCAATGGTGATAGAAACTGCCTCAGGATCTTGTTTCCAGTCAGGACAGAGAGGTAAGCAAATATTGAAATTTGGATCACGAAAGAAATCTTCTCGGCATGCAAATGGCTCCATTGTATCTAATTTATAATAATATTAGTGTTGCTATATTATGTACTCACTCAGTGGCTGATCCAGAAAATTCTAAAAAGGGGTGACTTTTAATTTTTGTTTGAGAAATTGCTTGAATTTGTGGTTGCCATACTCACTTATTTCCAGTATGCAATAGATATTCAAGAAGTTTGTGACAAACTTAGAGTAACTTCACCCTTGAAAATAACTAATAGTAGCTTTCTTGTTGCTGATACCAATGTCTACCCATATGAAAATTATGAATATCATTAGAATTAAGAGGAGGAGGGGGGGTTGGGGGTGACATGTCACCCTATTCACCCCCTCTGGATCAGCCCCTGATACTACTGTTAAAGAAGGTTATACCTACATGGTACATTGAATATCTGGCATCCTAATGCACATTAGTTTGTAATAATATTTACCATTTTGAGCCATTGACAGTTGATCCATATTCGTCTTATTTTCCTACATACACAATTCAATGATAAGTTCACTAGAAAATGAATTCTACTTGACCAGTAGAACCTCTCCTCTGAAATGTATAAGGACAACCTCTGTACAAAGAAAAAATTACCATCTGTTTTATCATTAATCTCCGAGGTAAGGTGACCTGAACACAAGGTGTCCTTTATTTAGAGGTTCCACTGTACTACAAGGGATAGTAGAAGACCTGATCACAAGGTGTTGTTCCACTGTGGCATAACCTATTCCAGTATAAACCGCTACACCATATTAACACTTGATCCTTAAACTCAGAGGCAACCAAAACCATAATTATTATCACAATAAAGATATGTAGCTAAGACTACAGTTCAAAGTGCATATAGGCTGTGATCTAGTATTGAATATGCTATTAATCAATATTGATGTACACTGTTAGCTGTATGAGTGAGTGCTCAAGGCTGGCTTTAGAAGTTGTCCCACTCATTAATGTTATTATAGGTCTATTACTATAATGATATTCATGAGTGGTCTAATACATACAAACACTGTCCCATAGCTAACTATAAATTTCTGTCTACCACCAAAACAATGGACTTTTCATGCTTATGAAGTTTTCTGGCTGTATAAAGACAGAAGAGACCAAATTCACATTTGTCTGGATGTAAGCTAGCTATAGTGTATTTCTCTTCACATAATAATTCATTAAATCTACACTATAAAGATAAGTAAGTGGTTAAATGGGAGATGGAACTTACCACAGATATAGGTAAGTAGAAGAAGATTATTGGTAAAGTTAGGAGTCCCCATACAACAGCTATTAGTATACACAGTCCAACAATTTCATAACGCAGCCACTTCTGATACTTCTTTACAAGTGCCTGTCCTCCAAAGAGTTCTGATTTCGTCTCATTTCTATCTTTTGTTTCAGAGAGCTGGACTATTTCTTTAGTACTACTAACAGACTTGTCATCAATACTCTTTTCCTCTAACGACATCAATTCAATTGCACCTTTAACGATATCTCCCTCATCGCCATTACCGGTCAAGTTATTTTCTTTATCCATTGACCAATGTAGCTAGCTAAATGACTGATGGGAAAAATTTATCTTTCCTAGATATAGGACAAGAGAGCTGGCATCTGACCCCTTACATACAATTTGCAAGTGCACGTGAAATATTATAGCTACTGTCAGTTCTAAGGTAGCTAGCTAATTAGATATCTCTCACATCCTGGTGCATGGTTTCGGGACACCACTCACGATCAAAGAATTCTTGATTATTCAGACATATCCGATGTTGCAAAGAAAAATGTGTATCTTAGATTCTAGTAAGCTAACTAATGATTAAGCACTACTTTGTTCCAAATTATTGTTAATCTTCTTTCTATTTATGTCAAAAACTAACAAATTGATCTAGCTTGATGAATAGTTTGCTGAAGGTCCTGTAACAAATCAACAGCAGGTTCCAAGCAGCTATGTAGCTATAGGACAAAAACATAACAAAAAACAGACAACTTTATATTATATATAGCGTTCATTACTAGCTGCAGCAGGAAGGCTTTAATATTGAATAATTTTAAAGATATTTACAAGTGTACAGATCTATGCACAATGATTAAGTAAAAATAACAAAGAGATGACGTTATAGCTTATTATTAATCTACCTTATAATTTTGAGACTTGAGAAAAGAAATGCTCTAAATATTGCATCAGTATGGTGTAAAATATAGCCGTGAAAGTCATTACAGGTGCATGGTGAAAGTTAATAATAGATATGGCTTCATTTACTAGCAAAACAGAAGATGGGCTAAGACTGTGAGTAAAAATAATTCTTTGGATCTATAGTGTATATTATATCACAAAATACATGAACAATGATAGTTAAATGTCATCTGTGGTTGTGATTATTGTTCCACTCTTTCGAATACCAGAATCAGCCTTGGAACCAACTTTAGTACGTAGCTTGCACTTAGCCTTGAGATCTTGAACATTAACGGCAAATATCAGATTAACAATCGGCAAGATCCCGTGAAAACCGTAAGAAAGAATAACAAGAGTCGTTGAAATCGGATTATTAAATACACAAGGATCTGAAGAATTGTGACCCTTTAATTCACACATAAAATATGTTCCTATTTCATGTTCAAATATCTCAGATTTTCGTGCAAAATCGGAAAATGCTGTCAAGTTTATCACTGTTGCCACGACGTAGTAACAGAAGATAATTAACAACTTTCGCTCATGAACACCGATTTTAAAAGGGTTCTTGAATTGATTAGCTTTGAAAATGCCATGTTGCTGTATAGAATAAAGAAATAGAAGACAGACATAATTATTAACAGAAACCTTTCTTTTGACACATTATTGTGGTACATTTTGTGAATTTCTCATGACATAATTCAATGCAGTAGCTGATCAGTTTGGTGGAGTATATCACTATATTCACCAGCTAAGGTTTTTGAGTTACCATGTTGAGATCTTGTGTGAAAGTACTACTAGCTGTAACCAGTATATGAAAAGGGGGAGAAAATGATGCCATTCCCAACTGATATTAAATATACCATACAGTACTCCCTCCCCCCCCTCCCAATAAGTAAATAAGTACTCCTCTTGATTATGCAATGTTAAAAATGAGGATCAAGTATGAGAATACCACCTTAGGATCAGTGGCGTATCCAGGATTTCATGGAGGGGGGTGCTGGACACAGACTACACTAATGCCACACCCACATACCACACCCATTTAAATTTGGCAAAATTTAAAATTTAATTGACCACATAGTGCAGGAAGTACATCATCTAGGGGGGTCTGGGGGCATGTCCCCCAGAAATTTTTTGTATTTTTGATTCAATCTGATAGCATTTCAGGCTGTCTAATAATACTACACATTACAAGATTAGCTAGGCTGTTGGTGGTTTGCTGACAAAGCTACTAGAAGCAAAGCAAGCTAATTAAATTGGTGTTTGCAGCTAGTGGTTTCTATTATTTTTGACACCTCAGCTGAATAGGTTAATTGTTACTGTCAACCCCCAGGGGGTTCCTCCAGCACCCTCAGCTACCCCCTGAATACGTGCCTGAGGATGTACTTTTGACCTAAGCTGTACTTGTAAAGGCTTATCACTTGCTAAATACTTCAAAATGAATCACTGCATAGAGTATCAATCATTTTCTTTATAGATAACTAAACATGGGTGGAAAGAGATATTATTTTCTCTTACACATGAGCTAAGATATTTTTTCCCCCTGGCTCATAACTAAACTTGGTAGCAAAATCTAGATATTAATTCCAGTGTATAGTAATGAACATGAACTAGCTACAACAATACTTCCAATAGCTCAGTTTAAATTGTCATAACACGTATTATATCATAGTACTAACTCAGTTCCTATTTACCTTATGAACAAGCCAGAATATCAGAATAATGAGTGTTATTCCAGTTGCAAGTATGATATCTGAAGGCATAATTACTGAGTAGAACAGTACAGTCTTGTCATTGCCATTGCAAGGAAACGGAGGAGATCTTACAGAAGCAAAGCCCATTCCACCTTTCACGAAGGTGGTAGGTGGATCTTGAGTCTTGACTGCCTTAGAATAAGCAGACATTAGAGCTATCATGGGGGCAAAGGGAATGAAGAATCCTGCAATGCCACATATAGTGTGGATGTATTTAAGTTGGTTTGCCATTTTAAAAGATCGAGCATGGAAAGGAAACCATATCTTCCAAAATACTGCAGCTGTTAGGAAAAACCACCATATGGCCACTGATAGTGTGCTGTACACACTAACCATTCCTGTAATATAGAAATAATTGGTTACTGTTCCATCTAAAAATGGTAAAGGGTCTCCACAGTAACAAGTTTCTCTGTATGGGCAATAGTTATAGCTATGCATAATGACATGTATAGTTTTTACCCACTTGCATTAACACATGATATTGTAGGGCCTAGTTAATAATATCATTGAGAGTCATGAATGAGAGTCTTTGAGATGTATAACCCTTTACCAGATGTTGTTAAATTATTTTAACATCTTATAATTATATTCATAATATTACCTGTAATGATACAATATGGTGTTACCTCCACGAAAGTTTTATATAAATTTTTAGAAGAACAATAAAGTCCACTACGATCAAAATAAGTGACAATATAGAAGAAATCTGTAAAAAGAATTAGTTACTAAATAATGGGTGCTTCCATGTGTAAATTCCCTTTCAGTATTCTTATTGTATCTTATATTATGGGTATATTATTACTAATGATGTAATGTAAGGAATTTACACATAGAAGCACACTAGAGACCATGTTAACTGCATCATTTTGACTGACTTACTTTGTAAAGTGTAAACTAATGTTATGTAAACAACCATAGCGTTTGGAAAAGTAAGCCTGCATGGAATAAAAATATATAGAACATAGTATTCATGATTATGACCTTGAAAAATGTCTCAACTGTTCATTCAGACTCTAAAATAATTGCTTATTTGGACTCTGAAATAACACAGAATTAAGACACAAAAATGTTTCCCCATAATTATAGCTTAGTCATTATTCACAGTAAGGAGTGAGACTAGGAGGGGGGTTATGCTTGGAATGCATAATCATCAGGAACATTGGGATAGCCTTGAAAACACCACAGCAGGTTTTCAATCCAAAATAACAATCTTTCAGTGCTGAAATGCATAGATAAACAATAGGAAGTTATAAGACTCGAAAGTTAATGGAAGTTTCTTGCACAGCTGAATTGTACATTGCTCAGGAGAATTGTATGATAGTGAATGCATTTAAGTGACAATAGCCAGAGGGTGGGGCACCTGTCCTACATGTAGCAATGGGCTTTTGTTTCCACTTAGCTAATCACTGCTAATCAGATAGAGAATGAAGCTAGTGATAACCAGACATGCCTGTGTGAAAGTACAAGATATACTATAATATTGAATTTCCCCAAATCTTGATACTATGTGAAATCATCATTATGCACTAAGCTATCAAGTGCCAGTGAACACATTGTTTGTGAAACCTATTGAGGTGAATGGAGTGGATTTACATAACAATAATACTGAAGCAATGGGGCTAGAGTACATTATTCAATCATTTAATGGACTAAAAGGTGAATTTAGAGTTGCTAATTGTGTTGAATGAAGAATTATTAAAACAATAGTATGATTTGTAAGCTTTATAGATTACTATAGCCATTCTATTCTCCATGACTAATTACTGTTCATCATTCTTGTACCATGCACTTTTGATTGCATGTAGTGGTCTAACAGAGGAAGACATTGCATTCTTGATTACATTTACCTAAAGAAGGTGTGTACTCATTACCTAACACATACCTAACCTAACAGAGAAAGTGATTGCATTCTTATCACCACAGTGTGTACTAATAGTTAGCTATTACCAGCATCCCAAAAACACAAGGTGTAATGTCCCATCATTGGGTGGGATGTAGTCCAATATTGGAATGTTGGGTTCACCACTTAGGGTGGGATGTAACATACTTAGTCTAAAATTGGAATGTTGGGTTCATAACCTTCACTGGAAATTTCCACAAGGATTCAATCCCTTCCAAGATACAAGGGAAATATCTCCAAGAGGGAAAATGAAAGTAAAATTATATCACAATTGGGTATTGGGACATGATAAAGATGATGTCCAGCATGAATACAGCCATACAACTAGAGCTGCTTATGCACTTGTGCCTCTTACGATACAAAAGTGATGATGATGCATTTTTGAGTGTTGCAGCATGTAATAAACATGTAGTAAGCATGTGACTATACATTAGGTGTACATCTAATAGCTGCTATTCTCTAACTTAATTTCTATCTGATAGTTACAAACAAAACGGTAATATATCCACATAGTCCTATAAGCTGGGCTTTATAATTTGTCTGAAAACATTGGTGCTGTCTGTCTGATACAGCAATGGCTACAAGGTTATCACAATACACTGCCAATTTTATACACAGAGACCAACTGGCCTGATTTGCCACACAACTCTGTCCTACTGATCCCTGAATAGAAGGGTCAAGATTGTTAAAATCATGTGCATAACTATTTCTTCCTATAGGTGTAAGTAAACAGCTATTATAAAGGTCACCTCCAGGGAATACAAAGAAGTCATATGGGAATAGAAAATGTGTATATGTACAAAGTGGAGCCTTGATGTGGGCAAAAGTGGAGGAGTATTAACCATAGCCATAGCTTCATTAGCTGTTAAAGCAGCCCTATGAGTAAACATTTATGGTAAACAATCAATCAAGGATTTCTGCTCTAGCTAATCCAATTTGACCAACATTTCAACCTGGTGAGAGTAGGGTTGACCACCACTTCAAACATATATGCTTTTATGTGTAAATTTCTTTTACACATAGAAGCACTCTAAATCAGAGGGTTGAAGCAGTTATCAAGTAGTAATTCATTATACTTTCAGTAGAACAAGTGATAACCCCTTCCATACCTCACAACATCATTAGCAAGCAAGTGCACTAGAAGCCCCTACACAACACCTTATAGGTATAACAGATAAAGGATGAGGATTCTTTTGCCCTCCCTTAAAAGTATATCAGTGTTATATTGAGTAGAGTACATGAATCTAATCCCATCCCACATCAAATTTTAATATCAGATATATATTCCCAGAAACATGGTAGAATCCCTTATTTTAGGATCTCCAGTCCCCAAAACTATGTAGGTGTGGAACCCCCCCACTCCCCCCTCCACACTGCTTGAGTATTAATAGGTGGTTGCCCACAAAGATTAATACTGCTTCAATACCATAGGTAGCAATAAATACGTCGATCCTCACAATATCTATATCTGAGGACTTTAGTTCTACATCACTTATATATATCTACAACTTAGCTATACATTTCATTCAACATTCAAAAGTCTCTATAGCTCTGTATTAAACTTTAACTCTCTGGGGAACTACTGTAGATTGGGGATGGGGGTCCCCAAACCTACAGGGTCTCCAAACCTATGGGGTCCCCAAACCTACAGGGTCTCCAAACCTACAGGGTCCCCAAACCTATGGGGTCCCCAATACTTTAATACACTGTGGGAGGATCTGGGTGGATAAGGATGTAGCAATTAAAATGATATCAGAGCTAGTAAGTTATTCTACCTTAATGCAATACCATTATCCAATATCATAGTAGATATCTACGCCATACCTCTATTACCACAGGCACATGCAAGCAGAGTATAGCTAATTCACGAATCCTAATTATAACAGATACCAATGGCTACCTGAATAACTATAAAATTTGACCTTTACAGAGGACTAGTTCTGCTAAACTTATTCCCAGAAACTTGGTTCAAGTACCAGAATTCTAATGGCATATTCAGGTCCTACCTAAGTTCAAAAAATGACCAAGATAGCAAAAAGGTTTCTCAAACTGCTATTGGTCATCACTTGACCACATCTCCATTGTTTATATCCCTAGTTTTTGAGGCTAAGGTGACCAAGCTAGTCCTTTGTGAAGGTACATTCATGGTTAATCTTTGTCATTAAAGCAGCTAAATAGAATAGATTCTCTTATCCACGGATTATTAATGACTTTATAAGTTAGGGCTATAAATTGAAGAGGCTCCATGCTTATAGCCAAAACATCAAATGCCAAAAGTAGTGAGGCTTAGTAAACTGAGTCAGATCATTAGATCAGGTTACAGTAATTCATAAACACACAGCCTATCTATATAAAAGTGGGCATGGTTTGGGTGTAGTTAGAAATATTGTCTCCAAGCCAGAGAATTTTTTAATAATTTTTTTTTTTAATTCTCTGATTTATCAGAGTTTCACTTACATGGTGTTTCTCCTGATGAATGATATTATCAGAATTGTAATGGCTATAACGAAACCAGAGGTGTACGACAAGAACACAACAACATCAATGAAGATGGAAATTGAATCAGGGTCTTGTTTCCAGTCAGGACAAGTAGGTACACATGAATTGAAGAATTCTGGATCACGAAAAAAATCTTCTTGGCAATTCAAGAGTGTAGGCATAACTGATCCAGACTCTATTAAATAATAACATGCATTACATATTGCTATGTATGTGTTGAATAACAACTTGTAATGGGTGCCCTCCCCACCCCTAGTGCCCATAGCAACATTATGAACCTTTTAGTTGGTTAAAACTTCAAAAAAAAAAATGGTACTGTGTGATCTCTGTTTAGTGCTGTAGTTAAATAACACAGTTCAGACTTGAAGGACAGAAAAACATTATTATGCATGCAAGAATAAAGGCCACTGAACCTAAGGCAATGTATAGTGGAATCTCTCTATTCTAACCCCCTGAAATGAGGACACCTCTGTAAATAGTAGAACCTTTCTATTCTAAGCACCTGAATTAAGAACACCTCTGGACACCTCTGTGTACAGTGGAACCCCTCTATTCCAACCACCTGAATTGAGGACACCTCTGGACCGGGAACCTCTCTATTCTAAGGTGTCCAGGATAGCAGTTTTGTGTGGACTACATAATAATTAGATACCATCATTATTCCAACTACCACACAATTATTTAAAATAACTATTTAGATAACTGCTGGGACAAGTACAAATAGTATATGAAAGTCATAGTGAGCTTTATTTTAATGGCTACATAGCCTAGCCTAAAAGTTGTTTACTGTTCTACTCTAGCAGTAGGCCAGAAACTGAGGTCAATGAGATGTTTTATGAGCAACAGTACACAATAACAATTGAATAGCATTGTCGTTAAAATTGTGTGCTGAAGCACGAACAGGCTTAGTAATCTTCTTAGGTAGTATAGTCAAGAACCCACAGCCATAGGAAGCAAATAAGAAGCAGTAGGGCTGTTGGGATTCTGGAACAGCCACGGCCATAGGAAGCAAATAAGAAGCAGTGGGGCTATTGGGATTCTGGAACATGTTGACTATACCTATCAATCTTGAAAGACCACACCCATTAGTATTTTTACATAGCAGATAACTTTTTTCCCCCTTGGTCATTACCAACAAAATTAAATTGGTTGTAAGCAAGCTGAAATGGAACATATGTCACCTACACATTAGCACTAGTCTATAGTTCTTCCCATTTCAAGGGCTGATATGGATAGCAGAAACAAAATGCCCTAAGGATTGTAAAGGTACCTTCTGGCAGCAAGACAAGTAATCAACGTGCTTAGTACGTAGATATTATGTAATCTTTATAGTTGACAACAAAAGCCATACCATCTCTATAATCAGGGTTCCGTTTTCTAGGCATGTAAGAACAAACTTCTATATTAGGCTAACTGTACTCAATATTGCTTTCCACATAGTCATGTCAATACCAAACATGCCATAAGCAGTGCCCTGTCTGAATTGAGAGGTCATCAATACAGAATTCATTTGTTGTGCACTTGCCAGTTCCTAGCAACACAAAAAATCTCATTATTTTCTTCCACTTCCTACAATTGTAGTTTGTACTTCTGATGATTTAAAATACTTCCTTATGCTGGGAGTAGACTTCCTCTTGTTTACTAACAACAAGCAGAACTGTATAACCAACAACACTGACTGGCTGCTATTCACTCCCTAACCATTAGGAGGGGAATGAAACTGACAAGAAGCAAATTTTGTTACAAGGACACTGGTATAAGCTGGCACTAAGATCATTGTGACTGAATAGCACTTTTTGCTGTTGTTGTTGAGTTGTTATGAAGTAATGATGTTGAAACTTCAATATTACCATCAGTATCTTTACCCTTTAGATTTATCACGAATACCACAGGAGTTACTATCAATAAATGAATATATTGAATATCCCAAGGTTATATAAAAAAACAATAGGCACTGTAAATTGCAATGGAATTTTGTCCTCCACAAAGACAGAAGTGCTCACACCCAAAGTCGACAAGTCCACTTTTAACTTGTCAACATTTACCCATTCCCACCATTTGGAAGAAATGTTTTAAATTAGCAAATATTTGTGCTAATAGTGTAGTGACAAAATGTAGTCCCTTCTTTCCCCTCCCTCTCCCTCCCTCCTCCCTCCTTTAAGGAACCAACAAAAATGATAATTTAGCTAGCCAGACTGCTAAACAGCAATTATTTTTACAGTCACACATATAGATCTGGTACTATAGTTAAGTAACACTCTCGTACAGTCAAGCATCTATCCATAGTTATAGGATAACAAATGCTCATATCACCATTGTTGGAGGGCCAACATCACACCTCATTGCTGAATACTGGATCCATGCTAACTATCCATCATACTAACTTCCTAATACTTTGGTAGTTTCTCTTTCACATAGCTACTCAGGATAGTTTTCCTTTCATAGCTATTAGTCAGGGTAAGTCACACAACTATAGCAATATCTTTTGCTAGGACGGAGTAAAGACTAGCTACCTATAAGTAGGTGGGTTGGAGGTGTATCCTAGCTATATTACCAGTAATAATGATCACATACCAATTTCCATCATAGTTCCATTTAGAGTTTCATTAGTTCCATTAGTTTTGTTTAGAGTTTCACCTGGCATATTCATATCATCCTGTAATCATAAAATTAGTTTGTTCTAATTATGTGTAATCAATAAATATTATAGTGAACCATCACGTTAACTGCTCCCAGCATTAATGGAATACCTGCAGATATCTGACTACAGAGTAAGAATAGAACAGAATAATTAGAAGGGAACTAAGGCTTCTCTAGATTCCATCAGAAGTGCCCCAAACACTGTTACATAGGCTTCAACTGCCACAACTCTGGTACAGTGCAGTCACGGAATTGATTGAAGTGGCCAGGCATTTATAGGTCATACTATGCATATAAAATGCTGTATGCAGAGTTTTTCATGCACACAAAGCCTTACTGCAAGCCATGGTTTGTCATGGGAGTGGGCCATACAGCATAATAGGTATAGCTTCTACATACGACATATGTGCCTTACTAGAAAGCAGCCAGGTCATATGATACAGTGCTTAGCAGCTATTTTATGACTCAGTCTCATTAATGCCAGCTAAGGTAATGAACCAACTAATTAATGTGAGTGGTTAGGGGGTGGTTGGAGGGTGGTTGCAATTTCTGGAAGCTGCTTTGGAGTCTATGCTGTTAGTAATATTATTGAGAATGGGGTCTTATAGGATCTAAACAAAGTGAATTCTCTAAATGGTACTCAACTGTGTTTCATAGCTTATCAAAATTAACTAACTCAGTTATTTAACCCTAGCACAATCCAGCTTTGGCATGCCTGAGGGTTCCTTAAACAGAGTCCTGGGTTTATAGGTCTGCACAGCTTATGTAACTCTTATCAGAACAACAAACATTTTCTGCACGACCTATTTCCAGCATTTTTAAGTCTATAGTTTAGACAGTCAATTTTCTGAAGCCACCAACTGAGTAACAGTGACTTTTCCTTTCTGGATCCTATCAATGGTTCAAGCATATCACATCCTTCAAGTGTCTAAATACCTAATAATCTCAATCCCACTCATTTTTTCACTCCCCTCCTCCACTCACCTCTCCCATTCACCTCTTCCACTCACCTCCTCCACACACCTCTCCCACTCCCCTCCTCCACTCACCTCTCTCACTCCCCTCCTCCACTCACCTCTCTCACTCACCTCTCTCACTCCCCTCCTCCACTCACCTCTCTCACTCCCCTCCTCCACTCACCTCTCCCACTCACCTCCCCATGTACTCACTTCTTTCCCACTCACCTCTCTAAATAATTAACCTGCACCTTGTCCTTTTTCACACTGCTCAATCCACACCATATAATTAACACCCCTCATAGACCATTAAACACTACCAAATAGTTATTTACCCCACTTCTGAGAATAGAATACTGTTTAAATGGTTAACCTGCAGTAAACAGCAGATGTTACACTACAAGGAAATTCAACCATGAAGAAGGATAAAGCCTTTGGGAATTTGTATAGGGTTTGGGGGGGGGGGGTGTATCCATTGCCAAAGGCCCTATATATATATCTAGGATGAGGATATGTTTCTTAGCACACAGCGTGAGAACATTAGATATAGAGTAATTACAGTACTACTTTGTACAACGTTATAAAGCAGCATCAAATCCCCTACCCCCAGATCCACCCCTGTTAACCATGCACAACAAAGCTAACTGGTTAATGAAGGTGAAGAGCAGAAAAGGATTCCCTAATTAATAATAATGTACCCTCTTTCAGTGGTAACAGTTGAATTACTGGTATATCTATGCTAATTTAGAAGCATAATAATGTTTAGAATAACTTCTCCATAGAGTTTCATGACTCTACTTATAACCACTGTAGCTGCTCAATAGATTAGAAAATGGCTGTGTGACTGTCTACAAATGATATTTTAGTAATTAACAGTACTGGAAGTTAGTATTCTTATTTCTCGCACTTACAGGATATTAGATCCTAGAAGCTATTCTTATTTCACTCCTCATTTATTTACCACAGAGCATTATAAGATAAACCAAGCCCCCCCCCCCCCCCAAAAAAAAAATTGACACTCAGTGTAAGTATATACAGCAAGAAGAAAAAGGTGGCAAAAGTTATCTCTTGCACACCCAAGTGAAAATATAGCTAGGTATAATCAGCTAGTAAAGTATGTCTGTAGGTAAATGAAACACTAATACAGTGAGTGGCAATCAAAAGCATCAACTGTCCTTTTTTTCTTAAGAATCACATTGGAGTAACGAAGTTTATTATTTCAAGGCTGTTAATAGTTAGCTGATTAAACCTGTAACCCAGCCTACTATAATAAACTTACCACTTTTAAAGGCAGATAGAAGAATATTATTGGTAATGTTAGCAGCGCCCAGACGATAACTATAAGCACACCCAATCCAACCACCTCGTATTGTAGCCACCTCTGGTACCTCTCCACTAGAGCCCGTCCACCAGCCCCTTCATCTTTGCTAGGTTTAGTCTCATCCGCGATATCATCCCTAGACTGTGCCTCAGTTAGTTTGACCATACTGGTGCAGACCACGGCAGTATTAACATTTCCATTGGTACCAGTACTATCTTCCTCCATTACAGATAACTATCTTTATAAGAACTGACTGCAGTGAAGAAGAGGGGGGACAGTTATAATTATTTAGACGGCCTTACCTTCGGTCTATTGTTTAAATAGCTGCAATCCATACATCCGGTGTCAGCAACAAAAACGTCGCACCTCAACAACCACAAAAAATCCAATTACAGACATAATAATAATAATAATAATAATAATAATATAATAATAATAATAATGATGATGATGATGATGATGATGATGATGATGATGATGATGATGATGATGATGATGATGATGATGATGATGATGATGATGATGATGATGATGATGATGATGATGATGATGATGATGATGATGATGATGATGATGATGATGATGATGATGATGATGATGATGATGATGATGATGATGATGATGATGATGATGATGATGATGATGATGATGATGATGATGATGATGATGATGATGATGATGATGATGATGATGATGATGATGATGATGATGATGATGATGATGATGATGATGATGATGATGATAATAATAATAATAATAATAATAATAATAATAATGGTCAAAAAACAGTTGAATAATAGCTACACCTAAAATGCAGCACTACTCCAATGATATTAGATGCACTAAATGTACAGAGTTTTATACAGCTAGCAAATCATATAATTTTTCTGTCTGAAAGACCATAGGAGTGAAAGGTGTGGTGTAATGCAGGGGTCAGGGTGAAGCAAAGTTCCAGCAACTCAGGTTATTAGCAATAATAAAATCAATATGGCTTAGGCTAAGGACTGACCAGCCAGAGTGCCAATCCTATGGTGGTCCACCACCTCCCTAGATCAATAGCAAATTCCAAACCATACTACTGACAACACAATTTAACTCCCAGAAAATAAAATTATCGATTCTTGCACCATATTACAGCTTATTAAGTAAAGAGTTTATACATTAGGATTGACAGTGAAGCCTGCAAAAGGCCACCCACCCTCTCAAAGAACAAAAAATAAATGAAGTCTAATACACACTTCAAAATGTAGAAAAGCACTACTGAATTGCAACAAACAATAACAAAAAACAAACAATGTGTGTGGTAATATACTTATCATCATTGGACTGAGAAGATGATTTTTTGATTAGGTTTGTTAGCCAGACAGCTGATACAAATAATTAGATAGCTACCTGTCCCACTATCATCAACCCCTCTGTTTCTATCATGGGAAAAACCATGATAGAAACAGAGGGTTAATGGGAAGTTGGGGAGAATTATGCCAGAATAATGGGCAATTTTTCTGAGCACAACAGTTGCTGCAACAAGAGATATGTAGTTACAAACTTACAGACTGTTACAACTTACCAACTTACAATACAAGCAAATGTGATGGTTACTAGTTATCAACTTATCATGTAATTAATTTTATGCTAGTAGTGTACAACTGTACATTAGTGTTACGTTAGCTGACTAAGCCGAGTGAGGGAATCCAATCATTCAGCAACAACAATTTAATTATGTATTCAGCCAGCTTATAACTATTTCAATGCTAAATTTAATTTTGACCTCAAAGAGACACTCAAGGCATTCAAATTTGCTCAGTACTTTGACAGACTATGCAGGTAGTACTCTTCCACCACTCTGTTTTCAAAACTTCAGTGGAAACATCTTCTACTTTGGAAATATACAGGGGGAGTTCTACCTTCAATGGTTCAATTGCCTCAAGAAAGGAAAAATTTTCAGTTTGTCTAGCTTTAATTCCCTAATCTTGCATGGGTCAAAGTATCGAGCAAATTTGAATGCCTCGAGTGTCTCTTTGAGGTCAAAATTAAATTTAGCATTGAAATAGTTATAAGCTGGCTGAATACATAAATAAATTGTTGTTGCTGAATGATTGGATTCCCTCACTCGGCTTAGTCAGCTAACGTAACACTAATGTACAGTTGTACACTACTAGCATAAAATTAATTACATGATAAGTTGATAACTAGTAACCATCACATTTGCTTGTATTGTAAGTTGGTAAGTTGTAACGTCTGTAAGTTTGTAACTACGTATCTCTTGTTGCAGCAACTGTTGTGCTCAGAAAAATTGCCCATTATTCTGGCATAATTCTGCACGCTCATGTACACCTATTATTCTCAAAATCATGCCATATAGCATATTTAGGATAAGCCTAGTTACTACACATCATTATGAATCTACTTCTACATGATTGTGCTTACTCTAAAGCAAGAAAAATTGAGACCAATGAAATTTGAACAGATACATATGGTCTGGACCCCTATTGGGTAGTCTGGACTGTCTGGTCTCCTGTTGGGTAGTTTGGTCTCCTGTCAGTATAGGGAAGTAGCATAACCAGCAGCTTTCAGCCCTTTGAAGACAATTTTCTTTGAGGTCAACAAACACACTATCATTGTAAATGTGGTTTCAGGGGACTGGATAAAAAAGGAAACACTTGGAGTGAGTGAAAAATTAGCGAAGTTGTGGTCACTTATATTGAACACAAGAACCTACTTGCCCCCATGAGTGTATGTTTGTCTGTCAGTAAAACAGACAATATTCTTTCTGTGGTAGTAGAGGATGGCTGTATAAGCAAAACATGCCATGCAAATGGACTACCAGGTCTCCAACTTGACAATGAAGATAGTGGAGTGTTTCTCTTGCATATATAGGAGACTATTATCTTGCATAAGTGATGCCCTCTTTCATGAGTTGTCTTATTCTGATGCTTTTTTCTTTTTTTTTTTGCAACATGTGAATACATCCACCTACATGAACATATTCTCTTGTTGATAAATTTGCTGCCAGTGTAAGAGAATTAGTTACTTAGCTAAAATCTTAAATTAACTTGAAAAATCTTTGGCAGTTTTATTTAATAATGATATAAAATATTTATCATCAAACATTCTTAGTTATTTTGTTTGTATCAAGCTTGATGGATACAAGTGATAGAGATGTAAAGGTCTTCTTTGTTCTTCTTGATACAACTTCAGCCTTTCCTGAACAATTTCTAAACTTTTCCTTCAATTCTTTGATATTGACAGCATACACCATATTCACAACTGGAAAAATCCCAAGCAGAGCAAAAGCTAGAACTGTCAAATCTGGATATGAGATTTCACTGAAACTCTTCCTGTCACATGGATTATTTGGGTCATGACCACTTAGCTCACAGAAGAAATAATTTTCCAGTCGAGCTTCAAAAAGTTCTGCATTTCTTGCTCCAATAGTTAATGCTGTAGTATCAATCACAGCTAGAGGTATGTAATAGCAGAGTATGATCAAGAGTTTTCTTTCAGCTGTACCAATTTTAAAGAGACCTTTGGATTTCTTTGCTATAATGAGTCCATATTGCTAGTAATAATAAATAAAATTTCATTATAGCACTATCTGGTAAGGGGTTTTCAATAGCTCATAATAGTATTATTAGCCATGCTAAAGTTAGAGAGGGGAGGCCCTTCCTCCTTTGTCCTCAGGGAAATTGATGTGGTTGTAATGGCTAATGACGCATTTCACTCACTTTATGAATAACCCAGAAGAGAAGAATAATGATGGTTATCCCAATGCCCAAAAGAATAATTAACGGGAGTACTATCGAATAGAACACTGAGTCACTGTCAGTACCAATACAAATTACTGGAGGAAATTGGGCAAAACCATAACCCATTCCACCAGATACAAACGTAACATTATGTCTCTTTAAAACTTCATCAGACTTCAGATCCACAGCAAAGTCAGCCATAGATGTTATTATTGGTAACAGCGGAAATAAAAGGCCTGCTAGAACGAGTGTGATATGGATATACTTGATTTTTCTTTCTGTTTTAAGCATTTGTGCATGGAAGGGGAATCGAACTTGCCAAAAGAGAGCAGTGGTATGGAAGAGCCACCATAATGTAATTTGCAGAAACATATAGGAGTACACCATTCCTGATAAATAATAATAGAAAATGTATATAACATGGAAGATTAGATGTAATTCACTGAGAGGCTACAACTTTGTGTCTCATACTTAACAGGTGTCAAACAGTGCAAAACACTGGAAGAAACATTTTTACTATGAAAAATTGCATACTTTCACAGGGCTAGCTCAGCCACACTCACATCAGGTCACATAAACTTTTTTAGTCATAATCTTTGAAATAAAAAATATATACTTTAGGACTTGTGGGTGGGCTGAATAGATAGAAAGTCTTTTAAGAGTGTTACATTTTTTGTAGTTAAAAAGGTTTTTGGAGTAAGTTCCTTCTGTTTTAATGAAAACATCACTTATACATAGGTGTAGGAACTGGGGGGGGGGGGGCACATGCCCCCCCAATATTTTGGGTCCTATTCAAGCAACCACTTAGTTAGCTGATGAATAGGCAGTTTACATAAGTCCTTATTGACTCCTATACCTAGTATCAACATTTGTGGCCTATTGTGTCTCTCTTGAAATGACATTATTTTTTTTTGTGTTACTAATGTTACCTTGCATTTTAGCTAATTTAAAAATTTGAAAAAATGTGTTTCCATGGAATTACATAGTTAGTGTACAAGGAATAATATCATTAGAGGGACTAGCTAGTGATCACCAGAAAATTACCTGATATCACACAGTAAGGAGTGACTTCTATAAAACTTTTTAGCAGATTTTTTGATGTACAAGTGAAAGTATTCGGATCAAAATACTTGATAATCATGAAAAATTCTGCATAGAATTAACAAAAGCAAAAGCTATGCTTTTTTCATTTTGTTGAAGGTGAACATACCTATTACTAGCAGGTCAATCATCATGTACACAATGAACACAGCTGGAAATACAAACCTGCAAGTTATAAAAAAATCAGCAACAACAATAGCTACTGGAGCCAAGAAAAATACTGACAGTGTAGTTAATCATCTTACATTTGTTTGAACCTTATGAATGATATTATCATGACAGCTAGAGCAGAGATGGCTCCAATGATAGCTGAAATTAACAAGATGACATCTCTAGCAATAGTACTTCCATGTGAAGACTGTTTCCAAGAGTAACAGTTAGGAAGACAAGCTCTTGAACCTTCTTCATGATAGAAATCTTCACGGCATTCTAAAATTTCTCTATTGTCACTTTGTACATCTTCAGATGCTACAATAAAAGGACCAATAGGTACTGAATGAGTGTCCCTTAGCTATAACTATAGTGCCATATCAACTATGTGCTCATTAGTATTAACAACAGGTCAGTGATCAACAATCCCTATAGACCCTTTTCAGTTATGTAATTTTTAATGACATCATACGTGTGTCGGCCATGTTGGAATACAACCTCGATTTATTGCAATGGCAGCGTCTGCAGCTAGGAGCTCACAGAAAGGGCTATTAAACGGATATTCTTCTACTATACTGGAGAAGGAGGATAAAAGGAGGTATAAAGAAAAACTCTCTATTATTTCTGGACTAGATCCATATGAAATGCCGAAGCACAGAAATTCACCATTATGAATATTGTACTCCATGATGGCGACTATGTCGTGACCACACCTACTGAAAAGGGTCTATTGTAACAATGCTATTTCTGGAAGTGGCACTAAATAGGAAATAAATAAGATCATCATGGTGGGTAAAAGATAACTGTGGTTAAGTGGCAATAATTATCACTGGTTGGAATTACATAGCTATTACAGTATGCAGTAAATTACAGACAGTTATGATTTTGCCAATGTCTTGCCAATGTCAGAGTAGAAAAAAAAAGTGGTGCTACATGAGCAAGCTTTTAAATGTTGTCATACCATTTGAAGGACCGCCAGAGCCACTTCCATTTAGGACTGGACAAGATGATGACTCCATTGGAAATATCTTACAGTCTGGAAGATTAAAACCAAATCTCAGAGCTGTGGCCCACTCTGTGGGACATATTACATCTCTGATCTCCTCACACTGTCCTATGGTGGGATGAATGGAAACTCCTGAGGACTTGTCACATAACCCAAACAGAGAGAGACAGAAAAATGGCAATGCTACTCTCTGGCATTCAGGACTTGGATTTATTAATCTGAGTCGAGACATAAGCCGATTAGCAGTGGATTCTTGGTTCTGTTGGACTAGGACACCTCCTTCAGGATCTATGTCACAGTCCATGGATTGAAGAGTTCCAACAAGCATATCCAGGCAAACACTATTAGTAACTTCCACATTGCAAGTTTCATTTTGATGTAAAGAAGACTTTAAAGTTACGTTTACCTGTGAAACAACAAAAACTAATCAAAATGCTTAAGGACCTACCAAATTGAGATTTGTTATATCAATGATTGGCTGTACACTAACCAAGAAAAAGGACCACATCTATAGTTTCTCATAGTGATCATGTACAAGTATCTCGTTACATTCTATAATGTCAGGCATATTCATTTCTTGTGCCAGTTAGATAGTTAATTATATAATGCTCTACTTGAAACTTGGAGCATACAATAGTCATCTTAGTTATTGGGCATTTTAATCCCTCCCAATGACTATCAGAATATCTAACCTATGTATACAACAATCCATAACACTAGCCATGATTGTATTGTACTATGATAATATTGTTTGGGAGACAATACTTAGAAAAGGAGCTGTTGATATTGAATAGCATTGCTTCTATAGTAGAGTTTGTTACTTCTAGCTAACTTCAAGCTGTTCAAAATAGTAAAGGTTGTGGTGGTATATGTACTAGTGTAAACTAATGGACCATCCAACTTTAGATCAGTTCTGATAATTAAATGTCCATGGGCAGTGAATATAATCTTATGTTAGAGTCTTTGGTGTCAAGGAAGCTAGGTCAATTATTTTTACACTGTGTGTTCATCATCAACCTGAACTGCACAGTGCATGCCATAAAAGATGATTGGCATATTTTGTGATAGAGCACTGTGTGTGTATGTGTGGTGTCCGTCTGTAGGTTCTTTGTGGTTTGTTAGTTTGTGTTGTGACATCTTTGATATCTAACTGGACATAGCCTCATACTACAGAGTTAAAAATAAGTGGTTGAACACATGTCTCACTACTTCTGAATTTGGTTGGTCAGTTTAGAAATATGGTTCACCACTAATATTATGGATTCTTAATTTCAATAATACAAGAATGGCATATCTTTACATATTATTTTGGGATACTTGGTGAAAGTTATCTTTTCTGTAGTTATGAAATAAGCTATGTTAAACTTCACTCTAAGCCTTTTCCTTTCTTCTTTTCCGATGATATTGAAAGCTTTAGCTAGAGGACCAATAGAAAGATAAGAAACACCTATGGCTTTGGTTTGCTTTAAAAAGTATAGCCTATGTATGTTGAGCACACTTTTTATGCTGCTTAATCTGACAGAATCGGCACCAACAATCCATTTGGCACTAAAATCTTTTCTTCCAGAGTGACCAACTTCACTACTCATTTATTGCCTGAAATTACTATTTCACAGACGATCCAAGCAAATGTTTGGAAACTTTTATCCAACTCAGAGTACCACTTATAAGTGTCATGGCCTGCTCTTTGACTGACTTTTCTCATTACTTCCACTCTCAGACAGCCCACCACAGCTTCTATATAGCTCTGCTCATTTTCATGCACAGCTACAAAAATGGCGACCACAACACAATGTGAACTAGAACCTTGCGGTCAGTAGTCTTTTAAACCATACTCAAATTCATAAGCTTTGAAGTTAGGAAATTCCCAATGTAAACATGCTGTCTACTAGAAGTGCAGAGTGTATACTGCCAAAAGTACTGTAGCTTATTCTCAAAGAGTCCCTGAAATGAGGACACCTTTGTATATACATTGCATTGTGTTTGAATTATATTGTGCAGTATTTATTGTTATAGTAATATTATACAGATTGCAGTGGATATTGTATGCATCTTTTTAATTATCAGCTAAATTGATTTTACATAACTATACCTACCATGAAGTTGCCTATGTGGGTATATAACTGTTATTAGACACTCTGGTATGTAAAGGCTTGGGTGAAATATGCTCCAACATACCTATTATCCTTTTGAGCATTGCCCCAAAATTGTGCATATTACTTCCATCAATAATTCAAAGTTAGTAGATGCATTACAGTAGCAAATCCATATGTGGCTATATTATGTGAATCATGTACTCTTTACTAAGTCTGCAGAATAGTAACTATAACAGCTTTATAGTACTTTATAGTAGCACAGTGCATGAGTAAATAAAATATAGCTGCAGTTACTAGTTGGTTACTTTAAGCACTGATGACTGGCTCTGCCCATTTAAGTGGCCTATCATTCCAGCATGATCCTCAGTACTCAGAGATACCTATATTATTATTTATGCCAGCATATTCCCTTGTTACAACTATAATAGTAGTAAGGGATTCCATCCTAACTGTCCAGAAGACCCCAGAGACTCAACCCCTTTTAAACCACTTGTTGGGTTGCATGATTAAGCATGATGATGGTACAATAATTCATAATAGTCAGTTACAATAAGCATAGTTCAAACATTTATAATAGTGTTCTTTGTAGGCTAGCTATACAAAAATTTATTATAGCTACCCCAAGCATGGGGTTACTATTTCTCCATAATTGTTGTATGTACAATAAATTAGCTGCTATAGCTAATAGGTATCATGTTATTGTAAGCTATAGTACAAGATATTGGTAATATTATTGCAGCAGTATGTAAACTGTGCACTTACTTCTAGACTATCTCTCTTCATGACTCTCATCCCATATAAGTGTGATTTAAGTTAGAAGCTCTCAATGAGTGAGAGCAAGGGTTTGCTGAATCCAGCACCTTGAAGTGAAGATCAGTAACAGTCACACACCCACGTACACAAATACACAGACAGTAAGTCTCCCACAGTCACTAAGTCTATAAACTTACAGGTACTGGAATATGGAAGAAAATTACTGGCAGTGCTAGTAATCCCCACACTGCAGCTATCACAACACACAATCCAACGTATTTCACACAAGACCATAGTTGCAGGTAGTCTCTCTTCTGGGTCTCCATGAAGGAATCTTCGTATGAGGACTAATCCGAAAAGGCGAGGTTTTCTGGGCATGCGCTTAGGGTCTTCGGAGTGTACGCGCGCGCAGATATACACATGCTTACGTGATTTTTTATGAAACAGCACTAGCGCGTGCGGGTGTGCTTTCACATTCTTCCTATTCTTACAACGTTTGCTACTCTACTACAAAGAGAAGACCCAAACATTTATGTACTTACAGTTGCTTATGCAATACTGTCATTCCTACTGAGCAAGTTTATTAAATTGTCAGTTATTAGAGCAGCTGATGATGTTACTGAAGTAAATTTTAGTTAGGGAAACAGCCATTTAGGTGACTCACAATTAACTGTTGCAATTGTAACCAAGCAGTGTTTAAACTTGAACATGTGAAGGAAGTTTTATGCAGCTGTTAGAGAATTTTATGTTGATGCTAGTTTCCCTTACAGATGAAGGTCTTAACAGTGCCAAGTTGTTTGTAAATTTTGAAAAGAAAGATATTTATACTTAGTGATTTTTTTTGTAATACTCTGATATGCTGAAGTACACACCATGACTTCAAGAAGAGTTTGCAGACTACCAACTTCTAGGAAAATATTGTCTAATGATGAGCTGGATGAAAGGCAATATTAATGATATAGGGTCATTTATCAAGTGTACAAAATTGTGTGACAGTTCTATCAGATTTGGACTTCTATCTAAAGTGGTAAAGTTAATTTAGTTCTTCCACACAGTAATGCTAGGAGAAGAGAGAGTTTAAACCTCATCAGGCAAAACAAAACTCCAACTCATTCATGTTTGAACTCCAATGGAACTTTATCATCACTTAGCTATGCAAGTAAAACTAATAAACACTTACCCCTGTCTTAAGTGGGAACATCCACAAACTTTATTAGAAATCTAAAACGTCTAACAAACTCAATTAACAATGTACACAGCAAAACAAGTTAAGTATTTATACTATAATAGTTTAGTCCTTGGAGAAGGACTTAGATATCTTTCTGCTTCAGGTTAAGAGGCCTATCAGATTAAAAAAAAAAAAAAAAAAGATACCCTTTACCTAATTGTGAAAAAGAACGGTAGGGGAGAGGTGAGGGAGGGCACTAGAAATGGTAATTGAGTGTGAACTCTGAGAGTCAGAGTCTGGCTAAGCTACAATTACTTCAAAAATAGTATGAGGTAAACTAAACTAGGTGTAGCTTTCTCAACACATGTCTTGAATTCATTATAGTCCTCTATTTCACGAAATAATTTTTGTATTATTGTTCATATGCAGCGTTTCATGTTAAATTTTTATTTATAATTTCAGCAATAACATCAAAAATAAGTCAAGCAATACAGTCATCATGAAATTAGTTTCCTGATATTGTACTGTAAAGCAACATGTAGTTATATTGTTTTAAACATTCTTAGTTATTTTGTATCAAGCTGGATGGATACAGGCGATAGAGACGAAAAGGTCCTCTTTGTATTTTTTGATACAACTTTAGTCTTTCCCAAACAGCTATTAAACTTTTCCTTTAATTCTTTGATATTGATAACATACACCATAATCACAACTGGAAAAAACCCAAGCAGAACTAAAGCTGCAACTGTCAAATCTGGATGTGAGATTTCACTGAAACTCTTCCTGTCACATGGATTATTTGGATCATGACCACTTTGCTCACAGGAGAAATAGTCTGTCAATCGAGCTGCTAAAAGTTTTGAATTTCTTGTCCCAATAGTGATTACTGTAATATTAATCAGAAGCAGAACTATGTAGTAGCAGAGTATAATCAAGAGCTTTCTTTCAGCAGTATTAATTTTAAAGACACCTTTAGATTTCTTTGTTATGAGGAGTCCATATTGCTAAATAAAAGAGTCCTATAGTAAATTTCATTACAGCACATCAGGTAAGGGGTTATCGATAGCTTACTTTATAAAGGAATGGCTTATTAACTAGCTAATGTTAAAGAAGGGAGGCCCTTCTTCAGGGAAATTACTATGATGTGGTTGTAGATTATAAAACTATTCAGGGCATATCTAATGAACAGAATTATAGGTTAGCTATGCATTTCACTCACTTTATGAA
Organism: Diacarnus erythraeanus; assembly: GCA_964016965.1. Taxonomy (NCBI): domain Eukaryota; kingdom Metazoa; phylum Porifera; class Demospongiae; order Poecilosclerida; family Podospongiidae; genus Diacarnus; species Diacarnus erythraeanus. The sequence continues at coordinate 5,119,908 of OZ024685.1, read as the reverse complement.
TATATCGGAAGAGAAGAATAATGATGGTTATCCCAATGGCCATAAAAATAATTAATGGAAATGCCAATGAATAGAACACTGAATCTCTGTCAGTACCAATACATATTATCGGAGGAAGATGGGAAAAACCAAAACCCATTCCACCAGATACAAATGTAACATTACGTATCTTCAAAATTTCTTCAGACTTTAGATCCACAGCAAATTCAGCCATAGATATTATTATTGTTATCAGTGGGAAAAAAAGGCCTACTAGAACGAGTGTGATATGGATATACTTGATTTTTCTTTCTGCTTTAAGCTTTTGTGCATGTAAGGGGAATCGAATTTTCCAAAAAACAGCAGCAGTGTGGAAGAGCCACCATAATGCAAGGTGCAGAAACATATAGGAGTACACCATTCCTATAGAAAAACATAAAAAGTTGTTATTATAACATGGAAGATTAGATGCCATTCATTGAGGTTGGTTTGTACCTATAAAGTTAATAAACAGTATAAAACACTTGAAAGAAAGGTTTTTACCATGAAAAATTGTTTAATCTCACAGAGGTCACGCTTACCTCTGTTCAAGTAATAGCTTTTAATGGTGATATTTCTGGGGAAGGGAGGAATATACTATTAGAAAGCTCTTTAAAAGAGTGCTACATTTTACATAGTTTCTGGTGGTAAGGTGCTCTTTGAATTCGAAGAAGGTAAACAATTTATGATAAAAACACGCGTAATGTTTGACATTTTAGTACTACTGATAAACCTTTGAGTAAAAATTTGTACTCTGTTTCCATGACATCACAGAGGGACTAGTTACTGATCACCTGAGTATTACCTGATATCACACAGTAAGGAGTTACTTCAGCAAAATTTGCTAGTAGATTTTTTGATGTACAAGTGAGAGTATTTGGATCAAAATACCGGATAATCAAGAAAAATTCTGCATAGAATTTAATTAACAAAATGCTTTTTTTGTTGTTGAAGGTGAACATACCTATTACTAGCAGGTCAATCATCATGTACACAATGAACACAGCTGGAAATACAAACCTGCAAGTTATAAAAAATTAGCGAAATAGCTACTGGGGCCAAGAAAAATACTGACAGTTTAGTTAGTTATCTTACATCTGTTTGAACCTGATGACTGATATTATCATGACAGCTAGAGCAGAGATGACTCCAATGATAGCTGCAATTAACAAGATGACACTTCTAGCAACAGTGGTTCCATGTGAAGACTCCTTCCAAGAGTAGCAGCTAGGAAAACAATCTCTTGAACCTTCTTCACGATAGAAATCTTCACGGCATTCTAAAATTTCTCTATTGTCATTTTGAGATGCTATAGTAAAAAGAAAATGAATAAGGTCATCATGGCTAGTCTTGTTGGTAAAGATAGCTGTGGTTAAATATTGTTACAAGTTGTGATTAGTTATTATAGTATGCAGCATGTGATAGTTAAATGCATAGAGTAGAATAATATAATAGTTATACTGCATACAATAAGAGCAAGTCTTCAAACATGATCATACCATTTGAAGGACTGCTGGAGCCACTTCCACTCAGGACTGGACAAGATGGTGACTCCATTGGAAATATCTTACAATCAGGAAGGTTATAACCAATTCTCAGAAGCGTGGCCCACTCAGTAGGACATATTACATCTCTGATCTCCTCACACTGTCCAATGGTGGGATAAATGGAAACTTCTGAGGACTTGTCACATAACCCAAACAGAGAGAGACAGAAAAATGGCAATGCTACTCTCTTGCATTCAGGACTTGGATTTATTAATTGGAGTCCAGACATAAGCTGATTAGCCTTGGATTCTTGGTTCTGTTGGACTAGGACACCTCCTTCAGGATCTATGTCACAGTTCATGGATTGAAGAGTTGCAACTAGTTTATCCAGACAAGCACTGTTAGTAACTTCCACATTGCAAGTTTGATTTTGATGTGAATACTTTATATTTACATTTACCTAAGAAATAATCAAAATGCTAAATTTACACATCAGCTAACAACCACTTAGTATACACAGAGGAAAAAGCACAAAATTAGGCAGGAGAGTATGGAGTATGCCATAATTACATCTAATTTTGGCATAGAATAAATTTCATATAGCTATTAGATAGATTTGGGTTGTCAAAAGGCCTGAGAGTTGCTAGGTTAAGGTTGAAAAATGGCCAATGACTCTATGACCAGCTGTACACTAATCACAAGTGGTTACTCGTGTGGGTAAAGATTGTTATGACAGCATGGCTACCATAACCCCATGAATAAATTTCATTTGTACATGTACCTTGCTACATTTCAAAACGTCAGCACATTCATATTTCTTGTGTTAGTTGATAACTAATAACTGACCTTACAACAGTCATCTCAGTTACAGTGCAAAGATGGCAATATTGTCTTTGGTGTCAAGGAAGCCAAGTCAATTATGTTTACACTGTGTGCCCATAATCAAGTGTGCATCAACCTGATCTGGGCCACAAAAAGATTTATAACTGGACTCAGCATGCTACGATCATGATCACGAGCGATTGTGATCATGAGAAGCACAATAATGGAAGCAAGTAACTAGTTCTACTTGGTCCCATAGTAACAGAACTAAGTGGAACCAGTTTTTCCAACCACCTGAAATGATACCTCTATATACAGTAGATTTCTATATAATATCCAACCCCCTGCAATTGAAGATATCTTTGTATACAGTTGCTGCATTGCATTGTGTTGTAGCTACTGCATTGTGTAGTATTAAGTTGTGTTGTAGTTACTATTAGCTATGTACAATTAATCTAGCTATAGTTTATAGGATGATCATGGAACTGCACAAAAGCTGCTTTTATAAAGGTTTGCAGTGCATGCTTTTTTTTGTGATCTGAGTGGGAGCCAATCCTATTCCACTGCAATTTTGTGTAACTGTTATTATAGATACTCTGGTGTGTAACCAATGATCATTATCAGCTACTTTTATAGGCTATACATGTATGTTATATTATGACCTTGCTGTATTTTTGTAAGATTCCAAGCACTAGCTAACATTAGTAGCTATAGCTGCTATAATAGGTATCATGTTATTAATTTTAGTACAAGATATAGGTATAGAAATAGGAGCAGTATGAAAAATGTGCACTTACTATCTCTCTTTTGTGACTTGATTTAAGTTAGATGCTCTCAATGAGTGAGAGAGCAAGAGTTTGCTGGATTCTCCAGCACCTTGGATTAGTAACAGCCACAGTCATCAACACTCATGTACAGCACACAGACAATGTTTGTCACTCTAGTCTCCCACAATCAAGTCTAAAAACTTACAGGTGCTGGATTATGGAAGAAAGTTACTGGTAGTAGTAGTAATCCCCACACAGCAGCTATCAGTATACACAGTCCAACATATTCTAAACAAGACCAAGACCATAGTTGCTGGTACTTGTTCTTCTTTGAGGAATCTTCGTGTGAGGACTTCATAATCCAAAAAGGTAGAAACTGCCTGGTTTTCTGAGCATGCGCATATTATAGACCACTTCAGGCGCTAATTGACCTGCGTGACAACCGTTGCCATCCAGCCATTTTAGTGGTCAGGACAGATGCGCTGTCCGTGGTGGCTAGAGATAGCATCATGCGCAAGATCCAGTGTATACATGGCTTAGTATGCAGGGGCGTAGGAAGGGGGGGGGGGGGCTGGAGGGGCTGGAGGGGCTGGAGCCCCCCCCAATATTTTGGCCAAAATTATTGTGGACTTTGCCTAGTCTCTATGCTTGTTGAGTCAACATGACAAAGAGGTTTAGACAGGCCAGTCTCTCATTAGAGAGCCTTGCCTGGATGTAGAAGATTCAGAGGATCTACAAGTTCAACAGGGGGGGGGTAGGAAGATGATTTTAGGTAGGGCTGCTGCAATTATAATGGGTGGGAAGGGGGGGGGGGGGGGGGGGGGTGTGGGGCAATTATTTAAGATAAAAAGACCAACAAAAATATTAATATTATGAAAGCTTTCATAAGACAATATGTAGCTATATAAATCAAGTTTGTCCTTTTGAATATACAACAAAAATAATTATTCAACCTATAATATTATCATTATGCTTCTGGGTATGTTTTAAGCATCCCTAAAAAAGAAAAAGACCTCTCTGCTGTTGCTACCAAGTTTTTAATATCTTTAATGGTATTGGATAGATACTTCATTTCCCAAATTATCAAAATACCAAGTTTTCAATACCTTTAATGGTATTGGATAGATATTTCCTTTCCCAAACAAAATACCAAGTTTTCAATACCTTTAATGGTATTGGATAGATATTTCCTTTCCCGAATTATCAAAAGGGAAAGCCATTTTGGGGAAAATCACTGCACAATGCAATGACAGTTGTGTATGACTTGGGCATATACAATTAAGTTTTCCATTAATAAAATTTTGATTTACTGAAAGTCAGCAAATTTCACTTTTCAGCATGCTGGCATAACTATAGAGCAGAATATTCTGTCTTAAGTGGTGTGCACACTTATTCAAGGATATTTAGTATACCATCCAGGCTGTATTTGGACATGTTTACCTTGTCTTTGACTGCTCTAGCTAATCATAAATCTGGATATTTGCAGTGGATGATAGGGAACAATGCAACAAGGACATTCACATGGAGCAGATTTTTTCCTTTCATTATTATTATATAATATAGGAATTTTAACTTCATGGCCCTGGGGATTCAATTTTTGTTTTACTGCTAAGAAAGTTGTCTACACTTAAATTTGATCATCAGGACACACACTGGTTGCTTCACAGTTGGCTGAACTTGATTCATTTACTGTGACCTTGGCCAAAAAGCTGGTCAGCCTCTTCTGAGACATAGCTAGCTATAGCTTAGACATGGCATCTGATCATGGTTGCTTAGTTTATCACATGATCATGATACCAGGGTGTTACATTAATTTACACATGTATATCATGTTAACAGATTGAAGGGATGGACGGCTCCTTTTCCATGTAACAGATTAAATCATTGTCAATTGTACTATTGCTATGGGCTATATACTAGGGTTAGGTATAGTACAATAACAATAGTACACAATTGACAATGATGTAATCTAATTTCTACTGTTACATGGAGAAAGAACCACAAGGACACAAGTCAACTGGAACAAACGTGAATAAAAGGGTGCTGTCAAAAAATAATGTATGCCATTGGTACAGCCACAAAAAACTAGAGCACCCTTTGAACCCCCCTTTCCTACCCCTCTTTCCTACCCCCCTGTTCAAGCTGAAGCTTCTACTGCTAGTAGCTACTTGTGATCAATCTAATGCCCAGGTAACTGTGTGAATCACTTTGCTGTGTGGATCCTACAGAGTTTTATCAGCCAACTAGTAGTGATATTAGCTTTGAGAAGCTTCATCAGGAACTTTCTCTTCTTGTTACTTTGATTAGGCAAGTCCTGCCCACTTTTATTAAGGTGACATCCATTCGTACCATATGTGAAGCTATGAATAGCCAAGTTGTATACAAGTCAATGCTGTCAGAGGTGCATAACATTCTAGGTTATATTTAACGTGCCAATCACATCAGCTACTTCTGAAGGGTCATTTTCTGCACTCAAAGTATATTTACACTCGTCCATGTCTGAGCAAAGACTCATTTGCTTCACATTCATAAGAACCTTACTGACTCCTGTGATATGGAAAAAGTTGCTAAAGATTTTAATACTGAATGTCTTTGCTTCACATTATAGTCCTTAATTTGTTATACAGTATTGTTTCCATTTTATGCATATGCCAGCAAAATTTTCTTTGTGCTCTGTGTGGAAGGAAGCACATCCCCCTTCCCACACCCTCCGCCTTGCCGTGGCCTAACAGCCACGTGGTACTCAGCCCCCCCCCAATATTTTTGACCCTCATACGCCTCTGGTATGGGAGTACAACAGTGTTGCCAGGCTGCTGTCTAAAAAGACCCACAGATTGTGTGGTGGAAGATTTATATCCCCTCAGATATAGCTGAAAGACTCACCAGTACTTTGGTTACTTGCATTGAGCATTGTTAATCAGCTAGATAAAGGGACAATATTTAGAAAAAATTTCATAAAGGATACTTTTAATGTGGAAAAAACTGCTCCAAAAAATCCACAGATTGTGGATAAATCCATGAACCTGGCAACACTGGTACAAGGAGCACTGCCTTGCAGCTTTGGATTCCTGCAGGCTACCAGGTGCTGTATGAGTGGATGACACATCAAAATGGCCTCCAGTGGCCTATTTGTATGGCTCAAATAGCTAGTATAGAGAAGGCTGGTAGTCCTATATAAAAGCAAATCTTTGGATCACCATCTCTTATGCATTCTGCACTGAATCTTGCTGACCTTAGCTCTGTCAATTCCATTACATTGTTAATTACCATTACACTGTTCATCATTTCTTGTTTTGATCTTAATTCCATTTCATTGAATGTTTTTATGCACATGTGCAGAGTTTCATGCCAAATTTTAGCAATAACATCAAAAAAAGTCAAGATAGAATACAGCCATCATGAAATTAGTTTCCTGATATAATTGTACTGTAAAGCAACATGTAGTTATGGTTTCAAACATTCTTAGTAATTTTTGTATCAAGCTGGATGGATACAGGTGATAGAGACGAAAATATCTTCTTTGTACTTTTTGATACGACTTTAGTCTTTCTCAAACAGCTATTAAACCTTTCCTTTAATTCTTTGATATTGATAGCATATACCATAAACACAACTGGGAGAATCCCATGCAGAACTAAAGCTGTAACTGTCAAATTTGGATGTGAGATTTCACTGAAACTCTTCCTGTCACATGGATTATTTGGATCATGACCACTTTGCTCACAGAAGAAATAATCCCTCAATCGAGCTGCAAAAAGTTCTGAATTTCTTGCCACAATAGTGAATATTGCAGCCTCAATTACAGCAAGAAGTATGTAGTAGCAGAGCATAATCAAGAGTTTCCTTTCAGCTGTACCAATTTTAAAGAGACCTTTGGACTTCTTTGCTATGAGGAGTCCATATTGCTAGTAATAATAAATGAAAAAAATTCATTATAGCACTATCTGGTAAGGGGTTTTCAATCATCAAAGCTAAAGAGGGGAGGCCCTTCTTCAGGGAAATTATGATGTGGTTGTAGATTATAAAACTATTCAGGGCATAGCTAATGAATGGAATTATAGGTTTAGCACTCACTTTATGAATATATCTGAAGAGAAAAATAATGATGGTTATTCCAATGGCCAAAAGAAAAATTAATGGAAATGCCAATGAATAGAACACTGAATCTCTGTCAGTAGCAATACAAATTATTGGAGGAAATTGAGGTAAGCCATAACCCATTCCACCAGATAAAAATGTAACATTATGTCTCTTCAAAACTTCATCAGACTTCAGATTCACAGCGAAGTCAGTCATAGATGTTATTATTGGTAACAGCGGAAGTAAAATGCCTGATAGAACGAGTGTGATATGGATATACTTGATTTTTCGAGCTGTCTTGACCTTTTGTGCATGGAAGTGGAATCGAATTTGCCAAAAAACAGTAGCAGTATGGAACAGCCACCATAAGGTAATTTGCAGAAACATATAGGAGTATACCATTCCTAATAAATATAGAAAAACATAAAATTAATGCCGTTATTGTAGCATGAAGAATTAGATACCATTCACTGAGTTATAACTTTTGGAAAGTTAGTGGTCAAGCAGTGCAAAACACTTGAAAGAAAGGTTTTCACCATGTAAAGTTTCTTATTCTCAGAGGGCTAGTTCATCCTAAGTGAGAGCTTACATTTTGTATTATAGTCCTCTGAAATAAAATAAAGGTGATTTGGGTGGGGTTGAAAGAAAGCTGTGATAATAATATGACTCTCAGACTAAAACCTCCAACTCTGTGGTTTTTGTGTCACTTTCAGATACATCCTTCTAGCATTCTTCTATCGTTCTCATGTGCTGTACTGCCTTTTGAGTTGTCAACTAAGCTAGTTTGTGGCTGGTTGACAAAGATATCACAAAAGCTCCTTATTTTGGTACTTGAACAAAGTTTCTGAAGGCAGTGTGGACATTTTCCCTCTTTGAACAAAATCATTATGATGAAAACATCACTCATAGGTAAAACATCCATGGTAATAATATTATGCTACATTTTTGTTATTGATGCCACCATGCCTCTTAGAGATTGATTGACCTGTACTCTGAAAGGTATGTTTCCATGGCATCATATATTATAGTGTACATAATAGAAGGAGTAGCTACTGATATGCAACTAATAAAGTGGACTAGAAGACACTTTACACAAAATTTTACTGACTATGAACTCATGTTCACATTATTATATTACCTGATATCACACAGTAAGGAGTGACTTCTATAAAACTTTCTAGTAGATTTTTTGATGTACAAGTGAAAGTATTTGGATCAAAATACTTGATAATTGTGAAAAATTCTGCATAGAATTAATAAAAACAAAACCTTTTTATTTTGTTGAAGGTATACTACATACCTATTACTAGCAGGTCAATCATCATGTACACAATGAACACAGCTGGAAATACAAACCTGCAAGTTATAAAAAAAATCAGCAACAACAGTATGTAACCACTGGGACCAAAAATAGTGACAGTGTAGTTGACAATATTTTTGTTATCTTACATTTTTTTGAACCTGATGACTGATATTATCATGACAGCTAGAGCAGAGATGACTCCAATGATAGCTGAAATTAACAAGATGATATCTCTAGCAACAGTGGCTTCACGTGAAGACTGTTTCCAAGAGTAACAGCTAGGAAAACAAGCTCTTGAACCTTCTTCACGATAGAAATCTTCACGGCACTCTAAAAGTTTTTTAGTGCCATTTTGCACATCCTCAGATGCTATACATACATACATATATATATATATATATATAGAGCAAGTCTAAAAATCATGATCATACCATTTAAAGGACTGCTGGAGCCACCACCACTCAGAACTGGACAAGATGGTGACTCCATTGGAAATATCTTACAGTCAGGAAGATAAAAACCAAAGCTCAGAGCTGTGGCCCACTCTGTGGGACATATTACATCTCTGATCTCCTCACACTGTCCAATGGTGGGATAAATGGAAACTCCAGAGGACTTGTCACATAACCCAAACAGATAGAGACAGAAAAATGGCAATGCTACTCTCTGGCATTCAGGACTTGGATTTATTAATCTGAGTCCAGACATAAGCCGATTAGCTGTGGATTCTTGGTTCTGTTGGACTAGGACACCTCCTTCAGGATCTATGTCACAGTTCATGGATTGAAGAGTTCCAACAAGCATATCCAGGCAAACACTATTAGTAACTTCCACATTGCAAGTTTCATTTTGATGTGAATACTTATTTACCTATGAAATAATCAAAATGCTCAAATTAAATGACCATAATATATAGGTAGTGAATATCAACCTGATTTTACAGTGCGTCTTTGGTATCAATGAAGCCAGGTCAATTATGTTTACACTGTCTGCCCATAATCAAGTGTGCATTAACATGAACTGGGTCACAAAATTATTTATTCTAACTGGACCTAGCATACTACAAGCAGTTATTCAAGGAGTGGAACAAGTCTATCCCAACCACCTGAAATGAAAATATCTGAACCTTTATAATATATCTAACCCCTTGCAATTGAAGATATCTTTGTATACAATTGCTACATTGCATTGTGTTGTACTGCATTGAGTTATATTGTGTAGCATTAAATTGTGTTGTGGTTACTGTAGTTCATTGTGTTGTATAGACCCATACATAATCATGGTAGCTATAGCTATGTACAATTTATCTACCATAGTTAGCTATATAGTTTATAGGATGATCAATATGGAAATTGCTTTTAAAGGGTTGCAGTGCATGTTATGTAATGTGAGTGGGAGCTAGACTCCAGTAAATTATGCCAGGCATAATTGGAGCATAATAGGCTCAACCATTATGCTGGGCATAATTGAGCATAATAGGGAGCTTAAACCATTATGGTCGGAATAGTTTGGAATTGATCGTGACTGACTAGTACATGGCCTAAGTGCATGTTGTAGCTACGTAGTTAGCTGAATTAGTCCTAATGGAGTTTTCCTGCTCTAATTCCAAGATCCAGAGTAGTAGCAGCAGTGAATCATAGAGTGAGAGCTCTTTAGTTCAACAAGAAAATAGGACTGCTTCATTGCTAAGTAGATTAAGAGCCCCTACTAAGTCTGATTTGTGTCGAAAAAGGAAGATAGTGACTCAATTTGTTCTAAAAAACTAGGGCATAATGGGTAGAATTCAGAGCATAATAAGGTTAAATTTTGACCAATGCTCAAAAGCATAATGGGCAAAAATTTACTGGACCCTAGTGGGAGCCAATCCTATTCTACTGCAATTAGGTATGACTGTTATTATAGACACTCTGGTGTATTATTATAGGCTGTCAGCTATTTATGTTATATGATCTAGCTGTATTTGTAAGATTTATTATGACCTAAGCACTAACTCATTGAATACCAACTTCTAGGAAGATTTTTTTTGTTTTATTGAACTATCAGTACTAAAAACTTCATATTTGCAATTGTATAAGTATTTAATGGCTTAAACTTCTAATATAGATGAACTAATACATAAAGTTAGTTGTGTACAAAATGCATGCCACTCCTACTTTGGGCGTGACAACCACACCCACTTAAATCATAATTGTGGTTTACAAATCTTTTAACTTTTGCTATTCTTACTTCTACAGGATACAAGTTACAACTTGCACATAGATGCTACTATCATAACTGTGAAACCACATACAGTAAAACCTCACATAACGAATGCTCCGATTAACCCAACTGCAGACTGACTATCTAAACAAATGGTACCTCACAAATGGCAGTTAGGAAGTACCCACACAATAGATCTGCAGCTGCACACACTTTTATCTGTCTTGTAGCTAGCTATTTGGCTCACAGCCAACTGCTAAAAATGGGTGGTACCATCTGCAGCTGCAGGCACTTTTTCTGGTTGTGGCTAACTACTGTAGCTACTTGGTTTACAGCCAACTGGTGAGTTACTAAAAGTGGGAGGATTTTTCACTCACCTGTTGCTGTTGGCAACAGGACCCAGGGGAATTTCATAATAGCTAGCTATGTGCATACAGTCCTTATTATTATGCTACAGTATTATGGCCACTGCATCAAAGTTGCTTGTTAGAAGAGAGTATAGCCATTTCAACAATTTTACTTTTAACAGCTTTGAAGAGATACAGTAACTTAAAACAATGTAGAACCTGTAACAAGTAAACCTGAAGTCATTTCTTAACTGTAATTTTCTCAGATTAATGATGCTTCATATATCCAACATATCCAAACATGTCTCGGTCCCATTGGGTTTGGATATGCAAGGTTCTACTGTACATTTTTATACAGAAATATGAAGTATAATCATCATTCATGAGAGAAGTACAAATAGTCAAGACACTAATGATTATAGGAATGAAATTTCTCAAAGCATGGCCCAATACACATGTACTTTTTACATTTGGGACAGCAAGTACTGACTTTTCTTTTATTATTACTAGCTGCTACTTGAGAGTAAGCTCCATCAAGTAAGGTCTTGACGATATCATCTTCACTATCATCACAGACACCTGTGTCCAGATCCTCTTCATCACTTTCAACCTCTATCTGATCCATCTCTGTCTCTAGTTCAGAAAGCTTCTCTCCAGTGTAATACCTAGCTATGTCATTAATAGTCAACTAGAAGTCGAGACCATCTTGCCTAGAAACTTCCAGCCAATGTAAAAGCCTGAACTATATACCAACTTCAAACAAGTTGCATTTGAATCAGCAATTCATTATTGGCATATGACATCATTGTATCTATGCCATCTCCTGGGTTAAAAATTTATTTTTTAAGTCTGGGTCATATTGACCCACCGTGGTATTCAATGAGCTAATCTCTCTTATTATCTTTCTCCTATCTCTCTTATCTCTCTTTTGTGAGAATGGACATGACCATTATAACCCAGATAAGTAGATGCTCTCAATGAGTAAGAGCAAGAATTTGCTGGATTTGCTAGCACCTTGGATCAGTAACAGCCACAGTTATCAACACTCATGTACACAAACACATTGTCACTCCACAATCAAGTCTATAAACTTACAGGTACTGGATTATGGAAGAAAATTACTGGTAGTAGTAGTAATCCCCACACAGCAGCTATCAGTATACACAATCCAACGTGCTCTAAACAAGACCATAGTTGCTGGTACTTGTTCTTCTTTGAGGAATCTTCGTGCGAGGACTTCATAATCCGAATCTGCCTGGTTTTCTGAGCATGCGCTTCGGAGCGCTCATGCGTACATAGGGTTCCTCTAAAAGTAGGAACGAGGAAATGAAATGAAATAGGGAAGGAAATAGGGAAGCAAAGAAATAGCACGAATCACAGCGAACTACAATCATAAGTAGCTGGATGAATGATAGTGCTGACACTAGGCCCAGATAAATAATGCTGGCATTTTTTTTGAGCATTATAGGTATCTCCAAGCATTGAACGATTTTTGCGAATTATGGGCCACTTTTTAGCCAACTCTTCTAGCCAACTCTTCTAGCCCAAGTCTTGGAGTTTAGTGGTAAATTGATTGAGTGGAATGTAGATGTGGCATAATTATCAGATCATGCCACATGTGCATGCATCATCATGGCTTCTATTCTGTTATGTTACAGTATAACCATCGTTGAATGAATTTTGAGCAATTTATGAGAATTATTTATGGGTAGTGTGTGAGAGCATTAGAGAAAGGAATTCTGGGCTCAAAAAAAAAAAAAAAAAAAAAATCTGACACCTTGCTACAAGAAATAATAGCTAATACTATTATATATGATTGTGTTGAGTTGAATGATGATAGGTTTCTTTCCTTTGGTATGCACATTAATGTAAGCAACTGGGGAGTCTTTCCTTTTCCAGACACCATTCTTATCTTCTCGGGTCATCCAGAGCATTTAATATAGCAATGAAAGTTACATTGCAGACAAACTCTGACAGGTTGTGTATAGCACACTTTATCATTGATATCATCAACAATAAGAATTTTAGTCAGCTCTTCAACAGAAAAGTGTGTTTGAGAGTAGTCCACTTGTATACAGGTAAGCTTGAGTCGTTATACCCCTAATTGAAACATCAATAATTAAATTTATACCCTATGTATATCCTTTACCAACTGATAATATTTGGTAAAGGGTTTTAATAGGCCAGGTGGGGTAGGACAATACATGTGCAGGGTGATGAACACTTATTGAATAGTAGTGCAGTCTGGAATGCAATTACGTTGCTCATACATAGCAACCTGTTTCTCTTGGCTCAAGTGTTTCCAGCAAATTTGACTTGGACCTCAGCGAGGTACTCACTGAAAATCAAACTACCCAATAAGTCTCACTGTCTGAAACCTCTAGAGTCTGAGAAACAGCTTGTCCAATGGCAATAGTTTCTGCTGACTCAGCATTTAGCGAACTTGTGGGCCACTCCTTCAACAATTAGTTCAGTTAGTCAATTATCTACAGTGCCAAAGGTACTGGAGAATTTGATTACCCATCTAAGTTGTACTGCCACTTTGTCAAAGTATTAGCTAGTTCTATTTCACTTACGATGTGCATCCTGCACTATCTTCATCAGAGCTGTCATAACCAGGACCAGAAAAACCACTTGAAGGGGAATCAGAGTCACTATTGTCAGGGATACTGCATACACTCTCCACCTCTGTCTCTGAAAAAATCTCCACCTTATTAGATTTCTTTAAGGGTGAGTAGATGGCTGAAATGTATGACTCAAAGTCAGATCCATTATTAATGGTCAAATCTATAACTTTACTTATCACACAGCTAGCCACAGACAAGAAGAGAAAGAGACAGATTTGGTGGCCAAGACGCTCTCCCCCCCCCTCATCCATTCCCTAATTTCATTTCCATTTCTAATCTCTTTTAGGGGAACCCGTATGTGTACGTACCTGATGTGTGCGTGCCCATTCATGTTCAGAATTCATTCCACACAATTTTCATTTGCTTTTTCCTCTCAGCTTTAATAGAGTAATAAACTCATAGGTAAGGAAGGGAGGACACATTCCTCCCCTCTTTTTGGTCAAGAAGGCAGAAATGACACCACTGTGCAGTGGTGTATCCAGGATTTCATGGAGGGGGGTGCTGGACACAGACTACACTCATGCCACACCCACATCATGCACATACCATACTCATTTAATTAAAACTTAAATTTGGCAAAATTAAGCGAAATTATATATTAAAATTTAATTGACCACATAGTGTAGGAAGTGCACCATCTAGGGGGGTTTGGGGGCATGCCCCCCCAGAAAATTTTTGTATTTTTGATTCAATCTGGTGGTATTTCAGGCTGTCTAATAATACTACACATTACCCTGGTGTTCGTGGCTAGTGGTTTCTATTATTTTTGACACCTCAGCTGAATAGGTTAATTGTTACCTTCAACCTCCAGGGGGGTGCTCCAGCACCCTCAGCTACCCCCTGAATACGCCACTGACTGTGAGCAGTAGCTATAGCTATAACTGGGAATGTGTAAAGTTGCTTAATTGTGCATTTCTTATTTTTCCACCTAGTCTCACTCTCAGACAACTTATGTATATAGCCTACAAAAAATCAAGAAGACTAGGTCTATTTTAACTTCAATGTTCATAAGCATATTCCAATGCTTTCTGTTGGGAATCTGATATAAAACTACAGGTATACAGTGCATTGCTGCCAAAATAATTTTTGTAGCTAATAGTCAAGAAAGTTATCCAAATTTTTCTGTAACAAAAAATCCAAAGAAATCCAAGTACAATTTTTATCAAAAAATGTATAGAATAAAATGAATGGCTTATGAACATGAACATCTTCTTTATAGCTAATATCAGTTTCATAGCAATTTTGAGGCATACATTACTTAAAAATGCATTAAGTATAGAAATTCCAAGACTGTTTCTGTGCTAGGACTAGGGACGTTAGGTGAAAATCCGAAAGCAAACATCGAAGAGTCTAAAATCCAAGCAGTTTGAAGTTGGTCAA
This sequence comes from Diacarnus erythraeanus, assembly GCA_964016965.1. NCBI lineage: Eukaryota > Metazoa > Porifera > Demospongiae > Poecilosclerida > Podospongiidae > Diacarnus > Diacarnus erythraeanus. The sequence goes on along the minus strand of OZ024685.1, from coordinate 5,104,878 downwards.
AGGTTAATTTGTACACATGCGCATTCAGAATTTCAAATTAGCTGCGCAGGCAGGCACCAGCAGAGCCTCCAACCACACAGTATTTTTACAGATTTAGAAGTTGATTCGGAAGTATCTCGAGATTGAAATAGCTAGTCAACTGCTGTGAAATAACGTTGTCCAGAGGCTTAAAGAATTGTCGTAGCTATTCCTCAAAGCAGGTGATAAAAACAATAAGTTGTTACTTATTCTTGATGTTTGTTGTAGTGTGTCACCATAAATTATGTTCAGCTGCAGTATTGATTTTTAGTGAGCATGCTCAGTTTGTGTGTATTTTAACTCTGTGTTTTCAATTAAAGTTCAGTCTGTTTGTTAGTCTGTCAGTCAGTTAGTCCATCTATACCTCAGTATAATAATTGTGAGTTTCTTGCCGTGCAAATTGTAGTGAAGATACTAGCTACATTTGTGCATGTCATGAAACGGGAAGTAAGCTATCTTTGTACTGAAGCTATTCACTTCTGGTTGGAGGCTCTGCACCAGTGTCATCACGTGAATGCCCCCCCAAAGAATATTTAGCTAGTATAATAGGCCCTCTATGACTGAGTCCTATAAACTTTTTACTATTAGAACAGGGCCCATGTTATAAAAATGGGTGAACTATTACTGCACTATACTATTGTGAATAGTTAATGCTTCAGTATTGATTAATAGCTGTACATATAAATTTTATTTCTGGCAGACCGATTTTGCTATAACTTAAACACAACTTTGTAGTAACATTTTTCACAGTATGTAATCACATGATTCTGAATTATATCTCATAAACTTCAAGGAATTCACAAGTTCAATCTCATGTGAAGAAAGTCAGTATATAGCTATCAGATATGAAAAAAAATTTTTTCTTTTAAAAGTCTTACTCTACTCTGTTCAGACTTCACCCTAATTAATGATTCCTCGACACTGTACATCACCTTCAATTGACAGTCTGTAAGAAATATTTTTGTATTTGGAAATTAACAATGGCACAAAGTACTACACTTGATAAAAACGTCAATTATAGTTCAAACGTTCTTAGTTATTTTTGTATCAAGCTTTATGGATACAGATGATAGAGACGAAAATGTCCTCTTTGTACTTCTTGACACGACTTTAGTCTTTCCTAAACAGCTACTAAACTTTTCCTTTAATTCTTTGATATTGATAGCATACACCAGATTCACAACTGGGAAAAACCCAAGCAGAACTAAAGCTGTAACTGTTAAATCTGGATGTGAGATTTCACTGAAACTCTTCCTGTCACATGGTTCATTCGGATCATAACCACTTTGTTCACAGAAGAAATAATCCCTCAACCGAGCTTCAAAAAGTTCTGAATTTCTTGCCCCAATAGTGAATGCTGTAGTATCAATCACAGCAAGAAGTATGTAGTAGCAGAGTATGATCAAGAGTTTTCTTTCAGCTGTACCAATTTTAAAGACACTTTTGGATTCCTTTGCTACAATGAGTCCAAATTGCTAGTGATGAAAATAATAAGTAAGATAATAAAAAATATTTCAGAAAGAAGTAGCTACTGTAACTATATACAATGCTATGATTATCTTAGAGAGTGGTAGAATGGTACCAACTAATTAACCACAATATCCTTTGGATAACACCAGAAAGAGACATCTAGACATCACCAAACCTCTGTGTGGAATTGGATAAGTAAAGAGGTCTTTGAGGCTTTGGTCAGAGGTTGTACTTTTAGTAATAAAATCAAGAAAACTAACTTGCTAAAACAAAACATTTTAAACCATCTCCCTTTCCCCTTTCTTCAAAATACTATAATTAATATCTGGGTATAAATGTTAATGTGCTGCACAAGAAAAATGAGGTAATGGTTACATAATGCAGGAGCCATAGGTATATTAGCATTACCTCATCTTTCAATGAATAACATCAAAACACCCAAACTGTTCAGAATGACCTTTATTGTGCACCCTTATATACACAGATGAGCTGAGTATGGGTGAAGGGGTTTGAAATGTGAACATCTCTCTCTGTAGTGTCTGGCTTTGTGTGGCAGCCAATGGATATTTACCTCCCTAGACTATGTAGTAGTCAGCCAAGCCTCTTCGACACACAAGTAATAAGGGGAGTGGTCTGCTTATACAATATGGAACAGTTATGCATTTTACTCACTTTATGAACAAACCAGAAGAGAAGAATAATGATGGTTATCCCAATGCCCAAAAGAATAATTAACGCGAGTACTATCGAATAGAACACTGAGTCACTGTCAGTACCAATACAAATTATAGGAGGAAATCGGGGGAAACCATAACCCATTCCACCAGATACAAACGTAACATTACGACTCTTCAAAACTTCATCAGACTTCAGATCCACAGCAAAGTCAGCCATAGATGTTATTATTGGTAACAGCGGAAGTAAAAGGCCTGCTAGAACGAGTGTGATATGGATATACTTGATTTTTCGAGCTGTCTTAAACTTTTGAGCATGGAAGGGGAATCGAATTTGCCAAAAAACGGTAGCAGTGTGGAAGAGCCACCATAATGTAATTTGCAAAAACATATAGGAGTATACCATTCCTGATAAATATAAACACAAGGTCATAATGTTATTGTTATTCTATTGTATGAATTCTTAGAGTAATGATGCGTTTAAAACCATGAAATTACTATCTTATTTTAATGACTTATCATTAAAATACTTCCTATGATAGTCACTTTAGTCTAAGCCAGTTGTTACTCCCCCCCCCCCCCCCCCCCCCCCTTCCAGTGTCTGCTTTTAAGAAACCATGGTCTGTCCATACATTGCCCTGAATTTGGATAGGAGGTACCAATCAGATATCTATGGCACTTGATAAACCACCTTATTACTGTCTTGCAGTATTAATATTAGCTACTGATGTCACCTAGCCAAGTGGCACTATCTGTTTTGTGGTATCACAAGTGCCACACCATAGTTACTTATGTATAAACCACATCATTGTACCTGCAGTGAAGGCCAGATGGTAATGCCACAAAAAATGATAGGTTGTGTTTGTGTCATTAGTGTTCATAGTTATGTACAGGCTAGGCCTAGGTAGATTATGCTCAAAATTTCCCCCATTATTCTATTCTGCAATGCTAAAAAAAGTTGCCCATTATTCTTGCTAATTCACCCATTATTCTCACAACATGATTATTCTTCTTTAAAAGAACAGTTAAGTGATGTTTCTACATAGTCTTGTAAAGTTTGTCCCTGCTGATCTCCAAAAGAGTGAACTAGAAGCCATTTTTGACACTATCAAAAAATTGAAACATGCCACATGGCTGATCACATGCTCACCAATAGTTCATGAAACCACTAATGGAATTAGGCCTATAGAGTAGATCCATTTCCATCTGACATAGGCGGAGGAAGCATTTTTGTTTTGGGGGGGCAGGAGTGTATGATTATTATACTTTATTAGGTGGCTAGCCAGTTAAAATAAATTTTATCAAAAAAAGATTGTCTTCTTTTATAAAAATAGAATTTCTTTTAAATCAAGTTTATGGAACTCCTAGGGAAGTCTTTCTCCTCATTATCACTTCTTTTAGACATGTAACTCATTTACTCAGGAAGGCCATTATAGCTAGCTATATATTTGATTAGCAAATGCTGTGCATGTGGTACTTTTCATTATGGTTTCACAGTTGAAATAGCTACTAGGTATGGATCTTAGGAGGGGGGCAATACCCCCTATTCCGCCACCTATGCATCAGGACCACTCAGAGGACTTCAAAATTAGCTGTACAATGACCAGGTGCAAAAAGAGCTCAAATTATTCCCAAAATATGCCCCATTATTCTAGCATTATGCTTGATTCCAGGCAGTCCCTATTATTCCTAAAATTATGCCAGCATAATCTACCTAAGCCTAGTACAGGCTAGATGAGGTGGTCAGAAACCTGAGCTACTTATGAGTAATATAATTATCCAACCAAGTTTCAGACTACTCTACCTGAAAATAGTATAAAGATATTACCTGATATCACACAGTAAGGAGTGACTTCTACAAAACTTTTTAGCAGGTTTTTTGATGTACAAGTGAGAGTAATCGGATCAAAATACTTAATAATTATGAAAGATTCTGCATTAGAACAACAATAACAGCAAATGTTATGCCATTTTTGAGTACATACCTACTACTAAGAGGTCCACCATCAAGTACACTATAAACACAGCAGGAAAAACAAACCTGCAGAAGTTGTTAAAAGAAATAATAATAAGAAACAAGAAGACATTGTAATCTTACATTTTTTTGAACCTGATGACTGATATTATCATGACAGCTAGAGCAGAGATGACTCCAATGATAGCTGAAATTAACAAGATGACATCTCTAGCAACAGTGGCTTCACGTGAAGACTCCTTCCAAGAGTAGCAGCTAGGAAAACAAGCTCTTGAACCTTCTTCACGATAGAAATCTTCACGGCATTCTAAAAGTTTTTTAGTGCCATTTTGTGGTGTCATATCCTCAGATACTATGACCAATAGATACTGACATAATGATTTTATAGTGATAATGTTACTAGACAGGTTATTTTATACTTATTTATAATCATAATCACAGAGTATCAATTAAAAGAATAAGTTTAGAGTGAGCCTTCAGACATTGTCATACCATTTGAAGGACTGCCAGAGCCACTTCCACTCAGGACTGGACAAGATTGTGACTCCATTGGAAATATCTTACAGTCAGGAAGATTAAAACCAAATCTCAGAGCTGTGGCCCACTCAGTGGGACATATTACATCTCTGATCTCCTCACACTGTCCAATGGTGGGACGAATGGAAATTCCTGAGGACTTGTCACATAACCCAAACAGATAGAGACAGAAAAATGGCAATGCTACTCTCTGGCATTCAGGACTTGGTTTTATTAATCCGAGTCCAGATACAAGTTGATTAGCCGTGGATTCTTGGTTCCGTTGGACTAGGACACCTTCTTCAGGATCTATGTCACAGTCCTTGGATTGAAGAATTCCAACAAGCATATCCAGGCAAACACTATTAGTAACTTCCACATTGCAAGTTTCATTTTGACTCGAAGTTAAATTAACCTACGCATAATAAATGCTCACAATTAGAATTTACACATCAGCTAATAACCACATGTTACACACAGCCTACACAGCATGTTTCCTATTACATGGTGCTAATAATCTAACACTTTATTAATATTTCTACATCTGCCTAAATCGTTAGCTATATTCAAGCATTGCCTCACTTCCTTCTCCCACATAGTTGATATAATATTGCTAACCTCAAACTGATCCTGTCAATGCATACACTAAATGATTTGTATTTGCATCCGTAACTTAATAACTTGGTGTTGTGGTGATCTGCAGTTAGCTACTTGTAAGAACTTGAAGAATACATGGCTTTTCTGGGGACTTATTGTATGCGTGCAGACAGTGGCTCGCTTTTGGCTTCCTTGGCAAAAGAGGTAAGGATCTGTGGCTACATTACTATAGTAATTGCAGTATTCTGTGGTTTGCCATACTTTACAATCCATCATCATTAGTAATACTGGACCATTTACACTTTGATGTCATAGAAGCCAGACACTATAGAGAGGTCCCATGCAGTGCTTTGAAGTTAAACTATGCCCTTCAAAATAGTATATCAACTAATGTAATGTTATAGGTTTACATAAAGCTACACTATACTGATGAAAGCTACTTTTAACTCTTAATTAAACTATCTCATAGTGTTATAGAACTCACAAACAAAGGTTGTTTAGCTAATTATAAAGAAAACAGTCAGTCTTACAAAGACACAATACCAGGTACTGTTGTTACATCACTCTCTAGTGAATTCTGATTTTTATCAGTTAAGATAAGAACTTCACAAAAAATCCACCCAAAAGTTGTAATCATTCTGGGAGAGGGTTCTAGAAGTTGGCAATCCCATTATAACTAGGTACTCTTCTTACATTGATAAGACATACACAAGAAAAAAAATACAGCACTATTGATGCTAAGAGAGCAATAGTTTTAAAATATTAATGGTTTAAGTTACAAGCACCTTTCTACCAACTAGCTATAGCTAATTAATAACACCAGAAAGGTGATGTGGTAACAAGTGTAAAGAAAAGTTGGTAACAGAGGAATGAATGGGGTATTATCACATTGCAAAAAAATATACAGAGAGATGGACACTTATCATTAATGATAGATTTCTTACACTACACAATCCTTTTTCTTCTGAAACAGTTATTGCCTCCTATATACAAATCATGGAACTAACATGGTGGCAGAATAATGAAGGGAGTGGTCTATTCTTTCTTATTATAGCTAATGTAAATTTTGCAGAGTAATGTTGCAATTGACATTACAATTTCCAACGTAGCAGGTAACTAATTATAGAGAAATAGATTATTTTACACAGCTAGGCTCAAGTTAATCAGCCAATTATATCCTGTAGTATGACTATCCTAATTTTCTCACAAGAAAGGAAAGGGTTTGGCATACTTAATAGAGCTCTAAAAAGCCTCACTATAACTATCAGGTAGTAGTTGCATACATTCTCCACAATGTAAAATTATCTCCTTATTACCCAAACTGCTTCCTGTTTATGCAAGCTTGTTCTACCCTTTAAGCTACTATACCTGATAATACCTCCCAAGAAAAAGCTGATAAGGATCTGGCTAATGAGATTATCACTTATTGATCTTGACATATCATAATATGTGTATCCTGCAGATCATGCAGTCAGCACACTAAGTCTGGAGAGCTTCCATGGAATTAAGAGATCCATCAGCATGGAGTGACAGTAACACACACCAACACACAGAGAGCGTTGGTGGAGGTTTAACTTTCCCACAATCTATTATAGCTAAAGTCTACTTACAGGTACTGGAATATGGTATATAATAACTGGCACTGCTAGTAATCCCCACACAGTAGCTATAAGTAGACACAATACGACTTTTTCTACATACAGCCATATCGAGTACACGGTCTTCTGGATCTCCAGAGTCTTTTGATCTCCACTAGACTCCATCACCTTAACTGACAAACAAGCTATACACGGCACGAGAACTCCTAAGCACTCCCCCAATTTTTATAGTGCATTGTAGGCATGCGCAGTATGCACCTAGGTTTATAATAAAATTTAATTTTAACACTTGTAAGATAACTGTCTTATTGCCATGTCTAATCAACTCTATTAATCATGACGTCACATCTGTATATTATTAATAATAGTGTATCCATAGTTCAAAGTACATATATAGTTATCTCTGTTACATCACCCCCTCCTTCAAAAGGAACTCGACCCGAGTTACTGTCCTACTGCAGTCGTTGCAGGGGTAGAGGGTTCTTCCTTAAGGGATATCTCTTATTAGTTCGTTCACGTCCAGACTCTGCTTTGTCCTGAGTGGGTGAATATAGTGGGATAGCTTGTTTCATACAAGAAGGGTTGGTCCTGTGGCTTGAGCTATCTGACGAAGTATTCAAGTCAGCACTTCCACTTTGATCGGATGATACAATGGACATGGCATTCTTGTCAGACTCTAGTGATAGGATGGTACTTGTGTAATTCTGGGATATCGGGTTAATGTCCTGTCCTTCGGAAAAGCTAGTGTCCTGTTCCAGCAATGAGGTTGAGTCTTCTTCATCTTGTACTTGGGTCCCAGTCAGAACAGTTTCTACCCACTTGGGAGGACGTCCAGGACCCTTTCGTTTGTTACCATACCAATAGTATCCGGCCATAAAGCCTCCTGGACATGGTTTGACCCTGTTTTGGTGCACCTTGACTGTGTCATCCCGAGGGAAGTACACTTTCTGTGCAGTGATATTAGTGTTATCAACTTCCATAACTCTGTAGGGGCCGTGCCATGGTCTTGACAACTTCCTTTTCTTGCCTGACTCTTCACTTGGGAAATGCAATAGCACCCAATCACCAAGGTGGTACTTCACTGGTGCTGTCTTTCGATCATACTGGGTTTTGTATCTAGTCTGGGCACGATTGATATGCTCTAGAGCTGACTGCCTGGCCGAGGCCAAGGTGAGCATGAGCTCTTCACGGTAGTCTGATACATTTACTTGTTGAACTGGTTCTACTGGGAGGAGAGTAGACTCCAAAGGTGACCTGCAATCCCATCCAAACAAGAGAAATGATGGTTTCTCACCAGTCGAGTCATGTGGTGTGTTTCGGTATGCCCACAGTAATCCTGGGAGGTGTTTATCCCACTGGGCTCCAAACTGGGCAACTCTCTTTCGAAGCATAGCCTTCAACGTTCGGTTGAAGCGCTCAACCATGCCATCACACTCTGGGTGGTATGCTGTGGTATTGAGTTTAGTGGTTCCTAGTAGAGCACAGACATCCAACATGAGATGGGACAATAAGTTAGTACCACGATCAGATAGTAGAGCTTCAGGAACTCCAAATAAAGGGACGATTTCTTCACAGAGTAATCTTGCAATTCTCTCAGACTTCTGGTCTGGGACCGGGAACACCATCGGCCACTTAGTGAACATGTCCTGGAAGACAATCACATGTTTATTCCCACTCTCTGTGGAGGGCAAGTCCATTATGTCAACCCCAATTATTTGAAAGGGTCGCTGTACAGGTATTGGGCTTAAGGGTGGCTTGTGTTGGCATCCTCCTCCCGTCACGATGGCACATTCTGGACACTTTTTGCAATAGGCCACAGCATCAGCATACATACCGTCCCACCACCAGTGCTTGACTAGGTTGTTGTACAGTTTGTTACCAGCAAAATGACCACTGTACACTCCACGGTGACTCTCTTGGAGTACCTTCTCACGCAAATGACGAGGAACTGCAACTCTCTTACGATTGTCACGACGATGATCCAGATAGTAAAGGATTCCATCCACCAGTGTGAATAGAGACTCTCGAGCCACAAGCTTCTTGGCCCTACTATGATTATCTGGTATCTTCCCACTATGGAGACATTCCACAACTTCTCTTAAATCAGAATCCTTGGCCTGCTCGGCAGCATAGTCTGTTGGTACCTTGTCTTGTGAGGGTTCAGTACCTTCATCTGAAGATGTGTTGCCTCTACCATCCCGTACTATGGCAACTTGTGTCTCTCCTTGTGTCAAACCACACAGTGGTGCTGGGTCTCTGGGGCTCCTTGAGAGTGCATCAGCAGCAACATTCTCACGTCCAGCTCGGTAGGTGATACGTACATCTTTTACTCCCCTACCATATACACGAGTCCACCAACGGGCATGCTTGCCTGTGGGGTTTGGAGTCTCCAATATAGCTTTCACAGCTGAATGGTCAGTGAGGACATGAACATTGTTTCCATACAGGTGTGAATGAAAATGTGTAATGGCCCACACTACAGCCAGGGTCTCAAGCTCTGTCACGCTGTAGTTCTTCTCAGAGGGGTTCAAGGCTCTACTAGCGTAAGCCACTGGATGCAGCTTCCCATCATCCTGTACTTGTGATAAGATGGCTCCCAATCCTTGAACTGAAGCATCTGTTTCCAAGGTGAAGTCTCTATCAAATGATGGGTATGCTAGGACTGGTGATACAGTCAGCTTATCCTTGAGAGTCTTGAAGGCTGCTTCGCAATCAGCTGTCCATTCAAAGGACACACCCTTTGCCGTCAGCTGGTGAAGGGGTTGAGCGATTCTGGCAAAATTAGGTATAAACCTACGATAGTATGATGACAAGCCTAAGAATCTTCGGACATCATGAATATCCTTTGGCTGAGGGAACTCCCGAACTGCTTCTGTAAGACGACAATTTGTCTTCACTCCTTCCTTAGTGAGGATATGCCCCAGGTGTTCCACTTCCTCTCTGATGAAGTTACACTTCAATGGTTTCAACTTTAGAAATGCCTTCCTTAAACGAGCCATGACCTTTCCCAGGTGATCAAGATGCTCCTCCAGTGTTGATGAGAACACTAGGATATCGTCAATATAGACAGACACAAATGCCTTCCCATCCTCTGGGTTCAATCCTGCTAACACCTCCTGCATGAGTCTCTGGAATACTGCGGGAGCATTTGTCAAGCCAAATGGCATGACACGAAATTCAAATAGACCATGTGGTGTGGCAAATGCAGTCTTTTCCTGTGATTGGGGATCTACCAGGATTTGCCAGAATCCGGAAGCCAAATCAAGTGATGAGAAGTACTGAGCACCTCCAAGTTGATCAAGTATATCACTGATCCTAGGCAAGGGAAATGCGTCAGGCTTTGTGACAGAATTCAAGCCTCTGTAATCTACACAAAATCTGTGAGTACCATCTTTCTTTCGAACCATCACCACTGGGCTCGACCAAGGTGAACTAGAGGGCTGTATAACTCCAGTCTCCTGCATCTTCTTCAGATGTTTTGCAACCTCTTGTCGTACCACAAAAGGCATCTTGCGGGGTGGCTGCTTCATAGGTGCAGCATCTCCAGTGTTAATGACTAACTGCGTCAGATTGGTCTCTCCCCTCTCTCCATCCTCAAGACTGAAAATGTCATGATGTTCAGCCAAAAACTTCCTCACTTTCTTTGATTCACTAGCTTCTAACTCAGGGAGCTTAACCATTTCCAGCAAAAGTTGCTTCCTCTCCTCTGGACTTAGCGAGGTTATTCTTCGGATTACAGTTGCTTCTTCCTCATTATCATGATCAGGTTTGTCAGCTTCAGAATCCAAGACTTGAGCTTCCTCTGCAATTCCAACACAAGTCCCACTGGCGAGTGTCTGTGTGAATCCTGAATAGTTGGTGATCACCACATTAGCAGGGACATTCTCTTGCTGATTGACCACAGCTTCCTCTAGCTTCAATCCAGACATCTCTTCAGTGTCTTTGTCTTCCTTTGGCTCCACAATTAGAGTACGCCCAGACTGGCCTTCCCCAAGATCCACTTCAACCACCTTACTATGGCCAGGTGGCAAGCGCAATGTCTTGACCAGTTGGACTCTGATGGTAGGGACAACTGCTACATCGTGCTGATAACTTCTAGCCTTTCGGGCTTGGACTGATGGGTGGTACGTGACTATGCCCAGTTGTCGGGAAACACCTTCTGACAGAAGGAGTTGGTCACTGGCATCAGATTTTATATACACTATGGTCTTCATAGTCTTTCCATCGAATGTTATGTCCATATCCATACAACCATCCAGGTGGAAGATCTTTCCATCATAGTTCCGAGGAACTTTATCAGATTTACGAAAGTCTTTCTTGCGAAGATGTGCTACTGCTGCCACTCTGGCAAACAGATCTCGTCCCATGATAGTGATTTCAGCTCCTGTATCTATCACTCCATCAGCTGGGACTCCTAGGACATCCACACGGGCTAACTGGGACTGACTTCCGCCATCTGTGACTCTGACTTGCTTCACATGGTTCTCATCCTCAGAATCAGAATACAATAGCTCAAAAATGCCTTTTGACTCACTTGATGTTGTTGTGAATTGGCTAGCAACTGATGGTCCATTGCTTTCAGAGACACTCACTGATGACTCAGCTCCAGTTGTGACTTGTCTAGTAGAAGCTGGTTGACTTGACCCCTTACTCTCAGACCGCTTTGACTTACAGTCACGCATCAGATGACCAGGCTTCTTGCAAATGAAACACTTCCTAATATCAGAACTGCCTCTGCCCTTAGTGGGCGTCCAGTACCCCAAGCTCTTAGTGGTCTCCTGAGAGGGTTGCTTAGGTCGATACTGCAACTGCTGTGAAGATTTGGAGTACTGCTGCCTTTTCCTCAGGTCAGCCAGTCTCTTCTCCTCGTTTCGAGCTGCCACACACAGCCCACTATAGTCGATAGCTCCTGAGACAGCTGGTCCTCTCATTAGATCATAACGAAGACCTTCTTGGAGCTGTCCATACATCAACATGTCTCTAGTTTCTGCAGACATCCTATCTCGGCCATAGGCAAGTCGAAATGTCCTCTCGAGACGTCGAATGAAATCTGCAACTGTTTCACCATCCTTTTGTACGGTGTGGCGAAAGTCTTGAGCAGCAAGTGTCTTGCTACCTGGGTCAACTCTGGCTCGGAGACTCTCAACTGCAGTGGAGAATGTAGCCTTCTCCTCAGATTTCAGTAAGTTCCACTCCTGCAAGGCACGCCCCTTGAGGTGACCTGCAAACTGCATTAAGAGCTCTTCTTCTGTCCATGAGTTCCAGATACTGGTTCGTTCCAGCGATGGTAGCCAGTCATCCAGTTGAATCTCAGCATTTTCAGCAGAGAACTCTCCCACTGGTGGAGCTTTCCCTCGACGTACAGCCGTAGAGATTGTTACGGGATCGGTGGGAGAAATGGTGGGTACGGTGGGTCCTACAGCCAATGGTGGCACAATCGGCAAGGTAGCCAGAGGCACATGAGGCGCAACTGTATGAGGTATGGTGGGCAGTGTTTCATGTGCAGGGGTGAATGATGGTATAACTCTGGCTGCTGCTTCCAGCTCTGCAACTCTGCGTTGGAGCCTTTCCAATTCAGCATCTTTTTCCACTAATGTCTCATCAAAATTAGCTAACTGGAGGCAGTTCATCTTCCATAGCTCACTCACACGTCCTTGCTCCTTCTCCAGTTTGGCACTCAGCTCACTCACATGCTCTCTCTCTCTATCTAGCTCGCTGCTAAGATTAGCTGTCTTTGCCTCAAGCTCTCTGTTGTAGGCTGCAGCTTCTTCTAACTCTTTCTTCAACTTTTCACTTTCCTCATCCTCACCTACGACTTCCTTCTCATGTCCAGTCCTGGCTACTTCTGATGTCGTCTCCTCAAGCTCAACTTCTTCACCGTGGTCAAAGTTCGCGACTTCCAGGAAGACACCGTCCATGTCTATCAGGTACATCGTTTCCTTCTCACTCACATCTGTTTCTGGTGGTCGGACAAGAACCTGGACGTTCTGAGGCTCCCGTCCCATCTCTATTAGCTTTCCCTCTATTACTTGTCTTGTCTCGGCATTAGAACCACCCGTAGGCAGCTCCAGACTTCGGGCAATCTGTTGTAGGTTGGCTCCTGTTAATCGTTTGGAGTTCATGGGTAGGGTCCGGGTACACGTGGCAGTAGATACTTTCCCTGCTCCTTCCATTTTTGAAGTTACACTCTTCTAACGGCAAAATAGTTATCTACCTAACCTTTAACTATGGTTAGAAACTACTGGTAGCACTCTAGCTAGCAGATTCACTTAGATCTCGGCATGACCTCCACTGTAAGATAACTGTCTTATTGCCATGTCTAATCAACTCTATTAATCATGACGTCACATCTGTATATTATTAATAATAGTGTATCCATAGTTCAAAGTACATATATAGTTATCTCTGTTACACACTGGTACTTACAAAATCATAATTTCATTCATATTTTGTTTAGATAAAGAACCAGTACAGTTTCAGTGTGCTAGGCTCTACAGAATTTTCCAGCCAAAAAATCTCAGCCTGAGATATTCTTTACCTTTGGGGAGGGGGGACTTAGTAGTGTATTTATTTTACCTTGGTTGAGCTAGCATGGACCTAAAAAAAAGTCGTGCTTTCCTTAAAATAGAGTTATCTACCATTGGAGGTCTAATATTAGGTCAAGATAAACACATGGCAGCCATAACCTCTATAGTCTGACCTGGTTTTTACTATGTAAACAGAGATAACTGGTACAGTGGAACCTCTCTAACTCGAACCTCTCTAACTTGAACTATCCAGTAACTCGAACACCTGCTAAAACCGCACCCATCACACTGTAATGTTTAATTAGCCCAGAAGAATGGAAAACCTGAAGATTGCTGCTCCTCAGATGAAGAAACATCAACACACAGTGAAAGTAAAATCACTGCAGCAGAAGCCTTTGAGATTTGCATTAAATACTTAGAACAGCAACCAGACACCAACAGTTCTATATAGTTTAATGTTATTGCACAGACTTCATTCTACTGCAGCCCTTAGAAGAAGCACTAACTTGAAACAAAAGACAATTTCAGACTTTATTAGTACAGAAGATACCAAGTTTATATACAAAATAATAGTGTGTATACAGCACATCAAGCTAATTACATCATGTGTTCTATAACTCAAACATTTCACTAATTCAAACACCTTCTGGTCCCAAAGTGGTTGAGTTAGAGAGGTTCCACTGTATATAGTTTTGGAGGGACCATTTAAATGTAGCTATGTTCACGAAGCCATAATTCCAAGTACATACAATCCTTTTTCTCTATGTCTATATCCATATAGGCATCTGCAAAAGGTATGTCGCCTGTAGGCATAAGTGTAGGAATGGGTAGGTGGGTGGGTAGGTGGGTGGGTAGGTGGGTGGGAGGGGAGGGGACGGGAGGGGAAACTGGGTACCTGTGCCCACCCCCAACCAAACCTGTACCCAGTATCACCATATTCACCACATGTATAGTTATGGGAAGTGGGGCATTGCCTATAAACTTAGCTACAATACCAGAGTATATTGAAACTTTAATAACCTAGCAAGTTATTAAACTGTTATAATATTATTTTGAACCATAGTTTAAGTCAGTTACTTCTTTGCTTATTCACTGTTATAGAAACTTTGCATAATGCATAGGTGAGGAAAATAATTTTGAATATGGGGGCAAGTCAACTAGATCTGTGTCACACTCTCTGATAATCACATTTCTACCATCATGTTTCAATGATGGCATAAAAAATCATGATTATAAAGGTGTCTGGGAGTTTAGTTTTAATTTGTGTTGTATGGTAGTAAACATGTTATTGTTTTAAACCTAGTGGAGCAGGGATATATATGTCTTGACTTGTCATAAAACTGAAAAAAAGTGTTCACTGGTGGCAGTGGTGATCAAAATAAAGCAGCACTAATTTAGTGTTTTGATTATTAGATAACATGAATGTACAGCTGGCTTGTTAATTAACCACAGGAGTGGACTTGGTCTTAGCACTGCCTATGCCATGTTGTTGTGTAAAATTGTTATGTTATTGATTTTAGAATGGGGGCACTGCCCCCATAGCTGCCAGAGTAGAGGGGCAGGTGCCCCCACTGCCTCCATGGTTCCACCACCTACGTAATGGACTTTGGCTCCACCCTTGTGTGGGCAAATAGCCTCCACTTATCTAGGGAAGGTGCCAAAAGTTTTGGACTTGCAGTAGCTACAGGAGTGATGATGATCAAAGTTGTACAAAAATTCCTTGGTTTATATATTTTTTCTTTTTGCTACATTTTTGCTTATAGATTTACATTTCTTTGAGTTCCAGATTACCATGAAGGTTCAGTTAGTGGGGATATTAATTTAGTCTCCTGTAGCCAGACCCTCCACAAAAGGGGGAGTGTGTGAATGTAGATGACTACTAGTTAACATAGCCATCAGACATGATGCATTCAGATTCCATATATAGTAGTGTGTGTGTGTGTGTGTGTGTGTGTGTGTGTGTGTGTGTGTGTGTGTGTGTGTGTGTGTGTGTGTGTGTACTGCTGTCTAACAAATAATACTCCAGAGCTGCCACACATATCTACAGACATACATATGTCCACTGTTCTGATATAGTAAACATTGTAAACATTATTATAGTAAACCAACCACAAGTATTTGACATCATAGGATAATAGTAATGTCAAGAATGTCTTTGCACTTATAATCGTGTTATGTTTAGTTAAGATTTACAACAGCATAATATAGTTCATGAACAATGTATTCTTTTGATTATCCTTCCTTGCTCTAGCTACTGGAAGTTGCACTGTTAAAACTGTGGTGTACAGCTTACACCTTTTAAGGTGTACCACAAGCCAGGCAAATACTACCACCCTGGGGTGTAAACTATGGGTGTACCCAATACATCTTGAGGTGTACACTGTCACCTTTGGGATGAACACTTTTAGGGGGTGGGGGTGGGGGGGGGAGGGGGCTGGGAGGGCAGACACACCGATAAAAATATTAATATAATACACACTCAGTATAAGGAGATAAGAGAAATAAGTGATAATTATAAAGAGATGACATAAAGAGATGAAAGAGACATAATCCATGCTGTATAACTATAAATATTGTTAGCTATAATTTTCAATATTATTGATGTCTCAGGTCAGGCTTGGCATGACATATTAGCTACTGGTTGCCTAGTTTTTGTTTTGTGGCTGCATGAGTAATTATTCTTACCCTAAGGCTACACCATCGGGTTTCATACAAATATATTACAGTTAGGTGTAGGGAGAGGATAGGGTTTATAGTACTTACCATTTTACCGCATCAAACTGCCCATAGCTATAATAATAAAAAAAAATAACATGGAATAATTGGTTATTTATTATAATATGGAAATTTATGAATAGTTTATATTTATGGCAAAGTTTCAATTCATGCCAGGACTATGGGTCCAATTCTATGAACCACAGTGTCCAAAATGAACCATAAAATACATTATTATAGGTGTCTCATAAAATACTGTACAATTAATAGTGATGTCACAAATGCCTCTGTTCTTTATTTATTTAACCTACTCTCTGATCTTGTGCTGTGCTGTTCAATATTCTACTCCTAGTTCAGGGTTAATAATGATTTAAGATGTGGTTGCCACATGTCTAGCCTGAGGTATGAACACTAATGTAGTTTTGAATAACTTGACCTTTTAGTAATCTGTCCTGTTGAGATTTATGTTTACTTCAATAACACTTTTACTAGCAAATAACTCAATACTGCAGTTTTGTGTATAATAGTAGCTGCCTTCCCACCACAGATATGTCTGACCATCTGACGCCACAGGTACACTCCGTCTGGAGCCATGCACCATTTACATGACATGAAAAGCCTTTCTGTTCTAAGTGCACACATTAAGTTGTATAAACACACAGAACAGGCTGTTTGTTTACTAAAAAAGGGATTAGTGGGCTGTTGGAAGTTGTTAGTTTCAAGATAAGGTTGTGTTTGTGCTGTACTCTGTAACTATGATTCTTGGTATCTACAATAATATTTGAAGAAGCAGTGTGGCAACTATGTTATTTTATTTATAGCTATAATATAGTCAAATAGTCAAGTAATTTATCTTATGCATAGCTTTTGGTACACTAACAGATTGACTTCCTACTAATGGTGGGCTAGGACTAGGGCTTGGGCTAGGGCTAGCAATACCAGCCATACTGTAAGAAGGTCCAAGTATGATAGACATGAGCACACCTGCCAATAATAGTCGTGATCTTGGCAAACATTAGTGATGAACTAGCTACATGTGACTTTCTGGTAAGTTGTCCAAAAGATGATTATGGTGAATAGGTAGACTCAATGTAAAGAAGATTACCACAAAAATGTTTACTTTCACAAAGGACATGTAACTTTCTGGTAAGTTGTCCAAAAGATGATTATGGTGAATAGGTGGACTTAATGTAAAGAAGATTACCACAAAAAATGTTTACTTTCACAGAAGGATAACTTGGTCACATTTACCAAAAATTGGTTCAACTACTAAAATATAGCTCTCTCACAGCTTTCTAATGGTGTATTCATGTCCCACCTAAGTTCAAATAGTTAAGACATTGGGTTAATTAATCCATTTCTGGGGGGAATTTGCTTGTGAGGGGGTATATGCAATAATGAGAAGGGAAGGAACACAGAAACTGACCTCTCCTCACCTGCTATAAAGCTTTTAAAATTTATCACAGAGTTTCTCCAATTATAAGACTTCCATAGGTTTACAGTATCATGATTGCATAATTTTTGAGATCTTAAAATTGGAAAGCACAGGTGGAACATCTCCCTCACTGTGGCTGTTGTATTTTTCCTCTTAAATCTTACATAATAGTCAACACACAACTTACAATAATTTGTAGGACAACAGTAAAAATTGGACATAATAATTATGAATACACTAATTAATGACATCACATTCTGTAGTAGTCAGGATCTCATAGTGGCCTTGTAGCCATGTAATTAGCATATCATACTTGGAACCCACCTCTTAAAAATTACTGGATTAGCCATTGAAACCATATATAGTCATCAATAGCTACCTCTTTAAATACATATGTTAATGTGTGTTATTGATGCATCATCTAGCTATATATACCCCTTTGAGTCCCCCTTAGTGAATTTACCAATGCTACTGTCACTGTAATAGGAACTATTACTGCACTTCCTTTACATAATCTCTACAATGACTGAGTCATCTCACCTTTTATGATCTTCCATACTCATATCAGAGTGCTGGCAATATCTCAGGAAAAAAATAAAATGCCTTATTCACAACCACCTCTGTATAACCAGCATCAACTTGACTTCATAATTTATGTTAGTGGCTATACTAAGTGTGATAGATAATATTGTTTGAAGAAAGTATTAAGTGTTCTGATTCGTTGACCTCATGTACTTTTTAACCCTAGAACTACCGTATAAAATTTGTATCATTGGTTACCAGTGGGGTCTGCTAGACCCCCTTCCTCTTACTACATTAATGCTTAAACTTCATCAATGTCATAATGGTAAGCTATCTGACTAATTCCAGTTTAAAAAAAGCAGGTGAAGGTAATCCCATGTAATATCAAACACTAATTTACTCTATTGGTACTAGTTGTCTAGGAGGTGATCTTTAAGAACATCATTATAAGCTGTATACTTTATGTGGATGTTGACAACCTCAATTTAGAAAAACGCATGAAATTACAGCTCATTAGACCCTACTACCAAGACATGGCAGTACATTAAACACGGTGATAGGGTCTAATGGACCCCAAGGGTAGTTCTAGGGTTAAACACTGTGATTTAGAAAAACTCATGAAATTACAGCTCATTAGACCCTACTACCAAGACATGGCACTACATTAAACATGGTGATAGGGTCTAATGGACCCCAAGGGTAGTTCTAGGGTTAATAGACAACATAAAATCTTAGATACTGGATAAGGTGTAAGTACTCCATTTCATTCTATTCCCAAGGGCAGACTCAGGAATTTGTAGAAGGGGGGGGGGGGGGTTGTATTTTTGGCCAAAGACCATGACAGAGATGGGGATGTGCGTTCCTTATCCAGCATAGAGTGTGAAAGCAATAGTATTAATTGATATAGAGCAATTACATTATTAAGTATTCCACTGGAAACCACCCTCATTGAAGATGATGTTGAATATCCTTAATTTTATGTTTCATTTGAGAATAATCAGTGCATATAAACTGAAGTAACAAATATATGTTGGAATAAATTTTGAGGATATAATTTGGAAAAGCTATTGATTACAGTAGTTGTAAAATCCTGTTGAAAATTATGTATAAAACATTAGATATAATCTATTCACGATGGAAATGTTCAGTTCTACTCCAGTGCAAAGTTTTGTATCAGTTTGCATTACATTGCTTACATATTGCATAATTGTATGCATCAATTTTATGAAGATGTGGGGATTTTTGATGAATTAGTTGATTGAGCCATACGAGTATTTTTTACACAACTCTTGAATTTCTCTTTTAATTCTTTTGTTTAGAGCATACACAAGAGAATTATATCAATCAGAACAGGTCAATTCTGGGTTTAAATGTATTTCTATCACATGGATTATTTGGATCATTCCTTCACAGATAAAGTACTTTAATAATTCCTCTGAGATTATTTCTGAATTTCTTGTAGCTATGGTGAATGACGTCAAGGCCACCACAGCAAGCAATACACAATAGCAAAATTTTTCCTCTCAGCTGTACCAATTTTGAAGACATCTTTGCCTTAAGGAGTCCATATTGCTGTATAATCAATACTCCAACTACAGAATATTTAACTTTGTTTTTTAAATTATGAATTTTATGTTAGCTACAATCATAGAATGTTATATACTGTAACAAGTGGTAACTACATAGCTACTATTAACACCATCATTACATCATCATTACATCATCATATTATATCATGACGATGTGATTCATGCATATTGATTAGCTATCTTAAATGAGATTACTAGCTCCAATATCATAGTGTCTTGACTTCTTTACATATACATGCAGTGAATCCTCTGAATAAAGGACACTTTGGGATCAAGTCTACTCTACTCTGTAAGGAGGCTGTCTTTATCTCAGAGGTTAATTTTAAATCAGTTTGCCAGATTGTATATTAATTTTTTTGTTGTCCTTTGTAAGAGGTGTCGATTCTACTGCAACTAGAAACACAACTCTGAACACGGTTAAAGAGGAAGATGTTAACCACAGATAAAAGGAAGATATCAGAACATAAACTCACTTAGTGAATAGTATAGGAGATATATCAACACTATTATTAATGATTATTAATATTGGCAGAGCTAGCACACGAAACACTGTTAGTACCACCACATAATATAGGAGGAAATCGAACTGTAGCCCATTCCACCAGATGCAAATGTAATGTTTCTACTTTTCCTGATTTCGTCAGATTCCAGTTTCACAGCAAAAGTAACCATTGATGAACCAGTGGGAGTATGAGACCAGCTACAACACACCCAATGTGGATGTACTTAACTCTGTGCGCTCTCTAAAATGATCGAGCATAATTATAATGGAAAATGAATTTTCCACAAAATAGCTATCATATGAAACATCCACCATTGGATCAACTGGAGTAGTGTGTATGAGAATGTAATTCCTATATAATATTGAAATAATGCTGCTAATAACTATAAGCTCTTTTGATATAAGCACCCATGTCTTGAACAGTAACTTTAAGTTTCTAATGCATAAGTCACAAATATAATTGGTCCTCTAAAATCTAGTCTTGTCTGAGTCCTGGGAAGTATCAGGACAAGATAAATTTTACATAAAGTGTTTAGTAATTACAGACAATTAATTAATTATGAGGGAATGCTGCATATCTTGTGACACACCATTACAGGGGCACAGTTCATACAGCAGAATTTATATCCTACTGCTTGCATTAGTTAGGTATATACACTCTAACAACCTGTACCACAACTATTTATATGTAGATACAGTGGCTGATCCAGAAAATTCTTAAAGGGGGTGACTTTTAATTTTTTTCAAGTGAAAACACATTTATTTCCAATACTCAATAGATATTCAAGAAGTTTGTGACAAACTTAAACAACTTCACACTAGAAAATGACTATTAGTAGTTTTCTTGTTGCCGATACCACATATAAAATTATGAATATCATTAAAATTAAGAGGAGGGGGGGGGTGACATGTCACCCTATTCACCCCCTGAATAAGCCCCTGAGATAGCACAATCTTTCCTACTACATAATATAGAACCTTTACCATTAATTACTCTGCTGCCATTTTGGTTGATAAAACTTATTAAGTTACATGCAATAGTTGCCCTTTTATCCACAATGTTGACATACTTATTCGATCTATATTTGTCCATATCAACTAACACGTGCCAGAGTACTGTAATGTATATGTATATGTGGGTAACTTTATCTGTTATGTTGGTTTTCTTGTGGTTAGTTAGTTTGTGTTAAGCTGGGACTATGGTCTAGAACAGTAGTAGCTAGTTTTGTGTGGCATGTCAAATTGGTTAAGCTTTGTGACAAATGAGAACTATAATCTCTTTGTTCTAACTTGTATCTTTCAAAGAACCAAGTAGTTCTTTGATACTAAAATTATAAGGTATAATGTATAGCCTCAGGGTATTTGTGTAACATTAATTCATATTCTAAATTTTGTTAATCATGATCAAGAGACTAACCTAGTGATTATTAGAGTAACTTACTTGCTATCATTATAATTACCTGATATAACACAAAATGGTGTAACCTCCAACAAGCTATCCAGAAGATTAGGTGAAGAACAGTAAAGAGAAGAGCGATCCACGTATGTGACAAGTACAAAAAATTCTGAAATGGAAGATAATAATGGGGACAAGTATTACATACCTGTCACCATTATATCACATGTCATGTAGATAACAAATATTGATGGGAACACAAAGAAGATTGTATCATTAAATATATTAAGTAGTTGTAGTGGTAGGGAAGGTGCTCTTGAATGATAGATTTACTTCAGATTGGATAGCTGTGGCTACACAATGGAGCCTCTTCATATAACCATGAGACATTTTAAAGTGTCTTGGTTAAAGGCCTTATTTCAAGTTTTCTATTACTGTTTGACACAAAAGTTGGTAATTATTAATACAGAATTTCAGGGGTTTGGAAAAGAGAGGTCCCACAATGTACATAAGTGTCCTCATTTTATGGGGTTGGAATAGAGTAGTTTCACTGTATACAGAGGTGTCTTTATTCCAGGGGGTTGGAATAAAGGGGTTTTACAGTAATCAGTTTACACACTCTTATTATTTGTCTAGTACAACAGATTTTAAGAGTGTTTCACTGAATAATTCAAGCAATCCAGGATTTAATTATTTAGCCGGCTCTAATAATGAGAGATCCCTTGATACAAGAGAGAAGGAGAGAGAGAGGGAGGGATTTTATGAGTGGCTGTGCCCAATATAGTATATTCATACACATGAAAACAGTAAATCACTCATATTCTTTTGAATCTGATGGAATTATTACCAAAACAGACCAGAGATGACTCCTGATAAAAATATTATCACATCTGCATAGCAATCGTTTCTGTCTGAAAATATCCTTTTCAGGTATAACAGTTGGGGACACATATTTCTGAATCTTCCTCACTGAAGAAGTCTTCACAACAATCTGGAAGCTCTGAGGTGCTAGTATTAAATTGGTGAGGTGGTCAGGACCTCAGACTCTGAAATATTGAAATAATTACAGGTGAATCATAAGCCAAGTTTAATACCATTGGTGCATTGGTGACAATTCTATTTCAAGATGGTGACTCCATAGGAAAAATCCCACAATCGGAAAGATCAATACCATATCTCAGAGCTGTGGCCCACTCAGTAAAACACACCACATCTCTGATCTCCTCACACTGTCCTATGATGGAGATTCCTGACATGTCATACAACCCAAACAGATAGAGACAGAGAAAAGGTACCACTAATTCTCTGCATTCAGGACTGGGGGTTATAAAGTCACCAAGACCAAACAGAATCTGTTTAGCTGTGGATTCATCATTTTGCTGCACTAAGATGTTTCCTCTGAGATCTGTATCACAGTTCATTGATGACAGAATATTAACTATTAGCACAGACACTATTATTTTTAATCAGTGTAGTTGCACATGTCTGATGAGTGGCATTAAATTTTAGATTTCTCTTCATAATAGGTGTGTTCACTTATAAGCAATACATAATCTGATGGTTTTTTTTATCAATGCATGCTTCAGCATTCAAAAAACAGCCCCTCCCTCCCAAATTTGTAATAACATAGCTTGTAGAATTCAAAATAAGCAAGTGTTATTGTAAATTCTCAAACACTCAATATTCTGTTTGAGCTAGCTATTGGTTGATAGCTATATATTTATAGAATTTGAGTCAAACTGTATTCTTACTAATATTGAATTTATCATACAACTATAAAGACAATGAAGATCCCTTTTCTAAAAGGATTTTCATGTAGCTATGTAGATAGCTAGTGGTAAACACTCTCAGTGTGTATACGTATGTACGTATAGCTATGTATTAAGAGTACAACACTTATCTGGAGAAGACTTGGACTACTATTAGGTCTATCAAGAGGTTGCGTTAGTATAAGGAGTCAAAAGGTTCCTATGATATAAAATTAGCCAAAGAAGTGGTCAGGAAATGGATGGGCTATAATGTAAAATGTTATTATAGTGTGTGTTTTAACTAATCTCAGCAGTATAACAATATGTTTTTCACTTATGTGAAATCTTCTATGTAATAATACTTAGTTTTCATGGTAAGGCCCTTTGCCACGAAAAGTCCAGCTCAATAATTACTCATAGAGAACTATTGAATGTAGGTGGAGAAATAATAATTAACCAAAAAATGAAATATACTGTTCATGATTAGTTTCAATTCAGTTGATATGAAGTCGTCAACCAATGCAGCCACTATATACAGGTCTATGATGCAGCTAAAGGAGCTTTGGATATATTGACATGTGTAATGGAACCACCATTTGAATATCATTGCCAGTATCAGGGAGCCAGTAAACCTTCAAAATCTTTTTTTAAGGGAGTCACTGGATTGTACAGATTCTTGATTTGAAAAGATGAGATATATTCCTCTTGAAAGCACAATTGTATAAGTGGGAATGTAATTTGCTTACAAGAGCTTGGGTTTACAAGAGCTAAGTAGCACATGCATAGTAATTCAGTAATTCTTCTTCTTCTTCTTCTTCTTCTTCTTCTTCTTCTTCTTCTTCTTCGAGAGAGAGAGAGAGAGAGAGAGAGAGAGAGAGAGAGAGAGAGAGAGAGAGAGAGAGAGAGAGAGAGAGAGAGAGAGAGAGAGAGAGAGAGAGAGAGAGAGAGAGAGAGAGAGAGAGAGAGAGAGAGAGAGAGAGAGAGAGAGAGAGAGAGAGAGAGAGAGAGAGAGAGATGAGTGATAATTTAAAAAAGAGTCACTTTACAGAAACACATTTTGAATCACTCCCACAAAAATAAATAAGCAATGACTTTTATACTTGCCTACTAAAATGATTACAGGCATAATGAAAATGAGTCTTTTATAATGACCAAGAGAATGGTGGTTCTTAAAAAAACATCTATAAGGCATAATGTATTGTTGTTTGTACATATCATTACTCCTTGTCTGGTATAATTATAGATAATGGATAGACCCATGTTTCTCAGCTTCAGTCCTTCATTTTCCCCCCTCCATCTCTGTGTCAATAGCTTTGGTCTAACAAATACCATCTTAGGATATATTTATGCTGTGATCAGTAAGCAGTTAAAATGGGCTACCACAGTAATGGCCACCTGCTCAAGAAATGTCATGCATTTAAAATATGGGCAGGGATGATAATTAATTTTTTTGGCCTAAATGGCAAACAGTGATAGCTAAATTGCTAGTGAAATTAACCCACAATGAGTCCTTTTCCCCCCCTTATGGATGGCTGAGCTCCTGTGAATATGCTACAATTCTTATATAATTCAGAATAGGAGAATCAAACCATTGAGTATGCTTTGATAACTGGCTACAAT
Source organism: Diacarnus erythraeanus (assembly GCA_964016965.1). Lineage (NCBI taxonomy): Eukaryota > Metazoa > Porifera > Demospongiae > Poecilosclerida > Podospongiidae > Diacarnus > Diacarnus erythraeanus. The sequence goes on along the minus strand of OZ024685.1, from coordinate 5,079,976 downwards.
AGCTTCTATCCTACTTAGACTTACTGGTATGTGATAAAAAAATAGTTGGTAGTGTTAGCAATCCCCACACAATAACTATCTATCAGTATGGAAAGTCCAGCACTTCCACACGTATCCAAACTCCCAGACTAAACTGCTTCCTTTCCTCTCCATTAGACGTGTGAACGTCTTTTTGCTCCTCCATTTGAAGGTTAGGTCACATATTATTACCTCAGTCACCAGCAGATTTTATTTATTATGCTATAGCTAGCTGCACTATTATAATAGTAGTTAAGCACGGCTGTATGGCTAGTATATTATATTTCTTTTATAATGTACTGTAAAAACAAAACAAACAAACAACAACAACAACAAAAAACAACAACTAAAAAAAAAAAATTATTGTTTCAAACATTCTTAGTCATTTTTGTATCAAGTTTAATGGATACAGATGATAGAGATGACAATGTTCTCTTTGTATTTCTTGACACGACTTTAGTCTTTCCCAAACAGCTACTAAACTTTTCCTTTAATTCTCTAATATTGATAGCATACACCAGATTTACAACTGGAAATATTCCAAGCAGAACTAAAGCTGTAACTGCCAAATCTGGATGAGAGATTTCACTTAAACTCTTCCTGTCACATGGATTATTTGGGTCATGACCACTTTGCTCACAGGAAAAATAATCCCTCAATCGAGCTGCAAAAAGTTCTGAATTTCTTGCCGCAATAGTGAGTGTTGTAGTATCAATCACAGCTAGAGGTATGTAGTAACAGAGCATAATCAAGAGTTTTCTTTCAGCTGTACCAATTTTAAAGACACCTTTGGATTTCTTTGCTATGAGGAGTCCATATTGCTAGTGAATAATAATGAATAAATATAAAAGTTTATTTAATAAAGAAGTACTATACCGTAGAGCCAGTTATTTTCAAGACACTTTATTTTCACTGATCTCATAAAATCTTGTACATATTATGAAGCAATTCACGTTTTTTATTTTCGCTGGGCGGGGAGAGCTTTCTGTTTTTGAATTTGTACATAAAATTATTGAAGTTTTTTATTTTTGCTTTCCTTTACCTACCGCGAAAATAGCGAAATTAAAGTGACAGCGAAATTAACCAGATCTACGGTAACTATAATGTCATTAGAGAGCGCCAGCCGTAGAATGGTGCAAACTAATTAACCACAAAGAAAGGTGATAACACAAAAAATGGACATTGAAATCTTAACATCTAGACACCACCAAACCTCCATGTGGAATTGGATAAGTAAAGAGATCTTTGAGGCTTTGGTCAGAGGTTACACTTTCAAATAACATAGCAATACATACAATATAATGAAAACCAACTAACATTTCAAACCATCTCCCCTTTTCTTATTATTAAATAAACTAATGTGCAGCACAAGCAAGAAGGATGAGTTAATGTTCAGAGGTTAGGAGCCAGATACATTAGCATTACCTCATCTTTCAATGAATAATATCAAAACACCCTAACTGTTCAGAACTGGCCAGATGACATCATAAACCCTATTGTGCACCCTTATATACCCTTATCTTATATTATGCAGATGAGCTGAGTGGGATAAAAATCGAAAAGTCAATAAATATCCTTATTCTGTGATGTAAAGTAGCCTGAAGTTAAATTTCTCTCTGGAGTGGGGTGTCTGGCTTTGTGTGGTAGCCAATGCATGGCTACTGACCTCCCTAGAGTCCAAACCTCTTCCACACACAAGTTTTAAGGGGAGGGTTATGTTTATGCAAGATTAAGTATGGAACCACTATGCATTTTACTCACTTTATGAACAAACCAGAAGAGAAGAATAATGATGGTTATCCCAATGGCCAAAAGAATAATTAACGGGAGTACTAATGAATAGAACACTGAGTCACTATCAGTACCAATACAAATTATAGGAGGAAATCGAGAGAAACCATAACCCATTCCACCAGATACAAATGTAACATTATGACTCTTCAAAACTTCATCAGACTTCAGATCCACAGCGAAGTCAGCCATAGATGTTATTATTGGTAACAGCGGAAGTAAAAGGCCTGCTAGAACGAGCGTGATATGGATATACTTGATTTTTCATGCTGTCTTAACCTTTTGAGCATGGAAGGGGAATCGAATTTGCCAAAAAACAGTAGCAGTATGGAAGAGCCACCATAAGCTAATTTGCGAAAACATATAGGAGTATACCATTCCTGATAAATATAAACAAAAATAATATTGTTATTCTATTGTATGAATTCTTAGAGTAATGAGGTGCTTAAAACCATGAAATTACTATCTTATTTTAATAACTTATCATTAAAATACTTCCTATGATAGCTACTATAGTCTAAGCCAGTCGTTACTCCCTCACCCCCACCTTCCAGTGTCTGCTTTTAGGTCTGTCCACATAGTACCCTGATTTTGGATAGGAGGTGCCAATCAGATATCTATGGCACTTGATAAACCACCTTATTACTGTCTTGTAGTATTAATATTAGCTACTGATGTCACTCAGCCAAGTGGCACTATCTGTTTTGTGGTATCACAAGTGCCACACCATAGTTACTTATGTATAAACAACATCATTGTACCTGCAGATGGTAATTCGATAGGTTGGGTTTGTGTCATTAGTGTTCATAGTTAAGGTATGTATAGGCTAGATGAGGTGGTCAGAAACCTGAGCTACTTATAAATTATCTAACCAAGTTTCAGACTACTCTACCTGAAAATAGCATAAATAAAGATATTACCTGATATCACACAGTAAGGAGTGACTTCTACAAAACTTTTTAGCAGATTTTTTGATGTACAAGTGAGAGTAATTGGATCAAAATACTTGATAATTATGAAAAATTCTGTATTAGAGCAACAATATAATAATAACAGCAAATGTTATGCCATTATTGAGTACATACCTACTACTAAGATGTCCACCATCAAGTATACTATAAACACAGCTGGAAAAACAAACCTGCAGAGTTGTTAAAAGAAGGGAACAAGAAGAAATTGACTCAAACAATAATCTTACATTCTTTTGAACCTGATGACTGATATTATCATGACAGCTAGAGCAGAGATGACTCCAATGATAGCTGAAATTAACAAGATGACATCTCTAGTAACAGTGGCTTTATGTGAAGACTCCTTCCAAGAGTAACAGCTAGGAAGACACTCTCTTGAACCTTCTTCACGATAGAAATCTTCACGGCATTCTAAAAGTTTTTTAGTGTCATTTTGTGGTGTCATCACATTCTCAGATGCTATGACCAATAGATACTGACATAATGATTTTACTATATAATGATAGTGTTAGACAGGTTATTTTATGCTTATTTATAGTTAATCTTAATCACAGAGTATTAATTAGGAGAACACTTTAGCCATATAAACATAGACACTCTATAAGTTTAAAGTGAACCTTCAGACATTGTCATACCATTTGAAGGACTGCCAGAGCCACTTCCACTCAGGACTGAACAAGATGGTGATTCCATTGGAAATATCTTACAGTCAGGAAGATTAATATCAAAGCTCAGAGATGTGGCCCACTCAGTTGGACATATTACATCTCTGATCTCCTCACACTGTCCAATGGTGGGATAAATGGAAACTCCTGAGGACTTGTCACATAACCCAAACAGATAGAGACAGAAAAATGGCAATGCTACTCTCTGGCATTCAGGACTTGGATTTATTAATCTGAGTCCAGACATAAGCCGATTAGCTGTGGATTCTTGGTTCTGTTGGACTAGGACACCTCCTTCAGGATCTATGTCACAGTCCATGGATTGAAGAGTTCCAACTAGTATATCCAGGCAAACACTATTAGTAACTTCCACATTGCAAGTTTGATTTTGACTTAAAGAAATCGCTGAAGTTACATTAACCTATGTATATAATAAACATTAGAATTTACGAAGTTAATATCTACACATTACACAGCCTACACATTTCCTATTGATATAATTTACATGGTGCTAATAATTAGTAACACTTTATTAATATTTCTATATCTGCCTAAATTGTCAGCTATATTCAAGCATTGCCTCACTTCCTTCTCCCACACAGTGGATATATTGCTAGCCTCAAACTGAGAAAAGAGATCCTGTCAATGCATACACTAAATGATTCGTATTTGTATCCCATAGTTGCCAACTTTTCCGGCGGGACAGGAAGCCACACCTCAAGACCACACCCAGTTTAGAAGTTGGAAGTGGCTATTCGTCCGGCAGCCGGACACAGTTTGCAGAGCTATTCGTCCGGCAATGCATTTGCGTGTGCGCAGTGGGCGGGGTTTGGTGTGATTAGTGCGCTGCGCTCTCCTCGTAGCCTTTCGTTAGCCTCAGCCATTCTCTGTACATCATCAGGGTATGGTAGCTAACTATGGTAGCTGTATCAAAACTTCTAGCTTTTGACATCCTACTCTTCAGATTGATTTTGCAAGGTTACTGTACTTGCTGCAGTGCCTTAAAAGCTGAGTTGGTAGACACTATCCTCATTTTTAAGCAGTGTTTCTAAGACCAGGGGCTGATCCAGGATTTTCAGTTGGGGGGGGTGGATAGCAAACTAAAGCGACGATAGAAGCTATTTAGGTCCTTAATCATGTCAAGGTGACCATTGCTTTCAGCATCTAATTCACTGTCAGTACCATCACAGAGTGAGGTGGCTAGCAACCCCATCCACACCCCCCCCCTGAATCAGCCCCTGGAGACTGTTGACATAAACTACCCAAGATCAAAAATAGCTTTTATGAACAAGATCAAGAGAGTTTGTGCTCATGACAGTAACAACAAAACCATTGCTTGCTTTTCTTAAGGGTAACACAGTTAAAATGGAACCATGAAAGACATAAATCACACACAACAGAGTTTTCTGTATCATCATTGATAACTTTAGAACAGCTTCCACAGTACCAAACAGCATTCTTCCTGACAACTTCCAAGACTTGTGTTAGTGCAGCCCAAACATCTTCAGAAAAGTATTTTTGAATGCTTGGAATGCATACATTTTCATCAAGACACAAGCAGATATTCTTTCTGGTTTCATCTCCACATCTTCTTCTTCAACAAGCCTCTTTCGTGCCAAAACTGCTTCTTTAATTTGACAGTCAACGAACCATGACAAAATCACTGTGGAAAGAATAGTACAAACTTTGAATAGGGGACACTTTGGGACTACAGTAGAACCTCCCTTATTCATACACTGTGGTTCCAGAGGGTGTCCCTAACTAAGAAAATGTCTTTACTGGGAATGGGAATACACTTGTGACCAAGAAGGACAGTATGAACAAGCTAAGCTCTAGGGCATGAAAATACAGCTGCTCATTGCTAGAGGCACATTAATGGACAGTCTAGACCTTAATTAAGCACAGCATTAGTGTATGCTACAACAGCTGAATAGGCTGTCCTGGGAGTCTGGATAAAGGATGTTCTACTGTACTATAAGGAAGTTGTCCCTTTCTCAAAAGTTAAAAGGACCTGGGAGGGTCTTCAGTGAAGCAATCTACTATGTGTAAGGCTATAGAGGTTATTCAGTTTGGGCAGGGTCAGAGGCAAATTCATAGCAACCGTTGCCATGCAGCCATATTGAGTGGCAAAAAGCACGGGTGGCATGGCCGGTTTGTATTCATAACACTTTTTAAGGAGACTAAGCTGAGGTACCGAAAGAAGTTGAAACTAATGTAAGGCATAGGAGACTCATACTTTCTCTGGGAATCATCAAGCCCACCAGTAAGCTACAGAAGTCATCATGCTGTTGACTGGCAGAAGTGGCCAGAAGTTATTACAAGGCTAAAGCCCGAAAGCCTTTAAAGGCCTTGATGACTGCAGACTCTATTCTGATGGATGGATAACTTGTGCTAGTGTATATGCCACTATTGGTGGTAATCCCAGCATCTTATATTATACACAGAGTACTCCTCTTAGACCATGGGTTGGAATAAAGAAAGACAGGTGCATCATTATGGCACATTGTACATGTCATACGAACCAATTGCTAATCTTATCCAATGAACACTGTTAGACAACTGTAATGAAACCATCCAATTCAGACAAAAATACTAAATTCAATCTTAGCTTCATCAATGTCATAAGTAATTATTGATCAAACAATGGTAGTGTTAGCCGACTGATTCCTGAAATGGCCAGTTTAAAAACAGTAGGTGAAGGTAATCCCATGTAATTATTATAATTGTAGTGGGATCTTTTCATCTCTGGAGTAGTACTACTTGTCTAGGAGGTGATCTCTGCTGCTTCCCAGTCTATTTCATTTTCATGTCTTCTGATTAGTCAAATCAGTGTTTACATAGTACACCTGATCTAAGTTCATATAGGGAACCATTTTCAAAATCAGCTAGAATGAGCAGCTGTAAACCTTGACTCGTTCTCTAATCTCTCTCAAACCTCACAGCACTACTTTTAGCTGGACTGGTTGTGTGAATGAATAGAGATGGATGTATAGTTGGAGACAGAGGATTGTTGCTCTTCTCTCCTGAGATAAAGTGGGCACTGCATATTCAAGAGGATTCTCCAGGTTGTCGGTTAGTAGGTAACTGCGCAACATCTCCACCATTGTCTTTTGCCACTCAAAATGGAGCCCGCACGTAACTCTGCCCAATTACCACGCCCTCTGAATAACCTCTATACACTTATTATAGAATTCCCATGAAACTTGAACATGGCTAATTTGCATTGTATTATAAAAAGTATTAGCCACTAATGATGAAAGAACAACAACAACCATCTACGACCCTGTTCTCCCCTCCCCTCCTTTCGGAAATCCTAGTTCCACCCCTGATCAGAGATTCCATTTCTAGCTATGATTAATATTATAGAAAAGGACTTCTCGCAATGGCCACTTTCAGAGGGAGGGGTAAACTGAGGCAATGTATGACTATTACCTTCATCTCTGCTAGCAGGTGACTTCTTCAAAAATGATACTAGCCAGTTGATCTTTTTTTAATCTCTTCCGTGCAGGTAAACCAATGGCAGTCTTCTCCGCTCCTTTTGGCCGGTGTCACAGCATATTCGATCCCCCCCACAAAAGTGATCCGCCCGGATCAGAATCGCTAGCAGAATTTATCCTACCCCCGCAGATTCTATCCGGGAGAGCATGAGCGAAAAAGCGTGGACACTACAAACTAGATGCAGTGAAGATGGAGATCCCATATTCAGTATACAACATTTTTGTACTCTGTGGTGTTCAGAGATAGCACAGAAGTAAGCTAGTTTGATAACAGTATTAATAACAACAACAACTAGAAGGACAACTGCTTAGTGTCTCTATTTATACACAGGGTTAAATTCAGTAACCACAAAATATGTAATACATAATCATGTGGATCATTTGAAGTCTATAGATAAAAACAAGCCATGATGAGCAGGAAGATATACCATATGCTCAGGATTTAGTAGCAAGTCCTAGAAATGTAATTCCCGATATTAGTGTGAGTACTCCAGTTCCTGTTAACTACATGTGAAGATGCTGCTGAGCCCATACAGCCTACTATTGAGAATTCGGTTTCTGCTGATGTTACCTCTAATGAACTTCCCACACCCACTGAAGACAATTCACATGATTCATCCTCTACACTGCCTCCTATGAAAACTTACCCTAAAAGGAGTAATCATGGCCCACCTTTAAGGTATACTCTGCTATTTACTCATAACTCTGTATGTAACTTATCTTAAGTATGGAGAAGTGTAGTATATTAATCATCATTACAGCATAATAATTATTATGTGAGCATGCTCATCTCATCTATACATTCATTGTGATGTGTTAGCGTCCCTGCGCTATAGACCTCACTGACTCGTGTGTTCTGATTTGTTCTTATCTCTGTGTGTATAAGAGAGTATATATTGACTTTAGCTTACCTTGGCAAGTGGGTAGACATCTCACAGTTCTGCTAGCTGATATATACATTCCAGGAGATATATAACAGATTCATGCATTTTTAAGGGATCAGTCCTGCTAGCAGATACATTCCAGGAGATGTTTCACTATAACAGATTCATGCATTTAAGGGGGATCAGTTCTGCTAGCAGATCCATTCCAGGAGATTCATGCATTAGGGGGATCAGTTCTGTTAGCAGACACTCTTGATACTTAATGCCCCTTTAAGGAACCCCCACAGAAGGACGCATCATTTTTTAGGCACTAGCTAACTCACCTCAACAGAAGAATTGTCTGTGCTATTTCCTTTCTTGTTCCTGAAAGTGTCACGCATGTAGCTGATAGTCCACCTTGGGGATACACCAGTAATGCCATACAATGATTCTTTTCAGCTTTCTCGGACAGCAAACATGTGCCGACATGATAAATACATACTTTTCCAGAATATACACTGACAGCTATCAATAGTTACACTCAAAATTCCATTGGATGAATTAATAGTGCAGGTGATTCCATCATCTTGATCAATCTTCACCTTGCTTCGCAATAACTGCTTATGAACGTAGTCTGCAGCATAGGGAGTAAGTAGTAGAGAAAATTATTTCTCTGGTGAGTCAGGTGAAAATGAGGACACTCTTTGCTTGGCTAAAGCCATTAAAGTAGAACGATCCCTCTCATTTTGCAAACACGATAAAACTGAAAAAAACTGTTCAAAAAATGTAGAGAGGCTTGCATACTTAGAGCACGCACTCTTTACTTTGGCATTAACACTCTCCAAGTCATTATTTGTTCGTTCTCCTACAGTGTAGCCTTTGAAACATTCCACCCATTCATGGTGAATAGGGTGCCAATTTATATCATAGTATTCAATAACTGGCTTAAGCCCAGACATTTTGAGGTCCTTGTAGTGATCATCCTATTTCTCTTCTGATGATGAATATGCTAAACGTGTTAAAAGCTTAAGGGTATGGTCACGGTCCCCTGAGAGTAGGCCAAGTTTATTACAGGATACCTCCCTCCTCATGCTCCTCATAGTGTGAAAGAGGCAGATATTTAGAGAAGCATCAGGAAATTCCCTCTGAAAAACAACTCTTTCTGTAAATGCCTTGTCATAGATGACTACCACAGTTTCAGACCACTGGGTATTATGTGATTTAAATGCTTGTATCATTTTAGATATTGCTTCTTCAGTTTCTAAGGCAGTAAGATACATTGCTATTATTTCATTTTGTCCATTACTGTCCACAACCAACATAAGGTAAAGAGGCATCCTCAATTCATTAAGCTTGTATGTTGCATCCACCATGAGTACTGCAGGGTATGAGGCAAAAAATATGTTTCATTATGGAATCCTGAAAGAGGATTCCTGTAAAAACATCATCTTCGGCCTTGAAAATTTCTACAGTAGAACCTGTAGCAAAATAAGGAAACTTCATGAGGGATAAGCACACATGCATGCGCACACACAATAGTGGAAGCAGTCCAACAGGTCAGGCTTTGGCCAGACCAATATTTCACTGTGGTGTTAGCTATGCTGAAACTGGCCAAAAAAAGAGGGTCTCCAAAACATTGATTGTAGCTGGCAGTGTTAGCTATAGCTAATACTGCCAGCTACTCACCATCAATAGCCTTCAACTTAGTAACTAATGCCTCCAAATTGTTCCTATCAGTCTTAGTTCGGAGCCCTGTCTGAATATTGCTAATGTCCTTCAACGTTACAACTTTGTTAGAAGAATTGCTTATTTGTTGTTGTAATAGCTTTTTATTAACTTTAAGGTTTAATAAATTTTCAATTCCTTCTTTTTCTTGCCCATTAAGTCTTCTTTGTTTTGGAAGGTGGTTATAAATGTCCTGCAGAGTAAAAAGCCTAGTCAGGTGGTATCACGTGAGCCGCCCCCTCCCAGTATTCAAGGTTCTATATGTACTGTTTCAAGTGTTGTTGGCCTAGTCCTGGCTATTCAACATCCACCATAGTATTCTATGTTCAACCAGCCCTTCCAATATTCGGGACCTCTGTACACCTCTATGTGTACAATCATGTCGGTACTATGAGAGCAACCAGTCATGAGAATCACACATAATTGACAGGCAAAGAATGCTGGTTTCATGTAAACGGGTTTACGTTCCAGCTGGATTCTCCTAGCTATGTAGCTCAATAGTGTAATTACCTCATCAACTTCATGATTATGGTCTTCTGACACTTCAGTTACTACAAGAGTCTGTCCATCCTCACTAAGACGAAACTTAATTCCCGCAGAGCAATTTTGCTTCACAGTACTACATGCAGACACTTTATGTCACAACATTGTATAGAATCTTATAGCTGGAGGCTTACCTCTGTTTACTTCTTTGACCAGTTCCTTCAGACTTATGCTTTTTGTCTCCAAATACACAGGCAAAGTGAAGAGTATAATATACTAGAGCACTGTTTGCACTTTCAATGCGTTTTGGGGCTCTCATTCTTGCTTTTTCTAATGTTCTGGAATCACGATGAGTTAGATGAACGAATTTCTCCTTCTGGTAAGATTCTATCTTCTCCTGAAGTTGAGTATAAGAGGAAAAACTCTCTCCAACGACAAACTCAACTGGAACTGCCATACTGCATCTGCCGCTAGCTACATACTCATAAGTCTATCAGACATTCACACCCACAGGCCGAAGGCCAAGCGTACTGCGCATGCGCAAATGTATTGCCGGGCGAATAGCTCAACAAACTGTGTCCGGCTGCCGGACGAATAGCCACTTCGTTAGAAGTTCATTTGATCTTTGCACTCAATGGTTCTGTTAGCTCAGCTACGTAGCTACTTCCCTAGTGCAAATTAATTAAAAATCGGATAGTTTTTTTGTACTTCTGCACATGATCAATGCTGAATGGGCAAAAATGAGTTTGCAGAGCTTAGGTCGGGGCGGTTGGGAACTATATATGGATCCGTAACTTAATAACTTGGTGTTGTGGTGATCTGCAGTTAGCTACTTGTAAGAACTTGAATGAATACATGGCTTTTCTGGGGACTTATTGTATGCGTGCAGACAGTGGCTCTCTTTTGGCTTCCTTGGCGAAAGAGGTATGGATCTGTGGCTACATTACTATAGTATTCTGTGGTTTGCCATACTTAACAATCCATCATCATTAGTAATACTGGACCATTTACACTTTGATGTCATAGAAGCAAGACACTATAGAGAGGTCCCATGCAATGCTTTGAAGTTAAACTATGCCCTTCAAAATAGTATATCATGCAACTAATGGGTTTACAAAAAGCTACACTATACTGATGAAAGCTACTTTTTAACAAATGTTATTTAGCTAATTATATTTTATGTAAAGAAAACAGTCTTACAAAGACACGATACCAGGTATATAACTGACTGTTGTTACTTCACTCTCTAGTGAATTCTGATCTTATCAGTTAAGATAAGAACTTCACACAAAAATCCACCCAAAAGTTGTAATCATTCTGGGAGAGGGTTCTAGGGGTTGGCAACCCCATTATAACTAGGTACTCTTCTTACATTGACATACACAAGAAAAAAATAATTGATGCTAAGAGAGCAATAGCTTAAAAAAATTAATGTTTTACACCGTTCTACCAACTATAGCTAATTAATAACACCAGAAAGGTGATGTAACAAGTGTGAAGAAAAATGTTTATTGGTAACAGAGGAATGAATGGGGTATTATCACATTGCAAAAAATATACAAATTAAACTTTTAGAGAGAGATGGACACTTATCATTAATCAGGGGCGGCGAACCGGTCTGGCTGGTCAGGCAAAAACCTGACCACTTTTTAGCTAAACATTGTAGGTAATGGTCGTTAAGAAAAAATTACTCACGTGTGCATTTTGATCATTGATTTTTTCAGCTGCAGTTTCAGTGATTGAACAACATGTCAACTATATTATAGCTATTATATCTAGAACACTCTATCTACGATATTATTCTGTTTCATGCTCCTACAGTTCAAGTGCCTAGTCTAATTAGCAATAGTGGGCGAGGAGGGGGTGGCCTGACCACCTACAATCAGCTTCCACCGCTTCTGTCATTAATGACACTACACAACCCTTTTCCTTCCTAAACAATTATTGCCTCTACTTCCTACAAATCATAGAACTAACATGGTGGCAGAATAATGAATGTCACGTAGGGAGAGGTCTATTCTTTCTTATGTATAGCTAATGTAAATTTTGCAGAGTAATGTTGCAATTGACATTACAATTTCCAACATAGCAGGTAGCTAATTATAGAGAAATAGATTATTTTACACAGCTAGGCTCAAGTTAATCAGCCAATTATATCCTATCCTAATTTTCTCACAAGAAAGGAAAGGGTTTGGCATACTTAATAGAGCTCTAAAAATCCTCATTATAACTATCAGGTAGTTACATACATTCTCCACAATGTAAAATAAAGCTATAAGGATCTGGCTAATGAGATTATCACTTATTGTAGAGGTTAATATCATATGTGTATCCTGCAGATCATGCAGTCAGCACACTAAGTCTGGAGAGCTTCCATGGAATTAAGAGATCCATCAGCATGGAGTGACAGTAACACACACCAACACACAGAGAGCGTTGGTGGAGGTTTAACTTTCCCAATCTATTATAGCTAAAGTCTACTTACAGGTACTGGAACATGGTATATAATAACTGGCACTGCTAGTAATCCCCACACAGTAGCTATCAATAGACACAATCCGACTTTTTCTACATACAGCCATATCGAGTACACGGTCTTCTTGGTCTCCAGAGTCTTTTGATTTCCACTAGACTTCATCACCTTACTGACAAACAAGCTATACACAAGAACTCCTAGGCACTCTCCCTATTTTTATAGTGTATTGTAGGCATGCGCAGTATGCACCTAGGTTTATAATAAAATTTAATTTTAACACTGGTACTTACAAAATCATAATTTCATTCATATTTTGTTTAGATAAAGAACCAGTACAGTTTCAGTGTGCTAGGCTCTACAGAATTTTCTAGCCAAAAAATCTCAGCCTGAGATACCTTTGGGGAGGGGGGAGTGAATAGTGTATTTATTATACCTTGGTTGAACTAGCATGGACCTAAAGAAAAGTCATACTTTGGTGCTTTCCTTAAAATAGAGTTATCTACCATTGGAGGTGTAGTATTAGGTCAGGATAAACACATAGCAGCTATAGCCTCTTACTATAGTCTGACCTGGTTTTTGCTACGTAAACAGAGATAACTGGTATAGTTTTGGAGGGACCATTTAAAAAAAATTTTTTTTGTAGTTTTGTTCATGAAGCCATAATTCAAAGTACAATCTGTTTTCTCTACGTCTATATCCATATAGGCATCTGCAAAAGGTATGTCGCCTGTAGGCATAAGTGTAGGAATGGGTAGGTGGGTGGGATGGGAGGGGAGGGGAAACTGGGTACCTGTGCCCACCCCCAACCAAACCTGTACCCGTATCACCACATGTATAGTTATGGGAAGTGGGGCATTGCCTATAAACTTAGCTATAATACCAGAGTATATTGAAACTTTAATAACCTAGCAAGTTATTAAACTGTTATAATATGGCTAGATACCATAGTTTAAGTCAGTTACTTCTTTGCTTATTGCTGTTATAGAACTCTGCATAATGCATAGGTGGAGGAAAATGATTTTGAATATGGGGCAGGTCAACTAGATTTGTGGTCAAGAGTGTCACACTCTCTGATAATCACACTCCTACCATCATGTTTCAATGATGGCATAAAAATAGAAAATATAATTTAGAGTTTGATGATATAAAGGTGTCTGGGAGTTTATTTTTAATTTGTGTATGTAATAACATGATAATATTGTTTTGGACCTAGGGCTAGGGCTAGGGCTAGGATATATATGTCTTGACTTGTCATAAAAGTGAAAAAAAGTGTTCACTGGTGGCAGTGGTGATCAAAATAAAGCAGCACTAATTTAGTGTTTCAGGCATGAATGATTATCAGATAACATGAATGTACAGCTGGCTTGTTAATGACAAAGGTTCTATATTATGTAGTGGGAAAGATTGTGCTATCTACTTATAAATAGTTGTGGTACAGGTTGTTAGAGTGTACCTAACTAATGCAAGCAGTAGGATATAAATTCTGCTGTATGAACTGTGCCCCTGTAATGGTGTGTCACAAGATATGCAGCATTTCCTCATAATTAATTAATTTGTCTGTAATTACTAAACACTTTATGTAAAATTTATCTTGTCCTGTTACTTCCCAGGACTCAGACGACTAGATTTTAGAGAACCAATTATATTTGACTTAATATATCTACTGTTCAAGACATGAGTGCTGGTTATTTTAGGAATTACATTCTCATACACACTACTCCATTTGATCCTATGGTGGATGTTTCACACGGCAGCTATATTGTGGAAAATTCGTTTTCCATTACATGCTCGATCATTTAAGACAGCACACAGAGTTAAGTATATCCACATTGGGTGTATTGTAGCTGGTCTCATACTCCCACTGGTTCCATCAATGGTTACTTTTGCCGTGGAACTGGAATCTGACGAAATCAGGAAAAGTAGAGGCATTACATTTGCATCTGGTGGAGTGGGCTATGGTTCCTCCTATATTATGTGGTGGTACTAACAGTGAGGCGGTGTTTTATGCACCAAAAAATATATGATTATAATAATATGGAATTACTGTGTTGATATATATCTTTCTATACTATTCACAAAGTGACACTGATAGATTGATTTTGTTCTGATATCTTCCTTTGATGCTGTGGTTAACATCTTCCTCTTTTACCGTGTTCAGAGTTTTGTTTCTAGTTGCAATAGAATCAACACCTCTGAAATAAAGATACAAAGGACAACAAAAAATTAATATACAATCTGGCAAACTGATTTAAAATTAACCTCTGAGATAAAGATGGCCTCCTTACAGTGGAGAGTAGACTTGCATGATCCCAAAGTGGATTCACTGCATGTATATGTAAAGAAGTCAAGACACTAGTAATCTCATTTAGGATAGCTAATCAATATGCATGAATCACATGGTCATGATATAATATGATGATGTAATGATGATGTAATGATGGTGTTAATAGTAGCTATGTAGTTACCACTTGTTACAGTATATAACATTATATGATTGTAGCTAACATAAAATTCATAATTTAAAAAACAAAATTAAATATTCTGTAGCTAGTACAAGTTGGAGTATTGATTTATTTTAATTATACAGCAATATGGACTCCTTAAGGATGATAGAAATATATTTAAACCCAGAATTGACCTGTTCTGATTCTCTTGTGTATGCTTTAAACAAAAGAATTAAAAGAGAGTTGTGCAAAAAATACTCGTATGGCTCAATCAACTAATTCATCAAAAATCCCCACATCTTCATAAAATTGCTGCATACAATTATACAATATGTAAGCAATGTAATGCAAACTGATACAAAACTTTGCACTGGAGTAGAACTATTCTACAGAACTATTGTTTTATAAAAATGTAGGGACAAAAGTCAATAGGAAAGAGATCAATAATCATGAAAACATAATATCATAAATTTCAAGAATTAATTTGGAAAAGTTATTGATTACAGTAGTTGTAAAATCCTGTTGAAGATTATGTAGTATATTACATAATTAAAGTGTACATGAGGTCAATGAATCAGAATACTTAATACTTTCTTCAAACAATATTATCACCACAGTATAGCCACTTACATAATTATGAAGTATCTTTGAAGTTGATGCTGGTTATACAGAGGTGGTTGCGAATAAGGCATTTTATTTTTTTCCTGAGATACCGTAAATCCGGTTATTTTCAAGACACTTTATTTTCACTGATCTCATAAAATCTTGTATTATGAAGCAATTCACGTTTTTTATTTTCACTGGTGGGGAGGGATTTCAATTAGGTAATGTTTGTACGTATAATAATTGAAGTTTTTATTTTCGTTTTTCTTTACCTACCGCGAAAATAGCGAAATTAAAGTGACAGTGAAATTAACCAGATCTACTGTATTGCCAGCACTCTGATATGAGTATGGAAGATCATAAAACAGTGGCGGCCGGACCAATCTACTACCCTCACCTGTAGGATTCTTTCCAAGTCTGAAGATGACTCTATGACACTACAGACTGTGGACTATCTAGCTAGCTTGCGCTTAGCTCTAATATAATAATAATTATTATTATTATATTTAATGTTCTAATTATTATTAATGCTTATCAATTTGCCCCGCCCTCTTCTCAATTATGGCAGTGCGTTCTACAGCACTTGGTCAGTTCAAGGGCTATGCGTTTCCTAAAGAGGAAAGGTAACCATAGGCTATTAGCTTGGCTTTGCCCTACCAATCAATTCAAGCTTCTTCCGCCCCTGTAAAAGGTGAGATGACTCAGTCATTATAGAGATTATGTGAAGGAAGTGCAGTAATAGTTCCTACTACAGTGACAGTAGCATTGGTAAATTCACTAAGGGGGACTCAAAGGGGTATATATAGCTAGATGATGCATCAATAACACACATTAACATATGTATTTAAAGAGGTAGCTATTGATGACTATATATGGTTTCAATGGCTAATCCAGTAATTTTTAAGAGGTGGGTTCCAAGTATGATATGCTAATTACATGGCTACAAGGCCACTATGAGATCCTGACTACTACAGAATGTGATGTCATTAATTAGTGTATTCATAATTATTATGTCCAATTTTTACTGTTGTCCTACAAATTATTGTAAGTTGTGTGTTGACTATTATGTAAGATTTAAGAGGAAAAATACAACAGCCACAGTGAGGGAGATGTTCCACCTGTGCTTTCCAATTTTAAGATCTCAAAAATGATGCAATCATGATACGGTGGACCTATGGAAGTCTTTTAATTGGAGAAACTCTGTGATATTAACTAGTGGTAAATTTTACAAGCTTCATAGCAGGTGGGGAGGGGGTAGTTTCTGTGTTCCTTCCCTTCTCATTATTGCATATACCCCCTCACAAGCGAATTCCTCCCAGAAATGGATTAATTAACCCAATGTCTTAACTATTTGAACTTAGGTGGGACATGAATACACCATTAGAAAGCTGTGAGAGAGCTATATTTTGGTAGTTGAACCAATTTTTGGTAAATGTGACCAAGTTATCCTTCTGTGAAAGACATTTTTGTGGTAATCTTCTTTACATTGAGTCCACCTATTCACCATAATCATCTTTTGAACAACTTACCTGAAAGTCACATGTAGCTAGAACATCCCTAATGTTTGCCAAGATCACGACTATTATCTTATACTTGGCAGGTGTGCTCATGGACCTTCTTACAGTATGGCTGGTATTGCTAGCCCTAGCCCAAGCCCTAGTCCTAGCCCACCATTAGTAGGAAGTCAATCTGTTAGTGTACCAAAAGCTATGCATAAGATAAATTACTTGACTATTTGACTATATTATAGCTATAAATAAAATAACATAGTCGCCACACTGCTTCTTCAAATATTATTGTAGATACCAAGAATCATAGTTACAGAGTACAGCACAAACACAACCTTATCTTGAAACTAACAATTTCCAACAGCCCACTAATCCCTTTTTTAGTAAACAAACAGTGTGTGTTTATATAACTTAATGTGTGTTGTAATCTGCACTTAGAACCGAAAGGCTTTTCATTTCAAGTAAATGGTGCATGGCTCCAGATGGAGTGTACCTGTGGCGTTGGATGGTCAGACATATTATATCTGTGGTGGGAAGGCAGCTACTATTATACACAATCCTGCAGTATTGAGCTATTTATTGAAGTAAACATAAATCTCAACAGGACAGATTACTAAAAGGTCAAGTTGTTCAAAACTACATTAGTGTTCATACCTCAGGCTAGACATGTGGCAACCACATCTTAAATCATTATTAACCCTGAACTAGGAATAGAATATTGAACAGCACAGCACAAGATCAGAGAGTAGGTTAAATAAATAAAGAACAGAGGCATTTGTGACATCACTATTAATTGTACTGTGCTTTATGAGACACCTATAATAATGTATTTTATGGTTCATTTTGGACACTGTGGTTCATAGAATTGGATTCATAGTCCAGGCTTCACTGGCATGAATTGAAACTTTGCCATAAATATAAACTATTCATAAATTTTTCATAAATTTCCAAATAACCAAAATTATTCCATATAATAATAATTTTTTATTATTTATAGTTATGGGCAGTTTGATGCACTTCAGGTAAATGGTAAGTACTATAAACCCTATCCTCTCCCTACACCTAACTGTAGTATATTTCCCGATGGTGGAGCCTTAGGGTAAGAATAATTACTCATGCAGCCACAAAACAAAAGCTAAGCAACCAGTAGCTAATGTCACATTATAAGCCTGATCTGAGACATCAATAATATTGAAAATCATAGCTATAGTTACAGCAACTTCCAGTAACTAGACTCTGCAAGAAAGCATAATCAAAGGAATACATTGTTCATGAGCTATATTATATTATGTTGTACATCTTAACTAAACATAACATGATTATAAGTGCAGAGACATGCATTCTTGACATTAGAAATTTGGCTGTTATCCTAGTATTTGTTATGATGTCAAACTTTCTAATACTTGTGCTTTGTTTACTGTAGCTATATGTTTACAATGTTTACTACGTATATCAGAACAGTGGACAATGTATGTCTAATAGATATGTTTGGCAGCTCTGGAGTAATAAAATGTGGCAGCTCTGAAGTATTATTTATTGTGGTTGGCAGCAGTACACACACACACACACACACACACACACACACACACACACACACACACACACACACACACACACACACACACACACCAGCAATCTCTACAGAACTATTATTCTGCATCTAAATGCATCATGTCTGATGGCTAGTTAGCTTTAACTAGTAGTCATCTACATTCAGACACTCCCCCTTTTTGTGGAGGGTCTGGCTACAGGAGACTAAATTAATATCCCCCCTAACTGAACCTTCATGGTAATCTGGAGCTCAAGAAATAGCTAGCTAAATCTATGAGTCTATGAGCACAAATGTAGCAAAAAGAAAAAGACAGATTTCTTTGTCTCTGTACAACTCTGTAGCTACTGTAAGTCCAAAACTTTTGGCACCTTCCCTAGCTAAGTGGAGGCTATTTGCCCACACAAGGGTGGAGCCAGAGTCCATTACGTAAGCAGTGGAACCATGGTGGCAGTGCCCCCATTCAAAAATCAATGACATAGCTAACAATTTTACACAACAACATGGCATAGGTAGGGATGAGTAAATTATGCCACATATTCTTTTAGCATAATAGCCTACATTGGAGCATAATCCCTTTCAGGGCATAATTGAGCATAATAGGCTATTTCATTGGCGAATGGTGAGTAGTCTATAACACTGTTTAGTGTTTACCAAGGTATCAAATCAATGACTCCCTCACATTATAGTCTGCATGTGTCAAGTGTGCTGTGGGTCAGGGTGCTGTGGTGCTACTACTAGCAGTCTAGCACCACATAGACTGAAATTCACTGAATGGGTTTTAATAAGTAAACAGGCTGGAAAATGGATGTGGTTTATATACTAGGCTGTTAATACAATACAACTCCCGCTGATTTATATTAGAATTATGGTTTATTGCAGCATAATTGAGGAATAATAGACACATTTTAAAAAGCATAATAGATAAAAGTTCAGGAATCAGAGCATAGCATAATAGGTAAAAAATAAAGCATAATTACTCACCCCTAGGCATATAAAGGCAGTGCTAAGACCAAGTCCACTCTTGTGGTTAATTAATTACTCTGCTGTCATTTTGGTTGATAAAACTTAATTGCCCTTTTATCCACAATGTTGACATACTTATGCCATAATACGATCTATATTTGCAGTGGCGTAGCTAGCTTCTTAGATTGGTGTGGCTGTGAACACACAGTAGCTAGTTCAAGTTCATTACTAGCTCTACCCAACATTATATAAATCTTTGCTCATACACAAGGCTGTAGCTCTATAGCTGCTTTGGTATGGCGAATGCCACACTTAGCCATACTCTAGCTACGTCACTGATATTTGTCCATATCAACTAACATAGTGGCAGAGTACTGTAAATTCAGTAATGCGTATATGTGTGGTAACTTTAATCAGTTATGTTGGTTTTCTTGTGGTTAGTTAGTTTGTGTTAAGCTGGGACTATGGTCTAGAACAGTAGTAGCTAGTTTTGTGTGGCATGTCAAATTGGTAAGTTTTGTGACAAATGAGAGCTATAATCTCTTTGTTCTAACTTGTCTCTTTCAAAGAACCAAGTAGTTCTTTGATACTGAAATTAATGTATAGCCTCAGGGTATTAATTCTAAAATTTATTTATCATGATCAAGAGACTGGTAAATGTAACCTAGTGATTGTACTTACTTATAATTACCTGATATCACACAAAATGGTGCAACCTCCAACAAGCTATCAAGAAGATTAGGTGAAGAACAGAGTGATCCATGTATGTGACAAGTACAAAAAATTCTGTGTAATTATAAATGGAAGATAATAATGGGGACAAGTATTTATAGCTATTACATACCTGTCACCATTATATCACATGTCATGTAGATAACAAATATTGATGGGAACACAAACCTGTGACAAGAAGATTGTATCATTAATAATATATTGCAATAATTAAGTAGTTGTAGTGGTAGGGAAGGTGCTCTTGAATGATAGATGTGCTTCAGATTGGATAGCTGTGGCTACACAATGGAGCCTCTTCATATAATCACAAGACAATTTAAAGTGTCTAGATTAAAGGCCTCATTTCAAGGAGTGAAGTTTTTTATTACTGTTTGACATGATTATTAATACAGAATTTCAGGGGTTTGGAAAAGAGAGGTCCCACAATGTACATAAGTGTCCTCATTTTATGGGGTTGGAATAGAGTAGTTTCGCTGTATACAGAGGTGTCTTTATTTCAGGGGGTTGGTTTTACAGTAATCAGTTTACACACTCTTATTATTCTTAGTCTAGTACAACAGATTTTAAGAGTGTTTCACTGAATAATTCAAGCAATCCAGGATTTAATTTAGCCGGCTCTAATAATGAGAGATCCCTTGATACAAGAGAGAAGGAGAGAGAGAGGGAGGGATTTTATGAGTGGCTGTGCCCAATATAGTATATTCATACACATGAAAACAGTAAATCACTCATATTCTCTTGAATCTGATGGATGATTATTACCAAAACAGACCAGAGATGAATCCAACTATAACTGATAAAAATATTATCACATCTGCATAGCAATCGTTTCTGTCTGAAAATATCCTTTTCAGGTATAACAGTTGGGGACACATATTTCTGAATCTTCCTCACTGAAGAAGTCTTCACAACAATCTGGAAGCTCTGAGGTGCTAGTATTAAATTGGTAAGGTGGTCAGGACCTCAGACTCTGAAATATTGAAATATTCATAAGCCAAGTTTTACCATAAAATGAGTCATTTATAATGACCAAGAGAATGGCGGTTCTTAAAAAAAAACATCTATAAGGCATAATGTATTGGTGTTTGTACATATCATTACTCCTTGTCTGGTATAATTATAGATAATGGATATACATAGGTGTAGGAACTGGGGGGGGGGTACTGGGGGTATGTGCCCCCCCAATATTTTGGGTCACTAATACAAATATTATTACAGTGCCCCCCCCCCCCCAATCTGACAAAATAGATTGCAGGTTGTTTGAAGGAATCAAGGTCCTATTCAAGCAATCACTTAAAGTTAGCTGATGAATAGGCAGTCCTTATTGACTCCCTATACCTAGTACATAGCTATCAACATTTGTGGCCTATGGTGTCTCTCTTGATGCATGTAGCAGCTGCTCAGTATTAGCTAGAGCCAGGTACATATTGCTGAGAAGTTTATAGGTGAAAATAAGCATTTTTGGTTGTTATTAAATTGTATTAAAAATGTGTGGCTAGTGGGTGTGGTCACTCAAAATTTTCACCTACATACACTTGGCCATTCCTTTCCATACGAGTGCCCCCCCAATCAAAATCTCATTCCTACACCTATGACATGTTTCTCAGAGCCTCAGTCCTTCATTTACCCTCCACCCCTGTGTCAATAGCTTTGGCCTAACAAATACCATCTTAGGATATATTTATGCCATGATCAGTAAGCAGCTAAAATAGGCTACCACAGTAATGGCCACCTGCTCAAAAATTGCAAGAAAAGTAAAAGATGGGCGGGGATGATAATTTTTTTTGGCCTAAATGGCAATCATAGTGATAAAAGGATAGTGAAATTAACCCCCAATCAGTACTATACAGTTTTTTCCCCCTTATGGATGGCTGAGCTCCTGTGAATATGCTACAATTCATCTCATAGGAGAATCAAACCATTGAGTATGCTTTGATAACTAGCTATAGTAGCTTCTATCCTACTTAGACTTACTGGTATGTGATAAAAAATATAGTTGGTAGTGTTAGTAATTCCCACACAATAACTATCAGTATGGAAAGTCCAGCACTTCCACACGTATCCAAACTCCCAGACTAAACTGCTTCCTTTCCTCTCCATCAAACGTGTGAACGTCTTTTTGCTCCATTTGAAGGTTGGAACACATTACCTCAGTCACCAGCAGATTGTAATTTATTATGCTATAGCTGCACAGAGTTTTCCCTAATAATAATCTATTATACTACATACTTCATAGCACGAAGCGCATGCGCACCCGGCTAGCCTTAGCTGTAGCTATAATTATTATAGTTCTCTTATAATGGACTGTAAAAACAAAACAAATAAACAACAATAACAACAAAAAACGAAAAACCAACAACAACAACAACAACAGCAACAATTGTTTCAAACATTCTTAGTTATTTTTGTACCAAGTTTAATGGATACAGATGATAAAAATGAAAATGTCTTCTTTGTGCTTCTTGATTCCTTTCCTGAACAGCTACTAAACTTTTCCTTTAATTCTTTGATATTGATAGCATACACCAGATTCACAACTGGAAAATTTGCAAGCAGAACAAAAGCTGTAACTGCCAAATCTGTAACTGAATGTGAGATTTCATTGATACCCTTCTTGTCACATGGATTATTTGGGTCATGACCACTTTGCTCACAGAAGAAATAATCTGTCAATCGAGATGCAAAATGTTCTGAATTTCTTGCCCCAATAGTTAATGCTGTAGTAGCAGTCACAGCTAGAGGTATGTAGTAACAGAGTATGATCAAGAGTTTTCTTTCAGCTGTACCAATTTTAAAGACACCTTTGGATTCCTTTGCTATGAGGAGTCCATATTGCTAGTGAATAGATATAAAAGTTCATAATTAAAGAAGTACTATACCGACAATCTTAGAGAGCAGTAGAATGGTGCAAACTAATTAACCACAAAGAAAGGTGATATCCTTTAGATAACACAAAAAATGGACATTGAAATCTTAACAACTAGACACCACCAAACCTCAATGTGGAATTGGATAAGGTACCAAAGAGACCTTTGAGGCTTTGGTCAGAGATTGCACATTCAAATAACATGGTAATACAATAAAATCAGGAAAACCAACTTGCTAAAACAAAACATTTCACACCATCTCCCCTTTCTA
Organism: Diacarnus erythraeanus; assembly: GCA_964016965.1. Classification (NCBI taxonomy): domain Eukaryota; kingdom Metazoa; phylum Porifera; class Demospongiae; order Poecilosclerida; family Podospongiidae; genus Diacarnus; species Diacarnus erythraeanus. The sequence continues at coordinate 5,056,547 of OZ024685.1, read as the reverse complement.
CAAAAGACTATTATTATGTGCTGCACAAGAAGGATGTGTTAATGTTCAGAGGTTTCATAATGCAGGAGCCAGATACATTAGCATTACCTCTTATTTTATCAAAACACCCTAACTATTCAGAACTGGTCAGATGACATCATAAACCCTTTATTGTGCACACCCTTATATACCCTTGTCTTATGAACTGAGTGGGATAAAAATTGAAAAGTCGATGAATATCCTTATTCTGTGATGTAAAGTAGCCTAAAGTCAGGTCTCTCTCTGGAGTGGGGTGTCTGGCTTTGTGTGGTAGCCATTAGCTACTGACCTCCCTAGAGTCAAAACCTCTCCCACACACAAGTAATAAGGAAAGAATCTGCTTATGCAAGACTAAGTATGGAACCACTATGCATTTTACTCACTTTACGAACAAACCAGAAGAGAAGAATAAGGATGGTTATCCCAGTGGCCAAAAGAATAATTAACGGGAGTACTAACGAATAGAACGCTGAGTCACTATCAGTACCAATACAAATTATAGGAGGAGATCCAGGAAAACCATAACCCATTCCACCAGATACAAATGTAACGTTATGACTCTTCAAAAATTCATCAGACTTCAGATCCACAGCGAAGTCAGCCATAGATGTTATTATTGGTAACAGTGGAAGTAAAAGGCCTACTAAAACGAGTGTGATATGGATATACTTGATTTTTCGTTCAGTCTTAACCTTTTGAGCATGGAAAGGGAATCGAATCTGCCAAAAAACAGTAGCAGTGTGGAAGAGCCACCATAATATAATTTGCAGAAACATATAGGAGCATACCATTCCTGATAAATATAAACACAAGGTCATAATAATATTGTTATTCTATTGTATGAATTCTTAGAGTAATGAGGTGTTTAAAACCATGAAATTACTATCTTATTTTAATGACTTATCATTAAAATACTTCCTCTGATAGTTACTATACAGAGCTCTCAAGGAAAACATCATCAAAGAGTGAGACTATCTAACTTCAGGAGTGAGATCAGCTATTGTAGGTGTGAGACATGCTGTTAAAAAAAAACTGGCAATGGTATTGCCTCTTATGAAATCTTTCTATTTGATAATCTACATCCATGCTAGCATATCAATAATTTTGAAGAATAATAATTATTAGATCATAAACTGTCTTGCTAGCTAGTACATATTAAAGTATCAATAGCTTTTTTAGACGGTTCAGGCTTTCCTTCATCGAATTCTTCCTCTTCAGAAAGGTAAAAAGAAGCTTGGTTGTTCATGATTTGATGACTGACAGCTACAACATTAGAAATTTTGGGATAGGTCACATCCCTACTGCATCAGGTAAGGTGTATCCAATTGTGAACTTTGGCACCTCTGAAAATAATTTTTTCTAGGCGTGAGTTTCTGAACTAGTAAGCATGAGATCGTGAGATTTAGATCTGAGGCTTGTGAGACTTGAGAGCTCATCTATAGTCTAACCCAGTTGTTACTCCGTTCCAGTGCCTGCTTTTTAGAAACCATGGTCTGTCCACATAGTGCCCTGATAGGAGGTGCCAATCAGATATCTATGGCACTTGATAAACCACCTTAATACTGTCTTGCAGCATTAATAATATTAGCTACTTATGTCCTGGCACTGTCTGTTTTGTGGTTTCACAAGTGCCAAATCATACATGATTGTACACCTACAGTGAAGGCCAGATGGTCTTGCCACAATAAAATTATGATATGTTTTGTCATTAGTGTTGGTATGTACAGGCTAGATGAGGTGGTCAGAAACCTGAGCTACTTATGAGTAATATAATTATCCAACCAAGTTTTAGACTACTCTACCTGAAAATAGCATAAAGATATTACCTGATATCACACAGTAAGGAGTGACTTCTATAAAACTTTTTAGCAGATTTTTTGATGTACAAGTGAGAGTAATTGGATCAAAATACTTGATAATTATGAAAAATTCTGTATTAGAGCAACAATATAATAATAACAGCAAATGTTATGCCATTATTGAGTACATACCTACTACTAAGATGTCCACCATCAAGTATACTATAAACACAGCTGGAAAAACAAACCTGCAGAGTTGTTAAAAGAAGGGAACAAGAAGAAATTGATTCGAACAATAATCTTACATTCTTTTGAACCTGATGACTGATATTATCATGACAGCTAGAGCAGAGATGACTCCAATGATAGCTGAAATTAACAAGATGACATCTCTAGCAACAGTGGCTTCATGTGAAGACTCCTTCCAAGAGTAACAGCTAGGAAGACACTCTCTTGAACCTTCTTCACGATAGAAATCTTCACGGCATTCTAAAAGTTTTTTAGTGCCATTTTGTGGTGTCATCACATCTTCAGATACTATGACCAATAGATACTGACATAATGATTTTACTATATAGTGATAGTGTTAGACAGGTTATTTTATGCTTATTTATACTCACAGAGTATCAATCAATAAAGAGAACACTTTAGCTATATAGACATAGACACTCTATAAGTTTAAAGTGAGTCTTTAGACATTGTCATACCATTTGAAGGACTGCCAGAGCCACTTCCATTTAGGACTGGACAAGATGGTGACTCCATTGGAAATATCTTACAATCAGGAAGGTTATAACCAATTCTCAGAAGCGTGGCCCACTCAGTAGGACATATTACATCTCTGATCTCCTCACACTGTCCAATGGTGGGATAAATGGAAACTCCTGAGGACTTGTCACATAATCCAAACAGATAGAGACAGAAAAAAGGCAATGCTACTCTCTGGCATTCAGGACTTGGTTTTATTAATCTGAGTCCAGATACAAGCCGATTAGCCGTGGATTCTTGGTTCCGTTGGACTAGGACACCTCCTTCAGGATCTATGTCACAGTCCATGGATTGAAGAGTTCCAACTAGTATATCCAGGCAAACACTATTAGTAACTTCAACATTGCAAGTTTGATTTTGACTTAAAGAAATCACATTAACCTATGTATAATAAATGCTCATAATTATAGAATTTACACATCAGCTAACAACCACACTTCATATAGCATGTTTCCTATTGCATGGTTCTGATAATCTTACATATATTATATAGTAACACTTTACTAATGTGATGAAATTTCAGGCTAGCTATATAAAGTGTTAGCTATTCAAGCATCGCCCCACTTCCTTCTCCCACACAGTGGATATATTGCTAGCCTCAAATCTAGTCCTCTCTTGGTTGGAAGAGAAAAGAGTGCATACATTACTAAATGATTGGTGAATTGTATTTGCATCTGTAACTTAATAACTTGGTGTTGTGGTGATCTGCAGTTAGCCACTTGTAAAAACTTGAAGAATACATGGCTTAATACATGTACAGACAGTGGATTTCTTTTGCTTCCTGCCAAAAGAGGTATGTATGGCTCTGTGGCTACATTACTATATAACTGTGGTTTGCTACACTTTACAATCTGGTAATACTGGACCATTTACATTTCAGGTTAATAGGATGCCTTGATGTCGTAGAAGCCATAACCCACAGACACTATAGAGAGGTCCCATGCATTGCTTGAAGGTAACTAGCTATGTCCTTCATATAGCTTACACAAAGCTATATACATTTTATACAATGAAAGCTACTTTTTACTCTTAATTAAACCATCTTACAGTCTTCTGACCATATACTATGCTATTATTGGAAGCCGTAAACTATCATGTTGTGTAACTTGAATAACTGGGCTAGAATTCAAGCTGTACTAAAAATGTAATGTCATTAGCTAGGACTCAAGATGTTGGTATAGTATATAGCTCTACTCAGCAACAACAAAAAAACAAGTTATTGCTGATATTAAGTAGTTGTGGGAGTAACTAATAGCCAAACTTCATCTTAATTGAACATAGTGTTATAGAACTCATAAACAAATATTCAGTCTGTTGTTTTGGTATATACCGTAAATTTTCTAATAAAGGCGCCACAAAAAGTTCCAGCCTGGCGCATGCTTAGAACAGAAAAAAAAAATTAATGTTTAGATGGTGCACTATGTTTGGAGCGGCGCTTAGTAATTGGGATGGGACAGAGATGCGAGTTGATCTACAAATTGAATAGTGCTAGCTAGTTCAGTTCTCACCAGCTAGTCTAGTTCAATTCAGTCTAGGGTTACCAGTAATCAACTTTCAAGGTCTGCCAACTGGACGCTTCTTCGGCACCTTCCTTAAATCAAGTAGAATAGGAGGTTTGCTGGGAGCAGTGGTACTGTCGCTATCACTACCATCATGAGTGGCACTAAAGTAAAAACTCAAAGGCAACATGCCACTGGAAGCAGAAGCCATCTCTGCCAAAAAATACAGCTGGCTGAATGTACCATGTGTGTTCTAAATACCAAAGCGCCAGCAAAAAATAATTTTGAATTTTGTCTTGGCGCACTATTAGAACAAGTAATAATCAAGGCATCCGATCCGGCTCTAAAATTAGAGTGCTGCCTTTATTAGAAAATTTACGGTAGCTACTTTATGTAAAGAAAATAACCTTTCAATCTATAATAACTGTGACTCTGTTGTTACTTCACTCTCTAGTAAATTCTAATCTTATCAGTTAAGAACTTCACACAAAAATTCACTCAAAAGTTGTATAATGATTCTGGGAGGGGGTTCTACTGGTTGGCAACTAGGCCTTGACAAAATTTGCTTATTGTCTTGGCTATTTTGCTTTGTTTTTTATGCTTGATAAATCTATCATACCTATTTTGCTTTTCTGATTCACCCACTTTGCTCCCATTTTGCTTTCTTTTTGCATACAAGTTGAATTTCTGCCACATCGCTATTATTTCTCTGCCATGAAAGTTTTAATTGTCTCAGCACATAAAGCTCTCCACACTACATGTGACAGGAAGTAGATCTGTTGAGGTGGGAATTGTACTTGTAGAAGTAATTAGTAGTAAATTGCTAGAGCACTCCAGAAAGTCAAAGTTCATTCTTGGCCATTTTGCTTTTTTGATAAAATTGGCAGCATATTTTGCTTGCAGAATTGTTTCTTTCTTTTAGCTGCCCATTTTGCTCAAATTTTGCTAAGCAAATTTTGTCAGACAAAGCCTAGACTGATTAGCTATAGCTGGTAGAGTGGTGCTTGTAGTTACTATAATAATAATAAGCTATTGCTCTTTTATTATGCTACTCAAACCACTTGGCATCAATAGTGCTGTTTTATTTCATGTCTTATCAGTGTGAGAAGAGTTGTTACCTACGTAGCTATAATGGTTTGCCAATAGGCCTTGACAAAATTTGCTTGAACAAAATGGGCAGCTAGAAGAAAGAAGCAATTCTGCAAGCAAAATGGGGTGCCAATTTTGTCAAAAATGCAAGAATGAGCTTTGAGTGCTCTTAGCAACTTCCTGCTAATTACTTCTACAGGTACAATTTCACAATTTCCATTTCCAGATCTACTTCCTGTCACATGTAGTGTGGAGAGCTTTATGTGCTGAGACAATTAAAACTTTGCTAAGTATGGCAGAGAAATAATAGTGATGTGGCAGAAATTCCACTTTTAATTGCAGTATGCAAAAAGAAAGCAAAATGTGAGTGAATCAGAAAAGCAAAATAGGTATATAGGTATTATAACCCAACCTGCTTCCTGTTTATGTCCTACCCTTAAAGCTACTATACCTGATAATACCAAGCTGGTTAGGATCTGGCTATCACTATTGTAGAGGTTAATCTTGACATGTGTATCCTGCAGATCATGCACTCGGCAAACTAAGTCTGGAGAATTCCATGGAATTTAGAGATCCATCAGCATGGAGTAACAGTAACTCACACCAACACACAGAGAGCGTTGGTGGAGGTTTAACTTTTCCACAATCTATTATAGCTAAAGTCTACTTACAGGTACTGGAACATGGTATATAATCACTGGCACTGCTAGTAATCCCCACACAGTAGCTATCAATAGACACAATCCAACTTTTTCTGCACACAGCCATATCGAGTACTTGGCCTTCTTGGACTCCAGGGTCTTTTGATCTCCACTAGACTCCATCACCTTGGAGGAAAACTAACAGTCTGGCAAACTAGCTATTCACAAGAACTCTTAAGACAGTTGAAAAAACACTCCTTCTACTTTTATAATGCATAGTAGGCATGTGCATAAAAAGCTATTAGTATGCACTCAGGTTTATAAAAACCATGAAATTTACTTAGGTTTGCTCCTACTAACAAAATTGAGATTCTTGTGATTCAGTCAGTATCACTGCTTTAAATTTTGTTTAGATAAAGAGCCGGTACAGTTTTGAGTATTATACAGTGTACTAGGTTCTACAGAATTTTCCAGCCAAAAATCTCATCCTTTACCTTTGGAATTAGAATCATGATGAGATCAAAATGTTCACACTGTATTATTGATACAATTTTGTCCCAAAATTGGTGAGTAGTGTATCTAAATGCACTTGGTTAAGCTAGACCAAGAAAAGTCATACTTTGGTGCTTTCCTTAAAAATGGAGTTATTTACCATTGGAGGTCTAATATTTAAACACATGGCAACCATAGCCTCTTACTATAGTCTGACCTGGTTTTTGCTATGTAAACAGTGGAGAAAACTTGTAGCTGTGAACATGTAGACTAGCTATAATTCCAAGAGCTATAATAATTTTCTCTACATCTATCCATATAGGCATCTGCAAAAGGCATGTCTCACCTGTAAGGCATAAGTGTAGGAATAGGTAGGTGGATGGGAGGGGAAACCGGGTACCTGTGCCCACCCCAACCAACCTTGTACCCCCCTAATAAAAACTTATCATATTCACCACATAATAGGTGTATATAGTTTTAGGGAGTTGGGGCGTTGTCTGTAAACTTAGCTACAATAGTAGAGTATAATTATTGAAAACTTAATTAATACGTATAATATATAATGACCCAGTTATTAAACTGATGGCTAGTTACCATAGTTTAAGTCAGTTACTTCTGTTGTAGAAACTGTGTCTGCCTGCATAATGGACTCCGGCTCCACCCTTGTGGTATCATTCTTCAATAAAGAGAACTTGGGAAATATCATTCCAATTTCAGTCGTGATACCATAAAGTATTAGTTTGAGGAGAAATAAGTGTAATGGCACAGAGGTTACTACTGCGTTAATTCCAAGGTATAATTTTTACTTATCTCAGTAATAGTTCTAGTATTAGTAAAGTTTGGCATCATGTAGCTAGTTATAGGATAACAGCAAATTTCTAATGTCAAGAAAATGAAGGATACCTCTACACTTATAATAGTTACGATGTATAACAGCATAATATAGCTGATGAACAATCCTTTGATTATGCTTCCTTGCTCTAGCTATATCTAACTACATCATAGTGCTGTAATATTTGTATGATTTCAATATTATTGTAGCATAATAATTGTAATAGCTGATGTCTCAGGTCAAGCTTGGTGACAAGAGCCTGACATGACTGGTTGCCTAGCTTTAGTTTTGTGGTTTCATGAGTAATTACTCTCATCCTCAAACTCCATCATCAGGTTTCAGATGCAGGGAGAGGATAGGGTTTTGTTTTACCCTTACCATTTACCTGAAGTTAATCAAGCTGCCCATAACTGTATATCAAAATAATTGATGGAACAATTTTATCTGTCTGGTTATAAAATTTATTAGCTATTATGGAAATTCATGAATAGTTTAGATTTATGGCAAAGTTTTAATCTTGTCAGTGAAGCCTGGACTATAGGTCCAATTCTATGAACCACCGTGTCCAAAATGGATCAAAATAGTCTTATAAAGCACTGTAATTAGTAGTGATGCCTCTGTTCTTTATCTATTGACCTACTCACTGATCTTATGCTGTGTTGTTCAAAATAGTACTGTGCCACATGTCTAGCCTGAGGTATGAATGCTAATGTAGTTTTGGACAACTTGACCTTTTAGTAATCTACGTACCTTGTTGATATATCTTGAGATTTGTGTTTGCATTATTCTACTGTAATGACACCATTACCAGCAAAAATATATATTATATAGTTTTTAGTACCCACCACAGCTACGCTCTGTCTGGAACCATGCGCCATTTACATGGAAAACCTTTCAGTTCTAAGTGCAGACTACAACAGACACGACTAAGTTATATAAACACACAGAACACTTTACTCTAGCTGTTTGCTTACTAAGAAAAGGGTTTAGTGGGCTTCCATAGTAATTGTCAGTTTCCAGATAAGGTTGTGTTTGTGTTGTACTCTGTCTGTTGATATTTACAGTAATATTTAAAGAAAAAGTGTGGCAACTATGATTTTTTTAATTTATAGTTAGTCAAGTAATTTAGCTATTAAGAAATTTATTGGTTCACTAGCTTGTAACTAACAGATTGACTTCCTACCTAATGTTGGACTAGGGCTAGGGCTAGGGATGGGGCTAGGGTTAGGGCTAGCAATCAAGAAGATTCAAGGTATGATAGACATGAGCACACCTGCCAAGTATAAGGTATTAGTCATGACCTTAACTTCAAATGGCAAACATTGCAAATTATAGTTGTACTTACATGTTAAGTTGTCCAAAAGAAGATTATGGTGAATAGGTGGAGGTTTATTTGACTTAATGTAAAGAAAATTACCACAAAAATTAAAAATGACTTTCACTGAACTTGTGAAGGATAGCTTGGTCACATTTGCTAAAACTTGGTTCAATACCAAAATATAGCTCTCTCACAGCTTTGTAATGGTGTATTCATGCCCCACCTGAGTTCAAAAATGACCAAGTAGTTAATATTGGGTTAATTAATGCTTTATCATCCATTTCTGGGGGTAATTTGCTTGTGAGGGGGGGGGGGGGGGGGGGTATATGCAATAATGAGAAGGGAGGGAACATAGAAATTGCCCCCTCCCCAAATGCTATAAAGCTTTTAAAATTTACCACTTGTTAATACCACAGAGTTTCTCCAATTAAAAGACTTCCATAGGTTCACAGTATCATGATTGCAGATGATGATAACCAGTCATTTTTGAGATCTTAAAATTAGAAAGCACAGGTGGAACATCTCCCTCACTGTGGCTGTTGTATTTTTCCTCTTAAATCTTACATAATAGTCAACACAATTAGATTTGTAGGACAACTCTCTATCAATAAAAATTGGACATAATTGGAATATTTAAGAATACATTAATTAATGACATCACACTCTGACCCTGTAGTATGTAATAATAGTAAGGATCTCACAGCCTTGTAGCCGCGTAATTATCATACTTGGAACCCATGTCCATTGAAACCATAGTCGTCATTAATAGCTACCTCTAATTATTATGTGTATTGTTTATGCACCATCTAAAGACCATGGCACAGATGTGGATGTACATTCCTTCTCCAGAGCAATTACATTTCATTATTGCTCTACAATACTGAATTATAAAGCAGAAATAGTAAAGAGGTTGCAATCTCCACAACCCCCCAACAACCTACCCCCCAACCACCTCTCCCCTCCTTCCCTATGATTCCATCCAATCATTCCAATACTCAACCCTCATTGAAGATAATGTTGAATATCCTTAATTTTACACAAGTATAACAAACACTGTTTAATTAGTGAATAATCTGAGTGCATATAAACTGAGATAACAGTTGGAATAAACCTATATAGCGAAGTCTGCATCTTTACTTGTTTTACAGAACTAGAGAAAAAAATCAAAATCTAGGGACAAAGGTCAATAGTAATATAAACAGGAAAGAGATCAACAATCATGAAAGCGTCATAAATTTCTTCAGATTCATAGTGTTTATGATAGAATTAACCAGAAAGATATAATTTTGTAAAGCCATTGGTTACAGTAGAAGTAAAATCATGTTGAATTTTTAAAACATTTAGTTAGCTATAATATCAAGGATGCAGTCTATTTATGATGGAAATGTTCAGTTTCACTCCAGTGCAAAGTTCTGTGTCACTTTACTTACATAATTATTGTATAATTGTATGCAGCAATTTTATGAAGATGTGGGGATTTTTGATGAATTAGTCGATTGAGCCATACCAGAGAATTTAATTTTTTTCATCACTGCACAACTCTTGAAGTTTGCACAACTCTTGAATTTCTCTTTTAATTCTACGATGTTTAGAGCATACACAAGATTAATAACTGGAAATATTTCAATCAGAAAAAAAGATATAGTGGTTACTTCTGGGTTTAAATATTGACCAAAAGTATTTCTATCACATGGATTATTTGGATCATTCCCTCTTCCTTCACAGGCAAAGTAATTTAATAAGTGTTCTGCAAATGGTTCTGAATTTCTTGTTGCTATAGTGAATGAAGTCAAAGCCACAACGGCAAGCAGTACATAATAGCAAAATATAATTAAGATTTTCCTCTCAGCTGTACCAATTTTGAAGACATCTTTGGATTTCTTTGCCTTAAGGAGTCCATATTGCTGTATAATTAGAATAAATCAATACTCTAACCTGTACTGCAACATATTTTAAAGAAACTTTGTTTTCAATTATGAGTTATTGTTAGTTACAATCATATTAATATAATATACATAGAGTGGATCCTCTGAATAGAAGACACGTTGGGATAAGTCTACTCTCCTCTGTAGGGAGGCTTTCCTTTTTGCTGTCTTTTGTACAAAGGTTATCTTTATTTTGGAGGGTCTTTTATTGGAGGTTCTACTGTAACTAGAAACCAAACTCTGAACACAGTACAGGGGGGTAGGAGCAGAAGGTGCAAGGGGTGCAAAGTGTACCCCCGCTATTTTTATTTGGAATGCATTGCACCCCTACTATTACAAAAGGAATTTTTTTATTATTTGAAAAAAAGAAATTATTATTTTCCTATGCCAAGATTACATGTGAAAGGTGAGATTTTCAATATGAAACAATTGTTGCTAAGAAAGGTACAACCACAATGACTGAAATGCATCTCAACAACTACCTACTTCTACAGTAACATGTACACAAGGACATAACTGATGCAATAAACTTGGAGGACATTGCTAAAGAATTTGTCTAAAGAGAGGCAAGCACTTTAATATAACTAGTTAGCTATCATCTTTCATAATTAAGCTAACTTTCATATATAATTTGACTCCCACTTTTTACTAGCTTCCTACCCCTCTGATAAAAGGATGAGTATCTATCAATGTTATAAACTCACTTTGTGGATAGTATAGAAGATATATATCAATATAGTGATTCCATACATTATAATCAGATTTATTGGCAGAGCTAGTGCATAAAACACTGCATTTTTGTTTGTACCACCACATAGTATAGGAGGGAATCGAATTTGACCATAGCCCATTCCACCAGATACAAATGTAATATTTCTACTTTTCCTGATTTCGTCAGATTCCAGTTTCACAGCAAAAGTAACCATTGATGTTATTACAGGAACCAGTGGGAGTATGAGACCAGCTACAACACACCCAATGTGGATGTACTTAACTCTGTCTGCTCTTTCAAATGATCTAGCATGGAAGGGAAATTGAACACTCCACAAAATAGCTGTCGTGTGAAACATCCACCATAGAGTCAACTGGAGTAGCATGTATGAGAATGTAATTCCTAAAATAACCATAAGTTCTTTTGACATTTATTTTGTATAATGATCACTAAGTATTTACAGTTACGGTCCAGTACCACGTAGATCCCATGTCTTGAACAGTAGACATATCTAAACTTAAGTCACAAATACACTCTAAAATCTAGCCTTGTCTGAGTCCTGGGAAGTATTGGGGCAAGATAAATTTTTTGATAATATTTTTAAAATTATTGGCCTTTTATCCACAGTGCTTTATACATACTTATACCACAATACAATCTCTATTTTGTCCATATCATAACATAGTGGCAGAGTACTGTAATGTATATGTATAATGTGTGGTAATTATGTTTTTTTTTTTTGTGGTTTGTTAGTTTGTGTTAGGCTGGGACAGTACATACATAGCTAGCTTTGTGTGACATGTCAAATTGGCTCAGCTTTGTGACAAATGAGAGTTTTAATTTCTTTGTGTTCACTTGTCTCTTTCAAAGAATCAGGAACCCGGTAGTTTTTTTTGATGCAGACACTCTAAAGTATAATAGTCTTAGGGTAAGTATTTGTAATTCATATGAATACTAAATTATGATCCAAAGACTGTTAAGTGTCTATTAAATTACCTGTTATCACACAAAATGGTGCAACCTCTAACAAGCTATCAAGAAGATTAGGTGAAGAGCAGTAAAGAGAAGAGCGATCCATGTATGTAACAAGTACAAAAAATTCTGTGTAAATATAAATGATGGGGACAAGTGTATTTAGCTATAGCTATATATTACATACCTGTCACTATTACATCGCATGTCATGTAGATAACAAATATTGATGGGAACACAAATCTGTAAGAAGATTGTAACACAAAATTAATAGTTAAGAGTTGTAACTATAATAATGTTGGTGTATGTAGCAATGGGGAAGGAAGGTACTCCCGGATGATAGATGTACTTCAGATTGGATAGCTATGGCCATATAGTGGAGCCTCTCCATTCCATACACCATGGGATAACAGGAATGTCCTCATTTCAGGAGTTGTCCTCAATCCAGGAGTTTGGAAAAGAGGGGTTCCAAAATGTACATAATTGTCCTCATTTCAGGGAGTAGTTTCACTGTTTACGGAGGTGTCTTTATTTCAGGAGGGGTGGAATGATGGAGTTTTAATGTAATCAGTTTACACACTCTTTAACCTATTATTATTCTTCAGATGTTCTGATATATAGTCTTGTACAACAGATTTTAAGTGTTTCACTGAATAATTCAAGCAATCCAGGATGTAATTTTAGCCTGTTCTAATAATGAGAGATCCCTTGATACAAAAGAGAAGGAGAGAGAAGAGGGTGGGATTTTATGAGGAAATAGATTACTCACATTCTTTTGAACCTGATGAACGATATTACCAAGACAAACAGACCAGATATGAATCCAACTATAACTGATAAAAATATTATTGCATCCGTAGCAATTGTTTTTGTCTGAGAATATCCTTTCCAGGTATAACAGCTGGGGACACATATTTCTGAATCTTCCTCACGGAAGAAGTCCTCACGACAATCCAGAATCTCTGAGATACTAGTATTTGGTAAGGTGGCAATGACCTCAGACTCTGAAATATATTGAAATATAATTATTATTACAGGTGGATCATAAGCCAAGTTTTACCATTGGTGCCACTTCCACTAAGGACTGGACAAGATGGTGATTCCATAGGAAAGATCCCACAATCAGGAAGATCAATACCAAATCCCAGAGCTGTGGCCCACTCAGTAGGACACACCACATCTCTGATCTCCTCACACTGTCCTATGGTTGGTTGAATGAAGATTCCTGACATGTCACACAACCCAAACTGATAGAGACAGAGAAAAGGTACCACTAATTCTCTGCATTCAGGACTGGGGTTTATAATATCGAGTCCAAACAGAATCTGACTAGCTGTGGATTCGTCATTTTGTTTCACCAAGATGTTCCCTCCAAGATCTGTGTCACAGTTCATTGATGACAGGATATCAACTAGTGAATTTTCACAGACACTATTTTGAATCAGTGTAGTTGGACATGTCTGATGAGTGGCATTAAATGTTAGATTTCTCTCCAAAATAGGTGTGTTCACCTATAAGCAATAAATTTTTTTTTATTTACATGAATGCATGCTTCAGAATTCAAAAAGCAGCCACTCCCTCCCAAATTTGTAATAACATAGCTTGTACAATTCAAAATAAGCAAGTGTTATTGTTAAGTTCCCAAACACTCAATATTCTGTTTGAGCTAGCTATTGGTTGATAGCTATATATTTATAGAATTTAAGTCAAACTGTATTCTTACTAATATTGAATTTATCATACAAATAGCCAATGTTTGTACTATAAAGACAATCAAGATCTCTATTCTAAAAAAGGATTTTCATGTAGCTATGTAGATAGCTAGTGGTAAACACTCTCAGTGTGTACATAGCTATGTATTAAGAGTACAACTCTTATCTGGAGAAGACTTGGACTACTATTAGAGGTGGATCCAGAGGTTGTGTTAATGTAAGGAGTCCATGGGGTCCTATAGTTACAATTAATAGCTATAAAACTAGCTGAAGAAGTGGTCAGGAAATGGATGGGCAAGATAACATAATAGTGTGTGTTTTAACTAATTTCAGTGGTATAACACAAATTCAATTTCTGTGTTTTTCACTCATATGAGTTCATCTATTTAAAAATACTTAGTTTTCATGGTAAGGCCACATAGATTCTCATCTTTGCCACTTCCTTTTTTCAACCCAGGGTAGGGTATTGTTTATGCCAGGGAAGCATAGATTTCTCTAACACAATTGCTATGCTTGAAGAACAGGTTATATACTACACACCCATTATTAAATCTACTTCCTACTGTCTACAGACACCGAACTACCAGTTCCTCGATATCACCATGTTTCATCTACTGACGCTGATCTGTTACTTCTGGAGCCACAAACACACTACTTTCAAGTCAAGCTCCAATTAATAATAATATTACTAAAAATTCACTATTAGAGAAGTATGGTAGAGATTTAAGATAATTTACTGTTCATGATAAGTTTCAATTCAGTTGATAAGAAGTCGTCAACCAATGTAGGTCCATGATGCATGAGGAGCTTTGGATATATTGACATGTGTAATGGAACCACTTTTTGCACCATTTTGCAAAATATCATTTCATCGACAGTATCAGGGAGCCTACAAAGACAGTAAACCTTCACAATCTTCTTTAAGGGAGTCACTGAATTGTATTTGAAAAGATGAGAATTTTTTTTCTCTTAAGCACATGTATAAGTGGGAACATAATTTGCTTAATTCCGTTGAGTATACAAGATCAAGCAGTGGCTCAGTAGCACATGTGCAATCACTGACACTGTTGTTCGGTGTTGATAGCTGATCTGTGATACTGCAATTGCCTATAGCTACTGTGTGGCCATTCTTTCCCCTTTTTACCCCGGTGGACAGGTATCAATAGCTTCAGCCTAACAAATACCATCTTAGGGCATATTATGTATATGCTGTGATCAGTAAGCAGTTATGGCCATCTGCTCAAAAAATGCTAGGAAAGCCATGCGTTAAAAATAATTAATATGATAGGTGGAGATGATAATTAATTTTTTTTGGCAAACAGTGATAAAATGGTAGTGAAATTCATATCCATGATCAGGCCATTTTTTTTTTTTTTTCCGGTGGAGAGATTGAGCTCCTGTGAATATGCTACAATTCTTCTATAATTCAGAATAGGAAAATCAAACCATTGAGTATGCTTTGATTAACTAGCTATAACAGCTTCTATCCTACTTAGCTAGACTTACTGGTATGTGATAGAAAACAGTTGGTAGTGTTAACAATCCCCACACAATAACTATCAGTATGGAAAGTCCAACCACTTCCACACGCATCCAAACTCCCAGACTAAACTGCTTCCTTTCCTCTCCATTAAACGTGTGAACTTCTTTTTGTTCTTCCATTTGAAGGTTGGGTCATATATACCTCAGCCACTAGTACGCTATAGCTGCACAGAGTTTTCCTTATAATTAATAGTTATGCTATACCTAGTCACATCTGATTGGTCCAAAAGTGTTGGTTATATAGTACATTTTTTTGGCTGCTAGCTAAAAATAACCCACCACCGTGCAATTATAATTATGTGCATGTGCATAATAATATTACCTAGGTGGTAGGTAGGTGCATGTGCATGCACTGGAGCAAAAACTAACACTAGTAAAAATATTGGATTTCCTGCTCCAGGTTATGTACAGTTTAGGTGAAGGATTTATCATCTATAAGAATAATTTCCTTACATTAGGAAATGCCATGTGAACTTGTATAAGCACTGTAGCAGGATAGAGCACAATTTCCTGTACACAATCCTTCACATTTCGACAGCAGTAAATGTGGTGTGGACACTACAAGTATAGAAACCAAGTCATTTCATATTTACTGCATGAAGTTTTTGAAACATATCAGATGAAATGTACTATACAGTATTATTCGCATATCAGATGAAATGTACTGTACAGTATTATTCGCATATCAGATGAAATGTACTGTACAGTATTATTCGCATATCAGATGAAATGTACTGTACAGTATTATTCGCATATCAGATGAAATGTACTGTACAGTATTATTCGCATTTCGTTTATAATAATATAGCCATCCATAATAATATTATTATTCAATTCAGATAAATAACAACAACAACAACAACAACAATAATAAGCAGTCCAAGCAGTCTTGCAAAAGTATATAAATAGTCAACTGCAGTTCAAGAGTTCAAGCAGTAGCCCACTTTGGAGCAGAGCTTGGTTGACTTCTGGTAGAGCTGCTTCCATCAATTCGACGCTTCAACTGTCGTCTTGATTGTGGAGTTTTAGTTTTTGCTATCTAGCGTGTCAAACATTTTCTTTACAGCAGCCTTCCTCCATGGTAAATTGTGAACTGACAGTACATCTTCATCCCCATCCACCTCGCTTTCCTCACTAGACATAAATTCTATTTTCCCAATTACACATGTCAGATTTCTTCTTCAATTTTTGTACTTTAAGTGCTGCACGACGATCGACCAATTTCTAGAATAAGAAAGAGATCTATAAAAGGTGTGTCTACATGACTGTAGTTAACATATAGTCATAATAATAATCAACAATGCAAGTTAATGTAGAACATAACATTATTATTATAATAACCTTACTTTATAAAAAAAAAAACTTCTTTAATAACAACACACATGCGACGTTTTAATTTGTGCATGTTTAACTGCAAGTCAATTGCAAAATGCTGGCCCCTGACCATTTTACAAAGAGCAAAATTGAATAACTTTAGCTAGCCTCATAGCATGTAGCTATAGCTATTGGTTACAGAGAACACTACATGTTTAGATGTCAAAAACTTAGAGAAGCACAGGTTTCTCATACTTTAAAAGCTAGAGGTAGCTAACAACTTAATCACACAAAAATACTGACCTGTGACTATAAGAACTACTTATACAAGACAAGGCAAGGACACAATAATCAACCTCTCAATACAGACACACTACTATAGGTCTCAGCATTTAGGGGGATATGAGGAGTAGCCATGTGTATTGCTAACTAGCTAGCTATTAGCAATAGCTAACATACTCTTGCTAGACATTCATGCCTCCTTTGCTTTTCAGCACTCAAACCTCTCCTAGCAAGTGATCGTTCTTCACATCTAGATCGGTAAAACCGATAAGCTGCATCTAAAATGAAGAAATATAGACATTTTATCAAACTGATATGATCTACGTATATACAGCATATAGCTGCTAGCTTTGAAATATTTGGCTAATTTTAAATCAGGCAGTTGTGGAAAATTAGAATCACCAATGTCATTAGTTCATGCCAAATATAGCTATCTATATCCAGTCATCATGACTTTTGACTTTTTGTTCTGTCAATTGAGATGAAGAAAGGTCATCATGATCAAGTACCCATGTTTACAGTTGTAAAATGGATGAAAAATTACTCAATATAGTATTCATATACATACAGAATCCATGATAATTGGCATACCTCTTATATGCCGAGTAAGAAAATTGGGATTTAGTCCTCTGACTTCATCTATAAGCTTTGATAAAATATGCTGGTTTTCAGGACTTTTATAAGTAAATCTGAAAAAAATATCATAAAACTTTCTTCATGAACAAAATCAAATTAGCTAGCTGTGATGAAGAAAACACACATGACAATGCCACATACCCATTTCCAATAGACCATCCTTTGAAGTGGTCAGGATTCTCTTCTTCAAGTATGGCATATACTCTCCGAGTTTCACGCTACGTAATAAAAAAAAGTAGAGATGTCCTAAAGAACTATGACTAGATAGAATGGCATTCAACAATTACACAGAATAGGCACTGCCTACTTCACAGCTAGCTGGCTATAACTCATACCTCAATACCTTAAAGTGAAGTCATGTAAATATTTTTTGAAAGGTCCTTTAAAAGATCTCTACTTCATCCTGGTTATTATGAAATCTAGATGTACATTATAGTTACAAACTTACACTTACACGAACTTGGAGAGGTACTTCCTTATGCCTATTCCTGACAGGTGTCAGATGAGGAACTACTACCATTAGAATCCATCTTATTTTCAATTTCTTTCATTCTCTGTTCTTGTTTGTCCATACGTTCAACTACACTGTTTAAAAGTTTATTTGTTTCATCTAGGGTATGAACAATGAAATTAAGCTGCAAATTGTTCGGTTGGTTAGATGTCATGTTATTAGTTAAGTCAGTGAAAACATCACACTCAGATATACTAGAATGGTGCTCTGCTCCATCTATTTCTTTCCATAAATTATCATCACTGTTCTGGGCATACTGCAATAATAGAGATTCAAAATAATAATTAGATAGATAAATGCTAAAACTTATTATATCTATAATAATCTTCATGATCATCAGGTATAATGTTATTACTTGAAAAAACGGCCACATAGACCATACTTATAATTAAGTCACTATACTCAATATGGTAGGTTCTCTTGCACTTATCTGTGTGGAATGTGATAATTAGTTCAGGATAAGATTAGAAAGTAGCTGGCTATTCTGGGAGGGTGTTCTCCCCTCCCAATTAAAATGCCTAGTCACAAGTGGGCATGATAGCTAATGGCTTGACAATAATGTAAAAGTGTACATAGAACTGTGCCCAATAATTATTTTGCCTGTTAGAACAGAGCAAGTGTTCTAGCATGAATTTGCAAAGACATCAAAGTACACTTGGCCTCACATGGTAAATAGCTAGTTAACCACAGCTGTAATGTCTATATAGCCTCTCTAGGGCCTGCCAGATTCTGACAGTTGAATTTTGAGCATAATAGATGAAAGCAATGAGCATTTTGCTGGCAAAATCATTGTGACTAGATTTTAAAGTATAATTACATAGATTGCTCATGTATGTAGGGCGTATACTGTATAGGCTGTAACCTGTGTATTCCCATTTGTTAATTAGCTAGCTAATTCAAAGGCACATAAATGACATAACATGCATGTGAGTTTTAATTGCATCTCACTCGATTCCATTATTAATTGCATGCATGCATGTATATGTGTACTTATATGTGCATATGCATGCATATGCATGCTAAAACCAACACACATGTGGTCACTTCTCTTGGGTGAAAAAGTTCTTTTAGAACTCTAGTTAGGAAAATTATGTAGAAGTTAATAAAAGAGCTCCATAACTTTTGATCATTGCTATTATCATGAATAATAATAATATTATGTCAGTAATAATGGTAATAGTAGCAAAATAGGTTAAGGTTTGGGGCAGAATAGGGCATAATTTGGAGCATTGCCAAAAAGTAAAATGGGTAAAAATTCTGGCAGAATCTGGCAAGCCCGTTCTAACCCAAAACGCTACAAGGGCACTTAAATTATGTGTACTCATGAACGGGCAAGCATGCTAATGAGTTGTGAAAAATTCACTCTGTGTTGTACAGCTTGGATATTTGTTTTCTAGTGTTTGGGGGTGGGAGGGGTGGGGGGCGCTTTCTCTTTATGGGGCAAGTGCAGAGCTATAAGGAGAAAAGGAAGTGAATCTCTGGGGGAAGGGGTGTAGAATATTAACTGTTTTCTTTTTTCCACTTGCATTTAGCTTGTATGTGATTTTCCTCCCCTCTTCTTTCTAATATAGAGTCAGCGCTCACAGACATTAGTGAACCTGAAGATGAGCAGTGGAATGAGGGAGAAGAGGTAATGAGTGATCTTGTAGAATCTGATACATGCACCAAACCTGTCTCCAATGAATCAGAAGACAGTGAGCCAGATGATAGTGAAACAACTGTTTGTTCTACTTCCCACCTATCATTTGTCTTTGCAAACTGGTTAACTATTTTCTTTCTACGCATCCAAGCTGTATTTCATTTATCTGATAAAGTGATTAGTTTATTCCTTAACTTTTTAAGAGCATTTCTCACTGTAGTTGGTCAGTTCAGTTCCATATGTGCAGATATTGCAAAGCACATTCCATCATCCCTTCGTAAGGTCAAAGATACATTACTTGTTAAACCAAACATCAAACGCTATGTTGTGTGCTGCAAATGTCATACACTATATCACATGCAAGATGTAATCACTGGGGTTGGATCTGCTCAGTATGGAAAGGCATGTTCTTTCCGAAAATTTCCTCATCGCCCCCAAAGAAGGAAGAGAGTGGCTTGTGGGTTTCCACTAGTTAAAACAGTTGAACTTGCTGGGGGAAAACACATTCTCTATCCACACATGATGTATTGTTACCCAAGTATTAAGCAGTCCATCCAAGTACTATTTAACCGCCCAAGTTTTCATTTGGAATGTGAAGAATGGCGAAAGAGAAAGACTCAAAGTAATGTATACATGGACATATATGATGGCAGAATCTGGAAAGATTTTATGAGCTATGATGGAAAAGAATTTCTTTCACAGCCCCATAATCTGGCTTTGACTATGAATTTTGATTTTTTTCAACCTTACAAGCATGTATCTTATTCAATAGGTGCTTTTTATCTTGCAGTTAATAATTTACCACGTCATTTACGCTATAAACAGGAAAATGTAATTTTAGTGGGACTGATTCCAGGGCCACATGAACCTGAACATGATGTTAACTCTTTCATTGATCCATTAGTGAATGAATTGCTGGAATTCTGGGAAGGAGTTATAATCTTAATATTGATTCATTTGGAACCAAGTGCGTAAGATGTACACTACTGTGTGTAGCTTGTGACTTGCCTGCTGGGAGAAAGTTGTGTGGTTTTCTGAGCTACTGTGCACGTTATGGTTGCTCTCGTTGCTTTAAATCTTTTCCTGGAAGTGTAGGACACATGGACTATTCAGGATTTGACCGGGAGAATTGGCCCTGTAGATCTAATTCTGGTCATCGACAAGCAGCTTTGCCTCTTAGAAATTTTAGAACTAAAACTGAACAGATTGAACTTGAATCAAAGGTAGATATTCAAGCTTACTAAAGCTCCCATATTTTGATGCACCCCGAATGCTAATTGTGGACCCCATGCATAACTTGTTTTTGGGGACTGCAAAGCATTTTCTAAAAAATATATGGATAGAAAGAGGCATAATTAATGAGGATAATTTTGACTTGATACAAAAAAGGGTTAATGAAGCAATGGTACCATCTGGAATTGGTAGAATTCCATTCAAAATTCGCTCAGGTTTTTCATCCTTCACTGCCGACCAGTGGAAGAATTGGGTAAATTATTTTTCACTGATCTCTTTATGGGATATACTGCATGGAGATGACTTAGAATGTTGGCGACACTTTGTTTTAGCTTGCCGTATTCTTAGCAAAAACAGTATAACATCCCAAGAAATCATCCTTGCAGATGCTCTCTTACTTCAATTTTGTAGGAGAGTTGAAACTCGCTATGGTAAAGAAACTGTTACACCAAATATGCATATGCACTGTCACTTGCGGTCTTGTATGGAAGACTATGGTCCACTACATAGCTTCTGGATTTTTGCCTTTGAAAGATATAACGGCATATTGGGTAACATACCAAATAACAACCGATGTATTGAACTGCAAATGATTAACCGTTTTGTGGTTGATGGTCTCATAAGGAACATTGAGCTTCCAATGGAATTTAGACAAGAATTAGAGTCTCATTTTTCATTTAGTCAGCCAAGCCTGGTCGGTTCCTTAGCAGACACTATTAGGCCACAATCTAGTACTTCTTTGCAGTCAGAATGGATGTTCAGCAATAAATTTGTTCTTCCATCTTACCGATCCCGGTATAACTTCAATGATGAAGAATTGGAAGAAATAGGAAAGCTGCTCTCCAGGTTGTATTCTGTTTCCCTTTCCTCTCTGCAATTCAGTCGAAGCTGTTGGAAGTACAAATCTGTACAAATACAAGATAAACAGATTGGCAGCTATCAAAGCCGTTCAAGACCTTCATCAATTGTAATGGCTAACTGGAATTCAGATTTATTTGAACATATTCTGCTGCTGAATTGGAAGAACCAGAGCAAACATCTCACTTAAACCTTTTAAAACCTGGTAGAGTGAACTATTTCTTACTACATGATGTTGTCATTAATGATACACCTATTACACATCTTTTTGTGTCTTTGTCATGGTACAAGTGTCACTCTAGAGGAAATTCCTTGGGAAAACCTCTATCTCTGTGGTGTGGTAATTCCTTTGAACTTCAATGTTATGCACCTGTACAATTTCTCAAGCACCGAACTGTATCACATATTATTCACGAGACTAATGCTGTTCTAATCATATGTCCCTGTGTTGAATCAATATAATAATGTGTCACACTTATTAATGTCTCATAAATTGTGTGCATCCTGCATTGCTGTTTAGGCATAATTATTTCTTGACATCAATGTATAATTATATAATAATATTATAGCTATTATTATATTATATTGCATGGCAAAAAGTGCAGGAATGCACCATTAAATTTAGTAGGATTTATGTAATTTCTTCATTATGAAATTATGTAGGAATTATAATAGGATACATGATTAAATATTGCATTATAGTTGAAATTTCAGCATGATATTAAATATGTATGACATACCATGTGTCAGCATAAGGAAATGTGAAAAACATGTGTAGTAAATTTCACATGCTTATGTACTACACCAATCCTTATGTGCAATAGTGTAGGAAATTTACACTAGTAAAAATTGTGAATTTCCTTGCCACACACTGATGAAGGAAATGTTCAGGAAATTTGTTGAGCATGGATCACCTCATTTCCTGTACTCATACACACCAACTTTCTAGTACATTTCCTTACATACAGTACAGATCACAATTTCCTGCACTCGTACACACCAACTTTCCAGTACCTTTCCTACATACAGTACAGATCATAATTTCCTGCACTCCTACGCACCAACTTTCCAATATACCTTTCCTACATACAGTACAGATCATAATTTCTTGCACTAGTACACACCAACTTTCCAGTATATTTCCTTACATACAGTCAGATCATAATTTCCTGCACTCCTACGCATCAACTTTCCAGTGGCTACCTTTCCTACATACAGTATATACAGATCATAATTTCCTGCACTCATACACATCAACTTTCTAATACCTTTCCTTATGTACAGTACTGATCATTATTAACTATTATCACTTCTCTGATGCTAGAAAATGTAGCTTTGTCAGTAACAATTTCCTGTTATCTGAAATTCTCTTTATATATTTTATTCTCTTTATATTATAGTATTGACTAGGTCGCTATTGCCTCCTGTGTTCAGAAAATGCAAGAACACAATTCCCATCTATAAACATGAACCAAAAACAACAATACACAGGAAGATTATAATAATAAGGAAAAGATGAAAACAACAAAATTAATATTCACTAGAAATTAAATGATTCAACAAGTGGTACAATAACTAAACAATCCTCTCCTCCAAGTTGTAATATTGTATGAATACATCTACAGGACAAGGAATGTAATGGTAAAAATGAATGTAGGCCTTCCGATTCAAATGCACCTTTGCACCATACTTGTGCAGGTTTACCAATGCTAAATCGGCAAGGATGAGGCTGGAACCAAGATACACAAGCAAGACAAAGAGTAGAAACTTGTTCAGAAACAATAAAACTCAGTTTGAAAAAATAGTTTATTCTAACTGGACGTAAAGTACCATCAATGGGATTTACAAATAGTTGTGGCAAAACTGTTGAAGAACCAAATATATTTTCATCCCATTTAGCCATAGCAACTGACAAAGATTTTGTTGTTGATGACAGCAATTTGATGTTATTCATAGTCACATACTTGTATTTATAGTAGGTGGAATTCAGCCGACAATCTTGGCCATTGGATAGTACATTTAACTTTACCATCACATGCTTTAAAAGGTCTAATTCAGTTTCTCCAAAAACATGGCGTGTGCATGTAGTTGGAAAAGTATGTATAGCCTACAAGTAAACTTGCATGAGCCATAAGAACAGAGCCTGTAAGGCATGATCGAAAGGTCAAGAGATCATTTAGCTCATCTCTGTAGACATCAGGAGGTTGGATGGCGTATGAATTATTGTCACGAATAAACCTACTCATAAGTTGAATCTCTATAGATCGGTTATTTGTGGGTTGATGCTCCAGTATGCCATTGTATCGCTCATATGAAAATAGCCAAAAGCCATACACTGGACCATAGTCCAACAAAATATCTTTAAGACGCAAATGCATGTGCATATTGGGAGTAATGGCTTTTTTCCCATACAAAGATTGTACATGTTCACAAAATTTTAACAAAAGAATATCTGCTAGAGTGATATCAGACTTCAAAACAGTACGCTTGCATAGTAGCCGGCATGCAAGAACAAAAGAACGCCAGCATTCCAGGTGCTCTCCTTCAAGAACATCATATAAACAAGGAATTGAGTACAACATAACCCAGTTCTTATATTAATCTGCTGTAAATCCAGCAAATTTTGTTTCAATTTTTCGAGGGAGTCTGCCAATATCTGTTGGTACATTTATATTATTTACACAATCTTGCATGTATTGAAGCTGGTTTGGTGTAATAAAAGGTTTATCATCATTTAACCAAATATTTTTCATGTGCTTAGCTGAACCAAGAAAGATATTATGCATGGGATCAATAATTAACATGCATATAGGATCAAAATAAAGAAGCTGTAGAAGTACAGAATATCTACAGCCAAACTCAGATTCTAGCTTGTTTCTCTCTGTTTTATTTTTTGCCTGCTGTATTAAATGGATGCTACGCCGATGATCAGCCAAAGATCTTGGCTTCCAGTTGTTTCTGTCAAACCCAGAGTAGTCCTTACAACCAATAGAACCAGGAAATACTTTACAACATTTAGTACAGCCTAGTAGAGCATTGTGACCCAAAAAACCACATGCCTTTCTACCAGCTGGCATATCGCAAGGAACTCCGATTAAAGCACATCTTACAACCTTTGGTCCACTTTCACCATACACTGTCATATTTACACCACTAAGTAATTCAAGTAATTCCTTCACTAAGGGTTTCAGATATTGATTAATGTCCCTTGGTGGTTCACAAGGGCCAGGAATAATACCTAGTAGTATTATATTCTCACGTCTAAATCTTTGATCATACGGTAAATTCATAATTGTTAAATAAAGTGCTCCAACAGAAGACTGAGTAAGCTTATATGGCTGGAACCAATCCAGATTTAACATTACAACGTATGTAAAAGCAGTAGCAAGAAAGGGCTTTCCCTCCAAATGTTGAAAATCACTCCATATCTTACCATCATAGATATCTTTTAATACATCACTATTCTGTAAGCGAGAACACCAATGTTCACATGACTTTGCAAATCCAGGACGTTGCAATAAACCCTGAAGTGATGTGATTAAGCTCTGATAGCAATAAACCTTAAAAGGGTATAAGCTAGATTTCCCATTTAGTAGCTGTACAGTCTTCAACAAAATAGTGCCACAAGATTTCCTTGAAGCATGATGATCACGATAACTACAAACCTTACTAACAAGTTGTGTGCCATGCTTTTCAGTGGTAAGATCTTTCTCATAGACACTGTAGCACTTACGACAAACTACATATCTCACAAATTCAACTTTTTCACCCCAATATTTATGTAAACAGTGAAGGGAAGGAGGAAACACCTAGCCATATTTGCAACAAGGTCACTACTCCTACCAATAATACCAAAAACAGTGTACAAAAATTTCAACAGGGAACCAACAGCAGCATCCGGAAGATAATACTTAGCTTGAAGTCGTGCTAAGAACAAGAGTAGCCAAGAACAAGGCAGTTTTTAACTTCTTTATCTTCTTGAAGAGGAAAATTTGGACTATCTTCATATTCATTTTCAAAATCTTGACTCAAATTTCTTTCTGCTTCTTCACCTTCCCAAACTTCTTCTATTTCTGAATAATAATACAGCAATATAGATGTTAGCCATTAAAGTATATTTATAAAAATCAATGCATTTGCATTAAATTTACTATGTAGGCAGGCTAGGGCTAACAAGTGTCAGGGGCTAGGGCTAGGGGTGGAAGCTATAGATTAACTAAATAGTGTGTTCAGGCAAGTTGTCTTTACAGTGATCCATGTACATTGAAGCTGGAGTAGTTAATTGCTTGAATAGCTCCTTAATGTTACGGTATAGACCTTGCTTATAAATACTCATGAAATACTTTCAAAGTTTATACTATACAACACATTTATTTTTGTATTCCAATACTATACTCATAATATTGTAAAAAGTTACAATTTCTTCAGCAATCAATGACTAGTAGCTAGCTAGTAGAGAGCTCCTGATCTTGTACCCAAGTTAATGCATCAAAATTATAATTATGGAAAGACCAGATAGTGTAGCGTTTACCTCTGGACATTTCTGAATGGACTGTTACTTACTGAAGAGTGGCTCGAAGATTATTATGTGAATATTTATGAGCAATGTCTATATCATAACCTTACCAGTACACAAGATTATGTTATTAAAGTAACCATTGGCAAATTGATCAAGCTATATGGGGGTAGGGATTAAGAAAGTAACACCTTGACAGAATTTACACTACCTGAACTAGAGCTTTCATCTATTTGAGTGGTAAAATCACTTTCATCATTCTCTTCCTGGATGCTAACTTCATCAGCTGCAATGTCCATATTCTGTGGCATAATGTCACATGAAGTGCATTCTTCAATAGGTAAAGCTGGTGACAATGGCTCTTCAGATTCTAAGAAGACAGTAAGTACCATGTAAAGTGCCACCCTAATTTAAGAAGCACCACCAATCTACATAATTGCTAGTGCCACTTCTACAATATGACACAGAAGCATGAGCTAGCTTGATCCGATCTAGAGTTACTAACCTGAAGAAAGTAATTCTACTTCATTTACTGTCCAACTATCGTTGTCAGCATCGTAGTACAGAGCTTTATGCTTCTTGAAGGTCTTTAAGCACACAAACAAGTCACAGTGAGGACAGAAAACGCTTCTCTTTTCAGCATGTTTCCTCTTTTTAATTGAATCTACCCTGGCACTAAGAATAGACCTTTTCTTTGATGCGATAGACTGCACATCCATACTGCCAGCCGTATAATAAATAATAATAATAATAATAATAATAATAATAAAATAATAATAATAATAGAATATAAGTACGCATGCGTTGAAAAGCATGAGGCGACAATATTATTAACTCGATCATAGAGCGATTATGGATTCTTCAGAAGATGAGAGCAGTCCGGGTTCACCAGAAATTCCAGACCAGTCTTATGATAACAGTGTGGTAAGTTTGTACATTTACTGTGGTATGTATTTACGTAGTGCCACTTCAATCTTAAAGTAATTATTGTTCATCTACCTTCTACATCTGATCCAGAATCAAAGCCGTGTTGACTTCCTCCACAAGGAGAAGGAGAGTCACCTGATAAGGATACTTCAGGACTAAATGAAGGGTCTAGTTGAGAGCATGGTGATGGATCATCTTGATAGGACTAATTACTGAGTAGGCTGCCATCAGACTCAACATACGACTCCCTTTGGACCCACTCTTCTTTTGTCTGTCATATTATAATGTATTGATGCCATCTTGTAATAATAATACATAAGCCATATTTAGCTAAGCTTTTAAGTGAACTATAAGATGGTTATGGCAGCTATCATGGTTCTTACTTAGTTATAAAAGAGCCTTTTATGCGTTTTGTACGTTTTGACTGACACCAACTGGGAGCAGTGAGGGCAGGTTCTTCTATTTGTCTTGAAATGACCACCATGAGAAGACTTTTCAAGCTGCAGAGAGTCCGTATCTTCTATTTCACTCTCGTAGTCATCACTGCTGTCATTGGCATACACTTCGTCAATACCTCGCTTTGACATCTCCGAGCTGGAATTCCTTACACACTCCCAATTAAAGCGCAGGCAGGTCAAAAGGTCAAGGTTGGCGGTATGGCCAGCAACGGTTATCTTAGCGAAGACTTCTTTTTAGAAGACGGAGAAGAGGCTCCCTACGCTCTTGAAACGGATGCAGAACTAGAAGGAGATTCGTCGACAGAAGATCAAGATATGGCGTCACTCCTTGCTGCCTATAAGAAGTCTAAATTTTCATCAAATAGCAATAAGAGGCCTAGTACATCCAGGAAATTAGTGGGAGAAGGATCCAAGAAACGGTTGCTTTTTGAAAACAAGGAAAACAGAAGTGAGTCCAGAAAGGCTAGCTGTATGTCAGAAACACCATCATGAGAACCTTGACCAGTTAATGATGTTCGTAGAAAGGTGTATAAGGAACTAGACTGTGGTCAGGAATCCAATTCATCATGTGGTAGTAATGTGACTGCAGCACTGGATAATATTTCCAATGTTCAAAATAAGGTGGTGAAACATTTAGATAAACAAGACATACAATTAAGAACTTTAGAGGAGAAAATATGTTCGTCTTCCAGCTCGAGTAGTTCTGAAACCCGTAAGAGTATTCAAGTTTCATCAGTTATAAGGGTAAGAAAATACTAGTAAATGTTACAACATAAAATGGATAGAGCTGGAAGCTCAATCATGCCCCGAAACTTCAGTAGATTAATTAATTCTTCTACTGTTATAACTTAATATTTCCATAGGCTGAAGTTCGAAGAATGTACCGAACTTTAATTGATGAGAGTGAAGACTTTCTAGGATTTTGCATGGATGATAAGTAAGTTGTGCCAAGGGTAGGAGGGTGATTGAAATGTAAATAAGGCTTTGGAAGGGGGAAGAGTTAAGCAGTTTTATTTCTTATAATTTAATCATTGTTTAGAGCTACCTTTCGAGACAAAAGGAATAAAGCTGTTGTTGATAGACTAATCCAAGAAGTTCGGGCTGCAAATCCTTCATTCCAAGCAGCTCATATTGGAAGTAAGTTTATTTACTTGTGAAATGAAAGTAATGTTATTTGTTATTATTTTCTAGCTGCTGCATATACTTACTATCGAACATTACATCAAGAGAACTCTCTCAAAACAAGAGGAAAACTTGATGAAAGGAATATATCAAGGAGGCAGAGGGAGCGAATTTTACGGGTATGCAGTAATAGACCGGTGTTGTTTATCAATATACAGTAGAACCTCACTTATACGTCCCTCAATTATCCAGCTGCTCTGATTGTATGGACTCCAAAACACACCAAGATAATGATAATTTTGCTGGGCATTAAATGGAACTTGTCTGCGCCCTCTATTCAAAATGTATTACAGACATTTAGATACAAACTAGTCTTGGTTAGGGTCCTTATAGGTGAGGTTCCACTGTATACCCCTTATTTTAGGCTTACTCTACTGTGCTACTTGAGCAATATAGCATGGTATTCACTGATAAATTGAATTTGAAGTGACTAGACTTCTTTCCATTAAGGGTAGCATATGCTAAATGGTGAGCTTCAATTAGAGGTTAAGGTTGTACAAAATGTTTCCATTGGGTCATATTTTTAAGTTGTACAGTTTATGGGGGTGTTCTAAGGTTGTCTGAGGACTGTCCTGACTGACATTGTAGGAACATCCCGAAATTATCTGAGGGCTGTTCTGGCATTGAGTGGTAAGCTGTTCTGATATTGAGTGGCATGGACTGTCCTGGCATTGAGTTGTACAGCTTCAGGGGTTCCCGACAGAAAATAAAAATTGTAGCCAAAATGGCTAATTACCTAATTATTTTTCTTTGGCCATTTTCAATTATCAGTAGTCGCTATAACTTATAATGTAGGTTATTGTGCTTGTCCAAAAAACTAGTCAATGGCTAATTTGGCTATTACGGGGCGTACCATAGCTCCTCCCCTATAATGTTCATGGTTAACACCCATAACCTCTGTAGTGTACTAGACTCCTCTTTCTTGGTGGTACAAACCTATAACTCTTCTCCTAAATTGTGCTGTATAGATTTAATGTGTGCATCCTATAGAGTTTCTTCTTTCTTTGTGGTTCAGACCCATGACCTCTCCCCTTATAGTGTGCTTATTGAAATATGTACGTCCGAGACGCCTCTTTCTTGGTGGTACGTATGTGCCACCCTTAACCGTTTTTCTGTTGATGTGCTGTATGGATTTAATATGTTTGTCCAATAGAGACTCCTTTGGGGATGTAGCTGCTATATGCATGGATGTGTAATATATGACAGGCTCTGGGAAAAGGTAGCAAACAAATCCAATTGAAGTACACGCCATGAAGAAAGCAGTGGAATTGGAATGAAGTTTAAATTCCCTTCCAGTCTGAAGGTGTTTAGACTATATCATGAATATACATTTTCTATGTAACATGTAAACTTTACAGGCCTGTAACAACTTTTGATATTTTGTTCCAAGTGCCTCCCATTTCCCAGAGCCTGTTACATACATGTAGAGACTCTTCTTTCTTGGTAGTGCACATCCATAATCCCTTACATGCTCTATGGATTTATTGTGTGTGCACTCCTATAACCTCTTTCTTATTAATGTATTGTGTGGATTTAATTTTAATGTGTACATTCAGTAGTGACCCTTCTTCTTGGTGGTGCACACCCGTAACTCCTCCCC
Source organism: Diacarnus erythraeanus (assembly GCA_964016965.1). NCBI lineage: Eukaryota > Metazoa > Porifera > Demospongiae > Poecilosclerida > Podospongiidae > Diacarnus > Diacarnus erythraeanus. The sequence continues at coordinate 5,026,072 of OZ024685.1, read as the reverse complement.
TATTCAGGGATTCCTGACAGTAGCCAAAATTTAACTAGCCATTTTCAATTATCAGTAGTCATTGGTATCTGTAACTTTGGCAATACTTTACACGATCTTTTGCAAGGTTGCTGCAAGCTGCAGTATTATATAGAGTAGGTTATAGCCATTTTGGCTAATTGTACTTGTCTAGCTGTAGCCAAAAACTACTAGAATTAGCCAATGGCTAATTTGGCTATTGCTTGGGGAACCCCTGAGCTGCTTATGGGGATGTGCTAAGGTTGTCTGAGGACTGTTGAGTGGTATGGCTGAGGACGTCCTGTCATGAAGTGGTATAACATGTATGTGAGGACACCCCAAGACTGTGTGGGAACTGTCTGTTCATGGAAGACATGATAATGGTACTGAGGAAAGTTCACTTTTGAGACATTCAATTTTAACACCATAAGTTTATGTATGCATAACATTAGTACTTATTTTCTGGAGGGGGGGGATTCCAGGCCCGCCCTCCTCTGTGTGAACCCCTGCCATGCTTCTCAGAGTGCAGTTGTAACTCAATTATTGCACCCTATACCTAAGTTGAGTGACTTGTGTGTGTGAATGTGTACTAGGTATACTGTATTAGATTTGTTAAACCCTTTTTCATTTAGAAGACGCAAGATCGCAGTTCTACGTTGGAAAAGACACCATCACTTTCTGAACGTGATAAAAATAAGTGGAAGGCAGTCATGAGTTAATGTCAAGTGAAGAAAGCGACCCCGATGATTCAAGTGGTTTAATAAAACGATGTATTCCTTGGCGATCAATAAAAGCAACTGATTTTTTTCATAAATTGGATAGTATTCAGGAAAATAGTTGATCTGGTCAAGGCAAGAGACAAAGAAAGTCACGTGTGATTGTAAGTGAGACTTCTTCCCGTCCTATTCCTGTTACTAATGTACAAGGGAAAAAGATTCCTATGTGGGCAATCGCTCCTCAGTTTAGACCCACTTCCGAGCAGTAACATTAATACTTGTTATGACATTCTATCGAACTTAAACTTTTCAATGCTGTTTTATTATGATTCATGCTATCATTGTTAATTTGATTATCTATGCGTGTACATTGTCATTTTTTTTAAAAATGTGTAGTATAAACTTTTGACATTTTCAAGAGGAAAACTGCATCTATCCTCTGATAGTAAAATGGAGGAAATTAATTATACATGTTTCATAGGCAAAAACTGGGTGACAGATGAAATAAACTGCATCTATCCTCTTAGTAAAGTGGAGGAAATTATGCATGATTCATGAAGTGTACTACAGTAATCCTTCATCCTAAATTCCGCCCTATCCTTCAGTGGAAATTTTTGAAGAAATTTCATATTTTCTTCAGTGAGGAAATGTAAGTGATACATGATGTGAACTACATTAGTTATGCATCAATCCTGCAGTAGAAAATTTCGATTTTGTTCCAGTGATGTGTATACGCATGCGTAGATAGTATAGTATCGAGTGACGTAAACTCAAGTTGGATGCACCACTCAAAAGTGTGTGATGTATGCGCTCCTTTAATTGTCTGATAGCATACACCGGATTCACAACTGGAAAGGTCCCACAACTGTCCAATCTGGATGTGAGAAACTCTTCCTGTCACATGGATGATCATTACTACTTTGCTCAGAAGAGAAATAAGAAAGTTCTGCATTTCTTTCCCCAATAGTGAATGCTCTAGTATCAATCATAGCCGTGGATTCTTGGTTCTGTTGGACTAGGACACCTTCTTCAGGATCTATGTCACAGTCCATGGATTAAAAGTTCCAACTAGTATATCCAGGTGAGTAACTTCCATGTTGCAAGTTTGATTTTGATTCTAAGAAGTTGTTACATTAACCTATGTATACAGAATGCTGACATTATAAGTTTAAATGCCAGATAATAACCACACATTGCACATATTATATAACTAAACTGTGTGCAGTTGTTTAGTATACATTCAGAGACAAAGGCACAAAATATGTCTTGGCCATTATCAAAATTTTGGTATAGGATATTAAGCTGGAGTTTGATATTTGTCTCGACAAAGGACTAAGTTAAAAGGCCAAAATGGTCAGAAAATAACCACACAAATTATCTGAAAGTGCTGCTACTAACAGAAACATTATCAACTGATCATGAAGTATCTAATTTTAGACTAGTTATGTGATCTAAGTGACCACAAGTAGCGAATCAGTGATCTTAATCCATCTAATGTCATGGCCACAAATGCTTGAGTAATAGATTATCCTAATAACTATACAATAATAATACATATATATTGCTAATAATGTACATACTATCATGAAATTACACAAATTCCTGTTTATCAAATTTAAAGGCATACAAGAAGGATGTACAAAGTAACTATCTATTATACCAATAATAATATTTCATAACATAGTTATAGGATGGAGTCTTAACTGTAATGTCCTTGGTTCTTTTTCAGTGCTTTGCAGGTGGCGGAAAGTCTTATAGTTTAAAAGCATATTCAGACATGTACTATTAGTAACTTCCACATTGCAAGTTTGATTTTGACTCCTTGAAGTTACATTATAATAAATGTAGAATTTACACATCAGCTAATAGCCGCACATTTACACAGTATGTTTCATATCGATATACTAATTAATAATCTTACATGCAGTAACACTTTATTAATGTGATGTAATTTCAATGCATAGGCTAGCTAAAGTGTAAGCATTGCCCAACTTCCTTCAGTGGATATATTGCCTCAAACCTAGTCCTCTCTTGGTCGGAAGAGAAAAGAGATCCGGTCAGTGCATACACTAAATGATTTGTGAATTGTATTTGCATCTGTAATGGTTTTGTGGTGATCTGCAGTTAGGTACTTGTAAGAACTTGAAGAATACATGGCTTTTCTGGGGACTTTAATGCATGTGTAGACAGTACGCCTTCCTGCCAAAAGAGGTATGAATCTGTGGCTACATTACTATAGTGATTGCAGTACATAATAGTCAACACAACTTACAATTTTAGATTTGTAGGACAACTCTCTATCAATAAAAATTGGACATAATTGGAATATTTAAGAATACAATAATTAATGACATCACACTCTGACCCTGTAGTATGTAATAATAATAAGGATCTCACGGCCTTGTAGCCACGTTATTATCACACTTGGAACCCATGTCTTTAAGTCATCACCATTTTAATATCTATCTCTTTAATTATTATTATGTGCATTGTTTATGCTACTGTTGCTGTAGTCAGAACTATTACTGCACTTCCTTTACATAATCTCTACAATGACTGAGTCATCTCACCTTTTATGATCTTCCAGCAAGATTATTATACATAATTGTATCATATAATATGGAGTGCTAGCAATATCTCCTTATCACCACCACCTCTGTATAACCAGCATCAACTTGACTTCATAATTATGTAAGTGGCTATACTGTAGTGATAATATTGTTTGAAGAAAGTATTAAGTGTTCTGATTCATTGACCTCATGTACACTTTAATAGACAACATAAAGTCTTAGATACTGGATAAGGTGTAAGTATCCCATTTCAGTTTATTCCCAAAGGTAGACTCAGGAATTTGTAGAAGGGGGGGGGAGGGGGGTTGTATTTTTGGCTAAAGATCATGGTACAGATGAGGATGTACATTCCTTCTCCAGAGCAATTACATTTCATTATTGCTCTACAATATAAAGCAGAAATAGTAAAGAGGTTGCACTCTCCACAATCTCCCAACAACCTACCCCCCAACCACCTCTCCCCTCCTTCCCTATGATTCCATCCAATCATTCCAATACTCAACCCTCATTGAAATATCCTTAATTTTACACAAGTATAACAAAAACACTGTTTAATTAGAGAATAATCTGAGTGCATATAAATTGAGATAACAAATAAGTAGCTATATGTTGGAATAAACCTATAGCGAAGTCTGCATCTTTACTTGTTTTACAGAACTAAATAAAAAATGACAAAGGCAAAGGTCAATAATATGAACAGGAAAGAGATCAACAATCATGAAATCGTCACTCCGATTCATAGTGTTTATAATAGAATAAACCAGAAAGATAAAATTTTGTAAAGCCATTGGTTACAGTAGTAGTAAAATCATGTTGAAGATTATGTATGTTTAAAACATTCAGTTAGCTATAACATCAAGGGTATAGTCTATTCATGATGGAAATGTTCAGTTCCACTCCAGTGCAAAGTTCTGCGTCACTTTGCTTACAATTGTATGCAGCAATTTTATGAAGATGTGGGGATGTTTGATGAATTAGTCAATTGAGCCATACTGAGTTTTTTCCTCACTGCATAACTCTTGAATTTTGCACAACTCTTGAATTTCTCTTTTAATTCTTTGATGCTTAGAACATACACAAGATTAATAACTGGAAATATTTCAATCAGAACAAGAGATATAGTGGTCAATTCTGGGATTAAATATTGACTGAAAGTATTTCTATCACATGGATTATTTGGATCATTCCCTCTTCCTTCACAGACAAAGTAATTTAATAACTCCTCTGAGATTATTTCTGAATTTCTTGTTGATATGGTGAATGAAGTCAAGGCTACCACAGCAAGCAATACATAATAGCAAAATATAATTAAGATTTTCCTCTCAGCTGTACCAATTTTGAAGACATCTTTGGATTTTTTTGCCTTAAGGAGTCCATATTGCTATATAATTAGAATAAATCAATACTCTAACCTGTACTGCAAGATATTTTACAAGAAACTTTGTTTTAAATTATGAGTTATTGTTAGTTACAATCATATTAATATAATATACATAGAGTGGATCTTCTGAATAAAGGACATGTTGGGATAAGTCTACTCTCCTCTGTAGGGAGGCTTTCCTTTTTTGCTGTCCTTTGTACTTTTTTTATTTCAGAGGGTCTTTTATTGGAGGTTCTACTGTAACTAACTAGAAACCAAACTCTGAACACAGTACAGGGGGGTAGGAGCAGAAGGTACAAGGACCCCCGCTATTTTTTATTTAGGATGCATTGCACCCCTACTATTTCAAAATTATTCATAAGAACTATTTGAAGAAAAGAAATTATTTTCCTATGCCAAGATTACATGTGAAAGGTGAGATTTTCAATGTGAAACAATAATTGTTGCTAAGAAAGGTGCAACCACAATGACTGAAATACATCTCAACAACTGCTTACTTCTACATGTACGCAAGGACATAACTGACGCAATAAACTTGGAGGACATTGCTAAACAATTTTTCTAGAGAGAAGCATGCACTTTAATAATATTTAGCTAGCTATCGTCTTTCATATATAATTTATGACCCCCACTTTTTACTAGCTTCCTACCCCTCTGATAAAAGGATGAGTATCTATCAACTCACTTTGCGGATAGTATAGAAGATATATATCAATATAGTGATTCCATACATTATAATCAGATTTATTGGCAGAGCTAGTGCATAAAACACTGCATTTTTGTTTGTACCATGACATAATATAGGAGGGAATCGAATTTGACCATAGCCCATTCCACCAGATACAAATGTAATATTTCTACTTTTCCTGATTTCGTCAGATTCCAGTTCCACAGCAAAAGTAACCATTGATGTTATTACAGGAACCAGTGGGAGTATGAGACCTGCTACAACACACCCAATGTGGATGTACTTAACTCTGTCTGCTCTTCCAAATGATCTAGCATGGAAGGGAAATTGAACACTCCACAAAATAGCTGTCGTGTGAAACATCCACCATAGAGTCGACTGGAGTAGTATGTATGAGAATGTAATTCCTAAAAATTATCATTGCTAAATTGAAATAACACTGCTAATAACAATAAGCTTTTTTGACATTTTATTTTGTATAATAATAACTAAGTATTTACAGTTATGGTCCAGTACCACGTAGATCCCATGTCTTGAACACTAGATATATCTAAACTTAAGTCACAAATACACTCTAAAATCTAACCTTGTCTGAGTCCTGGGAAGTAGCTATCAGGACAAGATAAAGAATTTAGTAATTAGAGCAATATGAGGGAATGCTACATATCTGTGACTTTTATTATACCAAAGTCATAAAAAATGATACTAGTGCTGCACACAATATGATTCATACAGCAGAATTTATATCATGCTGCTTGTATTTATTAGTTAGATACGCTCTAATAACCTGTACTACAGTAGATAGCTCCAATTACAATCTTTCCCACTACATAATATAGAATCTTGGCAATTATAGCTACTGCTGCCATTTTGGTTGATAAGTTTTATAAGTTAATGGCCTATTGGCCTTTTATCCACAGTGTTTTATACGCACTTATACCATAATACAATCTATATTTTATAACAGAGTACTGTAATGTATAATTATTATGTATAATGTGTGGTAACTTTAATCAGTTATGTTTTTTTTTTTTTGTGGTTTGTTAGTTTGTGTTAGGCTGGGACTATACTAGGAATACATAGCTAGCTTTGTGTGACATGTCAAATTGGCTCAGCTTTGTGACAAATGAGAGTTTTAATCTCTTTGTGCTCACTTGTCTCTTTCAAAGAACCAGGAACCAGGTAGTTCTTTGATGCTGACACTCTAAAGTATAATAGTCTTAGGGTAAGTATTTGTAATTCATATGAATACTAAATTATGATCAAAAGACTATTAGCTAAGTATTTATTGATCATGAATTACCTGTTATCACACAAAATGGTGTCACTTCAAACAAGCTATCAAGAAGATTAGGTGAAGAGCAGTAAAGAGAAGAGCGATCCATGTATGTAACAAGTACAAAAAAGTCTGTGTAAATATAAATGATGGGGACAAGTGTATTTAGCTATAGCTATATATTACATACCTGTCACTATTACATCACATGTCATGTAGATAACAAATATTGATGGGAACACAAATCTGTAAGAAGATTGTAACACGAAATTAATAGTTAAGAGTTGTAACTATAATATTGTTGGTGTATGTAGCGATGGGGAAGGAAGGTACTCCCGGATAGATGTACTTCAGATTGGATAGCTATGGCCATATAGTGGAGCCTCTCCATTCCATACACCATGGGATAACCTGATTAGAGGGATGGCCTCATTTCAGGGAGTGAAGTTTTAACACACAAGTTGGTATTAATTATTCTTAATACAGAGTTGTCCTCATTCCAGGAGTTTGGAAAAGAGAGGTTCCACAATGTACATAAGTGTCCTCATTTCAGGGAGTAGTTTCACTGTATACGGAGGTGTCTTTATTTCAGGGGGGTGGGTGGAATAAATGGGGTTTTACAGTAATCAGTTTACACACTCTTTAACCTATTATTATTCTTCAGAAGTCTATAGTTTCACTGAATAATTCAAGCAATCCAGGATTTAATTTTAGCCTGTTCTAATAATAAGAGATCCTTTGATACAAAAGAGAAGGAGAGATTTTATGAGGAAATAGTAAATTACTCACATTCTTTTGAACCTGATGAATGATATTACCAAGACAAACAGACCAGAGATGAATCCAACTATAAGTGATAAAAATATTATTGCATCTATAGCAATTGTTTTTGTCCGAGAATATCCTTTCCAGGTATAACAGCTGGGGACACATATTTCAGAATCTTCCTCACGAAAGAAGTCTTCACGACAATCCAGAAGCTCTGAAGTGCTAGTATTTGGTGAGGTGGCCATGACCTTAGACTCTAATTAATATTGAAATATTATATTATTACAGGTGGATCATAAGCCACAGGGGCAGATCCAGCTATTTTGAAAAGGAGGGTCCAGGTAGGTAAATGACAACCACACAGCCATTAGGCTGCAGTGAGGAGGAGAGTACAGGAGGGGGATATGCCCCTCCCACAGAAGCAAAAATTTTAAGCCTTGCCATAGGCTAATGCTGTAAAAGGTAATGAAAGATGGACTTTAAGTTTTATTATAAGCAAGTAATACATAACAGCAAAGTGTGCATGCACCGTTTAAGTCTCAAAAACAACAGAATTTTGAAACAATCTTCTTGAATGTTGAGAAATAAACCTAGTAGCTAATAACCTTCCTAGTAATAAATTTAGAGAGTTCCTAGTAGTAACCTAGTGATAACTTTAGAGAGACTGCACTGAATCATGGTAACCAGAGTAGTGGCCATAGACAACACATAGGCGTAAGAAGCAGGGTGTGGCCCTGGCCACCCTAAGTTTTTACCTTGGCCATCCCTAAAAAAATTCTGGCTTGCAACTAAGTTCACTCTGTTTGTACAAGCACACAAGCAGTGAATAAAGCTGTAGGTTGACTGGAATGTTGCCAGGCTTGCAATCTTGTTGCTTGTTAAACCACAACTAGCTAGCTAGCTCAGCTGATCAGACCTGCCACATGTAGCTTCTTGCAGCTGCAATCATGTCACATAAGACAGAAGAGACTAAGCATATTTTATTTCTAAATTGTCTTCTTAAGATTAGTGAACACATAGCTAGCTAGCTACTAGTGCTGTACCTACCTATTAACTAGCTTCAACCAAATATACTAGATGCTAAATCTAGAATTAGATAATGATTCAAATAGCAGTCCTGAGGTTCAATCTCAGAATTATGTTGAAGTAGATGACATAGAAAATGTTTATGATGAAGATACAGCATGCCAGTGTCTGTGTTGTTTGGATGTGAATATTGCTCATCAACCTGAAGATGTCCGTGAGTCCAAGGTGAAAGATACATATAGGCATTGCAAGGGCCCCTCAAGAACAATTCAAACAAGCTGATACCAACTCTATCCCTGGATTTCTGTTTGTACATCTAGGTACAAAATCTTTTGTGTCACCTGTCAAAGTGACAAATGTTAGGACTATTGCTGATGTACTAAATGCAAACCCTATCTATATTTAGAGGCATGCTAAGTGAAATTGACAAACTTTTGAAGATTTATTTCACTTTTCTTGCCACTTTTGTGACTTCTGAACGATCCTTTTCTTCCCTTTTCTTCCCTTCTAGATAAAGACTTATAATTTTTTTTTGATTCAATTATTTTGGAAAGCATTAGCTAATTATGTGTGTTACATGTGATGAGCTTTGACCTTTTTAAACAGGAGTAAGAATGATGTCAGCTAGCACTTGTGCTGGCTGACTTTTTGCATAAAACAAAGGAATTTTCTTAAGTGCTCCATGCGGGAGAGGGCACATCCATCCCCCTCCCGCACCCTTTCCCTAACTGTGGCCTTATGGCCATGTGTTGCATGTTACTCAAATTCAACACTGGACTGGCCACCCCATAGAAAATCATCTTCCTACACCTATGCAACATACCTTTTAAAGGATGTTATCTTCAAGGAGCTAGCTCTCTTCATGTTTTAAGCTAAAAAATACAGCTGCCAGCTATGTCACATGGCCAGGGAATTAACACTGTGCACAATCCATGTCCCCCCCCCCCAGTCATCAACCACATTACTAGTAACACTAGCTAAGTGTTAAGTAATGTGGTTGATGACTAGGATATGGATTGTGCAATGTGCACTTAATTAGCTACAGTCTAGTAGGCCTGTCTAGATTATGCTGGCATTTTTTTTTGAGAATAATAGGCATGAACTAGCATTTGAGAATAATGCTAGCATTTTAGGTGGAATTTGTCAGAATTTGTGGGGAGGGGAATTTAATGATAAAATACGTACTACAGAAGTGTGGTTTCACACACACACACACACACACACACACACACACACACACACACACACACACACACACACACACAGGCTGACACAGTATCGTCTGTCAGCAATGATTCAGTCAAAAGTTAGTAAATTATCTTTTTTGCAAATGACATTGAAGGACTTTGTATTTTTTTCTTTTCTCAATTATGATTCCATAGTTAATGGGTTAAAAATTGAACTTTCTAAGTACTTAGTGTGATATCTTACGTAATGTTATATAATTATTATTATTATCATACAATTACCGGCTAAGAACCTGCAACAATAAATACAACACTTAGCAACAGCTGAGGACATTTCACCAAGTTAGAATGGTGGAAGAAACATTAACATGATCTCCCTCACTGGTCCCAGGCATGTAGGAATGTTTTGCTTATGCAGCCATGCATGATCTCCCTCATTGGTCCCAGGCATGTAGGAATGTTTTAGTTTGTGCCATCATGCATGATCTCCCTCACTGGTCCCAGGAGGAATGTTTTGTTTGTGCCATCATGCATGATCTCCCTCACTGATCCCAGGAGGAATGTTTTATTTGTGCAGCCATTGATCTCCCTCACTGGTCCCAGGAAGAATGTTTTGTTTGTGCAGCCATTGATCTCCCTCACTGATTCCAGGCATGCAGCTTGTGCAGCCATCCTCTGCTACCTAGAAAGTATTTTTCAATATTGTCCAACTGTTTTACTAATAGACAATAATAATTATGTTCATTGGAGGACTACATTGAAACTTTAATCATGTTGCAATACAATTCTAATTAGCTAGCATGTAAATTATTAATTTTTATTGACTAATTGTCACATGTTTGAAAAGAATAATAGGTGATTTGGCAAGAATTATAGGCTGACTTCATATGAATTATAGGAACTTGCCAGAGAATTATAGAATAGCATTTTAGGCAAAAAATCTGGCATTATCTAGACAGGCCTACAGTCTAGGCTAGACTATAGCTACTAATCAAACATGTTTGACAAAAAAGGGGGGGGTCCGGACCCCCTGGACCCCCCCCTGGATCTGCCCCTGAAGCCAAGTCTTACCATTGGTGCCACTTCCACTTAGGACTGGACAAGATGGTGACTCTGTTGGAAATATCTTACAGTCAGGAAGATTAAAACCAAAGCTCGGAGCTGTGGCCCACTCAGTGGGACATATTACATCTCTGATCTCCTCACACTGTCCAATGGTGGGATAAATGGAAACTCCTGAGGAGTTGTCACATAACCCAAACTGATAGAGACAGAGAAAAGGTACCACTAATTTTCTGCATTCAGGACTGGGGTTTATAATATCGAGTCCAAACAAAATCTGTCTAGCTGTGGATTCATCATTTTGTTGTACCAAGATGCTCCCTCCAAGATCTATGTCACAGTTCATTGATGACAGGATATCAACTAGTGAATTTTCACAGACACTATTTTGAATCAGTGTAGTTGGACATGTCTGATGAGTGGCATTAAATGTTAGATTTCTCTCCAAAATAGGTGTGTTCACCTATAAGCAATAAAATTTTTTTTATTTACATGAATGCATGCTTCAGAATTCAAAAAGCAGCCACTCCCTCCCAAATTTGTAATAACATAGCTATGTAGAATTCAAAATAAGCAAGTGTTATTGTAAGTTCCCAAACACTCAATATTCTGTTTGATTGGTTGATAGCTATATATTTATAGAATTTAAGTCAAACTGTATTCTTACTAATATTGAATTAATCATACAACTATAAAGACAATGAAGATCTCTTTTCTAAAAGAATTTCCATGTAGCTATGTAGATAGCTAGTGGTAAACACTCTCAGTGTGTATATATAATAAATTAATTTTGTTGTAGGCCAAGACTTTGATCTACACAAAGCTGGTAATTAGCTACACAAACTCAAATCTTTTCATCCTTAGTGAAAACACAGCACACAACCCCCTGCTGTTTCTATATGTGATTGACAATATTGGCAAGAGAGCTGTTTTTAGAAGATTACCCACCAATCATGAGCAGGTACATCACTGGGAAATTCTTGATACAAGCACCCATGCATTATAACACACATTACTAAGTAGCATTCACTTAGGCTGGCAGATTCCCGATCACAAGGGCATTCTATAACATTATGTATACCATCCTGTTGCAAAGTTGCTGTATCCAAAAGTAAGTACATGCAAATGTGCAATTGACCACCCAAATAAATTAATGGCATAATTGGGTGGTGCATGCTGTGTAATGGATATAACACATACAACATCATTTTAAAGGCCAACACCCAGCTTCAGGGACCCAAATAAACAAGAAGTTTTAGTTAGGTGACAAACTGAGTGCTGTAGGCTGGCAAAAAATTTTTGGCCAGTAAACATAATTATAATAGACTAAGTAGTGCTTTCTACATTAGCTATAGATGTAGCTAAGTCAATCTTCCTCCAAATAATACAGTGATTTTACTTTCTAACTCACTGAATTAATAGTTTATAATGCCAAAAAATTGTAGGGTATATAGACCTGAGACTATTATAGATATACAACACATATTGTATAATGATTAGGTGGTTCTTCCTACAAACTACATAATGATTAGCTACATGGGAAAAGCTGAAGCAGCTATTAAATATAGTACTTGGTAGGCCAGATGAGGTAAATAGTATGGCTATGAGGAGACTTGCAAACTCCAAGTTTAGTTGTGGCTATCTCAAGCATATTATTTTGCACCAAAAATAATGATACATACGTAACTAGTTACTAAGCTGCTAGCACATAGTCAACTTACAGTTACTGGAATATGAAAGAAAATAATTGGTAATGTTAGCAGCCCCCACACAATGACTATCAGCACCAAAAGTCCAACCACCTCCAAACGCAACCAAAACTGCAGACTGAACTGCTTAACGTCATGGCCATGAAGATCTTCAGTAGATATTGGCGTAGATTCTGTCATAGCTATCTCAGTCACAGACGAACGTGAATTCATCTTAGCTAGCTTAGCAAGTAGTTAGCAACTAGTATCTACCATTGATTACTTCTGCTCTGATGGCATCTAGCGCTATATTTATCGCAGTGGCTACGATGCCAGTGTCACAGGGTATGACCTCCCCCAGGGTGGGAGCTCCCCCCAGAGGAATTACCCTAGGGTATGGCCTCCCCCCCCCGGAGTTAATATCCTAGGGTATAGCCTCCGCCCATTTTCTCTGGCCTAGGTTTTGGTAAGAGCAGAAGAGGTGTGCTATGGCAAGAGCAGCAGAAGTAGATGGTGGCAGCTAAATAGTAAATATTAATAGGCTAGATCCAAAGACAGAAACTCCTAGTGCAGAAACTCGTGGAAAGAGATTATAGACAACAGTGTAGAAAATTCTATGGGAGGGAGGCCATACCCTAGGACAGAAGCTCCTGGTGCAGAAACTTCTGAGAAGAGATTATAGATGACAGTGTATAAAATTCTATGGGGGGGAGGCTATACCCTAGGACAGAAACTCCTGGAACAGAAACTCCTGAGAAGAGACTATAGATGACAGTGTAGAAAATTCTATAGGGGGTAGGCCATATCCTAGGACAGAAGCTCCTGGTGTATGAGAAGAGATTAGCTATAGCTATACTCTATAGATGACAGTGTAGAAAATTCTATGGGGGGGGAGGCCATACCCAAGGACAGAAGCTCCTGGTGCAGAAACTCCTGAGATGAGATTATATATTATATATGTGAATAATGGGTCTCATATATATATATATATAAAGGGTCTCATACATATATGATGAGTCTCATTTATCAGGGCCGTAACTAGGAATTTTTAACAGAGGAGGCAAGAAGTGAAGAGGAAGTACTACGCGTAGCGCGGAAAATTTTTGCTTTAGCCACGCCCACCTTTTTCGACCACACCCACTAATTAAGGAATAAACACAATAGTAATAATTTTCTGTATAATAATAATAATAATAATAATAATAATAATAATAATAATAATGCTGAAAAGGCAATAGCAATTCTTCGTGTTCCAAATATATCCCACATTTTCAAAATTTCATCGGGAAGGATTTCGATCACGACAAATGTAGCCAATAGCCAGTGCATCTAAGCGCTCATTAGACATAGAGTTTCTACACCAAGTCTTTAGTCTTAGTAATGAACTAAATGATCTCTCACATGAGCACGATCCAACTGGAAGACTAAGAAGTAGCATTAGCATTGAATGTATATTTGGGTAGTATGACTTGTGCTTCTCAGCCTCTATACATGTACTAAGCAAGCTATCCTTGCCTTCACCCAAATCTGATTGTGCCATGTGAACTTTCCATGTGTTTATTTCTGTCTTCAGCTCTGATTGATGTGGCAGAATATCAGCAAACTCAGTATGAAGTTTGGCTATAGTTGCATCAGTGATAGCAGCTACTTTTGATGGAAGAAGATGGGTTACAAGTAAAGCATTTTCAAGGTTTGACGGAAATCTGGTTGTGAGGTGCTGTATTGCATGATCAAGAAAAGCAAAGAAATATGACACTCTGTAATGTGCCTCTATCTCACCAACTGGCGGGTTAGATCGGGCAGTCTGTCTTGATACTGTTCTCTTCTTGGCTGGCACAATATTCAAAGTGCTTGCAATGCTCTTGACTTTAGACCATAACTCAGAAAACTTTTCAGTTTTTCTTTCACCTTTCAGTGATTTAATAAGGTGCTGTGCCATTTCATGAGCTTTAAACAGGTCACATTTTTTCTGCTGTAAAGCTACAGTCAGAGGGCTGGTATAAGCTAGAACATGATGGCAGATTACTGCAGATGCAATAAACTCAAATGTCATCATACGATTCAGGTAAGAGTCAGCATCATGTGCACTTTGACCAGAAGAACAATCTCTGATTTCCTCAATAGCCTCACATATGGGTAGGTAGTTCTTAAGAAGACAGTCAATCGAATCTATTCTTGTAAGCCACCTTGTATCTGACAGAACAGGAATGCCTCGATACTTCCTTTCAGGAATTAAGCCATCCTCATCATCATCATTCGAGTCAGCCAATAAATCCTCTTGATCTTGAGAACTCATGTGTTTCAATAGAATATGCTTTCTTTTACTAGAGTAACCAAAAAATAGTGTTAGCTGTTTCAAAGTATCCATGAAGTTTCTTATTGCTGGCAACTAGAAACGATCACTAAATTTAAGGCATGATTTCTACAGTGTGTGAAATATTTTGCTTTTGGATATAGTGTCTGCAGTCTAGCTGACACACCAGAAATATGTCCACACATTGTAGATGCACCATCGAATCCTTTACTGACTAACTTGTTTAGGTCCAAACCACTATTTTTCAAAAAACTTGTCTATTGCTGATGTAATAACTTCAGCACCTGTTGATGGCACTGACACAAATCCTAAAAATTCTTCACATACTTCAAGGTCTTCACCGTTAACACAAACATATATACTAACTTGTTCCATTTTAGACATATCTGTAGTTTCATCCGCCATCAAACTCCAAAATAATGATTTATTACAGTCATCCACAATCCTTTGCCGAATCAAGTTCCCATTGAGAACAATAAATTCATTTTGAATCTAGTAGTGTGCATTTTTAGCAGAGTGCAAAAGATGATCCTGCAAATCAGGGTTATAATGTGCTATACGGTCAACTAGCATACGAAAATTTCCATTTTCCTGTTTTGTGACTTTACTCCAATTACTTCTAAGTGCCAGACCCTGCTTAATAGAGTACTGAATTACATCAATAATAGAAAGCAATGCTTTAGTATTTTTTTCAATTTGTTGATCATAAGATTTGATCAAGTGAGATTTTATTGATTTACTCCTTCCTTCTACCATAGATATCAAAGCAACAGCCTGCTGAAGGCATTGTTGATGACACGAAGATGTGGAATGACGATAAAGACTTCCCTGAGACTTACCAGTGGCATTCTTCCAATCTCTGAATGGAGTTGTAACAAACTCTCCATTATAGTGATAATCCCTAAATAAAAAGCAAGGAGCACAAAATATACCACCAGTTGATCTAGAGTAGCATATCCATTCAAAGTTTTCTGTCCATCTGTGTTGATAATGTCTTTTTTGATCATTTACTGGGTAGCTTTTAAGATCAACAGATTTGTTAGTGAGTATGGAATATCGCTGATGCTCATTAAGATCATCACGAGACTTAATAGTAGCCAGATCTCTGCATGAAGATGATTCTTTGGATTCAGCAGTAGGAAGATCACTAGCTGAATCAGGAGCTGATACTGGTAAATCACAATTCTGTGACAAAGCACCAGTGTTAGCTAAATCAGGCTGTGTAGATATGCTGCTACAAGAACCAGCAGTGTCCTCTGCTTGATTAGTATCAGAGTCAGACTCTAAAATTATATTAACATTTGAAGATTAGCTAAATAATTATTGACCATCATAATGATGGCTTTACTCAAGTTTCAACTCTAGCAGTTGAAATTGTTAATCTGAGCTAGCTACCAAAAAGTGACTTACCATCTCTTTTGGCAAAAAAACTTGTCAATGTTAACTTCAGCTTCTTTTTGGGATCAGGTAACATTGCTAGTAACTTTGATGCACTTGAAGTTGGCATGATTTAAAATTTACTTTTATAAATAGAACAAATTTTCACAAAAAACGAGGAGGCAAGTGCCTCCAATGCCTCATGGTAGTTACGGCCCTGATTTATTCTAATTTTGATACAAACGGCACCCCATAATAATAATTATAATTATAATAATACGCTTGCACGTTTGTCCGTCCGCATTCATGAATAATTCATGACTAACGCAATTCCAAAGGTACAGGGTTCGATCCCAGAGATGGGCACCCACTTTTTTTCTTTTTCTTTTCTTTCTTTTCCTCATTTTGTAACTTTTTCTTTTTAACCTTTTCTTTTTTTCTTCATTTTGTTTTTTTTCTTCACTGGCACTGTGGATTTTGTGTCTTTTGTCATGGTCAGTTCTATGTGGCATCTTCAAGGGCTAGGGCTATAGCAGCAGTGAAGGAGGTGAAAGTGTTAGAGACAAATCAACAGGGAATTGGAGGCGGGAATACTGTAACACCAAATATAATTATTGTAAAACGAATTTTTGTGGCGAGGCCTTTGCATAGCCAACAGTTCAGCAGAATCATAGTCCAGGAGAGAGAATGAACAATTCATAAGCTAATGCCTTCTTTTTAACACTTAACTGCAAAAGCTTATGTTTTGTGTTTCCTAGCTTGACTTCACACCTAACTCTTAGGGCCCCGCTAAAGCCTGAGGTCAGAGGGCACTCTGATGCTAACTGGGAATGCAAACTTAAAGTATATGCGGTGAAAAAAAGCCGTATTAAACTCCCCACAAGCACCACTGTGTGGTGGATACTTGCTAGTTATATTACAGGTATATTACAGATATAATAGTAATGATGTAATGTAAGGAATTTACACATAGAAGCACCCAAAATTATTCTTGGGTCTCGCTTAATGATGCAAGTACTGGAGGTCAATGGGCATATTTGGAATGAATTCTACCTAAGCCTGCATCTCTACCCATTCTACATAGAGCTAGAGTAAAAACATTGTTTTACAAACCATAGGATGAAAGTTATAAGAAGGAAAAGAGATGAAAGAATCTTTAATTTAATCTGGTAAAGTTATTGATTACAGTGGTTATAATATAGTAAAAAGAAGTTGAAGAGTAAAGTACACAATGTATAATAGAAAAACATTATTACAAAATAGTTACAATCTAGTCATGATTTTGTTTGTTCCAGTGCAAAGTTCTAGCTATGTATCAAATAATGTGGTGGCTATTAAGCTGTACCAGAAAATTTGAGTTTAATCATCATTACAGAGCTCTTAAATTTCTCTTTCATTTCTCTGAAGTTTAGAGCATACACAAGATTAACAGCTGGAAATATACCAAACAAGACAAAATATATAGTGGTTAATTCTGGGTTTGAATATTGACGGAATGTATTTCTATCACATGGATTATTTGGATCATTCCCTCTTCCTTCACAGATGAAGTATTTATTTAATGCCGCCATAAAGGGTTCTGAATTTCTTATATCTATGGTGAATAAAGTCAAGGCCACCACAGTAAGCAATAAATAATAGCAAAATATAATCAAGATGTTCCGCTCAGCTGTACCAATTTTGAAGACACTTTTGGATTTCTTTGCTTTAATGAGTCCGTATTGCTATATAATTAGAATGAATAAAACTTCAATCTGCACTTCAGGATAATATATACACATTGAACTTTGCTTTTAATGTTAGGATCCTCTACAAATAAAGGACACATTGGGATCAAGTCTACTGTCCCTTGACCTTGTAAGGAGGATGTCCTATAAAATAAACCAGATTTTGTCCTTTGTACAAAAGTTGTCCTTATTTCAGAGGGTCCTTTATTAAAGGTTCTACTGTAACTAGAAATCAAACTCTAAACACAAGGGGATAATGCTGATCACAGTACAAAAAGGAAGACATCAGTTAAGTATTAGCTATTAATGCTATAAACTCACTTTGTGGATAGTATAGAAGACAAATACTAATACAGCTATACCATATATTAAAATCAGATTTATTGGCACAATTAGAGCATAATACACTGCCTTATTGTTTGTAACAAAACACAATATAGGAGGGAATCGAGTTGAACCATAGCCCATTCCACCAGATACAAATGTAATGTTTCTACTTTTCCTGATTTCGTCAGATTCCAGTTCCACAGCAAAAGTGACCATTGATGTTAATACAGGAACCAGTGGGATTATGAGACCAGCTACAACACACCCAATGTGGATGTACTTAACTCTGTGCGCTCTCTCAAATGATCGAGCATGGAAGGGAAATCGAATTTTCCACAAAAGAACAGTTGTGTGAAACATCCACCATAGAGTCAACTGAAGCAGTGAATATGAGAAAATAATTCCTAAAAATAATTATTAATTAATAACATTGCTAATAATTTTATAATAGTTCATTTGTCAGTTGCTTTGTATTTATAGTTACCAGCACCACATAGATCCCAAACAAAACATTAGACTTTCAGTTTCTAATACATAATGCACAATATTATATTAAAATTTCTGTAGCTGAGTCCTAGGAAGTATTTGGACAAGATGATGGTGATGATGATGATAATGATGATGATATCTCACTAAAGCAGGATATGTAATGGGAGGGGGTTGTGCTGTGTAAGTATAATAGCTATTCTTTCTCTTGACAAAAAAGCATCCACAATCTAGTTAAAGGTTCAGTGAAATTGATTTGACTCTCCCTCAGCATGACAAGACACCAAAGGGTTCCACATGACCAATGCTCTGGATAGCTGCCTCATTTCACAGTGCTTTAAAATAGCTAATTTAAAATCTACAGCCCAAAACTCAGCATAGTCTTTAAGTGTGGCTATGCTTTTAATACTATGGTGAAAATGGTAATAAATATCAACAAGAATATCTTTAACTTTCAATGGAAGGACTTAAAAACAGCAGCTTTTACATAGCACATGCAATGAATGTCTATGACATTTGGTTGTATGTAGTTGCCTAATTTTGCAATAACACCATTTCTAGCACCTTTCATTACATTGCAAGTATCTGAGACAAAGCTAATAACATTAGAAAAGCTAAGATCACATTGATGAATTTGATGCCTATAAATATTCCATCTGCAGTAGAATCAGTAATGCCTATAGTATGAATAAAACAGGTTGCAATTACTCCACGGCTTCTCTCTCGTAGGCTCTAGCCAAAATAGTAAGCATTTTCACTGAGTCACCCTTTTCATTTGATTTGTCACAAAGCAGGCTAAAAGGGGAATCATGAAATTTTCAAGTATGGTCTTCTTGTAATATGGATCTAGTGCTTCACATACAATTGCTGTTGTTTTTGTACGTTTGCAAGCAAAATCAGCTGCTATGGCTGAATCAGGAACAGAACTAAACAATGATGAAAGGTGGTCAGCTGCTACAAAAGGCAAGTTATGCATAGCAATGAAATTATTTCAGCAGCTCTAATCTTCCTGGAATCTCTTGACTAGAGATGATGATGACGAAGTGCCTGTAAATTTGATGTCACATGTTGATGAGTATCTTTATTGTGTGCTTCTGATGGCCAGAATCATTAATATGGCGTGATACATCATTAAATCCACCATGGAAAACACCAAAGTGGAGCATACACAGTTTGCAAAATGTATATTTGCCACCTCTTTTGCTTTTGGTGATGCCAACTTGGAAGCTTCGCCTTCCAACTCTTCCTGAATCTTCCACCTGGTGCCTTTTTCCGTAAGCACATCTTTTTGGCACTAAGCAAATGTTCTATATTGTCATCAACAGTGCTGCCAAAGTCTTGGATTTTATCCAAACTGCTTGGATTTTAGACCCTTCAATGTTTGCTTTGAATTTGATCAATGATAATTTGGATTTTGTTTGTGGCTTGCTGACAAAGCTACTAGAAGCCAGCTAAATTGGTGTTTGCAGCTAAGTGACCTTGACACAGGAAGTACTGTAACCTCAGCTAAATAGGCTAGTTGTTACTGTCAACCTCCAGGGGGTGCTCCAGCCACACACTGGATATGTGCCTGCCCTATAACCCTAGCACAAAAACAGACTTGGAATCAATTTTCTACATTTAAGTGTTCAACGCATATATTCGTCCTCTTTTCGTATATGCATAATGATGAGAAGTTTCCGTAGAGATTATGGGAAGATGTGGTGATTTTTGTGGCTAACGCTTAGAATTTGCCACCCTATGTGCATTTAGCTAACACCCTACTCAGCACTGACTTCGGCATGTTCTTTTGTACTTATTTGGTAATATCTATAGGTGACATTTCTAGAATATTCTATATCCATTATTATTATAATATAGTTGTGTTCTGTGATATTGATTCAGAGTTCAAAAATAATTGTTTGATTAAAAAGCTAAGATAGTAGCTAAACTTTTCCTGATAGGAAGACACCACAGAAGATCTGTAGAGTTGGCAATACAGATAGCAGGGGATTCCAGTTTATGAGGATTTTACTTCAAGCAGCTTGTGTGTTTAATACTAAAACACTCTAATAATGGCCAGAAGCTCTAATTACAATCTTCCCACTACATAAAACTTTATCTGATTTGGCCATTATAAGAAAAATGCCTTTTTTAATCATTATACACCATAACTGTGATGAAGTATAGAAATAAGATGTGCAAGTACTAGAAAAATTAGTAATTTTTTGTCACACACACAGCTAGCTATATCTAGCTCAATCCTAGAGGCCCAGCTCAAGAATCAGACTTACAAACCACACATATACACTAGACTCACTACAGCAGGAGTTTACTATTTGCCACACCTCATTAGAGTGTTCCAATTACCTACAATGTGTGATTATAATCTAGTTATTTTGTGTTGATGCTGAAACTCTAAGGTTAAGGTAGTATCTGTTACATCAACTCTAAATTTTGTGACAAAGACAATTGTAAATTTATCTAGCACTATGTAATGTTGTTGTTTATATTAATGATTTTGACAGGTTATAGAATAACTTGTTTGCTATTCAAATTACCTGTTATCACACAAAATGGTGTAATTTCAAAAAAGCTATCTAGAAGATTACTCGAAGAGCAGTAAAGAGAAGATCGATTAAAATATCCAACTAGTGCAAAAAATTCTGCATAATAATAATAATAAATGAAAGATAATAGTAGGGACAAGTACTTATAGCTATGTACTTACGTATCACCACTATATCGCATGTTATGTAGATAACAAATATTGATGGGAACACAAACCTGGGACAAGAAGTTTGTATCATTAATGAGATAGAATAATGCTTTTTGCAGTATGTAATCATATACAGTCATGAAGGTACCCATGAATGATGGATATACTTCAGGTTCAATGGCCATAGTTGTATAGTAAAACCTCTCTATCTGTATAACATGGGACAAATTAATTAGAAAGGTAGTTTCATTAATAACATGTAAAGTTGTTATTCACTGGTAAGTTAAGGCCTGGGTACCGGGTCCAGCATTAATTGTAGTAGGTCGTACAAGACCTTGTACAGACCCTGTACAGTGCCTGGTACTAACATGTAGTTAGTAGTGGCATGAACATGAAATGACATAAAAAACATAACATACATGAAGATGTTGTTGTGACTCTAGTGAGTGGCAGTCTGGCAGACATTCAGTTCTTTGAGCTAAAGTCCGAATTGGTTCCCATGACTTAATTTGATGGTGCCATTTTGTGCACAATTCAATGGAGATTATGTCATAAAATGGCTGGAACTCCTTACCCAATTATGTTGTGGCTATGCCATTTTTTATGTCAAGAGAGAACATAGGAAAACAGTGATTTCAGCCATAACTTAGTCAATATGTGTTCAATGCAGCCTGCCATTTTATACCAAGTATAGGATGCTATTCATGAATTGCACACAAAATCTGAACTCTTTACAAAAGTGGGAACCAATTCAGATTTTGACATTTTAATCATAAAACACCATCTTTTTTGAGTCTGCTACAAAGAATATTTTCTCAAATAAGGACCAAAAGTTTGTTAATTCCACCAAACAATAATTGTTCTTTTATATAAACTTTATTTGAAACTTCTATCACATTTATTTTCGGAGTTATGAAAGTTTGAAGTACACTTGTAAAATTGTTGTTAAGTTGTTGGACCCAGGCCTTCATTGACCAGTGTTCGGTGTATATCTCAAAGTCCATACTGAGGTGTCCTCATAGCTATCAAGGTTGGAACTAGAGGAGTTCCACTGTAATTCTGTAATTAGTTCATACATCCCTGAATGATTTGTTGTTATTTGGAGCTAGCTTGTTGGGATTTTGTGGTTACTATAATAATTATAACCTAAATAGTACCCCCCATGCCATTGGAAACAGAAATTACTCACATTCTTTTGAACCTGATGAACGATATTACCAAGATAAACAGACCAGAAATAAATCCAATTATAATTGATGACAATATTATCGAATCTGTAGTAATTGCTTCTTTTTGAGAATATTCTTTCCAGGTATAACAGCTGGGGACACATATTTTTGAACCTTCCTCATGGAAGAAATTTTCACGACAATTCACAGACTCTGAAATATTGAAATATATATTATTACAGGTGAATCATGGGTCAAGTCTTACTACCATTGGTGCCACTTCCATTTAGGACTGGACAAGATGGTGTAGTTGGACATGTTGCATTTAGATTTAAATTTCTCAGCATGCTCACCTATAATGAATCAAAGTTTATTACATTTCTTTCAACGTAAAATCATTCAATACTTAAAAGGCAGACAGCCACAAAGTTAGCTATAATATGTCCCACCAGCAAGTTCATACCATAGGTATAGGAACTGGGGGGGGGGGGGGGGGGGGGCACTGGGGGGCATGTGCCCCCCCCCCCAATATTTTGGGTCACTAATACAAGTATTATTCCAGTGCCCCCCCCCCCCCCCCCCATCTGACAAAATAGATTGCAGGTTGCTTGAAGGAATCAAGGTCCTATATTCATGCAGGCAACCACTTAAAGTTAGCTGATAAATACTAGGCAGTTTACATAAGTCCTTATTGACTCCCTATACCTAGTATCAACATTTGTGGCCTATGGTGTCCCTCTTGATGCATGTAGCAGCTGCTCAGTATTAGCTAGAGCTAGGTATGTATTGCTGACAAGTTTATAGATGAAAATAAGCATTTTCAGTTCTTATTAAATTGTATTAAAAATGTGTGGCTAGTGAGTGTGGTCACTCAAAATTTTCGCCAACACACACACTTAGCCATTCCTTTCCATATGAGTGCCTCCCCAATCAAAATCTCATTCCTACACCATTGCATACAGTACCATTGACCATACTGAATGCAAGTGGCTCAGTAAACTTATCAAGGAACACTAGACAGCTATCAGCAAGTACACATGAAAACTAAGCTAAAGTATTGTATTACATACTACATTCATGACTTAATAGAAGCTGTATGAATCAAACTGTCTTATTGCTAATCTAAAGACATCATAGTTAAATAACCCAAGGTCTGCCTACTGCAATTATCTAGAACCCCCTAGCCCTTGCCGCTAGCCTAGCTTCTAATAGCTATTAGCCTGCTAAGCTGGTGGGCAGTAGTTTATCAATGTCCTGTTGCCCAAACTCCTAGCTAGTGTAATACTACTGCTCTCATTGCTGGGACTCTAGACACAGTGCTATCAAGAAGCATTTTAACAACAAAATAGAAGCCCAAAGGCACACAATCAGTATATTTAATTATTAGCTATGGTCTTAAAAAATAACTTTGGACCTCACCACTTCATTAGCTAACTCAACTTACATCTACTGGTATATGATAGAAAACAATTGGCAGTGTCAGCAGTCCCCACACAATAACTATCAGTATGGAAAGTACAACTACTTTTACACGAATCCATTCCCTTAGACATAACAGCTTTTCCCCATTAAATGGGCGAACATCTTTTTGCTCCATTTGAAGGCTGGGTTGAGACTCGCTATACTGTAGCTGTATCGCAGATAAATTTCCTGCTTCTCATCCACCTCCTTCACACAATTATTAAACTCCTACTCAAAAAAATCACAGTCGCTTCAGATAATTGAGTTACCACAGTACAGTGTAATAATAATAACAATAATAATAAAAAACTAAAACAAAAACAAAACACAACTTTAATGATGCATCTTTGGCATACTGGCCGATTTTTTTTTCATGACCGTATTTTGATATCGCTAATCCATTAGTATACGTACGTAAGCACATAATTATAAGTGCATGTCACCTTGTAAAGCGTGTAAAGTCCCTGGATACACAGAAGAACAATTGTTGTATGCAGAAGAAATTCAGATTGTGTCTATTGATAGCTGCTGTGTGGGGATTATACTAGCGGTACCAGTAATTTTATACCACATAATAATCTCATACAGTCAGATCTATTCCAGCTTTTTTTTTTCTAGGAGATACAGTAGCTAGCCTTTAAATCTATTGTACACTTGCTTAGAGTGTATTGTTTCAAGTTCCATAGAAGCAGGTTTAGTGATAAGTGACTATAGTAGATAAATCCAGCACTCTATACAAGTGTACCAAACCATATTGAAAATGGGTAATTTGTTTTGTTACTCAACCAACATAATTATAGTGAGTCTTTAAAGACATTCATACTCTTTAGTAAAACTTAAATTCCAGCTCAGTTGCAGCTATATTACACATGCACAACCACAAGTATACCTCAAAGGGACCAATGTCAGTAAAATTAAAGTTAGGCCTTGTGGAAGTCGGTTAGGCATAGATTTGGAGTTGATTGTAGGGTTTCTGCTTCTGTGATAGTACACTGTGCTTTATAGGTCTGTTTTCAGAAGGTTTTGAGGTAAGAAGTCCTTTCTGTCAAGGTTTTGTTTGCCTAAAACTCCAGCTAGACACCTCAATTACTTCACCTTTTATCAGATCCTCATAATAAAGAAGCCACCTCAATTATTAGCGTTATGCTATCACTCATAATAAACATGGAAGGAAAGCCAGGCCTAATGTAAGTATGGCTTGATGGCTTGACCAAGTGAAGTACCTTAGACATCATAAATCCGTCACCTTATCCCCTAAAATTATAAATAAGTTTTTGGCAATGCTTTCAATGAGCTTTATGTAACTATATTATGAGCTAGGAGACAGGAGCACTTTGAGCACTTATTTATTACTCCCTTATAGAAATGTCTAAATGAATGTAGTTGGCTATACATAATTATACAGAATAAGCCATACAAGGCTGTTTGTATGTGAAGTCTGATACCCCTTTTAAAGAATTGCTTATTATCAAAGTGCTAATAGTAAAATTCTAGGATATTTAAAATTAGGGATTTTTTGATGTTAATGGGTAGCTTTTACTTTCGTTGAGTACGCTGCCATCATTTATTTACCACCTGGCATATAGTTACCATCAAAGCAATGTTATAGCATCTGTGGGCTATTACTTCTATGACATCAATGTATCCTGATGTGTAGACAGTCGTAGTATCAGTATTACAAGTAATACCACATAACTAACAGTGTAAAATATGGCAAACCACAGAAGTACTACAATAACTATAGCAATCTTTATAGTGGGAAGGGTAAAGAGACCCTGGTATATACTGTCTGCATATTCTCCAGAAAATCCACGAATCCATATATTCTACAGCATCTTAGTGGATACATTGCAAGCCTCAAATTCTGGCCTATTTAGGCCAAAGAGTCTGGTATACGTACACAGTTTGTAAATACACTAAATAGTTCATATTTATCTATAACTTAATTAGAAAACTTGGTGTCATGGTGATCCACTAGCAAATAAATTGAATGAATGAGGGCAATACTTGACTTTAGCTATGCATTCAAAATGTAAAGTCATGTGAGATTAAAGTCAATAAGTGTTACTGCATGTATATAAGATTATTAGCACCATGCTAATTATATCAATAGGAAACGTGCTGTGTAGGCTATAATAATATGTAGTGTGGTTATTAACTACCCGTATAGTGGGACATTTTAAATATCTTCGTGGTTTTCGTGGTTAGAATAAAACCACGAATGGTTACCCATGAACTTTTAATTTTATGGTTTAATTGAGACGGCACCGAGCTGTAAACCATGAAATTTTTTCCACGAATAAATTTGATTATTGAAAACCACGAAGGTATTTCCCCTTGAAAATTTCCTGCTAGCTATACAGTATGTGAGCATTTATCACACATAAGTTAATGTAACTTCAACGACTTCTTTGAGTAAAAATCAAACTTGCAATGTGGAAGTGTTTGCCTGGATATACTAGTTGGAACTCTTCAATCCATGAACTGTGACATAGAGGTGTCAATACACTAAATGGTTCATATTTTTATCAACTTGGTATCATGGTGATCAACTTGCAAAAAGTAATTTTATGAATGAGGACAGTACTAATTGAATAGCTAACACTTTAGCTATATTATATGCATTCAAAATGTAAAGTCATGTGATACTAATAAGTGTTACTGCATGTATATAAAATTATTAGCACCATGCAAATTATATCAATAGGAAACATGCTCTGTAGGGTGGTTAGTAACAATGTGAAAATTTTATAATTGTGAGCATTTATTATACATAGGTTAATGTAACTTCAATGACTTCTTCACATCAAAATCAAACTTCCAATGTGGAAGTTACTAATAGTGTTTGCCTGGATATACTAGTTGGAACTCTTCAATCCATGGACTGTGACATAGATCCTGAAGGAGGTGTCCTAGTCCAAAAGAACCAAGAATCCACAGCTAATCGGCTTGTATCTGGACTCAGATTAATAAAACCAAGTCCTGAATGCCAGAGAGTAGCATTGCCATTTTTCTGTCTCTATCTGTTTGGGTTATGTGACAAGTCCTCAGAAGTTTCCATTTATCCCACCATTGGACAGTGTGAGGAGATCAGAGATGTAATATGTCCCACAGAGTGGGCCACAGCTCTGAGCTTTGGTTTTAATCTTCCTGACTGTAAGATATTTCCAATGGAGTCACCATCTTGTCCAGTCCTGAATGGAAGTGGCTCTGGCAGTCCTTCAAATGGTATGACAATGTCTGAAGGTTCACTCTAAACTTATTGATACTCTGTGATTATGATTATAAATAAGTACAAAATAACCTGTCTAGTAACATTATCACTATCATTATGTCAGTATCTATTGGTCATAGTATCTGAGGCTGTGATGACACCACAAAATGGCACTACAAAATGCTGTGAAGATTTCTATCATGAATGAAGAAGGTTCAAGAGCTTGTTTTCCTAGCTGCTACTCTTGGAAGGAGTCTTCACATGAAAGCAGAGATGTCATCTTGTTGAGTCATCTTTGCTCTGGCTGTCATGATATCAGTCATCAGGTTCAAAAAGATTAATTATTGTTTGAGTCAATTTCTTCTTGTTCCCTATTATTATTTCTTTTAACAACTTCTGCAGGTTCTTTTTTTCCAGTTGTGTTTATAGTGTACTTGATGGTAGACATCTTAGTGGTAGGTATTTACTCAAAAATGGCATAACATTGCTGTTTTATATTGTTGCTCTAATTTTCGAGATACTGACGATGCACTGATGGCAGCATAGGCGTACATTAATTATTGATACATGTTGGATTAATGGCCGTGAACAAAAGAAGTTTAGCTAGATGAAATCCTGTTTTCAATCAATGTGGTTTTCTGTACCTGGTAACAAGTTTTGCTGCTAAAAGCTGAAGCATGTACTTGTCTTGCCCTGGGGAGTCTTCTTGAGTCCAGGTAGTAGCACAATTTGCAGAAAAAAGGAGGTAAGTTTTGTAACACACTTCCTGATAGACATCATAAATCTTAGATACTGGGTAAGGAGTATTCCATTTCAGTTTATACCCAAGGGCAGACTCAGGAATTTGTAGAAGGGGAGGGGTTGTATTTTTGGCTAAAGACCATGAGACAGAAGGGGGTGTGAGTTCCTTCTCCAGTACACAGTGTGAATGCATTAGCAATGATTGATATAGAGCAATTTTATTGCTCTATAAAGCAGAAATGATAAGCATAGGGAAGAGGTTAGAAGCAAAAGGGTGGTTGCAACCCCTCCAACCACCCCCCACCCTGATTCCATTCTGGGTACCACCATCATTGAAGATTTTGTTTATCCTAAATTTTATACAAGTATAACAAACATTGTTTATTATTAAAGTGCATAAACTGAAGTAACATTAATATCAAGTATAATAATGTTGGAATAAATTTTGAGGATAATTTACCTATAGCTAGGTCTGCATCTTGTACTTGTTCTACAAAACAAGAGGGAAAATATTGTTTTATAAAAATTAATGTAAGGACAATAATAATAATGAGCAAGAAAGAGATCAACAATCATGAAAACAACATTAATTTCCTCAAGTTCATGGTGTTTATAATTTAGAATTAACTTGGTAATGCTACAGTAGTTGTAAAATAATTATGTAGCTAATGTTATACAAATTCAAGGATTCATGATGGAAATATTCAATTCTACTCCAGTGCAAAGTTTTGTATCATATTATTGCTTACATTTGTATAATTGTATGCTGTGTGTTGTCTCAAATGATCGAGCATGTAAAGGAAAACGAATTTTCCACAAAATAGCTGTCACGTGAAACATCCCCCATAGGGTCAACTGGAGTAGTGTGTATGAGAATGTAATACCTAAAAATAACATTAATGCTAATTTGAAATAACAACAATAAGCTCTCTTGACATATAACTAGCTAGTATTTACAGTTACCAGTACCGTGTAGATCCCAAGTCTAAGTCTTGAACAGTAGACATAATATTTAAACTTTATGTCACAAATACACTCTAAAACCTAGTCTTGTCTGAGTCCTGGGAAGTGTCAGGACAAGATCAATATTACATATAGTAATTAGAACAATATAATTATTATATGATGGAATGCTGCTGCTGCATATCTCGTGACTTAATTTCATAAAATTTGTTACTAGTCCTACACACAATAGCAGGGGCAGTTCACACAGCAGAATTTACATCATGCTGCTCGTATTTATCTAGTTAGATACACTCTAAGATAGCTCCAATGCAATCTTTCCCACTACATAATGTAGAATCTTGGCCACTACCGTATTTCCTGAAATTTTCGTTTATTAATAATTCATTTTTAAAATTTTCATGTTGTTTTAATTTCGGAAGAGCCTAACAAGGTTAGCATGCTGCCCTCTGCATCTCCAATTATTCAACTTTTTAAATTTCGCAATAAACATGACATCCGAAATTAAAACAACAACGAAAATTTCAGCAAATACGGTATAGCTATTGCTGTTGATAACACTTGACAATACTTGACAATAATAATTTGGCCCTTTATCCACAGTAATTACATACTTATGCCATAATAAATAATCCATATTTATCCACAATAACTAACATTGTGGCAAAGTACTGTTGTGTGGTAACTTTAATCTGTTATGTTAGTTTTTTTGTGGCTTGTTAGTTTGTATTAAGCTGAGATTAATAGTTTTGTGTTACATGAAGAGTAGCTTCCAACTGTCCCGGAATGGCCGGGACAGTCCCAGTATTCTAGTCTGCCAGAGTGCCCCGTCCGGTACTACAACTAGCTTATTCAATGTCCCAGCCAGGAGGCAAAGAGGCAGACAGCTATGTAAACTGTGGCCATGGGGTATTATTAATAATTATTAGTTTATATAATAATTTATATAATATCACCTGGGAAGATGCAAGAGGCCAATTGAACTATATAAGCTGACTTTGAGTTAGATCAGGAACTTTTAGCTAAGTGTAAGCCACTGTAAAATTATTAGCTAAACAATAATATTCACAGAGGGTGTGACATGATTTAATTGGTGGGTGTGGCTAGTCCTAGTCAGACACTTGGAGAAGTTGGAAGCTATGATAATCTTTTTGTGCTCACTTGTCTCTTATAGTTCTTTGATACTGAAAGGTATATAATATATAGCTTTAAGGTAAGTAGCTATTTATGTGACATTAACTAATTATGATCATGATAAACTTAGTCTTGATTATTATGATGATTATTATAATTACCTGATATCACACAAAATGGTGCAACCTCTAACAAGCTATCAAGAAGATTAGGTGAAGTACAGTAAAGAGAAGAGCGATCCATGTATGTGACAAGTACAAAAAATTCTGTGTAATTATAAATGGAAGATAATAATGGGGACAAGTACTTATAGCTATTACATACCTGTCACCATTACATCACACGTCATGTAGATAACAAATATTGACGGGAACACAAACCTGTGACAAGAAGATTGTATCAATTGCAGTATAGCTAGCTAATAGTTAAAAGTTGTAGCTATATATATATAATAATGTTGGTGTATTTAACCATGGGGAGGAAAGGTACTCCTGAATGATAAATGTACTTCAGATTGGATGGCTATAGCCATACAGTGGAGCCTTTCCATTCCATACACCATGGAAAAACAGTGTCTTTCAGGGAGTGAAGTTTTATTAATGTTTATATATTAAACACACAAGTTGGTATTTAGCTATCATCCTTAATACAGAGCTGTCCTCATTTCAAAGAGGGGTTCCATAATGTACATAAGTATCCAGAGGTGGGAATAGAGTAGTATAATATTATATAGTCTATTTTAGGGGGTTGGAATAAAGGGGTTTTACTGTAATCAGTTTATATACTCTTTAATAATTTAATTTGAATAGTGTTATGGTGTAGCTAAAGAGATACAAGAAAGTTAGAGAGAAGGAGAGAGAGAGGGAGGGATTTTATGTGTGGCTGTGCCAAATATAGTATACCCTACTGATGGAAATACTCACATTCTTTCGAACCTGATGAATGATATTACCAAGACAAACAGACCAGAAATAAATCCAGCTATAACTGAGAATAATATTATCACATCTGTAGCAATCGTTACTGTACGAGAATATATTTTCTTATTACAGGTGAATCATGGGCCAAATCTTACCATTGGTGACACTTCCATTTAGGACTGGACAAGATGGTGACTCCATTGGAAAGATCTCACAATCAGGTAGATCAATACTAAATCTCAGAGCTGTGGCCCACTCAGTACGACACACCACATCTCTGATCTCCTCACACTGTCCTATGGTAGGTTGAATGAAGATTCCTGACATGTCACACAACCCAAACAGATAGAGACAGAGAAAAGGTACCACTAATTCTCTGCATTCAGGACTGAGCTTTATAAAGTTATCGAGTCCAAGCAGAATCTGACTAGCTGTGGATTCATCATTTTGTTGTACCAAGATGCTCCCTCCAATATCTGTGTCACAGTTCATTGATGACAGGATATCAACTAGTGAATTTTCACAGACACTATTTTGAATCAGTGTAGTTGGACATGTCTGACACTGGCATTAAATTTTAGATTTCTCTCTAAAATAGGTTCGTTCATCTATAAGCAATAATATCATAATCTGATGATATCTTTCTCATTATTTTTATAAATGTAAAAGCATATTTCTCCTCCCCTCCTACATTTGTAATTACATAGCTAGTTGTAGAATTCAAAATAAGCTGTAAGTATCCAAATTAGTATTCAATATTCTGTTTGAACTGGATTGATAGCTATGAATTTGAGTTGAATACAGACTAATATTGAAAAATCATACAAATAGCTGTAGCTTAGTAACTATAAAGACAATGAAGATCTCTTCTAAAAGGATCTCCATGTAGCTATGTAGATACTTTCAGTGTGTGTATATGTATAGCTATGTATTAAGAGTACAACTCTCATCTGGAGAATATTGAAAATGTATCCAGAGGTTGCATTAGTGTAAGGAGTCCATGGGGTCCAATGAATAACTATAAAATTAGCTGAAGAAGCGGTCAGCTTATAGTGTGTGTTTTAACTAATCTCAGTAGTATAACCCAAATTCAATTTATATGTTTTTACTTGACTATTATCTGAGGAGTTTTCATGGTAAGGCCATATAGATTCCCATCTTTTCCACTGCCTCTTTTCAACCCAGGGTAAGGATATTTATAGTAAACAGTTTATGCTAATGAAGCCTGAGTGATGTCTCTAACACAACAGTTATGCTTGAAGAGCAGGCTGCATACAATACGAACATCTTATTTGAAGGATAACAAATACCGTCTTAGGGTATATTTAGTATTTATGCAATGACCAATAAGTAGCAAGTTGTTACAAAATGGATGGCCATCAGCTAAAAAAATGCTAGGAAAGGCTCAAAGCCATGCACCCTGAAGCAGAGGAAAAAAATTAATGCATGAGAATGTAATAATTTTGGCCTAAA
This sequence comes from Diacarnus erythraeanus, assembly GCA_964016965.1. Classification (NCBI taxonomy): domain Eukaryota; kingdom Metazoa; phylum Porifera; class Demospongiae; order Poecilosclerida; family Podospongiidae; genus Diacarnus; species Diacarnus erythraeanus. Next base: position 4,993,709 of record OZ024685.1, on the reverse strand, counting down.
TGGCAAACGGTGATAAAGTTATGGTGAGATTAATCATATTCATGGTCAGTACTACAGGACTTTTCCCTTATTGATGGTGGAAAGGTTGAGCTCCTGTGAATTAGAATAGGAAAATCAAGCCATTGAGTATGCTTTGGTTAATTAGCTTCTATTTAGACTTACTGGTATATGAAAGAAAATAGTTGGTAGTTTTAGCAATCCCCACACAATAACTATCAGTATGGATAGTCCAACCACTTCCACACGTATCCAAACTCCCAGACTAAACTGCTTCCTTTCCTCTCCATTAAACGCGTGAACGTCTTCTTGCTCCATTTGAAGGGTGGGACACATAATATTACCTCAATCAGAAGCAGATTTTAATTTATTATGCTATATCTGCACAGTTTTCCCTATAATAAAGTTAGGCACGAAGCGCATGCGCATACACCTCCTACGTTCCTCATACATACTGTATAAAAAATTATAGTTCTCTTTTAGTTAATGCAACAATTGTTTCAAAGATTCTTAGTAATTTTTGTATCAAGTTTAATAGATACAGATGATAGAAATGAAAATGTCCTCTTTGTGCTTCTTGATACAATTTTTTCCCTTCCTAAACAGCCATTAAACTTTTCCTTTAATTCTTTGATATTGATAGCATACACCAGATTAATAACTGGAAAAATCCCAAGCAGAACCAAAGCTGCAACTCCCAAATCTGGATGTGAGATTTCACTGAAACTCTTCCTGTCACATGGATTATTTGGGTCATGACCACTTTGCTCGCAGGAAAAATAATCCTTCAACCGAGCTGCAAAGAGTTCTGCATTTCTTGCCGCAATAGTGAGTGTTGTAGTATCAATCACAGCAAGAAGTATGTAGTAGCAGAGTATGATCAAGAGTTTTCTTTCAGCTGTACCAATTTTAAAGACACCTTTGGATTTCTTTGCTATGAAGAGTCCATATTGCTAGTGAATAATAATGAATAAAAGATATAAAAAATTATCATGAAGAAGTACTTTAAATGCAATTCTTAGAGAGTTGTACAACTGATCCTGTTAGATTACCACAAAGAAAGTTGATATCCTTATGATAATACCAGACTAGGACAACACATCTAGATACCAGACCTCTATGAAGAAATGGGATAAGTTACGTATATTGAGGCTTTGGCCTCAACTTGCTAAAGCAAAATAGAGGAATTACCTCCCCTTTCTTCAAAAGGCTACAATTAATATCAGGACAAATGATAAAGTAGTAGCTATAATCTACAATTTTGAGTTGTCAAAATTAATAGTGAGATCCTTCTGTTATTTTTATTAGTTTATATGGAGGGAAAGGATAACACATTGCCATAGAGCATCTATAGACCATTGAAAAAGTGGTGTATGATACTATTGCATATAAGATCATAAACAGACTTTTTATGTATTGTGTACCATATAGAAGTCTGCTGAACTTCTTCTATACACAAGTAATAAGGGAAGGGGTCTGCTTATGCAAGATTAAGTATGGAACAGCTATGCATTTTACTCACTTTACGAACAAACCAGAAGAGAAGAATAATGATGGTTATCCCAATGCCCAAAAGAATAATTAATGGAAGTACTAACGAATAGAACACTGAGTCACTGTCAGTACCAATACAAAGTATTGGAGGAAATCGAGAGAAACCATAACCCATTCCACCAGATACAAACGTAACATTAAGTCTCTTCAAAACTTCATCAGACTTCAGATCCACAGCGAAGTCAACCATAGAAGTTATTATTGTTAACAGCGGAAGTAAAAGGCCTGTTAGAACGAGTGTGATATGGATATACTTGATTTTTCTTTCTGTTTTAAGCTTTTGTGCATGTAAGGGGAATCGAATTTGCCAAAAAACAGTAGCAGTGTGGAAGAGCCACCATAATGTAATTTGCAAAAACATATAGGAGTACACCATTCCTGATAAATATAAACACAAGGTCATAATAATATTTTTATTCTATTGTACGAATTCTTAGAGCTTAAAACCGTGTATTATTTTAATGACTTGTCATTAAAAACTTAGAGTCAAGCCAGTTGTTACACTCCTTATTCCTCAACCCCACTCCCAGTGTCTGCTTTTTTTAGAAAACATGGTCTGTTCACTTAGTGCCCTAATTTTGGACAGTAGGCTCAGACATCTATGGATTATGGCCCTTGACAAACCACCTTATTACTTGTCTTGCAGTATGATGTCATCCAGCCAAGTGGCCCTATCTGTTTTGTGGTATCACAAGTGCCACATCCTAGTTACTCATGAATAAACCACATCATTGTGAAGGCCAGATGGTATTGCCACAAAAATGACAGGTTGTGTCATTGGTGTTCATAGTTAAGGTCATGTACAGGCTAGATAAGGTGGTCAGAAACCTGAGCTACTTATGAGTAATATAATATTATTATCCAACCAAGTTTCAGACTACCAGTTTCAGACTACTCTACATGAAAATAGCATAAAGGTATTACCTGATATCACACAGTAAGGAGTGACTTCTATAAAACTTTTTAGCAGATTTTTTGATGTACAAGTGAAAGTAATTGGATCAAAATACTTGATAATTGTGAAAAATTCTGTATTAGAGCAACAATATATAACATCATGCAATGTGTATATTATGCCATTTTTGAGTACATACCTACTACTAAGATGTCCACCATCAAGTATACTATAAACACAGCTGGAAAAACAAACCTGCAGAAGTTGTTATAAAAAATAATAAGGAACAAAAGAAATAGACTCAAACAATAATCTTACATTTTTTTGAACCTTATGAATGATATTATCATGACAGCCAGAGCAGAGATGACTCCAATGAGAGCTGAAATTAACAAGATAACATCTCTAGCAACAGTGGCTTCATGTGAAGACTCCTTCCAAGAGTAACAGCTAGGAAGACAATCTCTTGAACCTTCTTCACGATAGAAATCTTCACGGCATTCTAAAAGTTTTTTAGTGCCATTTTGTGGTGTCATATCCTCAGATACTATGACCAATAGATACTGACATAATGATAGTGATAATGTTACTAGACAGGTTATTTTGTACTTATTTTATAATCTTTATCAATTAAGAGAATAAGTTTAGAGTGAGCCTTCAGACATTGTCATACCATTTGAAGAGCCACTTCCACTCAGGACTGGACAAGATGGTGACTCCATTGGAAATATCTTACAGTCAGGAAGATTAAAACCAAAGCTCAGAGCTGTGGCCCACTCAGTGGGACATATTACATCTCTGATCTCCTCACACTGTCCAATGGTGGGATAAATGGAAACTCCTGAGGACTTGTCACATAATCCAAACAGATAGAGACAGAAAAATGGCAATGCTACTCTCTGGCATTCAGGACTTGGTTTTATTAATCTGAGTCCAGATACAAGTTGATTAGCTGTGGATTCTTGGTTCTGTTGGACTAGGACACCTCCATCAGGATCTATGTCACAGTCCATGGATTGAAGAGTTCCAACTAGTATATCCAGGCAAACACTATTAGTAACTTCCACATTGCAAGTTTGATTTTGACTCAAAGAAGTCATTGGAGTTACATTAACCTATGCATAATAAATGCTCACAATTATTATAAAATTTTCACATAGTTAATAACCACCCTACAGAGCATGTTTCCTATTTTGCATGGTGCTATATAATACATGCAGTAACACTTATTCACATTAATATCACATTAATTTTTGAATGCATAGCTAATGTGTTAGCTATTCAACATCATTCATAAAATTATTTTTTGCAAGTTGATCTCCATGATACCAAGTTACCAAATTAAGTTACAGAGCAGGGGTGTAGACAACTTTTTAGGACTGGGGGGGGGGCTAATAAGGTAAAGACAAAAAAATTGCAATTCGGCTCAAGGGGGAGGGTTTGGGAGGGGGATATGAAGTGGCTGATCCAGAAAATTCTTAAAGGGGGTGACTTTTAATTTTTTCGAGTGAAAATGCATGAACTTGTGGTTGCCATGACAGATATTCAAGAAATTTGTGACAAAGTTAAACAACTTCACCCTAGAAAATGACTATTAGTAGTTTTCTTGTTGCTGATACCACATATGAAAATTATTAAAATTAAGAGGAGGAGGGTGACATGTCACCCTATTCACCCCCCTGGATCAGCCCCTGATATGTCCCCTCTTGCATGAAGTGCAGAAGCAAAAATTTTCTTCAAAATCCAAGAGGTGTAAGAGAGCAAATTAGAGTAATATTCAAATAATACACAAGGATAGGCTAGGCTCTATAATCATTTGAAGATAGTGGATTCTGTACTGAAACATCACTTTTAAGCTAGTAAAGATATATTTTAGAATACACTGATCGAAAAACCTAAATATTATTAGCTCACCAGTTCAGGCTGACTGCTGGCTAATTCAGGCTGATAGCTGGTCTTAAATTCATTGAATGCTTTAAAGGAGTGCTAAACCACTATCTTACATACTAGCTACTAGCAATTAGGCTAAGAGTCAAGCAAGTTCTCTAAGCAGCTGTTACAATGTTACCATGCTTACCTGTTAACCACTACTGTCATGGTTAAATACTGTTTACCAAACCACTACAATGCACATCATTATTATGCAGTTTATAGAAAAATATAAAAAATAAGCCAGAGCCTAAGCTTATTAGCTATCATTATTATCTAATTACATTTTCTGAAAAATCTGGGGGGGAGGGGTTAAGCCCCCCCCCCCCCCCAAGCCTCCCCCCTTGTCTACACCATTAGTGTATTTACAAACTGTGTACGTATACCAGACTCTTTTGTCAAAATAGGCCAGAGTTTGAGGGTTGCAATGTATCCACTAAGATGCTGTAGAATATATGGATTCCTGGCTTTTCTGAAGATTTTAATGCATATGCAGACAGTGTGTACCAGGGTCTCTTTACCCTTCCCACTAAAAAGACTCCTTCAATGAATGTTATAGTGATTGTAGTATTCTGTGGTTTGCCATACTTTACACTGGTTTGCTATTATGTGGTATTACTTGTAATAATGATACTATGACTGTCTACACATCAGGATGCGTTGATGTCATAGCCCACAGATGCTATAACATTACTTTGATGGTAACTATAAAAAAGGCTGTGGTAAATAAATTATGGCAGCTTATACAACACAAGTAAAGGTTACTTTTAAGGACCCATTAATGTAAAAATCCCTAATCCTAAAATTTCACTATCAGCACTTTGAGTAGAGTAATAAGCAATTCTATAAAAGGGATATATAAGACTTCACCTACAAATGGCCTTGTATGGCTTACTCTGTATAGCCAGTGCTATGCAACTATATATACATTTAGATATCTCTATAAGGGAGTAATAAATGAGTGCATGTGTGAGGTGGGGTTCAAAGAGCCCCTATCACCTAGCTCATAATGTAGCCACATAAAGCTCATTAGGGGATACAGGTGACTGATTTATGACCAGACCATCCTTGGTATATAGGGTACTTCACTTGATCCAGCTATGGAGCTATACTTAGGCTTTCCTTCCATGTTTATTATTAATAGAAGGTGAAAATTAATGATAAGATGACACTAATATTTTAGGTGTCTTGTTTATTATTAGTGTATCTAATAGAAGGTACATAACACTAATAATTGAGGTTTTAGCAGGAGTTTTAGGTAAACAAAACCTGGACAGAAATGACCTCTTAATTAAGACACTATCTATTTGTCAAAACCTTCTGAAAGCAGATTTATAAAGCAAAGTGTACTATCACAGAAGCAGAAACACTCCAAATCTATTGTCATTTGTGCCTAACTGACTTCCACAAGGCCTAACTATAATTTTGTGTAGAAGCATTATTAATGTAGGTACGTACTTATACAATTATTTATGCTCAGTTCTTCAACCCTACAAAAGGATATAGCTACTAAATAATAATGAGGGAGTGTTGTTAGTTCTGAGACAATGGATATTAACTTTAATGGACGACGTCAGTTTATCAAGTTCCGGAGTTATTGACATTGGTCCCCTTGCTGCATGTATAATTATAGCCACAACTGAACTGGAATTCAAGTTTCCCTAAAGAGTATGAATGTCATTAAAGACTATGTTTGTAGAGTAGCTTTATTTAGCAACAGTAACAAAGCAATGGTTTGATACACTTGTATAGAGTGCTAGATTTATCTACTATAGTCACTTATCACTAAACCTGCTTCTATGGAACTTAGAACAATACACTCTAAGCAAATGTACAATAGTTTAAAAGGCTACTGTACCTTCTAGAAAAAAAAAAGCTGAAAAGGATCTGACTGTATGGGACTATTATCTTAGAGTTTCATCTTGACTTGTGCAATCTGTGCCGTCAGCACACAAGTCTGGAAATGTCAGAGACCAATCACCTTGAAGTGACAATAACACACACCAACTCATAGAGAGTGCTGGTAGAGCTTTAGCTCTTCCACAATCTATTATAGCTATAAATCTACTTACAGGTACTGGAATTTGGTATAAAATCACTGGCACTGCTAGTAATCCCCACACAGTAGCTATCAGTAGACACAATCCGACTTTTTCTGCATAAAACAATAGCTGGCATTTGTTCTTCTGTGTATCCAGGGACTTTTGATCTCCGCTAGACTCCATCACCAACAAGCTAAAGAACCAGCAGGACAGTCAAAACAACAACTACAACAACAAAAAAAACAACTGATTGTGGGCATGCCCTTACATATTCTGAGAGGCCGGGGGGGGGGGGGGGGGGGAGGGCGGGTGTTGGACAAGTTTACAAGCGCATGGCATTTCTTCAATTTCTTACTCGCTCATTCATTTCTCTCTGCAATTATAATGGTAGGTGCACTAGCTAGTGGTAGAGCTGAGCTTCCCGCAGGTTCTGCATGCATTTTCTACATAGTACAAAATGAAAATTCATCTCAATTTCAGGTATTATTTATTTTTGGACCCGAATGTTTTATTAAGTATGAATTTTAAGTTGTATGAAGGATCCTGCTTCACTCCAATAATTGAGCATCTTACTATCAGCATCAAAAATAATATCAAGCTCTTCATTTCTTCAACAGTTCTCTGTGCAAAAACTAGCAGCTGTATATGCATCTATGTGGCACATTTTCAATAGCTGGAATGTTCTACTGCAAACTGCTAACTAAAATGAATTGTGGGGGCTTAATGTGTAAATTTACTTACAGTATTCTTATGGTATATACAGTAATCTTACTATGAATATTACAGGTATATTACAAATGTAATTGTAATGTAAGGAATTTACACAAAGAAGCACCCTGCATAAATTCTACCTAAGCCTGCATCTCTACCCATTCTATAAAATTATGGATGTTTTATAAACTATAGGGTGAAAGTTATAAGCAGGAAAAAGATGAAAAAAGTATTTAAAAGAATCCTTAATTTAATTTGGTAAAGCTATTGATTACAGTGGTTGTAAAAAGAAGTTGAAGAGTACACAATGTATAATAGAAAAACATTATTACAAAGATATAATTACAATTGTAGTCACGATTTTGTTTGTTCTAATGCAAAGTTCTAGCTAGTTATGTATCAATTAATTATTATAATGATGTGGTGACTATTAAGCTATACCAGAAAATTGGTTTAATCATCATTACAGAGCTCTTAAATTTCTCTTTCATTTCTCTGATGTTTACAGCACACACAAGATTAACAGCTGGAAATAATAATAATAATATATCAATCAGAACAAAAGATATATGTGGTTAATTCTGGGTTTGAATATTGACGGAACGTATTTCTATCACATGGATTGTTTGGATCATTCCCTCTTCCTTCACAGATGAAGTAATTGATTAATGCCTCTATAAATGGTTCTGAATTTCTTGTATCCATAGTGAATGAAGTCAAGGCCACCACAACAAGCAGTACATAATAGCAAAATATAATCAAGATTTTCCGCTCAGCTGTAACAAATTTGAAGACACCTTTGGATTTCTTTGCCTTAATGAGTCCATATTGCTGTAAAATTAGCTGGGGCGTACACAGTTGGGGGGGGGGTTCAGTGTGTTACAGGTAACCCCCCTTTCAAATTAATTAATGATATTCATAGTGCATGTGCAGGCATGGAGGATTGGTAAGGTCAATGGGCACCATCAAATTACTCTGAGCCTGATGTGACACGCATGTACATAGTACTAACCTCAAGTGTGTATGCATGCTGTAGTGTTAATAATTAATGAATGCCAGCTGAACTATCAGCTGTTGCATATCAAATTGTGTCATGCTGTTGACCAGAGTCCATCTCTTTTTTTAGTAAAAAGAGAGCAGTAGAAAGTGAACTTACTAGTTAGTCTCTAGAATAAATTAAGATGAATTGATCACTGCTTTATCCAGATGATGAACTGGAGCCCATAATCTCACCAAGAAGTGTTGAGGAGCAATCTAGTTCTGTCTCTCCAGTTATGCCAGAGAAAACCACAGGCACTCGGACTGAAGGTTTAAGCTCTGTTGATGGAATTGGTGCTTTTCCTGATATAGGTAATATACTGGCTCCAAGTAAGTCCACTGATGAACTTTGGACTTCACTCAATGCCCTTTCTAAGGGTGAAAAGTTTTCTTTTTTGTATAATCATGTGCAGCCACCTAATGCTCTGCCATCTACTTTCTCATATTATGGTGCCAACTGTAGATTTCAAATCTCTTGGCTTAGTAAGTATCCCTGGCTCCTTTATAGCCCCAAGTTAGATGGTGTCTTTTGTGGGCCCTGCGCTCTTTTTATGTTTGTGTTACTCAATGTGTGGAGAATATTGATGGTTGGGAAAGATTCTCACAGTATCACACCTTTCTTATTGAACTTTGTAAAGTGGTTATATATGGTAATAGTGAATTTTGTAAATTTAATGATGGCTGGTCTGCAGAAGACAAGAAGAATGCTCTTGCACATCTAAAAGCTCTAGAGTCTTTTGAATTTGTCTACTCCCTAGTTACTCTTTTTCGGTCTCTTTCATACATCAAAGAAGCTGTAGTCAAACTTCAAGGGAAAAGTCAAGACCTAGTTTCAGGTATGGGTATTATTGAGTGATGCAGCAAGGAGTTAATAAGAGAGATCACCTCATAAGTGATAATGGTTCAAGATTATTATTTTAGTGAGCACTCCAAGCGAGTTGCTACTTTGCAAGGCCTTTTGCCAATCAATATCACTAGTAGTACAACATTTAGTGATATTGAGCCAGCTATTGTTCTGTATTCTGATGACCTTCCCAATCCATTGATTCTAGTCATTGCTGAAAGTTAAGATGGTTAGAAGTATCTCGACAGGGAAGACCAGAGACACTCAGTGATGCACTCAAGCAATGCTCTCCTGAACACCTATATACCAAATATTAACACACTGCTGAAACTTTTTGCTACACTACTTCTAAGTTCCTGTTCTTGTGATAGGTCAGCAGTGTTGTAATGGTAAATTAACATTGATGTTGATTATTATTATTATCATGTACGTGCTAATAATTAGAACATTATTGTATCACTGTTGATTTAGAATATTCTAGAATACTTGTACTTATGATTATAATGATTGATTTTTGTCACATGTCATCTTTTGGTGAAATAAAGTTGATTACAACATGTTATGGGCCCAGGCTACACCTAACCTCAGCACTAAAACCAGTGAGGGATACCTATCATTAGTTGTCAGTTGGCTAAGTGTCTCAGAAGAATGGCCGAGGTGGATAAATGGTCGATAGACAAATTGGATTTGTCAAACTGGACAACGTGGAAGTTTCAAATGAAACATTTACTACTAGCAAAAGGTTTGTGGGAAATAGTAGACGGTACAGAAGTACTAGGAGTCGATCCTACAGCCCAACAGGAATCAGAGTTCAAAAAAAATCACAAAAGGCTTTTTCCACTATTGTGATGTCCGTTAGTGCTTCACAGTTATATCTGATTACCTCGTGTGAAGAGCCAGTCGAGGCATGGACAGCCTTACGAGAACACTTTGAACGGGATAGCTTAGTGAATAAGCTGATGTTAAAGAAACAATACTTCAGAATGGAGATGAAAGAGGGCACCTCCATTGAGGAACACATTAAGGCAATGAAAGAACTAACGGATAGACTAGCAGCTATCAAAGCACCAGTAGCTGAGGAGGATCAAGTAGTAACCCTCCTAGGAAGTCTACCTTCAAGCTACTTGACTCTGGTTACAGCTTTGGAAGCAAGGGATGAAATTAGTCTGAGTTACGTTCAACAAGCCTTAATTCGGGAAGAGCAAAGACTAAAAGGAGTTGATGGCACTGGACTGAATGTGATGGAAGGAACAGGACAAGCGTTGGTAGGAAAGCAGTTTTCACAACCAAGACGAAGAACAAGGTGTGCTATATATGTGGTGAACCTGGACATTTTTGTCGGGACTGTCCAATAAGGAGAAGACCAGAAACCAAACAGAAACACAAGGCAAAACCTGCTAGCACAACTGATCATATCAGCCTTTCTGAAGAGTCAGATGGAGCATTTGGTGCGTCATCAAGATCACATGACAAAGGCTGGATTGTTGACTCGGGAGCATCCAGTCATATGACCCAGAGACGAGAGTTGTTGATGGAATATGAACAGTTTGAAAAACCACAGAAGGTGTGGCTGGGAGATGGTCGTAGCGTGGAAGCCATTGGAAAGGGAAACATCCAATTTACAAGATGAGGCAGTCAAAAAATGTTACCATGTATAATGCATTGTATGTGCCAAAGTTGACATGCAACCTTTTTTCTGTAAGAGCAACAGCTGCAAGAGGTAACTCAGTAAGTTTTGGTGACACTCAATGTGTATGTGACAGGCACGGGAAGTTACTTGGAAATGGGTCACTGATTGAACGTCTTTACTACCTGAATTGTGATATACCTGTACCTGAAGAGAAGGTCACCATTGCGACAGGATGCCAGATGGAAAACAAGATTGATTTGTGGCATTGACGAACTGGACACCTGAATGAAAGTCAATTGAAGGAAATGGCTAGTCAAGACATTGTGAAAGGAATACATATCCCAAAGAACATCAAGGCATCATTCTGTGAAAGTTTTGTTGAAGGCAAAATGGTTAAGAAACCTTCAAGCTAGTGGGAGCAATAAGATCTACAAAACGACTGCAGTGTGTTCACAGTGATGTGTGTGGACCAATGACAACAGAATCAATTGGAGGAAAAAGATATTTTGTGACATTCACTGATGATTATTCGAGGTGTTGCAGAGTATACTTCATGATAAGAAAGTCAGAAGTTTTTGAAAAATTCAAGGAATTTGAGTTACGTACTACCAATGAATGTGGCCACACAATAAATATTCTACGATCTGATAATGGCGGAGAATATATATCCAAGGAATTCCAATCATACTTGATGTCAAAAGGAATACATCATGAACTGACAGCACCATACTCTCCTGCTCAAAATGGAACTGCTGAGAGGATAAATCGAACTTTGATGGAATCTGCACGTACCATGATGACTCAAGCTGGGCTGCCAGACAAATATTGGGCAGAGGCAGTGGCCACAGCTGCATATCTACGAAACCGTGTGTTAACAAGGTCTCTGAATGAGAGGATGACACCATACGAAAAATGGTATGGCAGAAAACCTGATCTTAGTCATCTCAAGTTGTTTGGGTGTATGGCTTATGCCTACATACCAGATATTCACAGAAATGGAAAACTAAGCAAGAAGGCTGAGAAACTACGTTTTGTTGGGTATAGCCTTCAAACAAAGGGATACCGTTTGATCAATGAAGATACGGGAAGGGTAGTCATCAGCCGTGATGTGATTTTCAATGAATCTGATTTTCTGTTCAAACCAATGGCCGTAGGAACAGGTGGGAGGCTTCCAGTTAGCAGTGATAGTGTGCTCAATGATGATCAAGATGTTTCAGAACAGGACATGGAAGGTCAGGAAGAGTTGCAAAATCTAGAACAAGAAAGGGAAGGTGGAGAAAATCGTTATCCTAAGAGACAAAGGACTGTGCCAATAAGATATGGAATTGATGAATATGTGGATACTGTTCTTGTAGCATGCTCAGAGCCACAAAGCATCACAGAAGCATTGGAGAGTGAGATGTCTGAACAATGGGAGGAAGCAGCAAACTTGGAGTATCAATCACTCATGGAAAACAAGACCTGGGAGTTAGTGAAATTACCAACTGGAAGAAAACCTGTCGGATGCAAATGGGTTTTTAAGAAGAAACGAGGAAGTGACAGCAAGGTTGATAGATATAAAGCTCGTCTTGTGGCAAAGGGGTTCACACAGAAATATGGAGTAGACTACGATCAAACATTTTCACCTGTTGTTAGGTATTCATCCATTCGAGCACTGCTGGCATTCGCAATTCAAAATGGCTTATTGATACATCAGATGGATGTGGTCACGGCCTTCTTAAATGGAAGGTTAGATGAAGAAATCTATATGGAACAGCCACCTGGATATATCAAGAAAGGAGAAGAACAACTTGTGTGTAAACTGAACAGGTCACTTTATGGGCTGAAGCAATCCTCTAGATGTTGGAACTCAGTCTTGAAAGAATTCATGGAGTCTATTGATTTCCAACAATCTGCAGCTGACCCATGTATTTTTGTTAAGAGTCAATAGTTGCAGTATATGTTGATGACCTGGTTATCGTTACAAATACCAAGGAGACAATAAGAATGATAAAGGAGAGTTTATCAAAACGATTCAAAATGAAAGATCTGGGAGATCTTCACTACTGCCTAGGCATAAATGTTGAATTTGATGAAGAGAAAAAGTGTTTAAAGATGCACCAAAAGCAGTACATTCAGTTGCTGTTGGAGAGGTATGGACTGTTGCAAGCTAAAGTAGCTTCTACCCCTGCTGATGTTAATGTGAGATTAGTTAAAGACGATGGATCCAGGTTGTTAGCTGATCCAGTACACTACCAGTCAATGGTAGGTAGCCTGTTGTATGCTGCAATTGCAACGAGACCAGACATTGCACAAGCAGTGGGAGCTGTGTCCAAGTTCAATTCATGCCCTACTCAAACCCACCTGACAGCAGTTAAGCGTATTCTACGTTATCTCAAAGGAACAATCAATCTAGGACTGATGTACAAACAAACTGATGACAACAACCTAATTGGTTTCTCTGATGCAGATTGGGCTGGTGACATGGACAATCGCTATTCAACTACCGGTAACTTATTCATGATGTGAGCTATCAGCTGGCTCAGCAGGAAACAACCAGTGGTCGCTTTATCAACCACAGAAGCAGAATATGTGGCACTTAGCACAGGTGGACAAGAAGCTGTTTGGCTCAGGAGGTTACTATCAGACATTAAAGCAACACCTGGTACACCAACAATCATCAATGAGGACAATCAAGGCACAATTGCCATTGCAGGAAACCCAGTATCTCATAGCAGGACGAAACATATAGACATTAAGGGGGTCCATCACCCCCGAAAATGTTGTTCTAAATTTAATCACTGTTCCTTCCTAGTTTAGAATTTTTATCTCAAACCTTGTATGCAGTCAACAGGAGTTAGAGCTGCCCCAGTGGTAAAATGGTTGGTCACTTATCTGGCTTATGGAGCAGAGCAGACCCCTACAACTCCAGCAAATGGTAACTATATCTATTGGTAAACTGCATACAAGGTTTGAGATAAAAATTCTAAACTAGGAAGGAACAGTGATTAAATTTAGAACAACATTTTCGGGGGTGATGGACCCCCTTAAATACCATTATGTCCGTGAAGCCTTAAGTAATGGTGTCATTGATCTAGCCTATTGTCCAACTGAGCAGATGACTGCAGACATACTGACAAAACCCGTTTCTTGTGATCGTTTTGATACAAGATGCAGTGGCGTAGTTGGAGTATAGCTGAGTGTGGTTTTCACTACACCAAAGCAGTTATAGAGCTACAGTTACTTGTACTGAGTATTGAAAAAGAACTCATAGACAAAGTTGACTTCAACAGTGTCATTGACGCATTTGCTTCTTTATGACCTCCGCAGTATGCAATTATAGCTACTTATCATCATAATTATGTCATAATTATTCTAATGAAAAATTTGCTAGTGTTACATCTAGCTAAAGTGCTTTCAGCTGTGTTCACAGCCACACCAATTCCAAGAGGCTAGCTACACCATTGCAAGATGGGATTGAGGAACCCTTAGTCAATTTAAGTGGGAGTGTTGTAATGTTAAATTGACATTGATGTTGATTATTATTATTATCATGTACATGCTAATTTAGAACATTATTGTATCATGTGTTGATTTAGAATATTCTAGAATACTTGTACTTATGATTATAATGATTGATTTTTGTCACATGTCATCTTTTGGTGAAATAAAGTTGATTACAACAAGCATATGCACTTCACAGACTGAACAATTACCTTTGATCCACACAAACTGCTGAGAGGTTAAGTGCATTAGCTCTCATTCACATTGCCTATGAGACTGAGATCAATTTAGATACTGTGTAAACTATACCTAGAAAAATATCCATGTAGAATTGAGTGTGTGTTTCAGTAATGATTTTGCTAATTAAAATGGGTGTGGTTTGAGTCTGGTCATCATACATGTAACCCCCCATTTAAAAATCCTTCGTAAGCCCCTGCAAAAGTAACTGTGAAGTGGTCCGTAGAAACAGGAGTTTCATCATGTACACACACATTTACTAAAAGATCTGGGTAGATACAGAACACTAGATCAAGAATGTTCCCTTGACGATGGGTGGGAACATTAACTAACTGGTGTAAACCATGGTCATAAACAACTTCTTTTGACCAGCTGCTATCACTTACAAGTATAATCCAATGTATGTCAGGCAAATTAAAGTCTCCCAAAATAATTACATGCTGCCTCTCAGTTAGATCCCTTAAAGCTTTAGTCTTATCATCAAAATATTCATCAGATGCATTTGGAGGAATATAGACAGCAACTAGACTCACTACACAACTCAACCTTATTTCCACAGTGAACATTTCCAGGTAGCTAAGTTGGAGTTGGAATCACTTGAACAGTATATTTGTCTCTAATAGCCACAAGTACACCACCACCACTAGATGATCGATCTTTCCTGTAGATACTGTAACATGAGGTTTACAAAAAAATTACTTTAACAGCCCATAGGACTTTTACTTTTTTTTTTATTTTATAATAATTAAATATATTTATTATTTATTATTTATTTTTTATTTATTTTTATTTTTCCAAAATATCAAAAACAGACAAATGACTGAAGTTGACTTAAAACTTAGTTACCAAACTACGTGAATTAAAAAGACAAACTTGTGGCTCCTGACCCAGTCATGTTGAGCCAATGGGGACATTTGCAGCATCACTAGTAGAAAAATCTGATGCCTCATCATTCTGATGAAAACCAGATGGCCTTACAGC